>LR990184.1:12500-625000 GCA_905147325.1 Notodonta dromedarius | reverse complement strand
GTAAAAGTAGTAAGCGAGTAGTAGTAGTAGTTTAGTGCGCCAATATATGTTTTACATAACAACACGAGAATTAATACCTATGAACGATGGGATGGTTAGATAAGTTTGAGATCATTATCCTTACAGTCGGCGAGGCGGCGTGTGAGTCTGGCGATATTTATTTAGTTACTAGCTTGTGCCCGCGACTTCGTCCGCGTGGAATTTAACTTAACAAACATTTAATTTAACAAAAAATGTTCGTCATTTTTCTATTGTGCGAGTGTATGTTTCGTGTTTTATTTATATACCTATTGCAAAAGCCCGCTCGCGCGTTCGTAGCCCGCGCGATCTCAAATAAAAGTAGCGTAATTTACTGCTTATAACATTAACTATATTCCAGTGAAAATCCCGTCAAAATTGGACATGCCGTTTCGGAGATTGCCAAGAACAAACATACAGATATTTTTTTTTAATCGATTTTTTCTCATAAGTGCCTTATGTTTTTTCATATGCATTTAGTAAAAAGGTGTTATTTTGATATTACAAACAGACACTCCAATTTTATTTATTTGTATAAGTAGATTGTGAGTGGATTCACGATTGTTAATTGCCGCATAAACGGGACAAGCTTAATCTGTTACCTACTATTAAAGGATGTTGGCCTTACCCCCACAATAGATAGGTGTTTGACCGTCTGTCGCAACATAACACGTAAACGACTGTTTATCTGACAACATAAACAGGCTTTAGAACTTAAGCACTGCATAGATCTTCCATACATGGTTTTCGAAAGAAATGTGAAGCTAGCTTATCCGCAGTGAGCTAGCGTGGTGGGATATGTCCCGACTTCCCTTTCTTTTAAGGGGCAATGTGCGTGGTATAATGGCAATAGACTTGCCCCTTTTTTCTTTGGAACCAAACACTATCAGTGAAATGTGCGGGTGGATTGCAGTGCAATGAACCCCTGCCTACCCCTTCGGGGAATACATGCGTGATGGTTTGTATATATATAAAGTAATAATAAACATGATAAACTTTTGGCGGAAAAGGGAAGATCTTCCAGCCAGGCGGGTGTTATGCCTGGCGGGGCGGCCGCTATGCCCCGCTGGTTATTCTCGGGGTCTTGTATATATAGTCACGATGCTTGCGAGACTTAACATCGTGATTCAGTTTTTTCTATGCAGAATCCGTACATTGTATTGAAGCGCTGCATTTACCGCCATCTGTCCGCTTCTGTCGGCGACGTGAATGCGAGGTCGCCACAAACTTTTGCACAAAAAAGGATGAATAGTTTTTCTATTTCAAACTCAAACTCAAAATTGTTTTTATTCATGTAAGCCAGCAAAGCATTTATGAATAGTCAGGATCTACCACGGATTCGGAATGCTGCCTCCACTGAGAAGAGCCGGCGAGAAACTCAATGGTTAATCTTTTCAATGAATAAAAGATGGTGCACATTCTCAGGAACAGCAACAGGATAATACATTATTAGTAATGAATTTGAATAATGACCTCATTAGGTTATTTGTAATTTAAGCATACTAACTTTACCCTAATTCATGTCATGCGGTCGGCTTCCAATGTACCTATCCTTAATTATTTATATATTATGTTTACCTGTTTGAGGTACAAGCGTGTTATTAAAAGGTACGACGTCTATCGAATTCAGTAACAAACAAGTTACTATAAAAGTACGTAAGTAATTCGATCAAACTTCTTATCAATAACAATTATTTCTCGTCGTATTAAGATGGATTTTTTCCAAAAATATAAAATGATTACAAATATTATATTCGCTATTAAAGTATGGTATCAGCGAGTGGTGTAGAGAGTGCGCTCGTGCTCTTTCTCTGTCGCACCCGAGCTGGTTTATTGTTAACGTCGCTTAGTAGCTCTGTACGGTTTGCCCTTTTTTCTGCTCTAAAACTTTATACATATGATATACCCGCCCCGGATTCGCACGGGTATTTTTTATCAGTGTTTCACTACTGTATTATGCATGTATCTATACAAATAAATAAAATTGGAGTGTATGTAATATCAAAATAACACATTTTCACTAAATGCATATGAAAGTACATACGACACCTATAGCAAAAACGCGATTTAATTTTTTTTTGTCTGTCTGTATGTCTGTCTTTCTGTGTGTTTGTTCCGGGTAATCTCCGAAACGGCTGGACTGATTTTGACGGCACTTTCACTGGTAGATAGCTGATGTTATAAAAAGTAACTTAGGCTACTTTTATTTCAGAAAAACAAAATTAAAAAAATGGGTCCTGTCGCGCGGGCTCAGAACGCGGGAGCGGGCTTATTTGTTAGGTTAAATTCCACGCGGACGAAGTCGCGGGCTCAGCTAGTTATAAATATAAACCTTACCCTTGAATCACTCTATCTATTAAAGAAAACCGCATCAAAATTCGTTGCGTAGTTTTAAAGATCTAAACATACATAAGGACAGACATACAGCGGAAAGCGACTTTGTTTTATACTATGAAGTGATATAGGTCATTAAAAAGACAATATAACCTTCCTTTATACAGTAAAAATAGTTCCAGGTAGTTAGTTAGACTTTGTCTCACCTTTTATACAATCGCATACTTACTTATAATAATAATGGCATCAATCAATGCAATCATTGCATTAATTAATGCGCTCCCCGATAACAAACCTTGAGAGCAGCCCGGCGAGGCCGCCATTCGTACCTGCGGGCAGTTCGTAAACACTTTTTATGAACGTACATTATGGGTGTCAACACTTCTGACTGAATTACGATCTGCATCTACTAATAATTAACGAGATAATTTCATCCGGTGCCGGGTTCAACAGCACCACAACTAATCTGTCTTATCGTGTGTTGTATTGTTTGTGCCATTTCACTTGCCACCTGCCACGTGGCGGTTCCACATTTTTGTGGAAAATAAATAGCATTCAATAGTTATAGCCGATTGGTTAAGCACGCGTGTTGCGGGCACCAGGTCCTGGGTTCAAACCCCGGCTCGCACCTCTGGGGTTTTCAAAATCTATGTGTGAATCATATTTTTTATAAATGATTACCACTTGCTTATGGTGAAGGCAAACATCGTGCGGAAACATGCATGTGTTAGAAAATCTAACCAATTTTAGAAAGACATGTGAATTCTGCCATTCCACGCTGGGTCAGGGTTGTGGATTATGGCCTGCATCCCCCTCGTGTTGAGGGGAGGTTCGTGCTCAGGAGTGGGACGTTAAAAGGGCTAAATAATAATAATAGGGAATAGTTTACTAATCTATCAACGAGCGTCAGAAGTTAAAGCATTTTACAGCGATGCCCGTACTAAGCACAGCTTGTATCGTGCGAGACTTATATACTGTACCTACTTAATATTATTATAATATTTAAAGTTGGACTACCATGTTTACTGTAGACTACTAGGTACCTTGACAACATGACATAATTCTCTCTATCCAAAGGTTGTCTGGAAGAGATCGCAGTCTGCGATAAGACCGCCCAATGTACACTATTGTTTTTTTATGTTATTGTATATACTCGTATATATTCCGAACTTTAGTGTGCAATATAGAGTTATTCTATTCTATTATATTATACCTTTCTGAACAAATCTTTAGGAGTTTTTTGACAATAAATTCGGCAAACAAGTTTACGATCCGCCTGATATTAAGCAGTTATAATGCTTGCAGTACCAAAGGCATTCCATGCACGTCACCAACCTGAAGGGGAGTGGGACCGGTGGAGGGGAAGGAGGGGGGATTGGCTTCCAGCTCTCACTCATCGTTCGAAATGCAGCTATAACAGCTACTTTACGCCGATCTTCTGTGAGTGGGTGGTCCTACCCCAGTCGAGCTGTAGTCAATGTAAAGGCCTACATGAATTTTATTTTACAAGTATTTTTCTAGATATTTACAAATGTTGTAATGCGAATGATCTCCAATAGGATTCTAAATTTAGTCCTACCCTTAAACTGTTAGGTTTTTATGGTCAATTCATGATTGATACCGCATTTTTTCAACCGACTTCAAAAAGGAGGAGGTTATTAATTCGTGTGTATGTTTTTTTTTTTTATATTTTTACCGCATAACTCCATCATTTATAAACCGATTCGAAAAAATATTTGCATTTGAAAGGATATCCGTGCAGAATGGTCCCATAAAAATTTCATCAAAATCGGTTCAGTAGTTTGGCATTAAAATCAAAATAACTGGAAAAAATATAGCATCCAAGTAAACGAAATTGCGTGATTTGCTTTCCTGTGACTTTTCAGTGGTTGCGGTCACTAAAATAGTCTCAGTAAACTGCCTATCTACCGGCTTCATCATCAGATGATGAAGAAACTGGAAGGTAGGCGCCGGAACTCCGTAATAACATAATGTAACCTAGTCGTGTTTGGGCTCGGTGGAGATGTCATGAGATGCATTCTGGCTATAAGTGCCATATATTGGTATAAGTGGTATATCTACTATGTGAGGCCTTGATTGTCAGTATCCCTTGGTGATACCATATAAATCTCATAAAATAGGTTCAGTAGTTTGAGAGATATGGACTGTTTACGGTTGCCAGCAATTCGATAAGTAGTTTACCACTAAAAATCGTGAAAAAAATAATAATAACAAAAAAATTTAACCAACTTCTAAAAAAACCTAGGTGCACTAAAAACCTAGAAATAACTAGATACCACATAATTTCTTTAATTTGGAGTCGGTGCCTATTCAAGTAAGTGAGGGTAGGTAGGGACATAGAAGTCCTAGTGTAAAGATAGTGGCACCGATTCCAAATCAAAGAAATTATGTGGTATCTAGTTATTTGTAGGTTTTTAGTGCAACTAAGTTTTTTTTAAGTTGGTTAATTTTTTTTATTATATAACTAGCTGAGCCCGCGACTTCGTCCGCGCAGAATTTAACTTAACCGCTCCCGCTCCCGCGTCCTGAGCCCGCGCGACAGGACCCATTTTTTAAAATTTTGTTTTTCTAAAATCATCAGCTATCTACCAGTGAAAGTCCCGTCAAAATCGGTCCAGCCGTTTCGGAGATACTCTTTGACTTCATGTGTTTTTATTTTTTTACGCGGAACCTTAATTGTTTTTCTAAAATTAAAGTAGCTTAAGTTACTCCTTAAAACATCAGCTATCTGCCAGTGAAAGCCCCGTCAAAATCAGTCCAGCCGTTTCGGAGATTACCCGGAACAAACACACAGACAGACAGACAGACATTTTTTTTTTAAATCGCGTTTTTGCTATAGGTGTCGTATGCACTTTCATATGCATTTAGTGAAAAGGTGTTATTTTGATATTACAAACAGACACTCCAATTTTATTTATTTGTATAGATAGATACATGCAGAATATAGTAGAGAAACACTGATAAAAATACCCGTGCAAAGCAGGGGCGGGTCGAAGTGTTCTTATAAAAAAAAATGGAAACATCAAATACAACGAAATTGAACTGAATATACAGGGGGTTCAGATTTGTTGCATTCTAAATCCTCAAACACACGCTCTGAAAGGAATTTGTCAAATTACAAGTAATCCCGCATTTTAAAGTATTCGCGAATCTCTGTGTTGTGATATGGTGGCACCAACAAAATAATATTTACTTCCGATAAGGTGTTTTTGTGACAAAGTCCACGCGACTCCGGGTGCGAATTCTTAACCTTTCACTAATTAGAGATGCTTGATCAATTAGACGTGTGATGACTAATCTAATAATCATAGCCGTAGCCCGTTATGTACTCAAGACTAGTGTGGAATAAATCAAGCTTTTCTTTTCTCCTTCTTTTTTTAACATTGTCGGTTCCCGCTGTCTGTCTGTCCCTATGTATGCTTAGATATTTAAAACTACGCACCGGATTTTGATGCGGTTTTTTTTAATAGATAGTGTTTCAAGAGAAAGGTTTATATGTGTAATACATGCATAATATAGTAGATAAACACTGATAATTTTAGAGCCGTACGAAGCCGGGGCGGGTCGCTAGTCTTCTACTATATAAAAATAAGTCGGGTTTTCCTTCCTGACGCTATAACTCCAGAACGCACGAACCGATTTCCACGGTTTTGCATTCGCTGGAAAGGTCTCGAGCTCCGTGAGGTTTATAGCAAAGAAAATTCCGGAAAAAATTCAACAGAACGCGGACGGAGTCGCGGGGCACAGCTAGTTACTGTATATAATATGAGAGTAGGTATGCACACTTCACTAAACTAGCTTTCTAATTTAAATACCTATATCTGAGTGAGAATGAATTAGTTTGGTACTTACTACTGAATTATTCTAGTGTAGGTGTTATTTTCTAATATTTTTAGTAACAACGGTATTGCCTGCTCCCATTGTGTTGCTGTTTCTGAGAATTACCCATCTTTTATTCGATTGAAAAGAGTAATCATCGAGTTTGTTTCCGGATTTTCTCAGTACACCATTCTGAGGCGGTGGTGGATTCTGACTATTCATAAGGGCTTTGTTGGCTTACATGAATAGATATTTAGATGTTTTAGTGGCGTTATTGAATGATCCGCCGACAAGTGCGCGGATTATTCCTTTCTTTATGCGGAAAGTGGAAGTCCCGACGCCGCTGTACAAGCGTCGCAACGCCGCTGATGAAGCGTCACGACGCCTTTGTGAAAGCGTAAGAATAAAAACGACTCACATATTATTCTATAAGGGAAATAACACATTTCAATCCGCTATCGGTGGGTAAGTAGAACAACAAAAATAAGGAATTAAACTGTGTTTTTTTGTGATAATTTACTATTTGTTCTCGAGAATGGCTCTGAACTTTATCAGACATTGTAACATATTTGTACGTAAACAAACGTATTTAGTCTACAATTAATAGTGCATGTATATCTATCTAAATACATATGTCTGTATGTTTGTCATAATAATTGAGTATAATAGAAAACTCTTTATTGCACACCAATTTTAGAATAAAAACAGAAACTCTTACAAAAAAGTGTACTATGGGCGGCCTTATCGCAAAGTGCGATCTCTTCCAGGCAACCTTTGGATGGAGAGGATTTACAAAAGTAGCAAGGTGGGAAATCAGTGGTGTAAAATAAACAAAATTTAAATAAACATACAAATAGTTTACTAAAAATAAACGCTCATAAAGTAACGTAATAATGCATTATGTTTCACAAGTATAGGAAAATGTGTGTACTGGGGATAACCTGAACATTTATTTTCAATAATGACACCCTTTGAAAAACCCAGATGAGAATTACCTTTGAGAGGTATCAACGTTTACGCGTAACTAAACAATATTCCTTGAAGCCACGTCCGATGGATACCTATGGGTAAGTCCGTCGTGCCCACTTAGTTACACAACATTATTCGGTAGGTACCTACCTACTTAGGTACAGCTAAAATTATGTTAATTATTCGGAACACTATAAGTAGGTGTCGATCCAAACATTTGAAAAAAGCACATTCTTGAAGAAAATGGGTGAGCACGTACATCACACAAATGTAATTAGTATCCACTTATCAAACTAAATAAGCAATACCTAATTGATAAAAAACTATAAATAAACATCTTATAATAACAATAAAACCTACAAAGTTAAATCAAAAACTATTTTTATGTAGCTACATTGCCAATTTCTATTAAATTTTTACATTAAAACTCACACTAACCTAAAAAACTTAGTAAAATAATATTTAACATTGATTTTTGTGAACCATAAGTTTAAATTTGTTAGTAAATATTCCAAATTCTTGCTATCAAATAAGACGAATTATCTCATTCAACATTGGGTTTCTGATTCTGTCGGAAGAGAAATATCAGATTAAAAAATAACTGTAATTACCTCTGCATCCAAAATAGTGGGAACATAATCATGTTTCTGTTCACGCGTACAAAGGAAACACCTGCACACACTCGCAATGCTTATGGCCAATGCCCATATAGCTTTGGGGCAGGGGGATACGCCAAATAGCCACAAGGCATTTTCATCCCATTTTCAACATACACAAGCGCCACATAAACCGAACCGCGGCCCTACACTTGTTATAAACAACAGTTATAAATAACTGTGATTATTATTTATGTTTAACTGTTTAGATGTTGGTTACGTTAACATTTAACCCAGAGAGTATTACTACCTAATACAAGGGTAATGTCAGACGTGTACCTTATCAGTTATTTATTAGTGGTGTGGTATATATAAACAATAAATAAATATCCTCATGCGTGTAGTACGCCAGCCTGCACTGGGCCAGCGTGGTGGATAGTAACCTGAATCCTTTATGCATTGGGCGGAAGGGGGGAAGTTAATTGGCAACAGGCTCCATTGGAACCAAACCATCCGTCATTATGCATCTCCGCTTACCCTTTCTTCGTAAACTGTGGTTAGGGCTTTGTTCCTAGTTCCACCACGTGTGAAGTTACGTGATTTAGTACTTAATTAAATACAATGTTAGTTAATTAATTAACATTGTAGATAAATGTATCGTCAACCGTGTCCGCAAAGGTGACCCAAACACTGTTGCATGCGATTAAATAATATACTAGATCGCCATACTAACTTATTAAAACTTATTATGAACCGTAAAGACTAATTGAAAAGTTACAGTGATAGCAGATTCGTTAAGTACTCGTCTTACTTGCTTAAAGTCCTGGGTTCAAACTCCGGCTCATATCACTGAGTTGCTCGAAATCTATGTGTGAGTCATAATTTAGATACGAGTATTATTATGATTATCGCTTACTTATACGCTGAAGGAAAACATCGTGAGGCTGCATGTCTTAGAAAGCCCAATCAATTTTTCAAAGGCGTCTCAATTCTACCAATCTGCACTAAGCCAGCTTGGTGGATTATGGCCTGAATCTCTCACATTTAAGTGAGTCCCGTCTCTAGAAGTGGAACATTAAAAGTGCTAATTATTATTATTGTTATCAAAATCCGCAATCCATTGGAAACTTGACTGCAATCCATTGGAACCCTTCTGTTAAGTAAATATTTCGCAATCGCGACATTAAATCTGTCTGATACCCATCCTTTCATAGTAATAAAAATATAATCTAGAGCCGCCTTGATAAGTATCAAAACCATTACGCGTTATGCGGAGTACAAAGTGTTCATTTACACATTGCGTAAAACGCGAAATTATAATTGTATAATAAAGTGGTATCACACAATTGCCGTGTCATATCATATAATTGACGACATGGCCATGAATATATTTAATTATAATATTTATTACATAGTGATGTGCGTTCATACGAAATATCCGATTAATTCCGGTTGCTGTCCCAACGTTATTAATACTCGTAGTGACTTTTTTCAAAATTATTAAGCTGTGTGAGGCAACCCTGGAAACACTTTTTCGTTAACTAACGGCCGTTTGGTGCAACGGCGGCGGGCCGATAACACTTGATCCGTTTCAGCCCTGATAACACCGAGACACATAGTAACTTACAATAGTACTAAACAAACAAACTTCATTTAACTATGATTGTATATTTAAAACACACTTTAGACAACAAAGACCAAAGCATTCCTTCAATTTAATGGGATTTAAAATATTATATTTTACTCCTTTTTGGTTACCAAAAGACTTTCAGACAATTAAACTATATTTGACACAACTAAAAGTGTTGCTATCTGGTGCCTTTACCTTGGCCAAAAGCTTGAAAAGGACCAGGATAACATACAATAGAAGGAGGTACTGAAATAAAATGCTAGCTAATGAAAAAGCTCGATCGAGCTGCAACTGCGCTTGCGAGTTTGATTCCGATCTGGACAGGTCTGGGTGTCACTGGGATCAATCCCAGTCCAATGTATTGTATCCAAACATTGCTTAATTTTGGATCATACAAATGATGATTTAATCGCGGGATATTAGTCTATTTTATGCTTTGATTAAAGAAGTATTTTATGGCATCACAACACAACCAATGGGACTTTGTACATCTCCATAAATAGTTTTCACATACGCCAATGGAACCCCAAGGCTTATCTAAATCACTTGTCTGCCACGCGAGACAGATTCTCTATATACATATTTATAATATAGGTACATATCACATAGATTATACATTATATACTCGCCCGTCTCCATACTAATCTCATCACACTATTAAAAACCGTGCGAGAGCTCGCTACATTCGTATCAAATAAAATAACATAATCAATTAAATATTCATCAATTTTATTTTTAGCAAATACTTAAGTGTTTTTATTTATATTATTATTTAAAAGTGTTTACTGTTATTTCTTTGAACAAAATGGCAGTGAGTGTGATTTCGGTGAGCGTTTTTTTTGTTAATTTTGTGGATTTTTATCAATATTTACAGGTAGGTTAGGTTAGGTTAGAAAAAAAATCGGTTATTTTTGACAGATGGGAATGGTAAACTTTTTTAAAAGATAGGTAGAAAACTTGATTAAGGCTAAAGCGCCCATCTAGCCCGCGAAGTTCAAATTTTTTGAGTTCTTATAGAAATTTTTCAAAATCTGACAATAATAAAAGACAAATTTTGTAATTCGCGAAAAAGACCGTGTGCAGTGCATTTATTAATATATCCAACTTACTCTAAAACATTTCAAGAACGACAGCTATCCAGATAATCTGGCAAGTTTTGTATATTTAGTGATTTACTAGTATCATATCCACCGTGATAATATTTAGAGTAAAATAAATGTATTAATAAATGCACTGCACACGGTCTTTTTCGCGAATTACAAAATTTGTCTTTTATTATTGTCAGATTTTGAAAAATTTCTAAAAGAACTCAAAAAATTTGAACTTCGCGGGCTAGACAGGCGCCTTCACCTTAATTGATTTGGTTTGTAGCAAAACGAGCAATAATTTGAAAATTATCTAATTACAATTTCTCGGTTAGTAATAAATGGCGTCTTGGTTAGCTAAAGATTACTTAAGTATGTACCAAACACAAAAAAGTGATAGTTTTCTTCCTAACAGCTGAACTGTTAAATCGCTCCCTAGCAACCAGATATACTAACCAACAGAAAATATTAATATAATTGTAATTTTTTGTGGCAAATACCTACATCATCTTTACCATATTTGATAAGGCTCAATACAAAATATCTTGTATTTATGAAAAGATTTGTGCTGATCGCTGTCCGCGATGCGTGACACGTGACGCGTACCACGTCTAGTCACGTGAAAAATAATAATTGTATTTAGGTATGCGGTGCTGTATAGTATCTAACTGAAAAAATATTAAAAAAACACATTATTATTATTTTATTTATTATAATGTAAATAAATTAAGGAATTAAAGGTATTTGGTGTTATTTTTGCTGGCTTCACTAGATCATGAATAAAACATGAATTACGCCGACCAGCACAATCTATATATATATAACTCAAAGGTGACTGACTGACTGACTGACTGACTGACATAGTGATCTGTCAACGCACAGCCCAAACCACTGGACGGATCGGGCTGAAAATTGGCATGCAGGTAGATGTTATGACGTAGGCATCCGCTAAGGAAGGATTTTGATTAATTCTACCCCCAAGGGGATAAAATATGGGATGAATAATCCCGAAATTTTTGTTAAGTTAAATTACACGCGGACGAAGTCGCGGGCACAGCTAGTTAACTATAAGTTTAAAAATAAACTTAATAAGTAAGTACATTCATTCGATGGAAATGAGTGCACATATTGAAATGGAGGTTAAACAGGTACCTGTATAATATTATGATAGCGTCACAACAGTGACTTCATTTAACACACAGGTGGGAACACCCAAGAATGTATATCAACGTTTTTCTTTTATAAATAATAACCGAGTTTCGAACCAATGTTTGAGCGCTTTGGTTCGCTCATGATCACGCGCAGTGAGATACAATCGACGTCCTTCTGGCGAAATACCATAAGTCATACAAAAATAATAGTTTTTAAACTAGCTGACCCGACAGAAGTTGTCCTGTCTCAACTTTGAATATTGAATTCGAATTACTCCGCTCAACTTTCTTATTTTTTTCTTTCATAAGAACCTTCTCCTTACAATAATAAACACAACAAATAAAGAATTAGCGAAATCGTTCCATCCGTACCCGCGTGATGCGATGACCAATGAAATAGTGATTCATTTTTTTTATAATATATTTTACTCAAAGCTATTGTTGATTCAACTTATTGTCTACTGCTTTCTTGGTGTTTGAGTGAAATTATTTACTTACTTAAGGCTAAAGCGCCCGTCTAGCCCGCGAAGTTCAAATTTTTTGAGTTCTTGTAGAAATTTTTCAAAATCTGACAATAATAAAAGACAAATTTTGTAATTCGCGAAAAATACCGTGTGCAGTGCATTTATTAATATATCCAACTTACTCAAAAACATTTCAAGAACGACAGCTATCCAGATAATCTGGATTTTTTTGTATATTTAGTGATTTACTAGTATCATATCCACCGTGATAATATTTAGAGTAAAATAAATGTATTAATAAACGCACTGCATACTGTGTTTTTCGCAAATCACAAAATGTTGTCTTAAATGTTTTCAGATTTTGGATAAACTATAAAAATATTCGAAAATTTTGAATTTCGCGGGCTAGACAGGCGCCATCACCTTAACTATTTATGTCACTTGTTTGTCTCGGCACAGGATCGTCCGTTACCCTTTCCCAAGGTGATTTTGTAAATACGCAACGACGCCATTCAGGAGACAGTGATTATCTTCAGACATCAATAGACAACGCATAATTTTAATTACCTGCGTTTAAAAAATTATTCACTTTGTCATTTACTGAGTAGGTACCTTTTTGCATTGTTGTAAGTGACAACAGTTCTAGATAAAAGTGATAATATAAATTAATAGTGCCTTTGAAACCACTGAAGAAATCAATTTTAAGTATAAGGCTCATGACGCTTCTCGGCCGCATAATATCTGAGATTATGTGACCAGGATTCTTCTTGTAATTATGGAAAACCTTTAAGATATTAAGGTTGACGCTATTTCACAAAAACGCCCCGAAGGGCCGCAAACGCTCTTTTATAACTACAGCATATATGTTCTTTTTACTATTCAAATTAAATATGTTATGACATTTTCTGTTCTGCCCGTCGCCTTTACCATTTATACATAAACTTTCATTAATTATTAGTTAATTACAATTATTTATGTTGTACGAAAACTTTAACAAACTATTTTGATAACATATTTTAATGATAATAAACACATTTTCTTGACCCGATATCTAACTTAGGGCTCGATAGGGGCCCTAAGTACATTCAAAGACGTCATACCAAATGACCCATGGCACCTAGTAACCTATATTGTGACAAAACAAACTTGTCCCAATTTCCCGCCTCGCTTTATCATCGTAAGTTTGTTAGTTATATTGTTAATGATAATTTCATTATGAAACATTATTTTCCTGCTGACAGCGAGGTTATCCACTTAGATTAATCTACGATTGATCACGTGAATTATTGGTCCAAGTTGACGGAAGCTTTTTGTTTATTTTATTTACCCTCTGAGTATTCTTCAGTGGTATTGTTGATGGAGGCGCGGTAAACACGTAGAGCAAATAACTATGTGTGTCGGCACACACGTGCGGGATAGACGCATACTCGTACTAAGCAAACACCTGCACACAATCGCCATGTTTGTTGTCTACCTCCAAAGAGTTTTGGCTGACTTACGCTAGAAGCCAAGTCCAGGCTAATTCGTCTGAGGTTTTACCTCTATAGTGCTGGGTTAAAATTGCACCACTCTGTCTTTCTTTATGTGGATGTCGTTAATATAGTAATGGACCGGGGTAGTACCAGCCTCCTACAGGAGATCGGTGTGAAGTAGCTATAATAGCTGCGTTTCGTACAATTAGTGAGAGAGTCGGAAAAATAACAACAAAACTCGAACTGAAGCGCTCGGTTGTAAATCTCTGTGGGCCATCTGTTTTGGGCACGTGATCCCTATTTTTTTTAAAGGGCCTGGTTCCGCTACACACTCCCACCATTGTAACTCCTGTAAACCAGGATCAACAATGGTGACCAATAATGACGTCGAGGTTTGACCGTCGACGAGTCCCGGGGAAATGTTAAATTGTCTTGGAACCCGCACGAGTTTAATCGAAAGAAATAATAGCTCCTATTCGAGTTGGAAGAAAAAATATCCGCTTCCCTCCGGTGCAAAGCGGGAGACAAAAATAGCTGGTATGGGCTGATTGCCATAGAAACAAGACTGTTACAGCTGATTGAAGACCAGTTGTAAGGCACCACGGATCGTAATTAGACTAATTGGACCTAAACTCGTGAGCTGATTTTACTTGATTCCAATAATAGGTATGGCAAAGGCCCTTGAACGCACTTGTTTCTGGTTATTAAAAGGTCTGTGTAACAAACTGCTCCAGATGTCACTTGCAGGCTATTTAACATAGAAGTTCGTTCGATGTGCCGTGGCCCCTATGTGACCATTTCAAGGTGTTTTAATTAAAATTCATTTTTTCGTTTACCAACAGAAAAACTCAATATTCTGCATACTGCTGTTACTGTGTATGGCGATACTCGTCCGGGAATCGAACGCGCGACCTCCATGGTTGGCATCCGACAGCGGCGTGTTCACAGAGTCAGCGGAGTGTCACACGGATGTAAGTACCTACTTAGAGTATCTGCCCAGATAAATATCGTCACTCAAACACTTGTCCTTACAATGAGGGTGATATCAGTAATTAATTTGCGGAAAAAAACAAAAAAACACCTAATTAAATATCACCTAATTATATATAGACATTCTGATAAATACGATGTGATAAACAAACAAATAATTGATCATTCAGGGCATGTATGTTTTTTTATTAATAAATTGTCTTATCACTTTTTGCCTCGCGGGTTTCGACCGTGTTCGTGTGACCTTATGACCGTTTAAATTTATTGAGCGCTATAGACACATGTTGTATAAATGTTAGACTCATGATGGGATATTTTAGAACGTTTCCAATACTAACGCATACTCATAAGTATTGGACAAATAATAACTTAGAAGTCCACGACTGACACGCGCGAAAAATTCGCTTGAATTTGTCGGATGTACTTACTGGGTACAATATTCTGGGTCATTTGTAAGTTACAAATGAAAAAGTCGTTCGTTTTAGCTCCTGAGTTACAAATTGTAACGACTTTAAGTCCACGGTTTTTTTTTATGTTTTTTCTAGATGTTTTCTCATTTTGTAATCTGATTGTTCATTAAAAGGATTCTAAATTTAGTCAAAACCATAAATAGCTTGGTAGTTTTGGAAATTTTATGATCGATGATTCTTCATTGTGGTGTCAACAATAAGTTACTATTGAATTAAAATTCATTCAATAAGGGTTTATCAAGTCAGAAATATTGGAATATCGCAAACACACTCACTGAACATAATTCAGGGTTCAGATTCGATTCATTTTGGCCCCCTATCACACCATGGAAATGAGGAGAGGAATAAGTCAAAGTGAACTTTTATAAATAGATATTAAATAAGTGCCTCTGGCAAAAATCTGCGAACCTGCGTTATTTCCGCGGCAGTGCGTTCAACACTATAATATATTTTTTTAATTATGTGCTGAAAGCAGTAGATAACAAAGTTTGTTTTAACTTTGGACAATATTCTACCACGAATATTTTTACTGATTTTTCGATGTATTAGTTGCGGTATTAGAAGTAGTAGTTGTATTGTTTATATATTGTTACAGGATGAGCTCCTCGACCTCTGCCAGAGGTGTGCCAAGCTGACCAAGTCGAGGCTGGCGTATCCCGCCTGCTGCTCTACCGACCTCAAAGCCAGGAAATGGTGTTCAGATTATGTGTATTTTGGTAGAGGCCAGTACGATTTCTACTGATCATGATTTAGTAACACTACTATAATATTTATGGAGGTGAAAAATAATAGGTACACCACTATTTTGTATTCACCACAACAAATGGGTAATAAGAATCCGAGGCCGATTCAAATAAAAATATAAAAAAATGAAAAAAAAAACCGGACAATTGGCAAATACAAAAAAACTACCATTTGCACACGCGTTGCGCTGAGAATTCACAAATCCATTCATAAAACATCAATAGACGCGTGATAGGTATTCTTAAGTTAAAACTAATTATTAGATGTTTAATTATAATATAAATATTGCGTCCAGTTCACAAAGGCGGTCTGCAAGGCGCCGCCCGTGGTCCAAGTTTCAATCGACAACAAACTTAATGATTCTTAATGTTATCTGGACGCCTAATATGTTGTAACCAAACGAACTGTAAAATATAGAGCTGTGATAATTGTTGTAAATAGTTAATTAATCGATTAATTGGTGGAAGAGGTGAATAAATATTGTATTATATTAAAGTACCTGTTGTTTGTATTATTCCTTGGTGGTACAGCGATACAGTAGTCAATTGCCTAGCTCATAAATTCCGGCTGGCTCGACAGGTAGTACTGCGCTCTCACAGAAGATCTTCACGCCGGTCTTCTGTGTGATATGAGTTCTAGTCAATTGGCGAATGCTTAGCTCTATCATTGCTTGTCCTAATTTATTCAGTGTATCGAACTTTTTCAAGTTTCTTACTCGTCAGTTAGGTAGGTTTAAATATATAAAGAAACTAGCTGTGCCCCGCGACTTCATCCGCGTAGTATTGGATTATTGGGTTAAAAAGTATCCTATATGTTAATCCCGGTTATAATCTATCTGTGTTCCAAATTTCATCCAAATCCGTTCAGTAGTTTTTGCGTGAAGGAGTAACAAACATTCATACATACATACATACATACATACATCCACACTCACAAACTTTCGCATCCTACTAATATTATAAATGCGAAAGTTTGTGAGTGTGGATGTATGTATGTATGTATGTATGTATGTATGTATGTTTGTTACTCCTTCACGCAAAAACTACTGAACGGATTTGGATGAAATTTGGAACACAGATAGATTATAACCGGGATTAACATATAGGATACTTTTTAACCCAATAATCCAATACTACGCGGATGAAGTCGCGGGGCACAGCTAGTTTATAATATTAGTAGGATTATAAATGTATGTCGCAGCAACTATCTTAGTTAGTTCAATCAACAGCCTACCCTCTTTACTAAACAGCGCCGTTGAACTAGTGGCCAGAATGATATTCAGCCATTTGATCAAACAGCAAATGACTTGGATCGATGACGTTTAATTACTTGCCTAGCCGTTTAATTACTTCCCCAGCCTGTTCATTTCAATTTAGTTCCACTTTCTGCCGCCTAGCGCCGAAACTCACCAAACTGTCAATATGATGCGATCGTTGTCGATGTCAAACAACATCATATTTTAAAAAAAGAAGAAGAAGAAGAACTTTGATGGTAGGTATTTTACGAATTATTGCCCATCATTTATGGCCTGAATCCGCTTATGTTATCTTAAAAATAATTATCTCTACAAATAAATAAAATTGGAGTGTCTGTTTGTAATATCAAAATAACACCTTTTCACTAAATGCATATGAAAGTACATACGACACCTATAACAAAAACGCGATTTAAAAATGTTTTGTCTGTCTGTCTGTCTGTCTGTCTGTGTGTTTGTTCCGGGTAATCTCCGAAACGGTTGGACCGATTTTGACGGGACTTTCACTGGTAGATAGCTGATGTTAAAAGCAGTAACTTAGGCTACTTTTATTTTATAAAGACTCAATTTAAAAAATGAAAAAATGGGTCCTGTCGTGCGGGCTCAGAACGCGGGAACGGGCTTTTTTGTTAAGTTATATTCCACGCGGACGAAGTCGCGGGCTCAGCTAGTTACTAACAAATATAAATATGCGCAATAATAACAGCTTAAAACACGATGCTTATTACGATACGTGAGTTTGACGCATTGCGAGTTGAGTGCAGGTCGACCGAGGAGCCAGCGGTTTACAGAGTTCAGACCCTGAAGGGAGGTGGTATCCCACTCCCACTCCCAGTGGTGTCGTCTGAGTTAGTTTATTTAGAACCAAACGAAGATCGCATTACACAGGTCGGAATTGTAGTAGCAATGCTTTTAGTATTGTAGCCTGTAGATGGCTACATGTACGGCTTAACATCAGGCGGATCGTCCGACGACTTTGGTGTATACAAAAATACCATTATAAGGTGCCAGATTGGAGATAGTGTCACATAAATCAGGGAAGTGCTTTAAAAACTTCATTTTCAGACCTAATTAAACACCCATTTCACCCTCTGTTATAATTAGTGTTTTTGGAGCACTATGTCCGAAATATTTTATTTTGCATCGCGTGACGGAAAAAAACATTAAAATTGTTTTTTGTTAATATCATACCTATGCATTTATTAAAAAACTGTCATTGTATTATTAGAAACAGACACTTCTATTTTATTTATTTGTATAGACGTAAAGATAAAAGTACCTATACTAAACTTAATGCATTCGTCTATTCCACCTATAGGCAAATGTACCGGCCGACTGAATTAGGTATCGACCAATTAATATCCTAATATTTTCCTGAATACTATAATAATGATGAGTAGTCTCCGTGATACGACGTGTGTACCCAAAATAGCTCCAGTCTGAAGTGCTTGTTACTGTTTTGAAGCCAGACTAGGACGATTAGTGAGGAATTTGAACTCTATTGCATTTGTTATAATTTAAAATTGAATAAGTGCCTCACGGAAAATTTACTACCTAATGCACAGTTAATTAATTTATACGATTCAAATTGGCAAGCGGACATGTTAGAATTCAAGTTAGTCACCTCGAGTACTAGGTACGTGGAAGAGGTGTAGACTAGGCAGTTGTAGTTAATTAATTTTAAGTTGACGACGGGGCTTTAAACAAAGTACTATTAAATGATTATGTATGGTATGAAGTGCGTGTGGTGGGCGGTATTGGTGATGACGCTGGGCGGGCGGGGGCTGGCGCGGGAGCCGCGTCCGATGTGCCCGCCCGACGCCGAGCATTGTGACGTCAGCAATGAAGAAAACAATAAAACATATTTTGTTATAAACGGTGAGTACCCGAGTCATAATGAAATTGTAATATCACCGACTGACAGTGCTGCCTCGTGAGGTAGCCTCAATATTGACCCGAGCTACCTAATATTGGCAAGAAAACCCAGCCCACAGTGAGGCAAATGAAATGTCAGCGCCCGAGCATTTCCAGAGAGCGAGCCACGAGCATGCGACTCGGGAAGGACACATTCTGATTGAACGATCTTTTTTAGGAATCCGACTTCAATACGAATTCACCGATGGCGACCTTTTCACTTTTGAATGTCCCCGAGGCATCACCCTCGACGATCCGGGGCTGCCGCGCTTCGAGCCGGCATTGCAAGTCCGCGCGGTTCGCCTCACGTGCCCGCTTCCTACAGCCTCGTACGAGGCCGTCTTGAGCGCGCTCAACGTGACCGCGCTTGAAGTATCCAGCCATGATACCACTAAAGCTCCTCCAAGCTACTCAATCATGCTGAAACTCGACGATGTCAGGAATTTCAGCGCGAAGGTACTGGCCGCCACGCCAACACTACGTGAACTGAACATCTCCAACACAGAACTCACCGTCGATGACCTCGCTCAACTGCCCGCCGGCCTCCAGTCCCTGAACCTCAAATACACGAATATCAGCCTCGTGCCGGCGAAGGTCCTCATGCGCCTGCCAGCCCTCGCCACGTTATCTGTGGATGACAACAAACTTGTGACAGTGGAGGCGGCGGGCAACCTGAGCTCGCTGAATATGTATTCGACTTCAACAAAAGTGAGCCTGACGTTGCCGGAATCGCTACAGCGGCTTAAACTCTATAATTGGGTGGAGTTATTCCCGGAGCCGTGGCTCTCGTGCGCCAGGCTCGATGACCTCCACCTGTTTATGATAGCCGCCGAGATGCTGCCGGACGGCTGGCTGGCCCGATGTGGAAGGTTGCGCACCTTAGTGGTGGGATTCGCAGAGAACTTAAAGACGCTGGCAGCAGGCGCGTTGCGTGGTGCCACAGCGCTGGAGGTCGTACATTGCTGGCACTGCGCGCTCGAGGCGCTGCCAGCAGGACTGTTCGACGATGCGCGCGCACTGCGGAAGCTCAACTTGAGTGAAAACTTCCTGCATACGCTGCCCGGGTAAGCTGCATCAGTTTGTAATCCTCAATGAGGAAGAGACCTAGATATTTGAAGTGACATCGATTAAAATACATAAAATTTCTTATTCCTACTAATATTGTTATGGGAAAGTGTGTTTGTTAAGTTTGAAAGAGCATCACCCTAGAATGGCTGAATAGATATATATAGGCTACTTTCTAGTATCGAAATCCAGGTGGGTGAACCGCCCGCGGGTAAAACTAGTGGATATTTGGGATTCCGTCTCTTTGCACGCAGGGCAATGCATTTTGATAAATCTAGTAATCCGGTTTAGTTATTTACTCAAAAAATTATATACTTAACGGAGAATTTTTTATCGTCTTGGAATAACGTGGGTAGATTGGTAAGTGAAATAGAAGCTTATGGTATAGTTACATTAATTTCTTATTTCTTTTCTCTAACATATTCTGAAATTATTTTACCCATTTTAATTACTAATTTACAATGTAATTCGACGTGTCGTCGACTGTGCAAATACGAATCCACAAGTTCTTTGGGCACATCACCCGCAACAAAAATTATATGGAACGATTGGTGGTGCAAGGGTAAGTTGAAGGCAAGAGATCACGTGGGCGCTATCCAACACGGTGGACAGACCTCATAAAGTCCGTGACACACTCAACCGTGAACGACTGCTCTCACTTAGCCAAACATAGACCCACATGGCGACATATCGTACGAGCAGCGGTGGCACAAGAACCGACCGAAAAATGACCACGATCGCTCTGACAAGAGTGCTACGACTTAGAAGACAATGTAATTTTAAAATATTGAACAACAATAACAACTCGAAAAAACAATAACAACTCAAAAATATATCGTAAAAAACTCACTCGTTGGCACTCGCCAATCAAGCGGCGTAGCAATTCGCGATTTGTACCACATCCACGAACCTACTTAGAACCATTCTCAGCGATACTGCGCTTTTTTGATCGGATCTAACGAATAAGCCATAACGATTTTATGCTTGTACAGCGACCTATTCAGACACACGCAATTCCTGAGTAAGTTGGATCTTACGAGTAACAAGTTGAACCAGTCGGTGCTGGGCAGTCTGGGCGCCGTGACCTCGCTGAATGTTCTGCTCCTTGACTTCAACCCCGAGCTGGACGCGTGCCCCGACACACGCGACCAGGGAAACACCTCTGTGCAGGGTAAGCGACCACACACATACAGACACACCGACAAGAACCAATCACAGAAGTATTACTATTTTATCATTTACAGTAAACGTTATGATAACTTTGCGAAATTAAATCGTGTAGCTTGGGGATTATGATTATTTTTAATTGCATAGATTGCAATCGCTTGGCGTAGTGGTTTGAGCGTAGGCCGCTCGGCTTCCTGCACCGAATGGTTGCGGATTCGATTCCCGTAGTACATGTCGAAAATGGCCTTTTAGTTTTTTTTAATTGTACGGTATCCGTAGTACAAGAGTTACTTAGTTTGGGACCATGCAGTTGGTGCGTTAATCTGGTGATATTTATTTATTTAATACAGACCTACACATAACAGTGGTCGATTACAATACAACAATAGTTTAGCCACTGAGAGCCAACACACAAGTCTGCACTTATAGTGACTGTAATGAAGTTTCGAGTTATAAAAGAGTTCTATTTCTTTACTACCAGTTGACTAGCCGTGAGTGAGTGGCGGGTCCTTCACCCAACTAGTTAATAATTTATTATCTACCAAGGTTTTTTTTGGTTAAATGTAGGCGGGTTCCACGATATTTGTAATTTCTTAAGCGTCTTCTTGGACATCATTATCGAACCTGGCTTACAAAAAAAGCAATAGTCGGGTGTGTAGCGAGCCTAGTTCCAATTAAACCTGTCTGCACTGCGCTATTTGTGTGCTTGTAGTGATCACATGCGCAGGATCATCGGCCCTGGAGAACTTGAAGAATTTAACGGAGTTGTCGCTTAGCTACACCAACACTACGCGCATATGCCCTGATTGGCGGCAGCTGCCGAGGCTTCAGGAGCTCGAATTGTATAATTACAACACGAAGGTTAAGGTACCTACCGCATTATAAGTACAATGTACTTTCGCGTACCGTAATACTAACAGGCCGATGTCCATACACCATCGCCCCAATGTTCTTTACAGTGCACTGTTATGTCGCAAGCTGCAAACTGCTGACCTGGCTTCAGTTGTTTATCCCAACTGTTATTACCTGACTTGTTAATAAAGAGAACGCTCTTGGCTATCACTCCCATTAGTTTTATGTCAACTAAAACCTTCTGTTTCAGTTCATCGATCTATGGTTCAACAATACAGTTGAAATTAGGGTAGGCTTGTATGGTGTGAACCTTACGTTGCGTCGTGAGGACTACAATATGTTAACTACTACGCCATCGATGCATTCAGTTACTCTTAATCTAGTGAGCAAGATCCGTTGCGACTGCGATGTGTACTGGGCCGCAGCAGTGCTGCGTCACCCTAATACCTCTCTAAGTGCGCGGGACGCGCGTTGCAAGGACAAAAGCACATTATCAGATGTCCCGCTAAGTGACTTTGTGTGCCCCGCGCCCGGCCTCTGCCCTAAGAGATGTTCGTGCGGCGTGCGCGAGGACATGGCACTACCTGTTCGCGTGCTGAAAATAGACTGCGCTGGAATCGGATTGCAGAGCTTCCCGCGCCTCGATACTGGCCCGGAGTCGTTCGCAGTGGACCTTCGTCTTGCTCGCAATCACATCTCTGAACTCAGCCCCGACATCTTGCCGCCCAGACTCGTGGTAAGGATGCACAATAGAGTTTGACTTATATATATTTAGTTTTTAGGGTTCCCTATTCCCTACGAGGAACCCTTATAAGATCATCCAGTCCGTCCGTCCGTCCGTCTGTCCCAGCCTGTCACGGGGTCACAACTTTTACAGTTTCTGACAGAAGTTGATGTAATTTGGTACAAACATAATATTTTAAGAGTAGATCTCACTTTCAAAAATATAAAATGTGGCAAAATTATTTTTTTTTGAGGTACCTGCCCGAACATCGAAAGAGGGGATAATTTACCCTACTTTTTACTAGATACCCAATCATCATCGTTGAAAAAGTCTTTTCAAATGAAAAAGTGCTTTCATACAACATTTTATCTAAAAAATTCTGTTTGCAAGATTATTAATTAATAATGTATTCCGACACGTCTTACATTTTTCTATTGCAAAAACATTAAAAAGATAATGCAGTCGATAAAGGACAAAGTGTTCACTAATTCCAATGAAATAACAACTATACATTTATATTTTATGTTAATCAATGTATTTCTGAAGTGTTAATGCACGTGGATATTAGTATGTAAACAACATTGGGTAAGATTATGCAGATGAAATTGGATACATTGTTTATAAATTCCAGTTAAATAACAGCAATAAATTTATGCAATAATTTTCTGTTCATTTGTGTATTTCTTAGTATGTCAAGGTGTCGATAGATGTCGGTAGTAGTATGTAAACAACTTTAGTAATTCGACCTGGGGTGAAATTTTAAACAGATTCCCTTCAATAACCCGGAACCCTTCATTGTGCATGGCTCCACACGCACTTGGCGATTTTTTTTATTTTACATTTACTGTGAAAGTTTTTTTGTAATTACAAGGATATTCGGTACTTTGATCTTTTGAAGTAATTCAGGGCGCTGGCAATGTTCCATTGTGGATTTCTAAAAACCTCGACTCAGGCGCGTTCCTTGTCACAGGGGCTGGACCTGCGGCAAAATTATCTGGATCTGATCGATAACGCGACGGCGTCGGCGCTGGTCTCACGAGCCAACCTACGGGTTTTTCTCGCCGACAACCCGCTCGAGTGCGGCTGCCGCGCCGCCGCCGCGCTCGCCACCATGCGCGGCCACCCCGACATATTCCCCGACTGGGCCAACGCGACGTGCTCCAACGGCACGGCGTTGTCACTGGCGATGCCACTGCCCTGTGAAGAAGTGTCTGGCATGACGGGAGGTGCGACGGCAGCGCTCGTGCTGGGCGTGGTGGCGGCGGCCGCACTGGCGTCGCTGCTGGGCTGGCCCTCTCTGCGGCGTCGCCTCAGGGTGATGCCATCGCAGTTGCCGCCGGTGATGTACACCGGTGAGTGGCTGTACGATGTGTTCGTGTCGTTCGCGCACGCGGACGAAGCGATAGTGCACGAGCTGGTGGAGCGGCTAGAAGGCGGCGCGGAGCCGTTCCGGCTATGCGTGCACTACCGCGACTGGATGCCGGGCGGCTGGATCCCGGCGCAGATCGCGGCGTCGGTGCGCGTCTCGCGCCGCACCGTGGCCGTCGTGTCGGAGGCCTACCTGCGCTCCAAGTGGGCGCGCGCCGAGTTCCAGGAAGCGTATGCAGCGGCAGTGGAGAGCGCCGAGCAGCGACTCATCCTGGTGTTCCTGGAGGATCCCTCGCGGCTGTCAATGGATGCAATATTGCGTAATTACGTGGCTGGTAATACCTACGTGTGTTGGGGTGACCCCTGGTTTTGGCAAAAGCTGCGGCGCGCGTTACCGAACCCGCTTCCAAGCCGAGCTGATGAGTCGGCTACACAAACGAGTCCCAACCCTTCAGGAACTACACTCGTGCCACTTTTGCTAGATTCTGAGAAGGAGTTGGCGAGCATATAACTTTTGACCGAGTGAAGTTGTCCAAAGCTGATGTTGCTTGTCATACGATATCTCGCCAACTGTCTCCAATAACGTATGTCTTCCGTTCTCGCATCAGTCTAGAGTAAGATCTAATATTAACTACGTTACATGGGTACCGTTCGCCCCTACTGAAGACATATTGGAAGCTTTTATCACCCTGGAAGTTGATCCGTCCCTAAAGTCAGGGTCGGTATCGGCCGCTGCAGCCTTAGCGCCAAACACATGGTTTACGTCGGAACAGAATATTTATAACACATTTATTTCATTTGGAGTCACTGTCACTATCTTCACACTACGTACGATTACTTCTTAACTGGGTACATACCTACCTCTACTTGAATTGGCACAGACACTAAATGAAAGAAATTGCAAGGTCCCTAGTTATTTCTAGCTTTTTAGTGCACCCAGGTATTTCGAAGTCGGTTTAATTTTATTTTAATAAATGTTAATAAATAAAATTGCAGTGTCTGTTTGTAATATCAAAAAAACACCTTTTCACTAAATGCATATGAAAGTACATACGACACCTATAACAAAAACGCGATTTAAATATTTTTTGTCTGTCTGTCTGTGTGTTTGTTCCGGGTAATCTCCGAAACGGCTGGACCAATTCTGACGGGACTTTCACTGGTAGATAGCTGATGTTATAAGCAGTAACTTAGGCTACTTTTATTTTAGAAAAACAAAATTTTTAAAAATTGGTCCTGGCTGGCGGGCTCAGAACGCGGGAGCGGGCTTTTTTGTTAAGTTAAATTCCACGCGGACGAAGTCGCGGGCTCAGCTAGTTAACAATAAAAATAACAAGAAAAGTACGATTAATTTTATAGCAAGTCGGTCAATGTGGTTCTTGCTATTCCTTTATTAACTCTATTATTTAACTCCTTTCCTCCGGCCGTTACTTGCAAATCTTGTAGGTAGGTATCTACCCGATCATTTTCTCAATGTAAAAGGGTATTATACCTAACTAGCCTAATATACCTATATGCTTAGGATCAAGGTGGTAATCAGTCATGGTTGTGATGATTTAATAACGATTCTTGTAAACAGGTAAGCAGTAATATCCTGATGATAATTTCATAGTTAAAAAAATTTGGTAAGTACCTTCTACCTAATTTATACAACGCAAGGTAGCCTAGGTCAGGGTATTTTTTATAATTTTTTTTAAATATTTTTTATAATTTGTTTCAAATAAATTTGTCAAAGCAATACCACCTTAATATAGTGGTATTGATAGTGGCATTGCGAAGCTTTTATAGTGGCGTCGCGACACTTCCATAGTGGCAGTGCAACGCTTTTATAAAGGCGTCGCGAAACTTCCATAGTGGCGTCGTGAAACTTCCATAATGGCGTCGCGACGCTCTCATAGTGCCGTTACGACTCTTTCATAGTGGCGTCGCCATGTTATCATAGTGGCGTCACGACGCTTCCATAGTGGCGTCGCAATGCTTCCATGGTGGCGTCACAACGCTATCGTAGTGGCGTCGCGACGCTTCCATAGTGGAGTCGCGACGCTCTCATAGTCGCGGCGCAACGCATTCATAGTGCAGTCACGACACTTTTATAGTTGCGTCGCGACGCTCTCATTGCGGCGTCGCCATGTTAACATAGTCGCGTCGCGACGTTTCCATAGTGGTTCCGCGACGCTTTCATCGTGGCGTCGCGACGCTGATATGGTGGCGTCGCGACGATTCCATAGTGTGGTCGCGACGCTTTCATAGTGAAGTCACGACGCTTTTATAGTGGCGTCGCGATGCTTTCATTGTGGTATCGCCATGTTAACATAGTCGCGTCGCGACGCTTTCATAGTGAAGTCACGACGCTTTTATAGTGGCGTCGCGACGCTCTCATTGCGGCGTCGCCATGTTAACATAGTCGCGTCGCGACGTTTCCATAGTGGTTCCGCGACGCTTTCATCGTGGCGTCGCGACGCTGATATGGTGGCGTCGCGACAATTCCATAGTGTGGTCGCGAAGCTTTCATAGTGAAGTCACGACGCTTTTATAGTGGCGTCGCGATGCTTTCATTGTGGCGTCGCCATGTTAACATATACGCTAGCTCATATACGGGCTGGCTCGACAGGTAGTACTACGCTCTCACAGAAGATCTTTGCGCCAGTCTTCTGTGTGGTATGAGCTGTAGTCAATTGGCTACAGGTTGGCTCTATCAATGCTTGTCCTAATTTATTAGGGTTCCGTAGTCCCTACGAGGAACCCTTATAAGATCATTCAGTCCGTCTGTCCGTCTGTCTGTCCCGGCCTGTCACAGGGTCATAACGTCTACCGTTTCTGACGGAAGTTGATGTAATTTGGTACAAAAATACTTTAATAATAGATCTCACATTCAAAATTATAAAATGTAGCAATATTACTTTTTTTGAGGTACCTATCCGAGCATCGAAAAAGGGGATATTCTCTTTTTTAGTTACTCTATCATGTGGGGTATCGTTAAAAAGGTATTTTCAAATAAAATGGTGTTTTGATAGAACATTTTATCGTCATCGTCATCGTCAAGTCCTTTTGCGAGATTTTCAACTGTTAAAGATTAAATCAAAATTTACGTCATGAATTCCGACACTTCTTCCATTTTTCTATTGCAAAAACATTAATAAGATTATGCAGTCAAAAATTGATACATTGTTCTACAATTTAAATGAAAAACAGCAATAATTTTATACTTTATGTTAATACGTTATTACTGAAGTGTTCATGCACGTGGAAAGATGGCGTTAGGAGTATGTAAACAACATTGGGTAAGATTTTTTACGTAATAAATATCGACACTTTTTACATTTATATGTTGCAGGAAGATGAATAATATATGCAGACGAAATAGAATATATAGTTAATCAATTACAATTAAATAACAGCAATAAATGTATGTTTTATGTTCATTAGTTTATTTCTTAGTATTGAATGGTGTCGATAGATGTCGGTAGTAGTATGTATACAACTTTAGTACCTATTTCAACCTGGGGTGAAATTTTCAACAGATTACATTCAATGACTGGGAACCCTTTTTTTTTTTTTTCGTATGGCTAAAATCAGTTTTGGTTCTGATTACCGTTGAGTACAGTATCATATTGTAGTTTTATATATCTATTATTGTATTATTTACTGGGAACCCTTCATTGTGCATGGCTCGACAAGCACTTGGTGATTTTTTATTGTTTCGAACTTTTTATATTCTCTTTCCTCATCAGTTAAGTCGGGTTAAATATTTAAAGGACTGATGTTAAGAAAACAACCCTTAAAAATCCATAAATTAATTTATTAACACTATTCCACAATATTATAACAAGTTTGTATGTACAAAATCTTTTTCTAATACCTTTATTATGTTCTATTATTGAGTATGCGGAGCGGAATGATACACCATACCAATAACTATTTTTTGTATGAATAAGGATTCTGGCTACTTTGTTGGTATTGCTCTGTCCTCCTCTGTAAAACCAAATCCAACCTATATAATATCCAAATTGACACATTATTTATTACTTCAAAAAGAACGACCATATAGGTAGAATGTGTGATTAATCATTTTGTGTTATATAAAGTGTATAACGTGTGTATATATGGGTACAATATTCGTTTACATTAAAGATGTACTTAAATAAATAATAACAGATATATAAGGAAACAATTAATTACATAAATTAAAATGTTGAATTATTTTCAATAATACGTATACCTAGATAATTACCCGTTTAATTGAATTAAATATGAATATTTCCATGTTAACAATTACATTAATATGAAATCTAAGTTTTATTTACAATATAATAAGACATCTGTACAAAGTTTCTGTTATTTTCAATGGCATAGTCCAGCTTTCGTTTACTGTTCAAGCATTAGCAAATCTATTACAAATAAATAAAATTGGAGTGTCTGTTTTTAATATCAAAATAACACATTTTCACTAAATGCATATGAAAGTAGGTACATACGACAACAATAACAAAAACGCGATTTAAAAATTTTTTTTTTTTGTCTCTCTGTCTGTCTGTCTGTGTGTTTGTTCCGGGTAATCTCCGAGAGAACCAGAAGCCAACCCCCCCCCCCCCCCCCCTTTCCCCTTCGTCTGTCACTCCCCTTCAGGTCAGCATTGTGGTAGCAATGCTTTTAGTATTGCAAGCATCTACAGGCTACATGTACGGCTTAACATCAGGCGGGTCGTCCGCTTGTTTGATGACTTTGGTGTATACAAACATACCATTATAAGGTGCCAGATTGGAGATAGTGTCACATACATCAGGGAAGTGCTTTAAAAACTTAATATTCAGATCTCAATAGTCACCCGACCCGCGTCACTCGCAAGATATACTTCCATACATCTACTAAATTAAAAAAGAACATTTTGATATTAGAAACAGACACTTCAATTTTATTTATTCGTACAGATGTATAAAAGTACCAATAGTTAATGCATTGAGATGTACCAACCGACTTAATTATCCTTGTTATTTTCCTGAATGCAATAATCATGGTGAGCAGTCGCCGTGGTATGACGTGTGTACCCACAAGAGCTCCAGTCTAAAATGCATGTTACTGTATTGAAGCCAGACTGGAACGATTAGTGAGGAATTTGAACTTTAATGCATTTGTTTTAATTTAAAATTAAATAAGTGCCTCAAGGAAAATTTACTACCTAATGCACAGTTAATTAATTTATACGACTTAAATTGACAAGTGGACATGTAAGAGTTCAAGTTAGTCACCTCGAGTTTTAGGTACGTGGAAGAGGTGCTGGGCAGTAGTAGTTGATCAATTCGAAGTTGACTCGGTACTTGTCAATTTGCGTGTAGACGGGGCTTAAAGCAAAGTACTATTAAATGATGATGTGTGGTATAAAGTGCGTGTGGTGGGCGGTATTGGTGATGACGCTGGGCGGGCGGGGCCTGGTGTGGGAGCCGCGTCCGATGTGCCCGCCCAACGCCGAGAAATGTGTCGTCAACAATGAAGAAAACAATATAACATATTTTGTTGTATACGGTGAGTAACCAAGTCATAATTAAATTGTAATATCACTGATTGACAGTGCTGCCTCGTGAGAATGCCTCAATATTGACCTGAGCTGACAGTACCGATTTGGCTTGCCAATATCGAATGATATTGGCAAGAAAAACCGTAACCGCGCGAGGCATGTCCTGGGAGCGAGCCACGAGCATGCCACTCGGGATGGACACATGCTGATTGAACAATCTTTTTTAGGAATCCGACTTCAATACGAATTCACCGATGGCGATTATTTCGCTTTTGAATGTCCCCGAGGCATCACCCTCGACGAGCCGGGGCTGCCACGCTTCGAGCCGGCATTGCAAGTCCGCGAGGTTCGCCTCACGTGCCCGCCGCCCGCCACCTCGTACGAGGCCGCCTTGAGCGCGCTCAACGTGACCGCGCTTGAAGTATCCAGCCATGATACCACTAAAGCTCCTCCAAGCTACTCAATCATACTCAAACTCTACCATGTAAAGAATTTCACCGCGAAAGTACTGGCCGCCACGCCAACACTACGTGGACTGAACATCTCCAACACGGAGCTCACCGTCGATGACCTCACTCTGCTGCCCGCCGGCCTCCAGTACCTGAACCTCTATAACACGAAGATCAGCTTCGTGCCGGCAAAGGTCCTCATGCGCCTGCCAGCCCTGGTCGATTTATATGTAGTTGACGACAAACCTGTGACGGTAGATGCGGCGGGCAAACTGAGCTCGCTGTATATGAATTCGGCTTCAACAAAAGTGAGCCTGACATTGCCGGATTCGCTAGAGTTGATTAATCTCCATAATTGGGTGGAGTTATTCCCGGAGCCGTGGCTCTCGTGCGCCGGCCTTGATCGCCTCTATCTATACGCGATAGCCGCCGATACGCTGCTGGACGGCTGGCTGGCCCGATGTGGAAGGTTGCGCACCCTAGTGGTGAAACGCGCAAAGAACTTAAAGACGCTGGCAGCTGGCGTGTTGCATGGTGCCACAGCGCTGGAGGTCGTACAGTTCGTGGACTGCTCGCTCAAGGCACTGCCAGCAGGACTGTTCGACGATGCGCGCGCACTGCGGGAGGTCGACGTGAGATGGAACTCTCTGCACACGCTGCCCGGGTAAGCTGCATCACTTTGTAATCCTCAATGAGGAAGGGACATCTGAAGTGAAATCGATTAAAATACATATTTTTGCTTATTCCTACTGATATTGTTATGCGAAAGTCTGTTTGTTAAGTTTGAATGAGCATCACCCTAGAATGGCTGAAAAGATACATATAAGTATATAGGCTACTTTTTACGATTGAATCCAAGCGGGTCAAAGAATTTGTAATAATAAGACATTAGAAGTGGTACTGACGTATTATTTCATACAAAACCAGTGTCGCCACTTCGCGCGGCTTTCGCACTGCGCAGACAGCAATTTATTTGACGCTCTACGTCAAATAAATTGCTGTCTGCGCAGTGCGAGTTTCGGGAATATAGCATACTATAAGCCTTTATGAAGATTTAATTCGAACTATTTGAGATCAATTTTTATTGCTTACAGGCAGAATTTGTGATCATTTTTTTTGCTGTTCTAAAATAAGTTACCCCTTATAACATCAGCTTCTGCCAGTCAAAATCGGTCCAGCCATTCCACTGCCGATTTTTTTTTAAATCGCGTTTTTGTTATAAGCACATATATGCATTTAATGAAAACGTATTATTTTGATATTACAAACAGACACTCCAATTTAGTTTATTTTATACATTAATTCGTTTAAAATATCAGTAATCAATAACTAGGAGCATAAGGCAATATTAAATACAGTAAAACCCGTTTAAGACGATTTTACAGGGAACCAACCAACAACGCGTCTTAAGCGAGAAAGCGTATTATGCGGGATAAGGAAAATAAAAGCTACTATATTATTATGTATGTACCTATTATGTTCTAATTTCGTATATGTATTAGGTAGGTAGTAAATGAAACATTTATAAATTACATTAAATACATAGTGTAATAATAATTACGTTATTTAAAGTAATCACTTATTTTGGTTTGACAGTAAGATTTTCAACAGGTGACAAGAGAGCTGGGCCCTTATTACGCTAGCAACTTCAATTACAATTGGAAAGCACATGCTTGTCAAACGCTCCGCTTTTGTCGTTTTTCCGTATTCTACTAACCACCGGCTGACACGAGCTTCACAATTTCTACTGACATTGATTTGGTATTACGTAAGCGTTTCTGAGGCTGGGTTGCACCAAAGTAGCAGTCAAAGTAAAAGTTTGTGTCAAATTTAACAATAACTGTAACGCTGACTTTAACGGATACATCAAAATGTGTTGCACCGGCTAATTCATTAGCTTTGTTAAAGTTATCAGGGTTGCAAGTCAAATGAGGCGTAATTTACCCTAAAATCGTTGGGGGTAACCTTTTTAAATATGGCATTAGCATTACCAAACATAGCTGTAATAATCGCCTAAGAGTATGTAATCACTACGTTTATAATCGCTGCATAAATTCTACAGAATTCTAGTTAAATAATAGTTAATGAAATTCAGTTAAAATATTTCACCTAAACTTTAATTTTGATCCTACTAATATTATAAATGCGAAAGTTTGTGTGTGTGTTTGTTCACGCCTAAACAGCTAGAATAAATTTGGCACACGGATAGTTCATAACCTAGAACAGGATACTTTTTATCCTGGTCAAAGGTGCCCTAGGGTCCGCCCGTACCTAGTGACCACACTAGGTCGGACAACCTCCCCGTGGTGTGCCCTGGGCACCACCGTCCACCTCTTCAGCATCCCTGTTGAGGTGGTCGACTGTGGCGGATAATCCGGCAGGGGGAGTCGCTCGCGCCGTGCTCGGTACCTCTCTGTTATCTGAGAGGACTGTAGCGTGGCGCGGGCGACTTGGGGTGGGAGGGCTTTGGCGCCATTTTGGGGGTGGCGATAGGGCCCGTGGCGGGCTGCTGTTGGCGGAGGGCCTTAACCCGAGCCCCTTCCCCGGAGGTGGCTCGCAGCAGTGTCGGGGTTGAAGCCTTTTGGCATGCCCTGACTTTCCCGCCTGGGCCTGGTCGCCCAGCCTGATGGCTGAGCGGGAGTGCGGTTCGAGCACTGCGTGAGGCAGCGGAGCTCCCCGCGGAGCCTCTGGTGGCAGGCACAGGGGTGTCTGCCATTACAGCATGGGCTCGAGAGGGGGCGCTGTGTTACGTGTGTCAACACAGCGCCTGAGGTCGGAGTGGCGCGTCCTTTGGACGCGCCCCCAGTGAGGGGGCCTTACCAGGCCAAGCCGCCGGGGCGTCTCGGAGCATTTTAGTGGACCCGGGGCGCTCCACTACATGGCGGAGGGTGGTACACCGTTGGTTTTTACATGTATATAGATGTATATTATATGTTTTATGTATATTACTAAACTAAATACATTATGTTTTCATGCGATGTCCAAGTCAATCTATTAAAATTAAAACATAAAAGATATTTAATATTGTTATGGTCACAATAAGATGTTGTTAGGTTAGCAAGTTATGTAATACGTAATACTGAATGAAGACAGAAGGTCCTTTAAGTGGGGACTTAATTAAGTAACCGACTTGGTATTACATATATCTCACCTCTTTTTACTGTAGAGAACTGAGTTGCGAGACTTGGGTTTTTTTACAAGTTTTGTTTTTGATGGGATTTTACTGTTACGGGAAGCCGAATACTATAGAAGTGGTTCAAAAATTCACTGCAAGATTTAAAGCAAATAAAAAACAAATATACGAAGTCAAGCCAAATAAACTGTTTAAAAAAGCTTTTTAATTGTTGGTGGCTTTTAATTACTAGTGGAAATTATATAAAATAAATAAAGTAAATATATCTTACAAAAATATCGATACAATACAAACATTGTAACATCACTAACTCCCGTCTGATGTTGTCACAATGACACCGCCGTACTAGTCAAAATTCATTCGCACGAGGATGTCGTAGGTTTCACATTACATTGATTTTTACGGTTCGTCGCTATGCCGTACGTTTGATTACGCAAGCAGCAATGGAAATGGGGCTGGTGAGATCATAGTAAATATTGTTATTCTCGTGGTAAAGTATACATATTGGTTTAAATTTGCAAAAAACCTGATTATTACCATATATATCTACTTACCGATGAAATGTAATCCCTTTATTTGTATAATTGCAAGTTTCTGAACAATTTGCTGCAATACACCATTTTTACTAGATGTGTCTCGTTCAACGTCTGGTGTCGTACTGAATGCATACGTGTCGGAATCGACATAAACTTTGTGCCAAAATTACGCGGTTATGCCACTTCTAATGTCTTATTATTCCAAATTATTTGAGGCGGGTGAACCGCGGGCGGGTAAAACTTATGGATATTTGGGATTCCGTCTCATTGCACGCAGGACATTATGCATTTAGATAAATTTAGGATTTCGGTTTATTTACTTAGGTACACAAAATAATTACATACATTATAATATTATTTTTATATATGTCGCAGCCAACTAGCTTAATTCCCCGTTTTACTAAACAGCGCCGTTCAACTAGCGGCCTGAATGATATTCAGACGCATCGTCTGTTACAACATTTAATAAACTGGCCGCCTAATGCTTAGGCAACTGGTTGACATTAGAGTAAAACAAAACTTTTTCAAAATACTACCCAAGCAGAGCGACCCGGATAGGTTTAGGTTAGGGTTATTTTTTGTATGACCCCACAGTAATCCCACCTGGCAAGTAGGTTCGGTGGATATAAACAATTTCGTTAAATATCTAGTACCTAATAAAATTAAACCATTAAAGTTGTTTTTTGCCGACGCCATATTGACAGTGTGGTGAGTTTCGGCGCAAGGTGGCAGAAAGTGGAACTAAATTGCAATGAACAGGCTAGGCAAGTCATTAAACGTCATCGATCCAAGTCATTTGCCTAGCTGTTTGATTAAATAGCTGAATATAATTCAGGCCACTAGTTGAATGGCGCTGTTTAGTAAAGTGGCTAGGCTGTTGATTGAACGGCGGATTAAGCTAGTTGGCTGCGACATAATATACATAACGAAAAACGTTTTGATCGTTTTGAAATAACGTGGGTCTATGTAAGTGTTACTTTCTTAGTTAACATAGTCTGACATTATTTGACCCATATGAATTACTAATTTACAATCTAATTTTAAAATATTGAATAAAAAAACTCTTCGAGCCTACTTAGAACCATTATTAGCGAAAATGCGCTTTTTTATTAGTTCTAATGAATAAGCCATAACGATTTTATGTTTATATACAGTGACCTATTCAGACACACGCAATCCCTGAGTAAGTTGGATCTTACTATTAACAAGTTGAACCAGTCGGTGCTGGGAATTCTGGGCGCCGTGACCTCGCTGAATGTTCTGCTCCTTGACAACAACCGCGAGCTGGACGCGTGCCCCGACACTCGCGACCACGGCAACACCTCTGTGCAGGGTAAGCGACTACACACATACAGACACCCCGACAACAACCAATCACGGAAGTATTACTATTTTATCATTTACAGTAAGATATATGATTACTTTGCGAAATTAAATCGTGTTGAACGGGGATCACGAATGTTATTAATTGCATAAATTGCAATCGCCTGGCGTAGTGGTTTGAGCGTAGGCCGCTCGGCTTCCTGTACCGAGTGGTTGCGGATCCGATTCCCGTGGATAGTAGAAGAAATAATTACTTATTACAAATACATTATTTCAGTCTTGTCGAGTACCAAGGCCCTGCCAGTTCTCTCTGGTGTGTCCAGGAGGTCCAGAGACGCGCGGCAATGTACTATTCTACTCGAGAAAGCATGAACAATGAGTTCCTTAAACCGCGAGACAGCTCTAAAATCTCTAGATTATTTATTCCGATATCTGTCGTTTACGAATATCTTCTAACTGAATGGCAATTCAGATAGGATACAAGAACTAAGGGCCGCCACCTCCACCCATTCAGTAAAATCAGCTCACGAGCTTAGGTCCAATTAGTCAATTAACGATCCGTGGTGCCTTACAACTACTCTTCAATCAGCTGTAACAGCCTTGTTTCTATGGCAATCAGCCCATACTAGCTATTTTTCTCTCCCGCTTTGCACCGGAGGGAAGTGGATTTTTTTTCTTCCAACTCCTCCTATTATTTATTTCGATTAAACTCGTGCGGGTTCGAAGACAATATACATTTTCCCTGGGACTCCCCGAGGTTCAAACCTCGACGTCATTATTGGTCACCATTGTTGATCCTGGCTTACAGGAGGTACAGTGGTGGGAGTGTGTGGCGGGACTAGTCCCATTTAAAGCCTGGGTCTATTGTCGACCAATCCTACTAATATCCTACTAATATTATAAACTAGCTGTCCCGGCAAACTTTGTTTCGCCATTGAGGCTTTAATTGGGCTGATTTAAAAAATGATTAATTAAATATTTATTTTAAAATACAAATATAAAGATTATTTCTTGGCCATGTATTCAATTAAAACTATTATACAGATTTTATTGTGTTTATTTCCTTTTTTATTTTCCCGAAGTTTCGGTTGCTTTACAGCAGCCATGGTCACGGGTGACTGATGTGTTAGACTTCCTGATGTCAAAGTTATTAACTGGGTACCCTCATATTAAGTTGTTTTTTGCGATCCAATCCACGAAGAAATTGCTCACAGTGTCTGACAACTATTTGCTTGAAATTACGTATATATATCGGCGACAACGGAAGAAACAGGGGAGTCCATCGCTACATCATCTACTTGCTAGTAGAACTGTTCATTCCACAACAGATACCCGGATGTGAGGCAATGTCTTAAGAGTTCAGCATATTCCTCAGGCATGTTGTTCTCCTCTAGCTTCTTTGATACTATTGTGATGCAGTCTGCTACACGTAGGCACGTAAACAAAGACTGAACATCAAAACTGACCATGGTTTCATTGTTAGCATGATGTATATGTTTAATCTCACTTACAAAATGTTATGAATCCTTTGTATGTGCTCTTGTGTGTCCTCTTAGTAGTGAGAGCACCTTCGCTACGTGCTGGGCCAGACTGTACGTTGGTGTGTCAATCTGGCTTACAATGGGACGCAGCTGGTCCTCTGGCTTGTTTATTTTAGATAACAATATCTTTGCCATGTATTTTGGTGCTTCGTTTGCACTCTACATTGAAGCACCTTGTGATAGACTACATTTTTCGTTTTATTATCAGGCGCAAGAACAAATAACGCTGACGGTCTTCCGACCCGTGAACATGCCACAATCAGTACTTGATAAAGTTCTTCTTGTGCGTCGAAAGTTATCTAGTTTTTGATCCCTGAGGTTTGCTCGACGGTTCCTCATTGCCAACCGACCCGTTTCACGGGCTACCTCTCTTAGCTCTTGTTATTGAGAAGCACGAATTCGAGCCACACTACCGCGGCGCTCTTCGCTTCCAATTTCTTGTTCTTCTTCAGTTCTTTCATTCTCAATGTTTCGAATCCTAGTTGCATTACGGCTTTGTAGCGAAAGATCAGATTGTCTTGGACGCGGCATCGTATTGCTAATGATAATATCCGCACAATAAGCTAATATAATTTCGAAACTGACAGATCAACTGTAAACTTCAAAATTTCAAATTATCAAAAATATTCAACCATATTTAACTATAGACGGCATTTTAGCCGTCAGTTCCCTTTTTTTATACCATTTTTAAATAATCAACGGCTAGACTTATTTTTTATTCATATTTTTTTTTGCTGTCATTGGCGTTTATTAATGTCACGTTTTATGTCAGGTTCCACTGGAACGGGATAAAAGTATCCTATAACCTTCTCCTGGTTCTAAGCTACCTCCCCACCAATTTTCAGCCAAATCTGTTCAGCCGTTCTCGAGTTATAAATAGTGTAACTAACACGACTTTCTTTTATATATATAGATTTAAATTGATAGATATTATATTAGATATTACTAGATATTTAAATTTTTATTAAACATTATTGAATTATTCAACATTTTCTGAAATACCATTTTGGAGCAACCTCGTAATAACTCTAGCGCAGAGGTCATCTGCCGAGGTCACGGATAATAATATTTCTTCAATGAAATTAAAACGAAAAATAAATTATATTATAAATAATAATAATACTATTAGCTCGCCCCGCTCCGAGTAGTAGGTAAGAGCGTAAGAGTAGCTGAATGAATCGGATTTCAAGGGTGATGCCAATTTGATAACTTTATTTATTATCTATTTTGTTCAAAGAATTTATTTTTTCTATTTACGGACTTTTCTTTTTTTTATTACTATTATGATGCCCTACCTGTTTGTTAAATTAATGTCGCCATGGTTTTTTTTTTTCGATATGATTATATTTTGTTGGCCAGAGTGGCCATAACAACTTCACCCGGACAGAGGGCGAGCGCAAGTGCGCTCCAGCCAGAGGGGCAGGGGGGCAGCTAGCTCAAGGGCGCCACATGGGACACGATCTCGGCTGCTGCCAGGAGAGGTGGCGAGGGTAAATCTACCACCGGATCGGAACACGACCTCGACTGAGAAGATCCGGCAAGAAACTCAGCGGGCTTGTCGGGTGCCAAGGTGCGTCTAGGTAAGTAGACGCACCTTCTAGCGGAAGCGGGGGTTCGTCGACCCCGCCGGCGAGGTCGGTGTCTGGTGGGGAGTGTGCGTGTGTCGTTCTCCTCGACATCTGAGTCTAGGAGAGCGGTGAGTGGGTCGAAGGGGTCCAGCAACACATGCCGCGGCCTGCAGCGGCATGCAACTGGCGCGTGTGTAGGTGCATAATAAAGCCATGGTAGCGCCAGGCTGTATATATAGCTGAGGGTGAGTGGCGGGACTCCACCCAATTAGTGAATAATTATTATCGAACAAGGCGTTTTTTGGGTAAAATACAGGCGGGTTCCAAAATATTTGTAACTTCTTAAGCATCTTCTTTGGACATCATTATCGGTGTGTATCGAGCGTAGTACAATTAAACCTGTCTGCACTGCGCTATTTGTGTGCTTGAAGTGATCACATGCGCAGGATCATCGGCCCTGGAGAACTTGAAGAATTTAACGGTGCTGTCGCTTGGCGACACCAACACTACGCGCATATGCCCTGATTGGCGGCAGCTGCCGAGGCTTCAGGAGTTCAACTTAAGGACTTTTAATGGCATTCATTACTTGAAGGGGTTTCAGGAGTATACGGTGCCACTTAAGGTACGTACCACATAATACCATGTACTTTTGCGAACCGTAATAGTAAACAGGCTGATGTCCAACCCTCAGTTTGGTACATTAGCAGGTGAGCCTATAGCTCGCTGAACCGATGACAACGTGAACCTGAATAGGTACCACATGCGTCGCATGAAGGAGGTGGATGCCAGTGGCGGAGGCTCACGATAAGTGATAGTCATTGGGGGAGGCCTGTGTCGAGAATAGGGCACATAGAAAGATAGACATGGATAGCTATCACAACGCTGACCCAGTGCGGGCTGGTGAAATTCACAAAACTTAAAAACGGCCACAGTGATTTCTTTCACTGGTCAGAGATTATATTTAGAACGTTATTTTTAATGAGATTTCGGTTCGACAATAGGTTTACCCGTCTTGTTTATAATGCGAACGCTCTTAATTATCACTCCAATTAGTTTTATATCAACTAAACAGCCTTCAATTTCAGATAACCGATCTCTGGTTCAACAATACAGTCGACATTAGCGTCCGCTTGTATGGTATGAACCTTTCGATGCGTCGTGAGGATTACAATATTTTAGCAACTACGCCATCGATGCATTCAGTTACTCTTTATCTAGTGAGAGAGATCCGTTGCGACTGCGATGTGTACTGGGCTGCAGCAGTGCTGCGTCACCCTAATACCTCTCTTAGAGAGCGGGGCGTGCGTTGCAAGGACAAAGGCACATTATCAGATGTCCCGCTAAGTGACTTTGTGTGCCCCGCGCCCAGCCTCTGCCCTGAGGGATGCTCGTGCGGCGTGCGCGAGGACATAGCACTGACTGGACGCGTGCTGAAAATAGACTGCACCGGAATCGGATTGTGGAGATTACCGCACGTCGATACTGGACCGGAGTCGTTCGCAGTGGACCTTCGTCTTGCTCGCAATCACATCTTTGAACTCAGCCACGACATCTTGCCGCCCAGACTCGTGGTAAGGATGCACAATAGAGTCTGACTTATATGTTTAGAATTTAAATTTTACATTTACTGTTAAAGTTTTTTTGTAGTTACAATGATATTCGGCACTGTAATCTTTTGAAGTAATTCTGAGCGCTGGCAATGTTGTATAGTGGATTTTTAAAAACCTCGACTCAGGGGCGTTCCTCTTTACAGAGGCTGGACCTGCGGCATAATCATCTGGGACTGATTGACAACGCGACGGTGTCGGCGCTGGTCTCACGAGCCAATCTACAGGTTTTTCTCGCCGACAACCCACTCGACTGCCGCGACGCCGCCGCGCTCGCCGCCATGCGCGGCCACCCCGACATATTCCCCGACTGGGCCGACGTGACGTGCTCCAACGGCACGGCGTTGTCGCTGGCGATGCCACTGTCCAGTGTAGAAGTGATGGTGAACGAGTCAGAAGTATCTGGCATGTCGGGTGGTGCGGTGGCAGCGCTCGTGCTGGGCGTGGTGGCAGCCGCACTGGCGGCGCTGCTGGGCTGGCTCTGGCTGCGGCGTTGCCTCAGGGTGATGCCATCGCAGCTGCCGCCGGCGACGTACACCGGCGAGTGGCTGTACGATGTGTTCGTGTCGTTCGCGCACGCGGACGAAGCGATAGTGCACGAGCTGGTGGATCGGCTAGAAGGCGGCGCGGAGCCGTTCCGGCTGTGCGTGCACTACCGCGACTGGATGCCGGGCGGCTGGATCCCGGCGCAGATCGCGGCGTCGGTGCGCGTCTCGCGCCGCACCGTGGCCGTCGTGTCGGAGGCCTTCCTGCGCTCCAAGTGGGCGCGCGCCGAGTTCCAGGAAGCGTATGCAGCGGCAGTGGAGAGCGCCGAGCCGCGACTCATCCTGGTGTTCCTGGAGGATCCCTCGCGGCTGTCAATGGACGCAATATTGCGTAATTATGTGGCTGGCAACACCTATGTGTGTTGGGGCGACCCCTGGTTTTGGCAAAAGCTGCGGCGTGCGTTACCGGACCCGCTTCCACGCCGAGCTGATGAGTCGGCTACACACGCGAGTCGCAACCCTTCAGGAACTACACTCTCGCCACCTTTGGTAGATTCTGAGATAGAGTTGGCGAGCATATAACTTTTGACCGAGTGAAGTTGTCCAAAGCAGATGTGGCTTGTGATACGATGTCTCGCCATCCGTCTCAGTTAACGTACGTTTCTGTACTCGCATCAGAATCTTAAGTAAGATCTAATGGTAGCTTCGTTACATGGGTACCTTTTGCCCCTACTGAAAACATATTGGAAGCTTTTATCACCTTTGAAGTTGACCCGTCCCTAAAGTCTGAGTCGTTTTCGGCCGCAGCAGCCTTAGCGCCAAACACACGGATTACGTCGGTACAGAATATTTAATCAACATTTATTTCATTTGGAGTCGCTGCCACTATCTTTACACTACGTTATGTACGTTTACTTCTTAGCTGGTACCTACTTACCCCTACTTGAATTGGCACAGACACCAAATGAAAGAAATGACAAGTTTCCAAGTTATTTCTAGCTTTTTAGTGCACCCAGGTTTTTTGAAGTCAGTTTAATTTTTTTTAATTATTGTTTACTTTCGTTAAATGTCGATACATCTTCAATTTTTGTTTTGCAGGAAGATTGATAAAATCATGCAGATGAAATTTGATACATATAGTGTTAACCTATAAACTGAGTAATGTAAGGCACTATTTTGATCATTTTATTCAAGATTGCTATTTCTGAAACCGTTAGAATTACCTTATTTTAGCTTACGTAGCTCAAAAGACACAAGAATTCTAAGAAACTTTGCCCTGTGAAGCATTTAAATAGCATCACCATAAAAAAGGTACAGGTATATTTAAAAAAAAAAAATCTTATTTTCGCTCGTCACCTGAAAAACAGGGGTTTGTCCCTTACGTTAATTGATACTTCCGGTATCGACATTGTTAATAAGTTCCAAATAAATAACAGCAATAATTGTATGTTCATTATTGTCTATTTTTAGTATTAAAAGGTGTAGGATGTAGTATGTGAACAACTTAGGTATTTCTACCTGGGGTGGAATTTATAAAGGATTCACTTAAGTAATTGCAATATAATATTATCACAAGCTTAAAGCACACGCACGACGATTTAGATGTTAAAAAATACATTATTGTGTAATTGCAGGTAATAAATATACTGGTAGTTTTTGAGAATTTACCTGTTTGTATAAAATGTTAGATACTTTTTTTTTATTAGCCTGAAAGACTGTCCCACTCCTGCGCAAAGACCTTCCCTTTTCTATTCCACATTACTCTGTCGAGGACAATTTCCGGAGGTTAGATAAGTAATAAACAAAATACAATTAATTTTAAAGCAAGTCGATCAATATGGTTCCATTCCTTTATTAAACTCTTTTCCTCTGGCCGGTTTTTGCAAATCTTGTGGGTGAATTTTAACAAAGTCGTTTTTTCTTTCTTTAGGTACGGTGGTTTTTTTATTATTATTATTTTTCAATTTTAAGTTATGGTTTATTGTTCTTCATTACATAGTTAATGTTCATATTTAATGACAAACTTTTGATATCACCGAAATGAAACAGTCGTTCACCGAAATTAAATAACTATTCACCGTAATGGTCTTTCGTTTCGGCAACTAGATATTTTATTTCACTAAACCTGCACCATTCCACTAAAAACGTATACATACAGGCTTATATTCAAATACACTTCTTATCAGAAAAATCGAAACACTTTCTATGGTTTCTGTCCTAATTTAACACAGTTTTCATTCCGTAAAAAAATCACATGATTATATAGCTGGCAGTCTGGCCATTGCAGTGATAAGCGAAAATTCTCAATTCAAAATTAGAATTTCATCTATTTATCCTTTTTAAAAAAATTGAAAGTTGAAGTTATTTGATTGAAGTTGAAAAAAATTGAAGTTTTCATGTTTTTTTGCTCATAATCGAATTTAATTCGTCACCTGAGTCATAAAAACTGGGAGGCACTTTTGTAAGTTTTTTAATTACTGAGATATTTGCACTTGAAATTTTAGCTATTTTACGTCTGGATGGTGATGAAAAGTGTAATGGATTGTAATGATTTAGGACGGGATTATTACACCAAACAAGTTATGAAATAGGTAGGAATTATAATCAATCATTTATTTTATTTATTTATTTATCAGATTTTTATTTTGATAAGACTGGAAGGCGGATTATAAAAAAAATACCATAATATAAGGCTATGTGTCGGCGCAACTGCAGCGCCATCTCTCAGCCTGAGACGCAAGTGAACCACGCCATCTATCAGGAGGATCCGAAACTATATATTCGAATAGAACGAACGCTCGAGAAGCATCGGTTTTTCTTATACACTTCTATACGATTCGCTTGAAGACACACGATATTTTCTAAGCGCATAGATTGTACCTTTATTTAAATTCAAATACGTTGTAAACGATACTAAACGATTATAAAACCATACGAAATAAGAGGAATCATTGAGGGAGAACACTTGGACATTTGGACATTTGGAGAACATTTGGACCTGCGAGCCACATTAGAACCTCTGACGACATCCAGATCTGAGAGCTGCGTCTGATTCTGCGTGCATCAGAAACTCTGAGCTACGAGTCGACGCTTCCCTGGGTCTACAAGCCACACTTCGCCTGGCAAAATCGAAAAACCTCGTCAAGACGTCTGAACCTCATCATCATCATCAGCAGTTCAACGGTCAGGTCTTTGATCCCGTCTACTCCTTCCTTATTCGATTTGTGTTAAAACTGTGCAATTTGTGCTTTACAGAAGCGTGTATTTCCGTGTGATTACCGGGCGCGTACCTACCTACTTAAAGAAAAAACGTGAGTACCTTATCTTATTCTTTAACGTAGGTCTTTAAAATGGGCGGAGACGATAAATTAGTTGTGCCTTCAACCGCCTCCCCAGTTTCTCCCACCAAAAAGCGTTCTAAAACCGACCTTTCTGACCTCAGAAAGAAGCGCGGTAACCTTAAGGGCAGATTGACGCAATTCAAAAAATATTTAGAATCTTATAAAGATAACCGTCCTTCTAAACTTAAAATTAAAGAAATAAAATTTGGAATGCAAGCTGCCCAAGAGGTTTTTAATACTTTTAACAATTAAAAGGGGGCAATAGGATTATTTTCACCCGAATCAGACATTTCTTCTAACGCTGAATACGTTGAATCACTTGAAACGTTATATTTTAGTGCATTAGCAATAGCTGAATGTTTGGTCGAAGGTGAGGAAACTGGAGACAGTTGCAAGTTGAAGTCTAACAGCACTGATACGACGCGCGCTAAAGTGAAACTACCCGAAATAAAACTGTTTTTATTTGATGGAACGTATGATCATTGGCTCGAATATAAGAACTCGTATTTCACAATGATCCACCATCGTTTGGATTTAGATGCAATTCAAAAGTTTCATTATTTACGGTCGTCACTAAGTGGTAGTGCACTATCAGTAATCAGTGCGTTGTCACGGCTTCCAACTACCATCACGCATGGGAGCTACTCGAAAATCACTTTCATAATTCTAGGCTTCTTGTACACAACCACCTGAAATCGCTATTTTCACTTCCATCGATAAAACAGTAATCCCCTGTGCAGATTAGGAAAATAATAGATACCGTCATGCGAAATTTACGAGCTTTAAAAAGGTTAGACGAACCCACCGAATCATGGGACACGTTAATTATTTATTGAATAGCATCGAAACTTGATCCTTCCACTGAGCGAGACTGGGAGAAATATAAAGGTTCTATTTATTCCGATTCCAGCAAAAACTTGAAGTTATCAGATTTGTTTACATGTCTACGCAACAAAGCGGATATGTTGGCAATGATAACTGCGAATAATAGCAAAACACAAACAAAACCTAATATAAACGAAAATAAGGGTGGTCAAAACAAACCTAACGCTCAAGTACAAAGCTAGGTCGCCACGAATACCGCCAATACTAAAAATAAAACAGTTGATAATAAGCGCATACGTAATTGTCCTTCGTGTAAAGGTAATAATGCTCTTTATAAGTGTATCAACTTTTTAAACTTATCCGTTAAGGATAGGTTAAATTTGGTGGATGATAAACATTCTATCACCCAACGTGTGATCTTTATAAAAAATGGGAAGTATTAACGGTCCGTCAGCTTTTCATCCTATATACAGTGACTAAACAACATTCCCTGTTAAAATATCAACCTGACCAATTCAAAAATCAGCGCCGTAAGGATACAGTTTGCTCAACAACTCCGTTCAAAACTAGATTTGCACATAATTTTTTCTGTTACCAGGGTCCTAACTTATATAATAAGTTAAATCGTATCCTATCAATATATCCATTACCAAAAACTAAATGTAAGTATTTGGTAATGGAGTGGTTGAAAAAGTTAGATTACAACCGTACAGAAAACCTACTTCATCAATAAATATTGACTATCTAGCTCAAAGATATCAAAGATATTAACAAAAATACAAAGGAAAGGAACACTGATACAACAACACACATCCACACACACAAACATGCACTCACTTAACAAGAACATACCTAACACACACACACACACACACACACACGCACACACACACACATAACACACATAGCACACATTGAGGCATTTGTTTAAGTTATATTATTTTACGTATTTGGTTAAAAGGCTAATAATTTAACTACCTACCCCTGTTTCTCCTATATTGTTGTTTACTTGCTCCTTATATCAAAAAGTGCTAATATCTCAGTATAATTCAAATACAACTGATCTTGTTCCATCCGTGGGTGGGGACCTGGTGATCTGTAATACAGGTATTTTCATGCCTACCTCAGACACCAGCTCCTCACATATTCTAGACTATGCACATACCTGTATTTAAATAGATATAAGTAAGATTCTAATAATGTAAGGTCTATTTTTGTGAGGAGAAATAAATAAATATTATTATTATTCCATTTATTTATTTTATATCATTTTATATTTTTAAATCTAAATAAAAAATATCTTATCTAAATAAATTTAAAAATATAAAAAAGGAATACATACGAATTTATTATTATTATTATTATTATTATTAAATTATGTCGCAATTGTTTACGCACAGCAGGACACCTGCTTGCCGACTGCGTATTTGGTCCGTGCAAGCAATGTCAGCGAAAACTTATACTATAGTTTACTTCATCTGTTCAATTCCGATAGCAACATAGATATAAGTGCGCGCAGCGAGCGCACAGCTGATCGCAGTACGCCCGCTTCGTCCACGGCCCTGCATTCGTCATCGGTCGATACCTATCATACAGATATAGATACGAATGGATGCGCCGGCGATGAGTGGGAACCACGTAGTACATTACAACCGGTATTGTTATACACAGCGTTGGTCGAGGTAGCGGACGGTAATAAACGATTTCATACCGCCCGAGCACTGTTGGACAGCGGCAGTCATTACTGTCTTATCTCAGATAATTTAAGAAAACATTTAAACGCGACATCTATACAGTCCACTGTTCAGATTTCTGGTGTTTCACAATCCGTAACCCAGTCAAATCATTCATGCGAAATAACTATGCGATATAAATTAAACGATTATAGCACGAAGATGAAATGTCTTGTCTTGCAGCGCATAGCATGCAGCTTGCCCTCGACAAGTTATAATCTCGAGCTAATACGTGAACCAAACGATATTCAACTCGCTGATCCCACGTTTCACGTTGCATCCACAGTTGAATATTGATTGCAGCGGATCTGTTTTGGGATCTCTTAGGAGATAGTAGAATTCGATTACCAAACGGACCGTATCTACAGAGTTCAAAGTTAGGTTGGTTGATCTCCGGACCTATTTACACGAATGGCTTGCGCATTAATCAAGTGTCGTGTAATTTTACTCAAACTCTAGACAAACAACTTAAACGTTTTTGGGACATCGAAGATTTGCCTCAGTTGGGTAGCGTTCTCACTGACGACGAGCGATCATGTGAGGAACTATTCATTAATACGACCAAACGCAAAACTGATGGCCGATTCTCGGTACGGATTACGTTAAGAGAATCAGCTGACAGGTTAGGTGATTCTTATACGCATGCCAAGAATAATGTTTCTATCGCTAGAACGTAAACTTTAAAGATCACCTGATTATAAACGTATGTATTGTGAGTTTATGCGTGAATACGAACGCTTAGGTCACATGACTCGTATAAATAATTACGAAACCCCTCACTATATTTTACCGCATCACGGTGTATGGCGAGAGAGTAGTACAACTACCAAATTACGCGTAGTTTTTAACGCCAGCGCTGCAACCAGTAACCAACGGGCGCTAAACGATATCCAGCTACCTGGTCCAGCGTTACAAAACGATATTTTCTCTATACTCTTGCGTTTTAGACGATACAAATACGTAGCATGCGTATATCCGTATAGAGAAAATGTTTCATCATCATCATCATCATCAGCCGGAAGACGTCCACTGCTGGACATAGGCCTCCGCCATGGAACGCCACAATGGACGGTTGCCCGCTATCCGCATCCAACGGCTCCCCGCGACTCTCACCAGATCGTCGGTCCACCTAGTGGGGGGCCGTCCAACTCTGCGTCTTCCGGTTCGAGGTCGCCACTCGAGAACCTTTCTTCCCCAACGGTTGTCGGTTCTACGAGCGATGTGGCCTGCCCATTGCCACTTCAGCGTGCTGATTCTGTGAGCTATGTCGGTGACTTTGGTTCTTTTGCGGATATCCTGGTTCCGGATCTTATCACGCAAAGAAACTCTGAGCATAGCTCTCTCTATAGCTCGCTGCGTGACTTGGAGCTTATGCAGTAGGCCAACTGTAAGGGACCAAGTTTCGCTTCCGTATGCGTCGCAACGCTTTCATAGTGAAGTCACGACGCTTTTAGGCTAGACCGCACTAAGCGACACTTCACGGCAGCGGCGCGACGCGACACTTCGCGTCAAAATATTATTTGTAAGAAATTGTATGAGGTATAACGCACTACGCAGCAGCGTTACTACGCGCCGCGACACTGCGCGACAAAGTTGACCAATTCATCAAATCTGCCGCGCCGTGTCGCGTCGTGTAGTTCCGCTGCCGTTAGTGCGGTATAGCAAGCGACGCGACACTTCACTTTTTTCAAGTTAGAACGTGTTTGGTATGTATAAGACAACTTGTTTTTAAAATGGCTTTCGACGAAGAGAAATTAATTAGGTATATTAGTCAGCCAGTATCCTGAGATATATGACCAGCAAAATGAACATTACATGAATTCTCTAAGGAAAAACAACATTTGGAGGGAAATTGGCGAGGAAATGGGAGCAAAGATACTATTACAATATCTAAGTCATTTTCGTCCACCTGACTCAAAATAACATTCAAATCAGTTTCTTACATCTTCCTCAGTAATTGCCGAACGACTGATAGACAAAATTTGCTGCAAACGGTCGCGGCACTGCAGTTCAAGTGCGGTATACCTAAGAGTGTGGCTATGTGTCGCGTCGCGCCGCTGCCGTGAAGTGTAGCTTAGTGCGGTCTAGCCTTTTATAGTCGCGTCGTGACGCTTCCATAATGTTGTCGCGACGCTTTCATAGTGAAGCCACGACGCTTTTATAGTGGCGTCGCGACGCTTTTATAGTGGCGTCGCGACGCTTTCATTGTGGCGTCACCATGTTAACATATACGCTAGCTCATATACGGGCTGGCTCGACAGGTAGTACTACGCTCTCACAGAAGATCTTTGCGCCAGTCTTCTGTGTGGTATGAGCTGTAGTCAATTGGCTACAGGTTGGCTCTATCAATGCTTGTCCTAATTTATTAGGGTTCCGTAGTCCCTACGAGGAACCCTTATAAGATCATTCAGTCCGTCTGTCCGTCTGTCTGTCCCAGCCTGTCACACCTGTACCGTTTCTGACGGAAGTTGATGTAATTTGGTAAAAAATACTTTAAGAGTAGATCTCACATTCAAAAATATAAAATGTAGCAAAATTACTTTTTTTGAGGTACCTACCCGAGCATCGAAAGAAGGATATTTTCTTTTTTTAGTGACCCCATCATGTGGGGTATCGTTGAAAAGGTCTTTTCAAATAAAATGGTGTTTTGATGCAACATTTTATCGTCATCGTTTGCGAGATTTTTAACTGTTAAAGATTAAATCAAAATTTACGTAATGAATTCCGACACTTCTTCCATTTTTCTATTGCAAAAACATTAATAAGATTATGCAGTCAAAAATTTATACATTGTTCAACAATTTAAATGAAAAACCGCAATAAATTTATATTTTATGTTAATACGTGTATTTTTGAAGTGTTCATGCACGTGGATAGATGGCGTTAGGAGTATGTAAACAACATTGGGTAATTTTTTTACGTAATAAATATCGACACTTTTTACATTTATACGTTGCAGAAAGATGAATAATATATGCAGACGAAATAGAAGATATTGTTAATCAATTACAATTAAATAACAGCAATAAATGTATGTTTTATGTTCATTTTATTTCTTAGTATTGAATGGTGTCGATAGATGTCGGTAGTAGTATGTATACAACTTTAGTACCTATTTCAACCTGGGGTGAAATTTTCAACAGATTACATTCAATGACTGGGAACCCTTTTTTTTTTCGTATGGCTAAAATCAGTTTTGGTTCTGATTACCGTTGAGTACAGTATCATATTGTAGTTTTATATATCTATTATTGTATTATTTACTGGGAACCCTTCATTGTGCATGCCTCGACAAGCACTTGGTGATTTTTTATTGTTTCGAACTTTTTATATTCTCTTTCCTCATCAGTTAAGTCGGGTTAAATATTTAAAGGACTGATGTTAAGAAAACAACCCTTAAAAATCCATAAATTAATTTATTAACACTATTTCACAATATTATAACAAGTTTGTATGTACAAAATCTTTTTCTAATACCTTTATTATGTTCTATTATTGAGTATGCGGAGCGGAATGATACACCATACCACTACCACTGCTACTTTGTTGGTATCGCTCTGTCCTCCTCTGTTGGCGCACCGGTTAGAGTTAAACAATCACGAGTTGGAAAACCAAATCCAACCTTTGTATAGGTATCCAAATTGACACATTTTTTGCTTCCAAAAAATGCGTGACCATTGGTAGAATGTGTGACTAATCATTTTGTGTCATATTACCTGATATATAAAGTGTATATCACCCCGCACTCGTATCTACATTAATGGAGCACTTTTTAGCGCTTCATACTAGACAATAAAATACAAATAAAAATATCGGCATCATAAAACGCATTGTTTTTCGAAATCACAAAATGTTTTCCAATAATTGTAAAAATAGGAATTAATGGAATTGATTTATTTTTCAAATTAAAAGTGGATTTAGCCGATATTTCTATTTTTAGTTTTCAGCGAACCTATTTATTTACATTAGTACGGCAATTTAAATTATTTATGTAGGTACCAAAGATTAGTCTCACAAAGTTGTTGTGACAAGAGAACGGTTAAATTTAACTTAACACTGATTCTGTGATGGTACCATTTAAACAAGTTGAATTAAAAATTTTCAGATCTAGGATTTTTTGAAAATGATACCAGCACATATATATATATAACAACAATTTCAGACTATTATCACGATTATTACATTAATATTGTTATTTTAAAGCGATGTTAAAAATATAGCCACGGACAGCCCTTCAAAAAGTATAATAAAGTTACTTAAAAATAAGAAATTCGTAGTTCGTTGTAATAAATCGTTAAAAAAAAACATCGGTGCGCAAAATTATGACGTATAATAAAATGTAAAAATAAATGCCAATTGCAACACGAGCCGCGTATAACTAATAACCGTGTATAATGCGAGAACACCAGCTCCACACGATCGCCCAGACATTACGCAATTCTATTATACATCCCCCTAACTCTGTATAATCTTGTTTTTTTTACTAATAAATATTTTTTACAAGATTACTGTAATGTACGCTAAAATTTACATATTTAAATACGGATGTTTTTAGCTAAAAATCAACTAGATTCTTGTAGACATTCCCGCTTGGACGGATATTAAAATCTCTATGTGTTGACATTCTACATGAAGCATTCCTGTGCTGTTTTAAGAACTCTACCGGACTGTAATAAGAGCGTTTCCAGAACAACACATACAATGTATGGGTATGATATAAGCACCCTTACTTAGCAACGGCTTATTGCAATCACATACATTTGCAGAAACGCTAGTTAACAGTCATTTGGTTGTTCAGACATAAAGGAATCGGTCCGTCTGAATCGCGCCTACACTAGGTGGGTATCAACAGATGTTTCACAGTGTGAAGAAGGCAATCTATATACCAACCTACGTAGAAAGGAGCGAATTCCGATCATATCTGAACACACTTCAATCCGTTGAGAAATTCAAAATTTACCAACACCACCACTTTGGAAAATATGTTATTATTGAAAAAAATTAATAACATGTGAATTTTGTATCTCAAAACGGATTTTTCAATGTAAGTAGGTACACAATTAGTTTACATAAAACTTAAATAATTCACAAATATATATAAAATCAATTAATTACATAAATTAAAATGTTGATTTTTTTATATAATATTAAGTAGATAAGTACCCATTTTATTAAATTAAATATGAATATTTCCATGTTAACAATTACATTAATATGAAATCTATGTTTTATTTACAATATAATAATACATAATCTGTACAAAGTTCCTGTTATTTTCAATGGTATAGTCTAGCTTTCATTTACTGTTCAAGCAATAGGAAAAAAGTAGTTAAAACACCAAGTTGATAATTAATTAATAAATAATATTTAGAACTATTATTTTTAAAGCTGGCTTTTGTTATACATAAAAAATAATATTTGTATGCACAAAATGGTAAGAAAAAAAAAAAGTTTTAGTAGGTTATACTAAGTTTAGGTAGTTCAGATAATAACCATACCTACTCAAAGTAAGTACCGTACCGGCGATGAATGTTACTCAACTGGCAGCCCAATGTCTCCCAACTTTGTAGACAACATTATGAATAACTGGGAACTGAATTTGGAACCTGTTTGCCATTGTTGTCTTGTGTTTAACGTGAGTGGATAGGTTGTGGATAATTACAGTTATTGCCTAAAACCGCTTATGATATCATAAAAAACATTATTACTAACAAAGGTAAAAATGCGCAATAATAACAGCTTAAAAAATAACTAATGCTGGTCAAAAACAATACAGACTGTCAACCAATCACAGCATATCTTCCTCGGGATGTTGTTTGTCGTAAATTTCTTGCAATTTCTGTTGTTCTTTCACTTTTTTCATCTGAGCATAGACGGAGGCGGCTTTGTAGTTGATTGGCCCGTAGTCTTTTAGGTCTGCGTCCGCGTATATGAACTGGTCTTCCGGTCTAAATGGCTGTGTAAAAAAATAAAAAAATTGAAACAAAAATAACAAATGACAATTTTTGATAATATTTTTTAACATATTAAGTTTAGGCACAAATAATAAAAACGGTAATATGTGTTAAGTGACATAATAACAGTAAAGACTACAATAGATAAATATTATATTTTTTATTTATGTAAAATTTTGAAATATAATATTTTATAATGTTTATTTGTACTTTGTGGGAAAGCTATGAATAAGTAAGTATTTTCAATTCAATGATAGAATGATTTAAGTTGTTAAATACATTTTTGGAAATGAAATAATAAGTGAAGAGATTATTTTATTACTACCTACGAGCCAAAAATTTAGTAAAGCCATTTTACAAAGCTATAAAATTTTGAAAAATCAAAATTACCTTATTTTTAAAAAATGTATGTGTCACTCTTGGTAAAGCGTTCCTAGAAGAAAATAATAATAAAACGTCACAACATTGCGATGACATGCTTTAAAGTTTTTATTATTTAAAATTCGACAGCATAATAAGATATTATATTGAAGATGATTAAGTATAAATACAAAAATAACACTAATTTATAAAAATGGTATGGGTCAAGTTCGCCCTTTTCTCTATGCGGTTCATGCTTATTTACAGAATGCTGGTGAATAATAAACAATAAAACATGTTTTAAAAATTAATTTTGGCAATATTTGTGGTGTAACTGACACATCATGCTATGAAAGCAGACAGCTTTTCACTAGTGCACATATTACCATTTTTTACACCATGTAAATTTTAAAAAATGAAGTCAATCTATTTTTGCGACAAATATTGTTGTTGTGCATATAAGGTTTTGTTTGCATGAATAGCCATTATTCTTTTCAAGACAGATAAAACAAGAACACAGGCAAGTATGCCCATTTTTATTTTGTACTTAAATACAAAAATATTTTTTTTAATAATGGTTATTCAGACTTATGAGAATTTTTAATGCTCACCTTTCAAACATCAATCTCGTTGAATTTGAGAGTTGCATAGTCGCTTTTTGGCTGCCCATGCGCACTCTTCCTCTGACTACTGGACACGTTACTCTTACAACTACTGTTAGTCTCTTTGTTAGCACTATCTGCGCCTACTGAATACGTATCGTACAAATGTCTATTAGAATTGACAGTGTTTTTAAACTTCAAATTATGATTACCTAACGCTAAGTCTGCATACACTAATTTCTTTTGTCTAGGCCTGTCATCTTTCGAGCCCACTGTATTGTAGTTCGTGTTAAAATGTTCTGGGCCCAAATTCCTTGTGGAATTTGATATATAATTGCCCTTAAGCAATTGTAAATAGGATTTCCTCTCAGATTCACTGTACTCGGGCTCAGGATAGTTTGGTTTTTCGTAATTATCGTAGATACCAACACAGGATAACTTTTCTCTGAGGCTTTCTGATTTTTTCAAGCGATTAAGTTTCTGGCTATGCTTTTCTCTCGTCCTGTTCAGTGTTTTTGTGTAGTACTGTGTGTCTGGCGGTTGGTAGATCAACGGTCCTATAGTGTTATTATAGGACCTCTCCTGGTCCACTGGGATTCGCTTGTCGACTCTGATTGGTTGAAAATAACAGAAGCTGTGGTGCTTTTGCAGTGGTATTTGGAAATTTTTCTTGTTCTTCCCTTTGGAGCTTAAATTAGTGAAGTGATTACGTTTTTGCATGTACTGTTGCTGTAGTATGTTAGTATTCTGAAATGGAAATATTTTAGTATAGTTAGTACGATTAGAACACAAAGAACAGATGGTAAACATGAAAGATGAGGTAACAGTAAACATATAAAGCATTATACCTGACTGTCATCGTCAACCGTAAGACTACTTTGTACAGAATGACTACGTTGAACCGTACATCGCTTTGGCACCGGTCTTTCACTCAATTTTGGTATTTGTAATGTTTTGTTTGGCGTTATAATCAGCTTTTTTGGTAAACCAACCTTATTGATACCTTCATTGTTCAGCTGTTTCACAACTGACTTAACTAAGGATGTAGACGGTAGTGTTATGGAAAGATTTCTTTTTGGAGTAGCTCCTATAATATTTGGTTTAATTAAATCTACTTTCGTATCATCACTCTCCCCACCGCTTCCGCTTTCTTTGGCCTCTTGTTTTGAACCTTCGATGTTAACTTTAGAAACATCCTCCGCAGATTTTGTACATCTCACAGGAGCGTCAATCGTATCTATAGACTTAGAGAATTTCGTGTTTATCAATGGCATAGATAGATTGACGTAAACATGGTCATTCTTGGCAGGTGCTTTCACTGGAGATATTTTGGTTCTGGGAGCAGGTACGGGTCTATTCAAAGATGTTGTTGATTTATTAATATCAGTCTCATCGTACACTTGTATAGAATCTGTCAAGTTCTCAAAATTTTCTACACCGCTTATGTTTGTATGATTATATCGCGTTTATTTAATTTTATGTTCATTATTGTGTGAAAAATAGTTTTATTTCAATGTGTAGTATTCGCGTAAATATAAGAAAACAATATGTAATTTTATTTTTAAAGTTTTTCTGTTCTAACATTTATAATAAACGAAGGTGCAAAATAAATAACTAGATCTTTAATTTATTCAATTTCGTACGGTGCCACATTGTAATCAATGGAAGAATATCCAGGAAAACCCTGCAGTATTATGGGTTCACCTTCTTCTTCCAACACGATGTCCACCACTTGTGAGCCACATTGGCCACTATAGAAAATACTGATACAAATAAATTACCTGTACGTCTTCAGCATTGTGTCAACCTGGCCTGGAAATTGACTTACTTGGAGCCGTTGAAAAAAATATAATAGGATACTACAATTGACACGAGTTCAGCCAATATTGCCTACCAGGCTAATAACGCAACGTTCGATAAGTTGTATATATCTTAAAATATTTGAACAATGTCTCTACAAATCTATCACCACACTATAAAGGGGCACCACACTTTTGTGAGGATAAAGGGTTTGCTTACAAAATTGTGTACTTACTAATACTTTTAAAATATTTGGAAATACACAATTTCAGTTCGTTTCCCGCCAAAAGGACACACGCGCAGTCACAGCGGTAGGCAGTGGGGAGAGTGTAGACCAAGTAGGAATGTTAAACGCTAAGAGTTGGTTTGTTTCGGAGAAATAGTAGTGGGCCATATTGGCGAGCTAGGTGATAAATACCCGAACATACTCTAAATAGCTAGTGATTGAATCAAATATAAAGTAATCGATTTGGTATCGATATTATGGTAATAAGTATGGTATATGTCATAACTAATTACATTAAAAACCTGACGTACCCAAAATGGTTTATTTTCATATTTTTATTTAATTGAGGAGATTGTAAAGAGCATTTAAATAAAGGCTTTAATGACGTATAGGATGTGGATTCATGAGTGGATGTTATTGGTATAGTGTGCCCCGATGGCATACTATCTGTTGACAAAAAATATGCTCATGTCATAATTTACAAATAACAATATCGTAATTTATCAATTAAAATCCTACGTCTGCAGTGCGTGAATTCCACACATTAATCGTAGGTATGGCTGATTTAATCAAAAACCGTATTTTTGGCGTGGGATTTAAATTATCTTTTTTATTGTGGACTGAAAAAAAACGACTATAATTTGTAGGAAAGCGGTTCTCTTTGTCTGTCATTGTTATCAATTTTTCCTTGATATCTGAACTTGAAGGGAAACTAAAAATCATCACGTAAATAAGTATATAGTAAGAAGGTAACAGGGAGGGCATAAAATAAAAAAAGCGCTTTTATTCAACTCAGATGATACACTAAAAGCTAGAAAATATTTGTGGGCGGGAACAATAAAAGCGTACAATTTTTTTATTTTTTATTTAGTGGTCCTACTACCTTAAGACTGAGGAATTGGATCCAAGAGTTAACAGCTATGTTTCTGTTTGATACGGACAATACTTCTTTAAAATCAGCAGTAGCCACAGACTCACGGTTTCGGTGGGAAGTACTTGCAATATCAGGATTTAAAGATCGGAGGTTTAAATTATGGTAATATCTGGGGGCACGGCAGTGCCCCCCCCCAAGTCGAGCACGGCACGTCGAGCGCGGCATGGCCGTACCATCTTTTCTCGAAGCAGTTCAGACCATTTTCGACCCCCTATAACTTCGTTGTGGATAAAACTAGAACCCTGAATTTTCAGATACCAAGCAGGAATTGTATAAACACGGTATATTTCAAATTTCATTCAATTTGAGCCAGTAGTTTAAGAATTATAACTAGTCAAAATTCTTAATTATGTCACTCACTGACTGACTGACCGATCATCAAAACTCTAAGGCACTTCTAGCAGACATAGAAGCTTCAAATTTAGAATACAATTAGTGTTTAGTGTATAAATCAAGGAAATACTAAAATATTTTGACATTTCGGTCCAGTTTCCTAGATACACCAACTGCATAAATAACTTTGTAGTCCCATATAAATGTATAGGATAACAAATTTACATTTGCAGTTAATGAATCATTGTACATATTATGAATATTATAATGGAATATGGATGGAATATTAGGTGTACATTGGTACCTAGATATAATTATGTTCAAAGGTAATTTGTAAAATGTTCAACGGAATGAAAAAGCAAGAATGGGACATGTCTTACTTATGATATGAATTGTACCAAAATCATCAACCAAAATTGCCCGAAATTGCCATGAAAGAAAGAACAATGTCTACAAAAAAAAATGAGATCCCATCAAAAACAAAACTTGTAAAAAAACCCAAGCCTCGCAACTCAGTTCTCTACAGTAAAAAGAGGTGAGATATATGTAATACCAAGTCGGTTACTTAATTAAGTCCCTACTTAAGGGACCTTCTGTCTTCATTCAGTATTACGTATTACATAACTTGCTAACCTAACAACATCTTATTGTGACCATATCAATATTAAAAATCTTTTATGTTTTAAACTAAATAGATTGACTTGGCAATCGCACTAAACTAAATACATTTCGTTTTCATGCGATGCAAGCCAAAAAACTGTTTAAAAAAGCTTTTTAATTGTTGGTGGCTTTTAATTACTAGTGGAAATTATATAAAATAAATAAAGTAAATATATCTTACAAAAATATCGATACAATACAAACATTGTAACATCACTAACTCCCGTCTGATGTTGTCACAATGACACCGCCGTACTAGTCAAAATCATTCGCACGAGGATGTCGTAGGTTTCACATTACATTGATTTTTACGGTTCGTCGCTATGCCGTACGTTTGATTACGCAAGCAGCAATTGAAATGGGGCTGGTTTGATCATAGTAAATATTGTTATTCTCGTGGTAAAGTATACATGTTCGTTTAAATTTGCAAAAAACCTGATTATTACCATATATATCTACTTACCGATGAAATGTATAATTGCATGTTTCTGAACAATTTGCTGCAATACACCATTTTTACTAGATGTGTCTCGTTCAACGTCTGGTGTCGTACTGAATGCATACGTGTCGGAATCGACATAAACTTTGTGCCAAAATTACGCGGTTATGCCACTTCTAATGTCTTATTATTACAAATTCTTTGAGGCGGGTGAACCGCGTGCGGGTAAAACTTATGGATATTTGGGATTCCGTCTCATTGCACGCAGGACATTATGCATTTAGATAAATTTAGGATTTCGGTTTATTTACTTAGGTACACAAAATAATTACATACTTACATTATAATATTATTTTTATATATGTCGCAGCCAACTAGCTTAATTCCCCGTTTTACTAAACAGCGCCGTTCAACTAGCGGCCTGAATGATATTCAGCCGCATCGTCTGTTACAACATTTAATAAACTGGCCGCCTAATGCTTAGGCAACTGGTTGACATGAAAGTAAAACAAATCTTTTTCAAAATACTACCCAAGCAGAGCGACCCGGATAGGTTTAGGTTAGGGTTATTTTTTCTATGACCCCACAGTAATCCCACCTGGCAAGTAGGTTCGGTGGATATAAACAATTTCGTTAAATACCTAGTACCTAATAAAATTATTCCATTAAAGTTGTTTTTTGCCGACGCCATATTGACAGTGTGATGAGTTTCGGCGCAAGGTGGCAGAAAGTGGAACTAAATTGCAATGAACAGGCTAGGCAAGTCATTAAACGTCATCGATCCAAGTCATTTGCCTAGCTGTTTGATTAAATAGCTGAATATATTTCAGGCCACTAGTTGAATGGCGCTGTTTAGTAAAGTGGCTAGGCTGTTGATTGAACGGCGGATTAAGCTAGTTGGCTGCGACATAATATACATAACGAAAAACGTTTTGATCGTTTTGAAATAACGTGGGTCTATGTAAGTGTTACTTTCTTAGTTAACATAGTCTGACATTATTTGACCCATATGAATTACTAATTTACAATCTAATTTTAAAATATTGAATAAAAAAACTCTTCGAGCCTACTTAGAACCATTATTAGCGAAACTGCGCTTTTTTATTAGTTCTAATGAATAAGCCATAACGATTTTATGTTTATATACAGTGACCTATTCAGACACACGCAATCCCTGAGTAAGTTGGATCTTACTATTAACAAGTTGAACCAGTCGGTGCTGGGAATTCTGGGCGCCGTGACCTCGCTGAATGTTCTGCTCCTTGACAACAACCGCGAGCTGGACGCGTGCCCCGACACTCGCGACCACGGCAACACCTCTGTGCAGGGTAAGCGACCACACACATACAGACACCCCGACAACAACCAATCACGGAAGTATTACTATTTTATCATTTACAGTAGGAGATATGATTACTTTGCGAAATTAAATCGTGTTAAACGGGGATCACGAATGTTATTAATTGCATAAATTGCAATCGCCTGGCGTAGTGGTTTGAGCGTAGGCCGCTCGGCTTCCTGTACCGAGTGGTTGCGGATCCGATTCCCGTGGATAGTAGAAGAAATAATTACTTATTACAAATACATTATTTCAGTCTTGTCGAGTACCAAGGCCCTGCCAGTTCTCTCTGGTGTGTCCTGGAGGTCCAGAGACGCGCGGCAATGTACTATTCTACTCGAGAAAGCATGAACAATGAGTTCCTTAAACCGCGAGACAGCTCTAAAATCTCTAGATTATTTATTCCGATATCTGTCGTTTACGAATATCTTCCAACTGAATGGCAATTCAGATAGGATACAAGAACTTAGGGCCGCCACCTCCACCCATTCTTTCCATGCGTTCGTGAACGTCTGGAGAGAGCGTGGTTGGAGGTGGACCACTGTGTGGCTTAATTTCTGTCTGGGAATGGCAACTTTAGGAGCAAATTATGCTACTTCACATTGGTTCCTTCTCCTTTCTGTCAATGTTCGTCACCGCAAAACAATCACGAACAATCTGCACATCACATCCTGTAGGAGTGCAGTCTCTGGCACAACGAACGGACTACTATGCTGCAACAGCCTGCAAGTGACATCTGGAGCAGTTTATTACACAGACCTTGTAGAAACCAAAGACAATTTCCGTGCGTTCAAGCTCTTCTACCATACCTATTAATGGAATCAAGTAAAATCAGCTCACGAGCTTAGGTCCAATTAGTCAATTAACGATTCGTGGTGTAGCTGTAACAGCCTTGTTTCTATGGCAATCAGCCCATACTAGCTATTTTTCTCTCCCGCTTTGCACCGGAGGGAAGTGGATTTTTTTTCTTCCAACTCCTCCTATTATTTATTTCGATTAAACTCGTGCGGGTTCGAAGACAATATAAATTTTCCCTGGGACTCCCCGAGGTTCAAACCTCGACGTCATTATTGGTCACCATTGTTGATCCTGGCTTACAGGAGGTACAGTGGTGGGAGTGTGTGGCGGGACTAGTCCCATTTAAAGCCTGGGTCTATTGTCGACCAATCCTACTAATATCCTACTAATATTATAAATGTGAAAGTTTGTGAGTGTGGATGTATGTTTGTTACTCTTTCAGGCAAACACTGAACGGATTTGGATGAAATTTTGAACACAGATAGTTTATAACCTGGATTAACACACAGAATACTTTACTTAAGTCTACGCGGACGAAGTCGCGGGCAGAAACTAGTTTACAACAATTCTAGAAGTTAGTCAACTTCTAGAATTATACAGCCTGGCGCTACCATGGCGACATTCAATTAACACACGTATTAGGCTGATTTTCTGATTTTATTAAATATTTAGATATTACTAGATATTTAAATTTTATTAAACATTATTAAATTATTCAACATTTTCTGAAATACCATTTTGGAGCAACCTCGTAATAACTCTAGCGCAGAGGTCATCTGCCGAGGTCACGGATAATAATATTTCTTCAATGAAATTAAAACGAAAAAGAAATTATATTAGAAATAATAATAATACTATTAGCTCGCCCCGCTCCGAGTAGTAGGTAAGAGCGTAAGAGTAGCTGAATGAATCGGATTTCAAGGGTGATGCCAATTTGATTACTTCATTTATTATCTATTTTGTTCAAATAATTTATTTTTTCTATTTACGGACTTTTCTTTTTTTTTATTACTATTATGATGCCCTACCTGTTTGTTAAATTAATGTCGCCATGCTTTTTTTTTTATATGATTATATGTTGTTGGCCAGAGTGGCCATAACAACTTCACCCGGACAGAGGGCGAGCGCAAGTGCGCTCCAGCCAGAGGGGCAGGGGGGCAGCTAGCTCAAGGGCGCCACATGGGACACGATCTCGGCTTGGGCTGCTGCCAGGAGAGGTGGCGAGGGTAAATCTACCACCGGATCGGAACACGACCTCGACTGAGAAGATCCGGCAAGAAACTCAGCGGGCTTGTCGGGTGCCAAGGTGCGTCTAGGTAAGTAGACGCACCTTCTAGCGGAAGCGGGGGTTCGTCGACCCCGCCGCCGAGGTCGGTGTCTGGTGGGGAGTGTGCGTGTGTCGTTCTCCTCGACATCTGAGTCTAGGAGAGCGGTGAGTGGGTCGAAGGGGTCCAGCAACACATGCCGCGGCCTGCAGCGGCATGCAACTGGCGCGTGTGTAGGTGCATAATAAAGCCATGGTAGCGCCAGGCTGTATATATAGCTGAGGGTGAGTGGCGGGACTCCACCCAATTTGTGAATAATTATTATCGAACAAGGCGTTTTTTGGGTAAAACACAGGCGGGTTCCAAAATATTTGTAACTTCTTAAGCATCTTCTTTGGACATCATTATCGGTGTGTATCGAGGGTAGTACAATTAAACCTGTCTGCACTGCGCTATTTGTGTGCTTGAAGTGATCACATGCGCAGGATCATCGGCCCTGGAGAACTTGAAGAATTTAACGGTGCTGTCGCTTGGCGACACCAACACTACGCGCATATGCCCTGATTGGCGGCAGCTGCCGAGGCTTCAGGAGTTCAACTTAAGGACTTTTAATGGCATTCATTACTTGAAGGGGTTTCAGGAGTATACGGTGCCACTTAAGGTACGTACCACATAATACCATGTACTTTTGCGAACCGTAATAGTAAACAGGCTGATGTCCAACCCTCAGTTTGGTACATTAGCAGGTGAGCCTATAGCTCGCTGAACCGATGACAACGTGAACCTAAATAGGTACCACATGCGTCGCATGAAGGAGGTGGATGCCAGTGGCGGAGGCTCACGATAAGTGATAGTCATTGGGGGAGGCCTGTGTCGAGAATAGGGCGCATAGAAAGATAGACATGGATAGCTATCACAACGCTGACCCAGTGCGGGCTGGTGAAATTCACAAAACTTAAAAACGGGATTGCCAAAGTGATTTCTTTCACTGGTCAGAGATTATATTTAGAACGTTATTTTTAATGAGATTTCGGTTCGACAATAGGTTTACCCGTCTTATTTATAATGCGAACTATAAAAAAAAATTAGTTTTATATCAACTAAACAGCCTTCAATTTCAGATAACCGATCTCTGGTTCAACAATACAGTCGACATTAGCGTCCGCTTGTATGGTATGAACCTTTCGATGCGTCGTGAGGATTACAATATTTTAGCAACTACGCCATCGATGCATTCAGTTACTCTTTATCTAGTGAGAGAGATCCGTTGCGACTGCGATGTGTACTGGGCCGCAGCAGTGCTGCGTCACCCTAATACCTCTCTTAGAGAGCGGGGCGTGCGTTGCAAGGACAAAGGCACATTATCAGATGTCCCGCTAAGTGACTTTGTGTGCCCCGCGCCCAGCCTCTGCCCTGAGGGATGCTCGTGCGGCGTGCGCGAGGACATAGCACTGACTGGACGCGTGCTGAAAATAGACTGCACTGGAATCGGATTGTGGAGATTACCGCACGTCGATACTGGACCGGAGTCGTTCGCAGTGGACCTTCGTCTTGCTCGCAATCACATCTTTGAACTCAGCCACGACATCTTGCCACCCAGACTCGTGGTAAGGATGCACAATAGAGTCTGACTTATATGTTTAGAATTTAAATTTTACATTTACTGTTAAAGTTTTTTTGTAGTTACAATGATATTCGGCACTGTAATCTTTTGAAGTAATTCAGAGCGCTGGCAATGTTGAATAGTGGATTTTTAAAAACCTCGACTCAGGCGCGTTCCTCTTTACAGAGGCTGGACCTGCGGCATAATCATCTGGGACTGATCGACAACGCGACGGTGTCGGCGCTGGTCTCACGAGCCAATCTACAGGTTTTTCTCGCCGACAACCCACTCGACTGCCGCGACGCCGCCGCGCTCGCCACCATGCGCGGCCACCCCGACATATTCCCCGACTGGGCCGACGTGACGTGCTCCAACGGCACGGCGTTGTCGCTGGCGATGCCACTGTCCAGTGTAGAAGTGATGGTGAACGAGTCAGAAGTATCTGGCATGTCGGGTGGTGCGGTGGCAGCGCTCGTGCTGGGCGTGGTGGCAGCCGCACTGGCGGCGCTGCTGGGCTGGCTCTGGCTGCGGCGTTGCCTCAGGGTGATGCCATCGCAGCTGCCGCCGGCGACGTACACCGGCGAGTGGCTGTACGATGTGTTCGTGTCGTTCGCGCACGCGGACGAGGCGATAGTGCACGAGCTGGTGGAGCGGCTAGAAGGCGGTGCGGAGCCGTTCCGGCTGTGCGTGCACTACCGCGACTGGATGCCGGGCGGCTGGATCCCGGCGCAGATCGCGGCGTCGGTGCGCGTCTCGCGCCGCACCGTGGCCGTCGTGTCGGAGGCCTTCCTGCGCTCCAAGTGGGCGCGCGCCGAGTTCCAGGAAGCGTATGCAGCGGCAGTGGAGAGCGCCGAGCCGCGACTCATCCTGGTGTTCCTGGAGGATCCCTCGCGGCTGTCAATGGACGCAATATTGCGTAATTATGTGGCTGGCAACACCTATGTGTGTTGGGGCGACCCCTGGTTTTGGCAAAAGCTGCGGCGCGCGTTACCGGACCCGCTTCCACGCCGAGCTGATGAGTCGGCTACACACGCGAGTCGCAACCCTTCAGGAACTACACTCTCGCCACCTTTGGTAGATTCTGAGATAGAGTTGGCGAGCATATAACTTTTGACCGAGTGAAGTTGTCCAAAGCAGATGTGGCTTGTGATACGATGTCTCGCCATCCGTCTCAGTTAACGTACGTTTCTGTACTCGCATCAGAATCTTAAGTAAGATCTAATGGTAGCTTCGTTACATGGGTACCTTTTGCCCCTACTGAAAACATATTGGAAGCTTTTATCACCTTTGAAGTTGACCCGTCCCTAAAGTCTGAGTCGTTTTCGGCCGCAGCAGCCTTAGCGCCAAACACACGGATTACGTCGGTACAGAATATTTAATCAAAATTTATTTCATTTGGAGTCGCTGCCACTATCTTTACACTACGTTATGTACGTTTACTTCTTAGCTGGTACCTACTTACCCCTACTTGAATTGGCACAGACACCAAATGAAAGAAATGACAAGTTTCCAAGTTATTTCTAGCTTTTTAGTGCACCCAGGTTTTTTGAAGTCAGTTTATTTTTTTTTAATTATTGTTTACTTTCGTTAAATGTCGATACATCTTCAATTTTTGTTTTGCAGAAAGATTGATAAAATCATGCAGATGAAATTTGATACATAGTGTTAATCTATAAATTGAGTAATGTAAGGCACTATTTTGATCATTTTATTAAAGATTGCTATTTCTGAAACCGTTAGAATTACCTTATTTTAGCTTACGTAGCTCAAAAGACACAAGAATTCTAAGAAACTTTGCCCTGTGAAGCATTTAAATAGCATCACCACAAAAAAGGTCCAGGTATATTTCTAAAAAAAAAAATCTTATTTTCGCTCACCTGAAAAACAGGGGTTTGTCCCTTACGTTAATTGATACTTCCGGTATCGACATTGTTAATAAGTTCCAAATAAATAACAGCAATAATGTTATGTTCATTATTGTCTATTTTTAGTATTAAAAGGTGTAGGATGTAGTATGTGAACAACTTAGGTATTTCTACCTGGGGTGGAATTTTAAAAGGATTCACTTAAGTAATTGCAATATAATATTATCACAAGCTTAAAGCACACGCACGACGAATTAGATGTTAAAAAATACATTATTGTGTAATTGCAGGTAATAAATATACTGGTAGTTTTTGAGAATTTACCTGTTTGTATAAAATGTTAGATACTTTTTTTTTATTAGCCTGAAAGACTGTCCCACTCCTGCGCAAAGACCTTCCCTTTTCTATTCCACATTACTCTGTCGAGGACAATTTCCGGAGGTTAGATAAGTAATAAACAAAATACAATTAACTTTAAAGCAAGTCGATCAATATGGTTCCATTCCTTTATTAAACTCTTTTCCTCTGGCCGGTTCTTGCAAATCTTGTGGGTGAATTTCAACAAAGTCGTTTTTTCTTTTATTAGGTACGGTGGTTTTTTTATTATTATTATTTTTCAATTTTAAGTTATGGTTTATTGTTCTTCATTACATAGTTAATGTTCATATTTAATGACAAACTTTTGATATCACCGAAATGAAACAGTCGTTCACCGAAATTAAATAACTATTCACCGTAATGGTCTTTCGTTTCGGCAACTAGATATTTTATTTCACTAAACCTGCACCATTCCACTAAAAACGTATACATACAGGCTTATATTCAAATACACTTCTTATCAGAAAAATCGAAAAGACGTCCACTGCTGGACATAGGCCTCCCCCATGGAACGCCACAATGGACGGTTGCCCGCTATCCGCATCCAACGGCTCCCCGCGACTCTCACCAGATCGTCGGTCCACCTAGTGGGGGGCTGTCCAACTCTGCGTCTTCCGGTTCGAGGTCGCCACTCAAGAACCTTTCTTCCCCAACGGTTGTCGGTTCTACGAGCGATGTGGCCTGCCCATTGCCACTTCAGCGTGCTGATTCTGTGAGCTATGTCGGTGACTTTTGTTCTTTTGCGGATATCCTGGTCCCGGATCTTATCACGCAAAGAAACTCCGAGCATAGCTCTCTCCATAGCTCGCTGCGTGACTTGGAGCTTATGCAGTAGGCCAACTGTAAGGGACCAAGTTTCGCTTCCGTATGCTTCGCAACGCTGTCATAGTGAAGTCACGACGCTTTTATAGTCGCGTCGCGACGCTTCCATAGTGTTGTCGCGACGCTTTCATAGTGAAGTCACGACGCTTTTAGGCTAGACCGCACTAAGCGACACTTCACGGCAGCGGCGCGACGCGACACTTCGCGTCAAAATATTCTTTGTAAGAAATTGTATGAGGTATAACGCACTACGCAGCAGCGTTACTACGCGCCGCGACACTGCGCGACAAAGTTGACTAATTCATCAAATCTGCCGCGCCGTGTCGCGTCGTGTAGTTCCGCTGCCGTTAGTGCGGTATAGCAAGCGACGCGACACTTCACTTTTTTCAAGTTAGAACGTGTTTGGTATGTATAAGACAACTTGTTTTTAAAATGGCTTTCGACGAAGAGAAATTAATTAGGTATATTAGTCAGCCAGTATCCTGAGATATATGACCAGCAAAATGAACATTACATGATTTCTCTAAGGAAAAACAACATTTGGAGGGAAATTGGCGAGGAAATGGGAGCAAAGATACTATTACAATATCTAAGTCATTTTCGTCCACCTGACTGAAAATAACATTTAAATTAGTTTCTTACATCTTCCTCAGTAATTGCCGAACGACTGATAGACAAAATTTGCTGCAAACGGTCGCGGCACTGCAGTTCAAGTGCGGTATACCTAAGAGTGTGGCTATGTGTCGCGTCGCGCCGCTGCCGTGAAGTGTAGCTTAGTGCGGTCTAGCCTTTTATAGTGGCGTCGCGACGCTTTCATTGTGGCGTCGCCATGTTAACATAGTCGCGTCGTGACGCTTCCATAATGTTGTCGCGACGCTTTCATAGTGAAGTCACGACGCTTTTATAGTGGCGTCGCGACGCTTTCATTGTGGCGTCGCCATGTTAACATAGTCGCGTCGTGACGCTTCCATAATGTTGTCGCGACGCTTTCATAGTGAAACCACGACGCTTTTATAGTGGCGTCGCGACGCTTTCATTGTGGCGTCGCCATGTTAACATAGTCGCGTCGTGACGCTTCCATAATGTTGTCACGACGCTTTCATAGTGAAACCACGACGCTTTTATAGTGGCGTCGCGACGCTTTCATTGTGGCGTCACCATGTTAACATATACGCTAGCTCATATACGGGCTGGCTCGACTGGTAGTACTACGCTCTCACAGAAGATCTTTGCGCCAGTCTTCTGTGTGGTATGAGCTGTAGTCAATTGGCTACAGCTTGGCTCTATCATTGCTTGTCCTAATTTATTAGGGTTCCGTAGTCCCTACGAGGAACCCTTATAAGATCATTCAGTCCGTCTGTCCGTCTGTCTGTCCCAGCCTGTCACACCTGTACCGTTTCTGACGGAAGTTGATGTAATTTGGTAAAAAATACTTTAAGAGTAGATCTCACATTCAAAAATATAAAATGTAGCAAAATTACTTTTTTTGAGGTACCTACCCGAGCATCGAAAGAAAGGATATTTTCTTTTTTTAGTGACCCCATCATGTGGGGTATCGTTGAAAAGGTATTTTCAAATAAAATGGTGTTTTGATGCAACATTTTATCGTCATCGTTTGCGAGATTTTTAACTGTTAAAGATTAAATCAAAATTTACGTCATGAATTCCGACACTTCTTCCATTTTTCTATTGCAAAAACATTAATAAGATTATGCAGTCAAAAATTGATACATTGTTCTACAATTTAAATGAAAAACCGCAATAAATTTATATTTTATGTTAATACGTGTATTTCTGAAGTGTTCATGCACGTGGATAGATGGCGGTAGTAGTATGTAAACAACATTGGGTAATTTTTTTACGTAATAAATATCGACACTTTTTACATTTATACGTTGCAGAAAGATGAATAATATATGCAGACGAAATAGAAGATATTGTTAATCAATTACAATTAAATAACAGCAATAAATGTATGTTTTATGTTCATTAGTTTATTTCTTAGTATTGAATGGTGTCGATAGATGTCGGTAGTAGTATGTATACAACTTTAGTACCTATTTCAACCTGGGGTGAAATTTTCAACAGATTACATTCAATGACTGGGAACCCTTTTTTTTTTTCGTATGGCTAAAATCAGTTTTGGTTCTGATTACCGTTGAGTACAGTATCATATTGTAGTTTTATATATCTATTATTGTATTATTTACTGGGAACCCTTCATTGTGCATGCCTCGACAAGCACTTGGTGATTTTTTATTGTTTCGAACTTTTTATATTCTCTTTCCTCATCAGTTAAGTCGGGTTAAATATTTAAAGGACTGATGTTAAGAAAACAACCCTTAAAAATCCATAAATTAATTTATTAACACTATTTCACAATATTATAACAAGTTTGTATGTACAAAATCTTTTTCTAATACCTTTATTATGTTCTATTATTGAGTATGCGGAGCGGAATGATACACCATACCAATAACTTTTTTTTGTATGAATAAGGATTCTGGCTACTTTATTGGTATCGCTCTGTCCTCCTCTGTTGGCGCACCGGTTAGAGTTAAACAATCACGAGTTGGAAAACCAAATCCAACCTTTGTATAGGTATCCAAATTGACACATTTTTTACTTCCAAAAAATGCGTGACCATTGGTAGAATGTGTGACTAATCATTTTGTGTCATATTACCTGATATATAAAGTGTATATCACCCCGCACTCGTATCTACATTAATGGAGCACTTTTTTAGCGCTTCGTACTAGACAATAAAATACAAATAAAAATATCGGCATCATAAAACGCATTGTTTTTCGAAATCACAAAATGTTTTCCAATAATTGTAAAAATAGGAATTAATGGAATTGATTTATTTTTCAAATTTAAAAGTGGGTTTAGCCGATATTTCTATTTCTAGTTTTCAGCGAACCTATTTATTTACATTAGTACGGCAATTGAAATTATTTATGTAGGTACCAAAGATGAGTCTCACAAAGTTGTTGTGACAAGAGAACGGTTAAATTTAACTTAACACTGATTCTGTGGTGGTACCATTTAATTAAGTTGAATTAAAAAAAATCTGATTTAGGAATTTTTGAAAATGATACCAGCACATATATATATAACAACAATTTCAGACTATTATCACGATTATTACATTAATATTGTTATTTTAAAGCGATGTTAAAAATATAGCCACGGACAGCCCTTCAAAAAGTATAATAAAGTTACTTAAAAATAAGAAATTCGTAGTTCGTTGTAATAAATCGTTAAAAAAAAAACATCGGTGCGCAAAATTATGACGTATAATAAAATGTAAAAATAAATGCCAATTGCAACACGAGCCGCGTATAACTAATAACCGTGTATAATGCGAGAACACCAGCTCCACACGATCGCCCAGACATTACGCAATTCTATTATACATCCCCCTAACTCTGTATAATCTTGTTTTTTTTACTAATAAATATTTTTTACAAGATTACTGTAATGTACGCTAAAATTTACATATTTAAATACGGATGTTTTTAGCTAAAAATCAACTAGATTCTTGTAGACATTCCCGCTTGGACGGATATTAAAATCTCTATGTGTTGACATTCTACATGAAGCATTCCTGTGCTGTTTTAAGAACTCTACCGGACTGTAATAAGAGCGTTTCCAGAACAACACATACAATGTATGGGTATGATATAAGCACCCTTACTTAGCAACGGCTTATTGCAATCACATACATTTGCAGAAACGCTAGTTAACAGTCATTTGGTTGTTCAGACATAAAGGAATCGGTCCGTCTGAATCGCGCCTACACTAGGTGGGTATCAACAGATGTTTCACAGTATGAAGAAGGCAATCAATATACCAACCTACGTAGAAAGGAGCGAATTCCGATCATATCTGAACACACTTCAATCCGTTGAGAAATTCAAAATTTACCATCACCACCACTTTGGAAAATATGTTATTATTGAAAAAAATAAATAACGTGTGAATTTTGTATCTCAAAACGGATTTTTCAATGTAAGTAGGTACACAATTAGTTTACATAAAACTTAAATAAATAATTCACAAATATATATAAAATCAATTAATTACATAAATTAAAATGTTGATTTTTTTATATAATATTAAGTAGATAAGTACCCATTTTATTAAATTAAATATGAATATTTCCATGTTAACAATTACATTAATATGAAATCTATGTTTTATTTACAATATAATAATACATAATCTGTACAAAGTTCCTGTTATTTTCAATGGTATAGTCTAGCTTTCATTTACTGTTCAAGCAATAGGAAAAAAGTAGTTAAAACACCAAGTTGATAATTAATTAATAAATAATATTTAGAACTATTATTTTTAAAGCTGGCTTTTGTTATACATAAAAAATAATATTTGTATGCACAAAATAGTAAGAAAAAAAAACAGTTTTAGTAGGTTATACTAAGTTTAGGTAGTTCAGATAATAACCATACCTACTCAAAGTAAGTACTTACCGTACCGGCGATGAATGTTACTCAACTGGCAGCCCAATGTCTCCCAACTTTGTAGACAACATTATGTATAACTGGGAACTGAATTTGGAACCTGTTTGCCATTGTTGTCTTGTGTTTAACGTGAGTGGATAGGTTGTGGATAATTACAGTTATTGCCCAACATTTATTGCCTAAAACCGCTTATGATATCATAAAAAACATTATTACTAACAAAGGTAAAAATGCGCAATAATAACAGCTTAAAAAATAACTAATGCTGGTCAAAAACAATACAGACTGTCAACCAATCACAGCATATCTTCCTCGGGATGTTGTTTGTCGTAAATTTCTTGCAATTTCTGTTGTTCTTTCACTTTTTTCATCTGAGCATAGACGGAGGCGGCTTTGTAGTTGATTGGCCCGTAGTCTTTTAGGTCTGCGTCCGCGTATATGAACTGGTCTTCCGGTCTAAATGGCTGTGTAAAAAAATAAAAAAATTGAAACAAAAATAACAAATCACAATTTTTGATAATATTTTTTAACATTCTAAGTTTAGGCACAAATAATAAAAACGGTAATATGTGTTAAGTGACATAATAACAGTAAAGAACAACTACAATAGATAAATATTATATTTTTTATTTATGTAAAATTTTGAAATATAATATTTTATAATGTTTATTTGTACTTTGTGGGAAAGCTATGAATAAGTAAGTATTTTCAATTCAATGATAGAATGATTTAAGTTGTTAAATACATTTTTGGAAATGAAATAATAAGTGAAGAGATTATTTTATTACTACCTACGAGCCAAAAATTTAGTAAAGCCATTTTACAAAGCTATAAAATTTTGAAAAATCAAAATTACCTTATTTTTAAAAAATGTATGTGTCACTCTTGGTAAAGCGTTCCTAGAAGAAAATAATAATAAAACGTCACAACATTGCGATGACATGCTTTAAAGTTTTTATTATTTAAAATTCAACAGCATAATAAGATATTATATTGAAGATGATTAAGTATAAATACAAAAATAACACTAATTTATAAAAATGGTATGGGTCAAGTTCGCCCTTTTCTCTATGCGGTTCATGCTTATTTACAGAATGCTGGTGAATAATAAACAATAAAACATGTTTTAAAAATTAATTTTGGCAATATTTGTGGTGTAACTGACACATCATGCTATGAAAGCAGACAGCTTTTCACTAGTGCACATATTACCATTTTTTACACCATGTAAATTTTAAAAAATCAAGTCAATCTATTTTTGCGACAAATATTGTTGTTGTGCATATAAGGTTTTGTTTGCATGAATAGCCATTATTCTTTTCAAGACAGATAAAACAAGAACACAGGCAAGTATGCCCATTTTTATTTTGTACTTAACTTAAATACATTTTTTTTTTAATAATGGTTATTCAGACTTATGAGATTTTTTAATGCTCACCTTTCAAACATCAATCTCGTTGAATTTGAGAGTTGCATAGTCGCTTTTTGGCTGCCCATGCGCACTCTTCCTCTGACTACTGGACACGTTACTCTTACAACTACTGTTAGTCTCTTTGTTAGCACTATCTGCGCCTACTGAATACGTATCGTACAAATGTCTATTAGAATTGACAGTGTTTTTAAACTTCAAATTATGATTACCTAACGCTAAGTCTGCATACACTAATTTCTTTTGTCTGGGCCTGTCATCTTTCGAGCCCACTGTATTGTAGTTCGTGTTAAAATGTTCTGGGCCCAAATTCCTTGTGGAATTTGATATATAATTGCCCTTAAGCAATTGTAAATAGGATTTCCTCTCAGATTCACTGTACTCGGGCTCAGGATAGTTTGGTTTTTCGTAATTATCGTAGATACCAACACAGGATAACTTTTCTCTGAGGCTTTCGGATTTTTTCAAGCGATTAAGTTTCTGGCTGTGCTTTTCTCTCGTCCTGTTCAATGTTTTTGTGTAGTACTGTGTGTCTGGCGGTTGGTAGATCAACGGTCCTATAGTGTTATTATAGGACCTCTCCTGGTCCACTGGGATTCGCTTGTCGACTCTGATTGGTTGAAAATAACAGAAGCTATGGTGCTTTTGCAGTGGTATTTGGAAATTTTTCTTGTTCTTCCCTTTGGAGCTTAAATTAGTGAAGTGATTACGTTTTTGCATGTACTGTTGCTGTAGTATGTTAGTATTCTGAAATGGAAATATTTTAGTATAGTTAGTACGATTAGAACACAAAGAACAGATGGTAAACATGAAAGATGAGGTAACAGTAAACATATAAAGCATTATACCTGACTGTCATCGTCAACCGTAAGACTACTTTGTACAGAATGACTACGTTGAACCGTACATCGCTTTGGCACCGGTCTTTCACTCAATTTTGGTATTTGTAATGTTTTGTTTGGCGTTATAATCTGTTTTTTTGGTAAACCAACCTTATTGATACCTTCATTGTTCAGCTGTTTCACAACTGACTTAACTAAAGACGTAGACGGTAGTGTTATGGAAAGATTTCTTTTTGGAGTAGCTCCTATAATATTTGGTTTAATTAAATCTACTTTCGTATCATCACTCTCCCCATCGCTTCCGCTTTCTTTGGCCCCTTGTTTTGAACCTTCGATGTTAACTTTAGAAACATCCTCCGCAGATTTTGTACATCTCACAGGAGCGTCAATCGTATCAATAGACTTAGAGAATTTCGTGTTTATCAATGGCATAGATAGATTGACGTAAACATGGTCATTCTTAGCAGGTGCTTTCACTGGAGATATTTTGGTTCTGGGAGCAGGTACGGGTCTATTCAAAGATGTTGTTGATTTATTAATATCAGTCTCATCGCACACTTGTATAGAATCTGTCAGGTTCTCAAAATTTTCTACACCGCTTATGTTTGATTTAACTTTTAGTATTGTAGGACAGTTCACATAAATATTATCTTCATTCAAATCACTATCTGAGTTTTCATTCTTATTATTGTTGATTTCATTGAAATTCTCTCCGTATTCAGTATTAGGGTAAAATCGTTCAATATTCCTTTTTCTTACGATCCTCATTGACTGGAATCGAAGCGGTTTTCTATGTGGCCTAGTGTTTAAGGATGAAAATTTTCTAGTATCATTTTCAGGTATTTCCTCGTCTATAGTCGGAAATTGTTTGAGAAAAGAAGTCTGCATCGGTGGTAAGTATGGGTTTAGGAGAACCGTTTGATGTAGCGGGTACATCTGTTGTATGGGAGATAACACTGGGATCCCGTAAGAGTACTGAGAGTCCGATCCCATGGGATAGCTTATAGCGTTTTGCACGAACGGTGGACATACTATCCTTGGTGTGAACGATGGGTTAGTAGTCAATTGTTTTTGTAGTGCATCTATTCCTTTCGCAGTTTTTTGGGTCTCAACTACCCTCGGTTGTATCGCTTGTACTGGCTTTACGCATGCAAAATTATGAAACAAAAAACAAATGCAAATGAAAGGTTAAGCGACAACATCATACTCAAATTAAAATAAAGTAAATTAATGATTATTATGATATATTTGTTATTCTTGCAGTATTAAGACATTCTGTGATATGTCTTGAAAATTTTAAGCATTTTTTTCGGTTATTAGACCGGTTTGATTTAGATCAATTAAGACATACTGTGACTCAAACAATCAACAGACAATGTTGAGCGATAAATAATAAAACCGCTTTGAAAATTAATGATATGCGAAATTTTATTAATTCCAAGTAATTATTGATTTTGTATTGTTATCCTGTGGTTAATTGTTCAGCGACACTAATCGTGTACTCGCAATATTCAAATCATTTTCAATTGCTGCGTCCAAATATGGCGATGCATAGACAGAGAAGGGTACCTATACCAGAGCAATCAGTTTGAAATAGAAGAACAATAACGACATCTGGAGCAAGACAAAACATTTATCACGCGCGGTTTCTCGGTATGTGTGGACGCTCCAATAAGGTAATCACAGACCAAACAAATAATCCAACATTTTAACCTGATAACGACTGTTTTTTACTTTACAGTCCTACAACATATCACAGAATGTTTCATGTCTAGCTTGGCTGACACACTGCCTTGTCAAGAGCCTTACTACACTCCGTAAATAAATGCTGGCAAGAATTTTGACATGACTTTTTTCATCTTTAAATTTTTCTCATCAACAGGACCGTTTCGATATCTTTGGCAACATCTAAATCTATAAATACACACGAAAAAAAATAACCACCTATGATACATTTAATCAATCAACTCTTTGATTATTTTTTTTAAACAACTTTTTTTTGGCATCATAATGGCAACTCCGTATTTTTTTCAAGTTTCAATAAAGAAATGTATTTGTTGATTGATGTTTAAATAATCATCTAGAACCATAGTTTAATATATTGCCAACGATTACGAACGCATCTTGTAGTGGTTTTGAATTCACAGAAAATTGAATTTTAGGAGTGTAGTAAGTAAGGCTATTTTAGGAACACTAACATAGAGATTGAATTGTAACAATACCTTATTGGGAGGTTGTTGTAGTCCATGGAACGGCAGGTTCTCGTAGACCCCGGGGTTGTCCGCTCCTAGGATGCCGTTCGCCGGATTATCTACGCCATTCGTAGGTGGGCCTGGTGGAGGAAGAGTATATTAAAATGATTATGTAGCTATAGAAAATTGAGTTCTTTTTTTGGGAGCTGCCATTTTATTAGTTTTTTATTTAGTACCTTATTTTCGTTAGATACAATAAAATGAATTCGCGAAATACTAATACCAGTATTTCAATTTAAAAATTTAACATTATCCTTGGTTAAAATAACATTTAAGGATATAAAACTAAAGACATAGTAACAATATCATTAATGAATTATTCTGAATTTTGTATTGCATAATATAAATGTACAAAGTTTAATTGCATTTCATTACTTCATCGGGTCGAGGTTATTAAAATTGAACAGATAAAAAAGTATAAAAGTCATGCATTACTTACTGTCGCCCGGTTTTTTCCGTTTTCTAGTCGTTCTATTTGGAGCTTCGTCGTTAAAAGGCTTAATTTTAGCACTCGTAGCGGCCATTCTATCAGGCCTTTTGAACGAAACAACTAAAAACATGCTCACGTTAAAAATGCAAAATATATCATGCTTGAAGCGAAAAAGCAGAAAAAGTGCTTAGTCAAGCTTAAGCGCAGTGTGAAATAAAAGTCATGAATGTTGTAAGTAAGTAAGTAATGAGATCGGTGTGAAGTTTATGATGATGTGTGATACAATAATTATAATAGTAAAACAAAAAAATGATATATCTTAAAAAATCGAGAACTAAGAAAATAAATAACATTAGATAAAAATGTTTTCTTACTTCAGAGCGCTCGTTTCTAACGTACCTACTATTACGAATTATCTCAAAGGTTTAGAAAATGTTATCACTTTACAATGAGTCCTTTGTCATACCATTGTAACTCGATTATAGTTTTGTTTATTATACATTTAAGATAAATCTTGGTATAAGTTTTCCACTAACGTAATAACATTGTCATTTCAAAATATATCTCAAGTTATTGATTCACACATCATTATAAAGAAGAAATACTCTTTTCTAACTACCTCCTTCTGTAACAATCACGTTTGGCGTTTCGCTCTGAAATAACGATCTCAGTCTATTCTTCTGCATAGCATATCCTGGCTTGTTCAGGCCGACCAGCGACATCGCCCTTTTATTACTCTTATTTATCTTCTTATATTTGCCACTGTCGTCTGAATCGTCGCTTTTTCCACGTAAATTCTGTAGAATTCCAGACACTACGTTCCGTCTAGGCTTACCGTTTTTCTTAGAATACTCCGCTTTGGCCGTTTTGTCATCGACTTTTGGTCTTTCAAGCAAACCCAAATTGGACTGTTCATCAGCTATTTCTTTGTTAACTTGTAATCTCGCTTGATTCTTCGGACTGAGCGTGTGGTTTGAATTCACATGTACCAGCACGCCAGGCTTCAGCGGCCATTTGTTGGGCGTTATAACAGTTTGTACTTTATTGTTCTCGATATTGGGTTCGCTTTTCGATGTTTGCATCTCGGTTTCGTTTTCAGCTGACGTTTGCGTAGCATTTTGTTGATTTGGCGTTTCGTCAATTTTATTCATCTCTAAGTTGTGGGGATAAGGTTGAGAGTCCACTAGCCTCGTTCTGTCAGACGTTTTTGGACTGAATGATAGACTCAATCGTGGAGACAAAGCGGGTAACGCCTGGGATATTATTGACTGAGCGATTGATACCTCGTTTAAACAGCTACCGTCAGGACTGTGGTTCAAAACAAAATGGTTTTTGAGTACATGCAACTTATGATGAATGTGCGAAAATGTTATGAATAACATTGTGTAGTTATGCGTATTTGAAACTGGTTCACCTACTTATGTATATCTAAAAATACTCAATTGATTTTCTGGTATGTTTGCAATGTAATTACTAGAAAATATCCGATTGTAAAAATTAAAGTTAAACCATAATAATATGTGATAAATATAAAATATTGAATTAATTATTATAAATGAGATATAATACAATAATAATTACTTACATAAATAAATAATAATATAAAATAATAAATACAAGAAAGTTCAAGAAGAATGCTTTCCAAAAACTGTGTCATGCAAATTCATAAATATGTATAAATTTTGACAAAACATGTTTCTACGCGGTTTTTCTACATAAATCACACATTTGAATAGCCAAAGTAGTATAGCCAAAAATAGCGTTCAAAAAATAAGAAAGCATCCTCCATCTATGAAAAATCAAGAAAAATGAATGATTTTCTGTTATTTAGTACCTGAACTATTGATTGTAGTCAATCTGAGAACGTCCGGGGTTAGTGCAGTTAGAAACCTACACATGAATGGTTTAATTATTAATCAGATAAATATAATACATATTTTTTTACAAATAAAAACAGTGTTATTATGTTTAGAGTGGAAAATAAATTTAAAATTGCATGCATCTAATTATTGGGTCTAGGTTTGAAATTTAGCCCCTAAAGTTGTAATGTTTTTTATTACCGAATAGATTTCAAATTGATGAAGTTCCCAATTTCACTCGAATGTTTTTTCGGATTTCGTAGTCCCTAATTGTAATGTCCTTTATGTTTTAGCAATTGTTCCTCAATATGAAAAACAAATGTTTGTTATTTAATATTTCAAAGACTATTCGAATGGTTTACAAAAATAATAGAAATAGAAAACTTTATTTATAGTTGTTATTTCAAAATTAAATCAGTTAACTTTTTAGGGCTCAATTTCATAATAAAATTAGTAAATATCCTGTCACAATCAAAAACTAATAGCCGTTGGTCCAAGCACACGTCGGTATTAATGGCGAAAACGCAAACTCAGTGACCTTAGGACCTGTCCTTGACCTTATGGTCAAGGTCTCTGCATGGGCACAACTACAGGTGACCTTGAAGGTGGCATAGACAACGTGTGCCATGAATCTGCTCGGACCAAAGGCGTAGCTGAAAATTTCATACTTTTGAATATAATAATAATAATAATCTATAAATAGTAAGATTCTGCGATTTTATTGTAAATAATTTATAAAAAATTAATAATTATTTGTAAAAAAATACTATAAGTATTTCATAATATTTATAATGATAGGAATTTTATATGATAAAATAAATGTCTACCAAGGCACTAGTAATTTCGTAACTACACTATTTAATCAATATTGTTGAATTAATATACCTACTAATGCTCTTTTAAAATTATTTTACTCTTTGGTTTCTTGATATATGTTTTAATGTATTGTTAGAAAGTTGACTTTAAATTTACATTTGAAAAAGGCTAAAGGCAAGATAATAAACCACCTAACTACAATTATCTACAAAATAATTTTAAAAAAATATTAAGTCTATAAAATATAATCATGTATGTAGGTATCTAAAAACTTTCTGACAATATATTTCAATAATATTATGTAGCTAAGAGTTCTTAAAAAATATTTGCAACTGCGAAAAAAAAAATGTTAAAAAATTAAATCCGCCAACTTACTTCTCTCGCTCCTCTAATTCGACCGGATTATTGTCTGTATGTTTGTTTATTAGTCGATGTGTTCATTGTTTAGTAGCAGCGTCCGAGAAAGACAAACAAAAAGTTAGTAAAAATGAAAAACGAGAAGTAACTATTCTATAAAAATTAAATCAACCAAGTTTTGAAAAGTTAAGAGATATGAAATGATAAATAAAGATAAAAAAATGCTTGATATGCATTGCGTTGATAAAACAAAAACAATATGACAACGTTATTGCATATTACAACAATGAAAAAAGCTAAACCTATTGTCACTACAGTCGCTTGATGAATATTAAATCACTCTTAAAAAGTGATTTAATAATATGAAATTAACAATAAATACACATAAATGGTAAATCAAGGAAATACTATTGAAACTGTATTTTTTTCATTTATAGTAATGTGATAAAAGCCTGCACTCATGTCATTTATGTTTAGCACAATACAACAAAAATAATATTAAGTACATTAAAAAACTGACAACTATCAAAATCATAATTATTACGAGTATACTCACACTTCGATTTAGCCCGCATCCGCCTGCATATGCAGATGATGATGATGCACAGGATGACGGTGATGACCAGAATAGCGAGAGCTATCCCACCAATCAGGATCAGCTTCTGTTGATCGCGCCACCAGACCTTCGCGCCTGGAGAAAGGGTCCGGTTTAATGAAATGTGATGTGATGAAATTGATAATGACGATGATTTATAGTACTTAGTGAGGGTCATGAAATCAGTCATTAAATATTTATTAACGACTTTTATTTAAGTCATAATAGTGTTGTGATTCATTTCAATAAGTATACTTCAAAATTGAATAGTAATTAAAAGAAAAATAATACCTACATATAAGCACGTAAAGAAAAAAAAATATAAATAATTTCAGCAAACAAATTACTTAATCATTATGAGAAATAAACAAATAAGCGGGTCTAGTGTAATTAATTCATCCATACAAATAACTAAAATAAGAGTGATTTTTTTTTTTGTCTGCCTGTCTGTCTGTATGTTTTTTCCAGGTAATCTCCGAAACGGCTGGACCGATTTTTACGGGATTATCTCTTAATTAACAATTTAAATTCCACGCGGACAAAGTCCATATCACAGCTAGTATATAATAAATTATTTATTAAAATGTATAAACATTATTAATTTGTGATAAATGTGTGTGCAATGTTATATTAAAATTTAAAATAAAATATATATATCTACATTTATATTATATAATAGGCAATTGTGCGTGAGTTTTTGTGTGAAATCGTGTGCCAGTGTGTAAAAAAAACTCTTTATATAAGTAGGTATAAGTATTATAAAAAAAAATATTTAGAAAACAGCCCAGTCAAATTATAATTTGTAAAGCAGCTACCTATCACCCCTATTTATACTTACCGAACGAATCCAAGTTGGCTGTGAACCAAAGCAAATTATTAACTTTCAATGTTCTTATACCTGATGTTTTTCAAACGTACGTAGGTTTTTTTTAACTTACAACGATATGAAAACAAATTCATTTGATTATTATTAAATATTCGAGCACGGATCAACCGCACCCTTAGGACTCGGGCTTGCATCTAAATAATTCAGAAAAATGTTTCATGGGATACGAACCCGGGACATCTATCTCGCAGGGTATTGACGTGCCCACGGAGTTGTTGGCGTAGCACAGGTAGGTTCTGTGCACGTCCACGCTGGTGCTGAGGGTCAGGAAGCTCTGGGCGCCTTGCTGGCGTATCAGCTCATCGGTCAGGCTGTCATTGCCGATTTTCAGTTTCCATGTGAAGGAGACCTGGCAGAACAAGTTCGGATTACTATATTTATGTGACAAAATCCAACATACAGGAAATATTAAGTGACGAAAAGTTTAATGTCACGTCTCCTTAAGTGATTAATAGATTAATGTCACATCTCTCCAAGTGATCAATAGGTTAAGTATGTTCCGTCTCTTCAAATGTTCAAAAGCTTAATGTAATGTATCCTCATGTGGTCAACAGGTTTATGCCACACTTTGCAAAGTAATGAATAGGTTTATGTCACGTACAGTCCAATGATTAAAAGATTAATGGCTCGTCTTCTCCAGTGAATATTGACCTTTTATTCACGTCTTCTCAAGTGTTATATAACGAGGTATCTTACCTCAATGGGGTTGGCGAGCGCGGTGCACACAAGAACTCGTTCCCCGTCTATCTCAGTTTGCTTGATACGGCATTCTGGCACAACTGATGATAAAAATAAATATTTGTTCAATCAATCTAATATAAGAACTACTTACCTACCTACTGAGATACCTTATTTAATGGCATAATTAAATTAAATGTTATATTCACTACTATTAAATACGGCTAAGTAAACGAATCAATGGAAATGTATGTAAGTACGTCGGGAAATAAAAAATATGTTTTTTTTATTGAAGCGAAGCTTCTTTACGGACGTTCGGGGCGCTCGCTACCCGGGCACTAAAACGGTGAAAAGCGTTACGCATTACGCGTTACACGATGACGTCAGAGCTGCGGCGCCCTAAGCTTTATACTAAATATGACTTGAAGGTTAGATAGAACATTGGTAATAATTTAAATATATCTAAAAATTTAGAATACTTCACAATTTCGCGTGTCATCAAGCGGTCACCCATCTTAGTACTGACCGCGCCCGACGTTGCTTAACTTCGGTGATCGGACGAGAAGCGATGTATTCAATTTATATTATTTTATTTATTTAAATTGAATATTTGTTTTATATAAGATTTCAATATCTTCCCTTAGAAAATTTGCAATTTATATTAATTTTTTATATAATTAATTGAACACCAACGTATAATGGTTTAATTTACCATAGAAAAGGACGAAAAAAAGTTACAACGATATACAACTGCAGATAGGTACATCAACCAATCACTTTAGATGTCTGATATGGCTAAATAGGTACTTACTAACTAACAACAAAAGATGTCCCATTTCGTTCAATAGGTACGATAGCCTAAATGAAAATCTGGAATAAGCTAGCGAGACATAATTCAAGGTACCTACCCAGGTAGGTAGGTAGGTACCTATGCCTAATTTCATTTATTTTATGTTACACTTTCCAATATCTTCTGGAAAGCTTCGCTTCTTTCGGGCGTCCCTAGACGGCACTGATTTTTTTAAACCATTAGTATTGGCTTACTAATAAAAAAAAAGAATATTTAAATATAAAATGTATCAGATAATTTAAGAGATATTCGCTGTTAAAGTTTCGTTAAAATATGTAGTAATAAAAAAATGGGGTCACATTTTGTGTCTGGCTGTGACGTCACAGTCCTGTAGCTCTACATTTTTTATTTTTACAATTATTAAACACATGATTTGATTATTAGTAACTATAATTTCTATAGGAATCAGATCTTATTATAATAATGGACGATATAAAATAAAATAAATATACCTATCTACCACAAAAAAAACGAATTAAGCGGAATAATATGGGGCTATAAGATGGATTCACTTAAATCTAAGTTCATGACTCACACATAACATCCAGATACACGGTCGTGTTCACGGAGCCGTGCCTGTTGTACGCCTCGCACACGTAATTCCCGCCGTCCCTCCGCTGCACGGCGCCCAGTAGCAGCGTGTTAGACGAGGACAGCACTAGCGACGTGTTGTGGTGCTCCTTGGCTAAGGACTTGCTCGCATTCTCCCGGCGCCAAGAGTACGACGGCATCGGGAAGGCTCTGAACGAAGATGAATATACAGGTGTTTCAAAAGCCCGTAGAATATGGTAGGTTATATGTAGACGTCTAGTGAAGACAGACTATACGTAACTATTTATTTAAGTATTGAGTTACGGGTCTTTGAATATTTGTCATAACTTTCGTGGTCCGAGGAATTTTGAAACCCTGTATATCGGCCTTTGATAAAGTATATCAAAGATAATTGTTGGCAGACTAACACACCAACTGTACGGTCCTAAAGCAACGCTTGTGAGTGGTGTGGGTACAGTGGAACGGACTAGGCCGATTCCAGTGACACTCACAGAAGAGGATAAATTACGAAAACGGAATTTTCGAAGTTTGCCTCGACATGAATTCTACCTGAACGACTTACGAAATACATAAAATTGAAAATTAAAAAACCCCCGATGCGACCGCTTTTTAAACTACAAAAGAGTTGATAATTTTCAAACGGCTGATCTTTCTAACAAAATTAAAATCGGTTCATCCGCTTGGGCGCTACGATGCCACATACAGACGCACATATACACATGTTTAACTTTGACACCCCTCTTTTTTCGTCGGGTATTATAAAGAAACTAGAATAGGGTTACAAAAGATCAAGGAGATGTCGTCTTACTCTGCAGAACAGACGACTTTGGCCGGTATTGCGTTCTCGTTCACCCTCACCACTTTTGGAGTCACCTTGATGTTCTCTGGTTCGACTGAAACATGTAACAAGTCCATATTTAATTAAAAAGTGACTTTATAGAAGTGGACGCACAAGGTATTCAAGAAAATATATCTAGGTAATACCTAAATAGTCCTTTTTAATGTCCCACTCCTGGGCACGGGCCTCCCCTCATTGCGAAGAATTCAGGCCATAATCGACCGCACTGGCCCGGTGCGGGTTGGTGGATTACACATGTCTTTGAAAGGTCAGGTTAGGGTTTCTAAGAGATGCAGGCTTTCTCACAATGTTTTCCTTCCCCGCAAGCAAATGATAATCATAATCAAGTTCAACTAATCGGCTATTACCTACTGCTCCTCAAGGTATTTTGATGTCTAGGAAAGAACTGGAAGACTGTCTACTTGATGTTAAGTGGTAACCGTCACCCAGGGCCCAACTCTGTTAACCACTGGCATCTCGCTCGACGTAATTAGTCAGTTTTGTTGTCGTAATCAAAAAGTTATATGTCAGTTTTGACGTATTGCGTGTCGATTGAGATGCCAGCTGTTACCAGAGTTGGGCTCCAGGAAATTTACAACTGAAGGGGAGGAGACGCGGTGTGCGCTATTCCGAGACCCGGAGACTTGCCTTTTGAAGAACCTCATTTTTAGCAGGTTTAAAGGTTGCATAGAGACATACTCACATTCGACCGCGAAGCTGGTGGTGCTGTTGACGGAGAGGCCGGCCAGGTTGCGCGACGAGCGGCACGTGTAGCTGGCCGTGTCCGCCGCGCGGTCCAGCGCGCGCGCCGGCCACGCCGACATGTTCCAGTGCTGCACACAGTGGCCACACCCGCTGTACGCTTAGGTCCACCCCCCACCCCCACCGAGGGGGTAGGCCGCGCGTACACTTTTTTCTTACTAGTATTCCCATTAGCCCCTCCAGCTAAGCTAATGCTTGCGTTACGAATGGGCTCACGTCAATACTTTAATGGCCAGGATAGGGATCCAATCCGGAACCTCTCAGCTACGAGGGCGGCCCCTCTAACCACTAGGCTATTAACGCCTTAACATCACCAACAACATCACGATTAAGGAGAACACCGTGAGGAAACCTGCACGTCTTTTAAAGACTTGTGAAGTTCGGAACGAGACCTCGACTGAGAAGATCGTGGAAGAAGAAGCAAGGAAATGTGTACGGTACTAATGGAATAGACTAGCCTCCTATTACATTGGGACCAAAAAACCATACGAAAAATGTAGATGCTCTGTCTATCCCTTCCAGGAATACAGGCATTTTGATTACTATTTACTTATTTCATGACAATGGTGTTGCCTGCTTACATTCTGTTGCTGTTCCTTCCTAAGAATGTACACCATGTTTAATTTATTGAAAAGAGTAACCATTGAGTTTCTTGCCGGATCATCTCAGTGGAAGCAGCATTCCGAACCGGTGATAGATTCTGACTATTCATAAATGCTTTGCTGGCTTACATGAATAAATACAACTATGAGTTTGAGTTGAGTTGATGGTGTATCGACATCCTCTTGATTCGGCTCCCCGGTCTATCAATTCCACAAAGTGGCACTATGTCGAATCACTTACCAGAGTAGATTCGGTGGCTTCGAAGTCGTTCCGGTTGACTTGCGGTTCAATCCTCCGTTCCACCACGTAGTACCTGTCTGTCTTCTCAGGGTCGATGAGCTGGCCGTTCTTGAGCCAATGCACGCTGCAGAGGGGGGCGCACTCCACAGTACAGGACAGCGATATATGCTGAAAGAGAAAAAAAGGCAGATCAAAATATGTAGAACTATTGAAGTTATACGGAAAAGTTACAGAATGGTTAATGCGTATTTTGAGTTGAATCTGGAACGTCTGAACACTGTAATGTTTGTATTCTTTAACCTTGAAAGATACTTGCAGCGCTACTTTTGGATTTGGGGACTGATTTATTTCTGTTACTGTTAATATTAGAGATTCTTACTCCTCATGTTATTATATCGAGTTTGAAACTCACCTGTGATTTATACAACGCGCCACTGTAGTGATTCATTGCATACTTGAAGCTTGGTGGAGCTGAAAAAAATAAAAACTGTTAAATGCCAATTTCAGTCCACTAACAAGTACCGGTAAAAAGTAATCCTGGACTTTTTTTCTGCCTTAGATAGGTGCCTACTGATGATGAGCTAGTACTCAGCACATTGATAATACTCACCTAGTACATCGATGGAGGTGTAAGCCGGGTCGCCCTCGCCGCCGGCGTTGATCCCGCGGCAGGAGAAGTTGTTCCTGTGGTCCAGCGTCACGGGGTCTATCGTCCAGTTCTGGGAGACGATGTCGCTGACCACTCGCCCACCGCGGTACCAACGGAACCTGCAAGGTACGGGACCTTTAAAACCCACCACATACTCATCTAACTGTTTCTCCTGTAAGCCAGGACCGATAGTGTCTTAATAAAGCTGCTGAGGTTCGACCATCCATTGCAAAGCGGGAGACAAAAAACTAGTTCACCTACTATTTATAGGGGGCATTTTTATTTCAAGAGTGAATTAGAATTAGACAATTGATAGTCTAGTTACTAAACTTTAGTAGGAGAGTGCAATGATCACCTGTGAGCCTCGGGTCTCCCTCTCTCCTTGATATTGCAACTCAACACCAAACTCTTTCCTTTCACCACGCGCCATGGAGAGTACGTCAGCTTAGCGGGACCGGGGGGATCTGTGAAGTCATCATCAGCTTACATACAAGGTCCTTTCCTTACTGTAGCGCCTTCACCATAAATAAGTGTTCAGGAGAAATAAGTACCGGGCATTATAAAAGTATAGAAAGTGCGGATGTGAACAATTTTTGCCCGAAAGACGTGATTCGCGCAGTGAAAAATTTTATTAGGAGCCGAATAAAAAGGCCAACGCCAAAATATGTACCTAAATGCCTCGTCTCTACTAGACATTTATTTCTCTTATTGTCGAAAGTAGAACTGGAACATAGATACAGAAAGCTTCGTGAAACTATTCTCAGAATCAGAAAATTTCATCTGATTCTGTGCAGCCCATTAAGAATAGTGACTGTTACTTACAATAGACTACCAGCTCGGTGTTGGCACTCACGTTGCCCCAGCCGGCGTAATTCTTGCCCATGCAAGAATAGTTGCCATGGAAGCTCTTGGTCGTGTCTTGAAGGAGCAGCATGGATGGGTCCACTTCGTTGCAAAGGTTGTCTGGAAACCACACAAGCAATTATTCCGTACCAAATCTTGTGAACCCATCAGCTGAAAGCGTCCACTGCTGGACGTAGGCCTTCCCTAATGAGATCCACACTTCTTGGGGCCCAACTCTGTAAACCAATGGCATCTCGATCGACTCGCAATACGTCAAAACTGACGTATCGACCTTATGGACTACACACTAAGACTTACGGCTCGTGGCCGCTATTTCGGAACCTTTCTGCCTCAACAGCTAGATTACCCAAAGTGTCATTGTTTATTTCGTTTAAGCCTACATGGTTCCTTATATTTCTCACATTAATACTACAATCTGATCTCAACGTAATCTTAAAGGAAAAGATCCGGTAAGTAAAAACACAGCGAGCTCGTGTTTTCATTGCCATTTGCACATTTGAAAATCTAAGAGCTATGACGGTTACTCTAGTGTATCTATTAGCGAGTTAAGCCATACCTTCTCCATCGGTATCGTTGCACTCAGGCAGTTGCTTCAGTACCTCTCCGTCCAGGTACCAGATGACCTCGTCGAGCTGGTCCGGGTTGCCGGAGACCACCTGGCAGGTGAGGGTCACGTTCTTATGCTCCCTCTCCAGGATGGGACTGGGGGAACTCATTATCAAGCTCACTTGTGGTTTGTCTGGAAATTCAAAATTATAATTGTCACTTTCTGATCGTTGAAGATACACATTGTTAGGGCATCTTTCAAAAATCGCGTGAAGTTCACCGAAATCACTGAGTCGGCGTGGTAGATTGTAGCCCAAATACCCCCTCGCATTGACGGGGAGTCGGGTTATTAGATTGGAACCATATCTTTTTATCCAAGTATACTGAAACCCTTATCGGTGTAGATAGCTGATGGAGCTTTCATGACCATTACTCTATATATGTGAATGACTTATCAGGATCAAATACCAATGGTAAATGTGGGTGAACTGTGCATGTCTGCCTACCCCTCGGGGAACTGCGGGCGAGATGGAGTAGTACAGCATACTCACAGAACACATTAACATCGATCTCTCCGTCGCTCGTCGCGTTGTTCACGGCGTTGGTCAGCGCGCAGGAGTAGTTGCCCCTGTCCACGTCCCGAGCTGACCGGATGAGCAGCGCGCGGTTGTCAGCGGTCCCACCTTCGTAGTGATCGGTATCAGAGACGTTCAGGCGCTTCCCGTTGCGGTACCTGAAAATAGAAGAAAATCCTGCACTCAGAATCATGACATACCTACGCATACCTTCTTCTTCATTTTTTTCCAATTTCAATTTACCAACAAGATATACAGGTTTATTTAATTTGACGTACTTATTCCTTCCAGGGAAAATGGAGCCACACAAACTAACAAACTAACTTAAAAAATACAGTATAATACTAAGTTTATAAATTACTCATATGAGTAGTATAAATAACTTCCTGATGCAATACGCTATTATTAGACAACCGCTCGACTTATGCACATGGTGGTTGCGGGTTCGATTCATGCCGGGGCAAATTTTGGAAATGGCCTATTTACTAATTGGGATCGCCCCCAGTCCATTGTACGGCACCCATAGTACAAGCGTTGCTTAGTTTGGGCCATACAGTTGGTGTGTCAGCCTGGCGATATTTATTATTTATTTATTTATCTCAGGCTCGAGTTAACAAATCGATCTCAAGTCTAACAGCGGTCTTGACGATTATGGCAAGTCATTTTATACTGATATGACATAAGAATGACATTTCCAAGATCGCTCTCAAACGTGAGATCGATTAATGAATATGAGCTTAAAACAGTATGATGCACTCATGCAAATACTTACAAAAACTTAATAAAAAAACTTTAAAACTAAACTCACCACACGACATCGATAATGTATGACGGGTTGCTCTCGTATTCACACTTGAGGAGCAGTTTTTCACCCTCCACGACTGAGATGTTCTTAGGCTCCACGTGGACGATAGGCGGGTCTGAAATGAATGATCGATATCATTGCATACATTCCTGAGTTATGCGGTAACATCCATATATTGGAACGAAACATTGACAGATCAAAGTTGGGAGCGTCCTGGTTGGAGAAGACATCGTACTGACCAAGAATTGAAATGTATTATGAAACTATACATGGACTCGGGCCCTCTATATCCCCCTCGAATTGACAGGGAATATGCCTCGTATAAAAGCAATAGGCTAGCCCCCTAGGCCCTATTAGATTGGTACCAAAATACCATCGACAAAATGTTGGGGGACTGTGCAGGATGGTGAATAAAAAAAACAAACTTGTATCCTAAATTTTGTATAGACGCTAATGTAATTTAAACCCTATCACGATTGTCTAAGTAATATTATTGGTACTTACACCAAATCTCCAGTTCCTTGGTGGCATGCATGGGACGGTCTTTCGTCTCTATGGTGACCTCATTATATGCCTCGCAATGGAACTTGCGGCCGTTCTCAAATCGAGTCGCTTCGAATGACAGTTTTGACACCGATTTGAATGTCGTATCGTGCTGTGGAGAAGGATAAAGGCACTTTTAAAGTATGTTATCCTCGTATCTATGAGGATAAAGCAGGTACTGTTTCTTACCATGGGTATACCCAGCTTTAGGTCTAAGGAGGGGGGGTGGGGGGGAGGTAAAGAACGAGGTCGGTAGGACTTAAATGAGAGTTCCGAATAAAAAAGGAGTAGCAATCTTAGTCCAGGGGGGGGGCAGTTACAGTCGATTTACAATGACATGTGAAATATCTACATATATATAACTCAAAGGTGACTGACTGACTGACTGACTGACATAGTGATCTATCAACGCACAGCCCAAACCACTGGACGGATCGGGCTGAAATTTGGCATGCAGGTAGATGTTATGACGTAGGCATCCACTAAGAAAGGATTTTGATTAATTCTACCCCCAAGGGGATAAAATAGAGGATGAAAGTTTGTATGAAACTTTGTCAATTAAATTCCACGCGGACGAAGTCGCGGGCACAGCTAGTACTCTATAAAGCTATTGTAAATGTATTAAAATTATGTATATAAAGGGAGTATAGATATGCTTAAAGCCAACAGTAACGAATCGTGTGAATGTTAAATTTTAATTCCAATCCCAGTGTGTTTAACAACCTCAAACTGGCTGTCTTTGTCGTAGAGTTTCGTTGCGGATGTAGAGTCTGTGGAAATACCAACAGTGGCCCGGTTTCAACCACCGGTACCTACAACGCAAAAATGTGTTAGACCCTCATTGCCAGTCTGTGGCTTTGTACCTGACTGATGAATGGATGAATTGATTCATACACAATTTTCCGTTTCGACATCTGGCACTATTTCCACTATTTATGATTGTGATTCGGTTGAAAAGAAGTGTGTAGCAAGTAATAAATAAATATACATATTTTATTGTTATTATAACTAGGTAATCGACAATTCATAATATATTTTTTTTAAAGATTACTAGCAATGTGTGTTTATCACATTACTAGTATTCCCTTTAGCCCCTCCAACTAAGCTAATGCTTGTGCTAGGAGTGGGCTCACGTCAATAGTTTAATGGCCAGGATGGGGGTCGAACCCGGAACCTCTCAGCTACGAGGACGGCCACTCTAACCACTAGGCTATTGACGCTTCCAATTGAGTGAGAATTAATTAACTTTATAAATTAAGTGAAAAATGCTAATAAATAAATATCGCCAAACAAACAGACGTAGTGTGGTACAAAACATAGCAATGGGTGCGCCCGCAGCGACACCCAGACAAGTGTTAATTACAATAAGTAATTTTAGACATTTGTTTCCACGGAAATTGAACCCATAAACCCGTGACCCAACGGGCCGAGCGGCCCGCGCTCACCACTGGCTCTGTTGGCTGTTTCCACTCAAGATTACAATAACTTTATCGCCTTATTAAAGCCGCATCCAGCATCCCTGACTCCTCTCATCTTAAGTATTTGCAATGTAAATGTCTATTAATTAGGTATGCATAGAAATAACGGCCCCGGGCCCGTTGGTTTAACCGTCGCGTGTGTCTTTTGCAGACTCGATTTAATTTCATTGTATTATCTTAACTTTGTATGAAGACTTGACGACCGCTTGGCGCAGTGGTTTGAGCGTAGGCCGTCCGGCTCACCCCACCGGGTGGCTGCGGGTTCGATTTCTGTCATGGTAAATTTCGGTAATGGCCTTTTCGTTATTCGTTGTGGTCTGGGTTTCCCTGGGATTTTCCAGTCCATTGTGCAATAGGTCCCTAATAGTATAAGCGTTATTTAATTTGGTATCATACAGTTGGTGTGTATGGTCTGGCGATATAGAAGTATTATTATTATTTTTAGACTAGACTGTATGCGAATACATCTCAAATTTAAGAGCTAATTGGCGTGCCATACAATACCTATAGGCAATTATATTGCCAATAGTGTTCGTATGCGTGACTATGTAAATATGATCTTAATTGAAACGGGCTTAATGGAAAAAGCGAGGCCGAAACGGAAAAAAGATATACATCGCCGTAAGAGTGAACCTATGTCGACTAATGAAGTAGGTATTTAGGTTTAGATAGGTACTTACCAATTGTATCTCTTCATGCTGCGCCGTACATGAAACAATAAATTATAAACATCATTATTGTTAATAAATAAAGTGTTACACGTAGCTAGACTACTGGTTAGAGAGGTCACGCTGATAACTATAAGGTTCCAGGTTCGATCCCCATCCCATTAAACTATTGATGTGCGTCTAGCACAAGCATTCTCTTAGCTGGAGAGGCTAAACTTTTAATCAAAATAAACACAATATGTAGAGATCTTTAAGTTTACATAACATTCCGGTATACGAATACGCATTTGCATTTCTTCTTCCCCTAAACGGCTTCATTGATTTTGATGATTTTCTTTTTGGTTTACGGAGTCACCTTGATGGTTCCATTAAGGTGACTCCGAAATACAACAAGGTATAGTTGAGCTCGGTAGGTGACACAGGTTGACACCCAGAAAATTGGTTAGCGAAGCTGCGAGAAAAAACTAGTATACAATACCTATCTACCTATAAAATGCAAAAAAACATATCTCTGCTAACCCTTTCAAACATGTGGCGTGAACAAAGACCTGTTTCGGATATCGCCACCGGCATACAACATTAAATATAAATACAAAATGCTGCTTCTGATGTTAAACCGAAAATATACGTTAATTAATATTCTCTAACATTTGATTTTTGAAACAGAATGTTAACATCAAGATCAAAGTGATGTTAAATTTATATATCTAAGTACATAGGTACTTTATGTTAAAACGTTTGTATCGTATTTGTTTTATGTAGTTACATGTGGTAATGAATTAGTTTCTAGTTGGAAACGAATTCATTACCACATTGTAATTTTAATTTGACAGTGGCTTCATCAGTAATATACTTAAACAAGATGTTTCACTAGACTAAAATAATAATGGGTAATAATGGTACTATAAGCAGTGATAGCCGATTGGTTAAAGCACGCGTCTTGCGGGCACCAGGTCTTGGGTTCAAATCCCGGCTCGCACCTCTGGATTTTTTGAAATCTATGTGCGATTCATAATTTCTATATGATTATCACTTGCTTACGGTGAAGGAAAACATCGTGAGGAAACCTGCATGTCTTAGAAGATCTAACCAATTTTCGAAAGACATGTGAAATCCGCCAACCCGCACTGGGCCAGCGTGGTGGATTATGGCCTGAATCCCCCTCGTGTTGAGGGGAGGCCCGTGCCCAGCAGTGGGACGTCAAAAGGGCTAAATTATTATTATTATAATATGGTACTTATAAAAAATTGATCATGTCCAAGCGAGCCAGAAACAATCAAGAAATAAGTAGGTAACTAAGTATATGTCTACTTATCCCTTCGGGAAATACAGGGATAATGCATGATGTTTTTTGAAATCTATACGAATAAATATAATTGGAGTGTCTGTTTGTAATATCAAAATAACACCTTTTCACTAAATGCATATGAAAGTACATACGACACCTATAACAAAAACGCGATTTAATTTTTTGTTGTCTGTCTGTCTGTGAGTTTGTTCCGGGTATTCTCCGAAACGGCTAAGCCGATTTTGACGGGACTTTCACTGGCAGATAGCTGATGTTTTAAGGAGTAACTTAAACTCTTTTTCCGCGTAAAAAAAATAAAAACCCATGAAATCAAAGAGTATCTCCGAAACGGCTGGACCGATCTTGACGGGACTTTCACTGATAGATAGCTGTTGTTATTAGCAGTAACTTAGGCTAATTTTATTTTAGAAAAACAAAATTAAAAAATGGGTCCTATCGCGCGGGCTCCGAACGCGGGAGCGGGCTTTTTCAACCGACTTCAAAAAGGAGGAGGTTATCAATTCGTGTGTATGTTTTTTTTTTTTAATGTTTGTTACCTCAGCACTTCATCATTTATAAACCGATTCGAATAATTCTTTGTGAATTTGAAAGGATGTCCGTGCAGATTGGTCTCATAAAAATTTCATCAAAATCGGTTCAGTAGTTTGGCATTAAAATCAAAATAACTGGAAAAAATACAGCATCCATGTAAACGAAATTGCGTGATTTGCTTTCCTGTGACTTTTCAGTGGTGGTTGCGGTCACTAAAATAGTCTCAGTAAACTGCCTACCTTCCGGTTTCATCATCAGATGATAAAGAAACTGGAAGGTAGGCACCGGATGGTAGATTTTACCACTAAAAATCGTGAAAAAAAAATTTCATAAAAAAAATTAAACCGAATTCAAAAACCTGGGTGCACTAAAAAGCTAGAAATAACTAGGGGCCTTATAATTTCATTCATTTGGAGTCGGTGCCACTATATTTACACAACGATAGGACAACTTTTTAGGCACCTACCCCTACTTGCTTGAATTGGCACCGACTCCATATGAAAGAAATTATAAGGTCCCTAGTTATTTCTAGCTTTTTAGTGCACCCAGGTTTTTTGAAGTCGGTTTTTTTTTATTAAATTATTTTTTTTGGTAACTTAAATTCCACGCGGACGAAGTCGCGGGCTCAGCTAGTTTTTAATATTTTCCGTTCCTCACACCATATTGGTAGGCTTGTTATACTATAACCAATCCCCTAGTGAAATGTAAACTATAATGTGAGACTTAAGTACCTACTTACTGTTTTATCAACTCTAAGTACACCATATTTCATGCAAGTACTTAAATCATTCATTCATTCATCCATTCAATAACATAACCCTTCCATTTGGCTTAGCCGTAGGTACTCTGGTAAAAACCATTGCTGCACTAAACTTATAAATATAAGTGGTACAAAAAATGTACCGAAAACATAATTTTAAATCCGTTTGGTAGGTACTTAAGTTTTTACAGAGAATAATCAGTGAGAAGCTACATTTGTAATTTTATTTTCAGCTGTAAAAATTACAAGTTATTTTCACTTTATTTCGTTTTGCGTCGCTCGAAACATTTTCGTTTTCGACAATTAATTGGCTGGAATTTTCACTTTGAGAACTTTTTGTTGGTGTAGTGACGTGACGGTTTCGGTGCTTGGGCATCGATGAATTGTTGGCAGCGTTACATTGTGTTATCGAAAGTCGTTACGAAATGAGAAGTTACAAGATATTTATGTTTATATTTGTGTGTGTGTGTTTTGTGTTGGTCGGTGTATATCAACTTATCAGCAGTTACTTAAGAAATCTATCTCGAAGTTCGAGCTGTTATTTGGATTTTCTAGAAATTTTAACATGTCTCTCTGAAAACTCTACGTATATAAATGCCCAGTAAATAAATAAAAAAACTTGCAATTGACTCGCATTAACATTGAGTGGTAATATGGGTAGATATCTTAATAAAGTTACAATAATATTTACTATAATTACATACAATTGTATTTTAAAACGTTAAATTCATTATGAACAAATTTAGAATACAAAAATAATATCATTCCATAAACAACAATAAGATAATAATAAGGGCGATATAATAACATCATCTTATTTATGTAGGTACAACCTACAAATAAATTTGATAAATGAGCAGTTGTATAAAATATCGATCAATTGTGCAGTTATTTCGCATCACTAAAATATAATCGGATTACCGTTGTTAAGAGGCGCATTAAAGACGTTTTATTTCCCCTGTCTCGATTGTTAGCAGTTTTGTTTCATTATTTTTTACTCGTAATACTTTCTGTACCTATTTGTACCAGACTGGAAATTTTTTTAAGACTAACAGCTCATGTATTAATCCGAATTTTCCTCAAAGGAGTGAGTAGAAGTGTAATAAGAGTTGTAAACTGTGACTAAAATAGTTTTACTCTTAGGTTTTGCAGGGCAGATTTCAGTTACTATAGCCGACTCAGATGCAAAACAATATTTTGCGAGCTACTACACTATGAACGCTGACTGTACCTGACGGCCCAGTGAAAACAACCCATTTTAATAATAACCCAATACTATTCAGTCTAAAAGGATTCCACGCTTTACTGTTTTGCTCACAAAAGAAATTTAAACAGAGGAATTTGCTTTCATAATGTTGTTGATTACACTGCGGGCCACTATACATAGTTCATTCAATTAAAACTGCATAGTTAAGAAAAATGTTGTATTCGTAGGTCTAATGGTAGAAACATGGCTGACCGATGGTGAGGTTTGATTTACAAATTTAGATTTTTCCGTTCAGTAACAAACCACGGAAATTACGGCATGAATCCCCCTCGTGGTGAGGAGAGGCCCGTGCCCAGGAGTGGGACGCTGAACGGGTTAAATTATTTATTATATTTATTTATAACAAACCACATTTTCAGATGGTTTTAGTGAATATTTGCTCGTTATTATCCACCAGTCTGTCACTGTCATTAGTACCGTATCTATAAGTTTTTTTTTAAATATGATTTTTTACTGAATAAATAAGATGTTTTTTTCCGGTGTTTATAATATTAATTGTCCGCCACTACATAAGGATGAACACGTGGAATTAAAACGATTAATTATGTATCGCGCAGATGGTGTACTCGTGCTGTTAAGATTAAGGATGTACTGGGGATTAACGGCGCACAACGTAAAGATCTCACAAATACCCGCTTTGTAGGATTATAATAATTGGCCTCACTCAAACAAGAGTCGCGGCAGCGTCGTCGTAGCAGCGTATGATGAGCGCACTCCCATATTATATTACTAAAGAAAAGTCAGATGCGGCGCGCCCGCTTGGGCGGCCGCGCCTCGACGCCGCCTCGCCTCTAGAGCGTGTGAGCTAAGCCCCTTAGGCTCATTGTTACATGGAAGTTAATAACGACAGTGTAATGTGCTTTTATCTTCGGCGAATACTTACAAGCTTCGACGGTAAATCAAGTCGGAGTGGGTTAAAGTCGAGCTGCTACAGCTAATATTTTTCGTGAATTTGAATTATAGCATAGCAAAATACAAGGTCAGATCTAACATAATTTCGCCAGCTATGATGTCAGAGAACATAAGTCGGCCTATGAATCTTCATCGAATTTAAGTTAAAAATACTTATGTCATCCTTGAGTGATATTCCGAATGGGTAGTCCTAGAACAATTTCACCAATCATGCTAGTCTAATAAAACATATTTGGTGACATTTTCGACGATTCATCGAGCTGTTTGTTCGAGTATCATGAAAAATTACTGAACTGATTTCAATGAGGTTACCTACATTATCATCATCATCATCATCATCATCAGCCTATACTTGTCCACTGCTGGACATAGGCCTCCTAATGAGCGCCATAGCGCCCTGTCTTGAGCTTGCCGCTTCACCTACATTATCGTTACGCTTTAACTTGAGGATTGAAAATTTGCGCAAGCAAAAAACCTTTCGCATTCAAATTCTAATTAACTTCGTAATGATTGTGACCCACAACACGCATAGAATTACCAATGGCATGCTGTATAACAAGTCAAGCTACTGAGCGTTGAAAATAAGGACTGACTTTTGCTAACAAAACCTCTACACAACAATGCAACTCATGATTTCCGTATTCTGTCTCCATCATTTATTGAAGAAAATCTTCTAAATGGACGTTCGGGGCGCTCGCCGCGCGGCCACTCTATCCGTGCTAAGCGTCAATAACGTTACACGATATATATAGGTACTGTTGAGTTTTTATTTATATCTATGAAAAGAAAAGAAGAAAACTATATGTCACTCAAAGATTCCTTTTTCACCAATGTCTACATCTCCTATTTAAATAAACTAAATAATAACGCATGTGATTCGTTCTTATTTGCCCATGGCCCTTCAGGTTATGGGCCCAGTCTTTATTTCGCGAGTAAGAAAGATTTTCACAGATGTCCCCAGTTTTATTTTCAAAAAAAAATTTCATTGAATAGCAAATTTTGTTTTATCTGACATGGCCGATTTAAATTTTTCGCGTGTCATAATAGAAAAACTCCGCGGTGCTGAAGATTACAGTACGTGGAAGTTTATGATGAAAATGTTGCTTATTCATGAAGATCTGTGGGATGCGGTGGAGACGAAAAAGCATGCGGATGACAAGATTCAGCGTAAGGCGTTAGCACGTATTTGTCTTCTAGTGCAGCCTGGAGTATTAACGCATGTGAGGAATGCGAAAACTGCACACGAGGCGTGGGAAAATTTAGAAAAGGCGTACGAAGGAAAGGGCTTAAGCAGGCGCTTAGGTTTACTACGTACACTTTTTAGTCTCAAAGTGTCAGGATTTCCAGATATGCAGTCTTATTTATGCAAAATTACAGAAATAGGACAGCAGCTGCAGGACATAGGCGCTGGAGTGGATGATGATTTTTTAGCCGTAGTCATGTTAAGCGGTTTATCTGCAGACTATGACCCACTGATCATGACCTTGGAGAACTGTACCGAGAAACTGACAACAGAGTCAGTAAGGTCGAGACTAAGTCAAGAATACCAACGACGAGTCGAAAAGGACGACAAAAGTACGACTTCTGCATTGGCTGTAAACAAAACTAAGTGGAAATGTTTTCGCTGTAGTAAATGTAACAAGCCCGGTCACAGCTATAAACAATGCAAGAGTAAAGAGAAGAGCAATGACAAAAATGAAAAATCCTTATTTTGTGCTTTGTCGGTCAACCTAAACAACGATATATGGTATGTGGATTCGGGAGCCACCAACCATATGTGTAATAACAAAAATATTATACACGATTTTGTATCTGACACACCTGTTGCCGTAAAAGTTGCAAATGGAGATAAACTGATGTCATCGGGCAAGGGAAACGTAAAAATCCCCTTGCGTAACACTATAAAGACTGTAAGTGGAGTGCTATATGTACCAGAGCTGGCTGTCAATCTTCTGTCAGTTAGTTCTATGACAACTAAAGGTTTTACTGTAACATTTCAACACATTCAACAAGTGTACGATAGTAAGGAAGTTATTGCCATAGCTAGGCATTTCAATGGTGTGTACGTACTAGATACGGTAGGTGAGGCTGTATTCGTAGCGAGAGATGCGCCATGTATTCCATCTGGGTGTGGGGAGAGCGATGTCATGTCTTTGTCCACAAAACAGGTTTCTGATAAGATGGAGCAAGCGACTGTATCCGGGGTTTCCGGTGTGTCACAAGAAGTCTGGCACAGGCGGCTTGGGCATCTTAATGCACGAAGTATGAAGCAATTAAAAGGTATGAGCATTGGATATAAATACGATAATTTGTCTTTTAAAGCTTGTATCAGTTGTATTCAGGGAAAGCAATCCAGACTGCCATTTCCTATATAGAGTGGCAGCTATGGCACCATACGCTTTATACTATAAAGCTTTGCTTCTTTCGGGCGTCCCTAGACGGCACTGTTGTTTTCGACAAACCATAATTTGAAGTCAAAATGAAGGAATATTTTTGAAGCTATAAATTTCATCGTAGCGGCCGCCTAAAGAGCCTGGAGTCGTTGGTAGCGATATAAAAGCGTAATTTAATAAATTTGCGCGGCGCTGCGTAATGTGCGCGTATTAAGTCCGGGACATCAATCGTCGGTCGGTGCGTCGCGGTATCTTTAATTAAAACATCCCGCCCTCGTGGGAAAATTGAATTTTGCAAGAATAAGGCCTAAAACGATACTTGTTTAACTAGATGTGGCACACTGAAGCGTTAGCCGTGCACTGGGAGAGCAGCCTCGCCAGGTTGCCTCGGGCGAATGTTGCGTGCGGCAGTCTATTTTTAGCTTTATTTTATTTTAATTAGTACGGATCCCACTAGCTTTGAGGGAGGAGAGACCTGTCGTGATAAATGCACCCACATTTTGCTTACCTAAATGGTAAGTTCTTTGGTCTCAATTTTATAAACACTTCCTTTCAATGTGATATGGATTCGGACCTGATAGTTCCCCATAATGTCCAAGTGCGTTAGTAAACTTCACATTTTTTTTCGAAAGACGTGCAGTTTTCCTCACAAAGCCTTCACCGTATATGAAGTGATATTTTTTTTTGATAATTAAATGATATGTTAGTACTTCTTTATAGACTTTTTCTGGCTATTCTGATTGCGTATCAATTAATTTAATTACGTAGCTACTTATGTATTTAGTTATAACTTGAACAAAAAAATATTACTAGTTTATTCCCGCGATCGTCCGCGTCGAATTAATAACAAAAATATCATAATTCCTTTTAAAACATACATAGTACATAACCAAAAAACGTAACCCATAGTAATAAACTTAGGAAAAAACAACCTTTCCTCTCTCTGGGTTCTTTCCCCATCAAAATACCAAGTATTGCTCTAAAACATCTTTGATTATTCCACTTACATGGAATATTATTGCTTAATATTTTTATATAGAAAATAATTATCCGGTACGCTCGGGCCGCATCCAGCGCCACGACACATCTTTGTAAGACTAATGGTTGGGGGAATTAGGTTACCGGGTGCAATTTTTCATTCTGTCACCGAGAAGGCTCTTTCACACTAGCGCTATTGGAACCTTATACAGCTAATATACCGCTGACGCAAATTGTGATAGTTCTAGTACAGTTTATATACGTAGGTATATAGAGAAAATGATTTAATGAACTCCCGAGTACCGACACAGAGGGGTGCCGACTGGGATTTGTTGTCTGTTCGTTCGAGCATCACGGAAAACTACTGACCCGATTTGAATGGGGGTTGTACTATTCGATAGCTTATGATTAGCATTCAAAGAAAGGGTATGTACCATCATGCTGTGGTGATTGGAGGTCGAGCTGGAGAGCAAAAAGATGGTTGCGTGGGAGCGAGAAAAAGCAAATATTTTTATTAATGCTAAAATGCTTGCTAAACACGTACCTACTCATAGTATATTAAGCTTTTCTAGCAAATTGAGCCCGTAAAAAAACAATGCTTTCGTAAACTGCCGAAGAGTTTAAATCAAAGGCAAAGTTAAGAATAGGCTTCAAAAAACTCAAGTCAAATAGGAAACGGAGCGGGGAGGCTTCTGTTCGCTTGATCGAATTAATGATAGCGCTGCGATTAATATCGATACATGTTTATCGATGATTGAAAACTTTAAAATATTTGAATAGGTGACGTTAGTGATACTATTTTGATCAAATCACGTCGGACTAGTAGTTGTAAGTCCAGCTGGGGATTTCATAGTCGTCAGCAAGTTCAAGTCGGTATCGTCGGGGTCGCTTACATTTGGCAGGCCATTATATGTACTCGTGGTTAATTCTATGACAAAGACCGTGGTTATACCTTTGACGACGACTGGTCTGCATGGTTCCTTTGCTTCTTAAATAATCACAGTGTATAGTCCATAACCTATAGGAACTAGAGTCCTATACAGAGTAGCATATTAAACAAAAAAACATATAGGGAGACCAGAAAAGATGTTTAATGTAAGTACAGCGTATTTGACAGACAGAATATAATTATATGGAAAAACAATTGCCAATATAAATTACACGGATTTTAAATACTAAGACTAACTATAAAAACAGGCCAGTGCCAGTGCTTTGATGATTTCCACCACGTAGTTTCAGCAGTAATGTTATTAAAAACTAGTTGGGCCCGCGACTTCGTCCGCGTGGAATTTAACTTAACAAAGAAGCCCGCTCCCGCATTCTGAGCCCGCGCGACAAGACCCATTTTTTAAAATCTTGTTTTTCTAAAATATAAGTAGCATAAGTTACTGCTTATAACAACAGCTATCTACCAGTGAAAGTCCCGTCAAAATCGGTCCAGCCGTTTCCGAGATACTCTTTGATTTCATGTGTTTTTATTTTTTTACGCGGAACCCTAATTGTTATTCTAAAATTAACGTAGCCTAAGTTACTCCTTAAAACATTAGCTATCTGCCAGTGAAAGTCCCGTGAAAGTCGGTTCAGCCGTTTCGGAGATTACCCGGAACAAACACACATACAGACATACAGACAGACAGATAGACAGACAGACAGACAATTTTTTTTTAAATCGCGTTTTTGTTATAGGTGTCGTATGTACTTCCATATGCATTTAGTGAAAAGGTGTTATTTTGATATTACAAACAGTCACTCCAATTTTATTTATTTGTATAGATAAATGAAGGACTAACGCTTAAAACACTAACAAAAACAATTCAATAATCAAATAAATTTTTCGTATCGCTTCTGGTTGGCCGTGGACAATGTCATGAAATAGTCATATTAGCAACTTATGATATTGGTCCTTATTCTGAACAAAACAAACTGAGAATTTCATTTTCATATATTTAGCTACAAATATTTTCGTATATTAGAAAACAAATTATAGCAACATAGGAAGCAATAACAGCCACTATTGACCTATTATATCACTTCTGGCGGAATTAATAACGAAAAATATAATATCGATAAAATATATCGACATGACCTTGACCTTTTTAGGGCTGTGGGAGGGAGTTGGGTGAAAAAAGTCTGTGTTTCGTGAAGAAAAAGACATCGGTGCCGATTATGTTGGCTTGGCACAAACTAGCCTCAAATTGTCTCTAAAATATAGTTTAGTGCTGTCGAATAGTTTAATGCTGTTCCCTATTCTGAGGTTCCACAACTTAAACAAACTTTAGTTTAACAGCACTAAAACTCGTTTAGTTACTTAGCTTAGTTTAAGTGGTCGTTTAGTTATCCTCCCTTTGTCCCACTCCCCTTCAGGTTGGCAAAGTGCGAGCAATGACTTTGGTATTATAAGCGTCTATAGGCTATGGTAACTGCTTAATTTCAGGCGGCAAGGTCCTACGCTTGTTTGCCGACTTTTCTATATAAACTTTGTCCGACCAATAAATAGAAATAGTTGTTATCCTATACAAGCTTTGGAATAATATTTAATAATATCGATAAAATCTGACCTTGATTGTCGACCTTCTTTGATCGATAACTACCCATCACTAGCGTCGCCGAGATAACAGAACATAGAGAGGGTAAACTCTTGCACAATTATTTTAATAGACGACTTTCCTGCGAGCGGCGTATTTCATTCTTTCGTTTACTTTTGCTTGTATACTTAGATGAGGCGTGAAGCATGAGATCTCAGCGAGAATCACAACTGTTACCTGGGTTTATGCTGGATTTTTTAATTTCATATTTCATTTACATAAAATATAGTTGTAATTTACTGGACAGAGAGGAAAACCACCCCAATTACTTTCGAATCATCATCGCCTTTCGAAAAACTTGTGAAGTATACCACAAGACTACATCTGGACAGAATTAAGGTAGAATAGCAATGTTCCGTAACCCCCTCACATTGGGGAGGGGGGCAATTGGCCCGTAATGGCCCAAAATACGGTATGGTGTATTAATTAGTTTTCTTCCTGGTATTTCATAGTTCACCTTCATCTTCTAACTTGGACCAAAATCTCTCTTTTGTGTTAGAATCCGGGAAAATTGTCGGCTCCACGTTTTTTTCGTCCGAGACATTAGAATGGCTCGCTTATTGTGAATGCTTTAAAAATTACGGCCGCGTCGCGATTTATGCTGCCCGCAGTAAAGATAGCGACGACTTTCTTTCAGGCTTTTGTCTGTAAAACTGTTGTTGTAAAGGACATGGATTACTGTTGATTGCTAGATTCCTGTCTACTGCAATTTGGCAGATTAATAACTTGGTTTTTCCCAACCTTTTTTACCGTCAGACCCAGAGGCTTGACAGTTCTCGTCAGACCTCTAAGATACCAATAATACGATCACAATATACCCCTTAAGAATAATAAATAGGTACGGAATCTTGAAAAAAATATATAAATAGTTTTATTTTATCCATGGGCCCCTAGTACGATAGATTCACGAACCTCCGTTGGGCCCAATATTTTAAGTCGGGACGCGTTCGGAAATTAGCCTTTTGTAATTTGCTCGGTCTGGGTGTTACTGGGATAGCCCCCAGTCCGTTGTAAGGGTAGGAATGTAAGCGATGATTATTTTGGCACCATACGTAACCTCAGTGTCTGTTGCCTGCTCATATTTGTTTTAATGTATATTTATTTAAAGTCAATTGGAGGGTGAGTCACTTTTGTTCACAATGCAAATTTTCTTCACACATTTCTCAACAAGATTCTCAAACGTGCAGGTTAAATCAAAGGCTTCATTACTCAAACTCTGAATCAAAGGGTTCTCAAATAGCACCTGACACCCAACTGACTAACTCGGCAAGTTAGGGGGTGGGGGGAGTAGGGACAAAAGAAATTAATCCGGCCATTTCTCACTGTCACCCAACGGTTTAACATAAAAACTGCCACTTGGGCACTCGGCGGCGAAGAATTATTTTATCATCAATCCGCGGCGAGCGGGGGGCGATCAGGGGATTGTTTTTTAAGTTTTTGCTGAAGGAGAAATAATTAGGAGGGTGATTGAGCGGGGGATTAGAACGCCTTGGTACATTGATGTGTTTAAAGCTGATAATGTTGGTCCTGATTTGTCATCCTATGGATAAAGATCTTTCCCATGACTATTTCGTATAAACTATGTAATTAATTAAAAATAGGCCAGGCAATTTCTTTTAAAATATTGCATTAAGAATTATCTTACGCACACGCAAATATATTTTACTTACAATTTCTGAAGCTGAAATTACACAGACAGAAATAGGCGTAAATTTTAGTATTACCAACTTTGTATTATTTACAACGAGGGTTTCAAGTTTGAAGGAACCTACCCATCATATAACCACGGGCTCGGAATGCTGCTTCCACTGAGAACAGCCGGCAGATAACCCAATGGTTAATGATACAGTATGTGTATAAATGTATCTATACATCTCTATATATATCTATATCTTTCAGAAACTTTCAAATAACATTTTTCAATTTAAAATGTAGAAAACTGTAAACTTTGCAGTTTCGTGTTTGGGGCGTTGGGTTGGAAGGGGGGAGTATAAAATCTTCTACTTTCCCGACGTCTGGTCGAAGGGAGTGACGTTTCATTTGCGAAAGGAATTATTGAATTTGACTTATTGGAGTGGCCGAGGCGGTGAGAAAAGGAGTGGATGGAGCCGCTGTTGGTTTTAAAATTTTAATATCGCTCGCTTCTTAGTTTTTCTGTGTTAGAGCAAAACTGCTTTTACTGAGTATGCATCTGGTAAAAACTTGATAGGTACCTAAAAAAATTGATGGACATAGGAATTCAAATTGGAAATTGAATTATTATATTATATTCAATTGGATTTGTACATGATCTAAGATGTTTTATGATTTTGTCCACTGAACGCAGCTGAAATTTTAGAGCTAATTAATAATTGTGACGCGTCATGCAAAAATAATACATAATTAAGTCATAAACAGCTCAGTGGGACTTAAGGCCACTTTAGGACTTGAAGGCGTCAATGACCTAGTGGTTAGAGGAGCCGCCCTCATAGCCGAGAGATTCCGGGTTCGATTCCTATCATGGCTATTAAACTATTGACGTAGGCCCACTCTTAACACAAGCATTATCTTAGCTGGAGGGGCTAACGGGAATACTAGTAATTTGATAAACTTACATTGCTAGTAATCTTTAAAAATAATGTGTAGTATTATAATATGATACCTACTTATTGTAAAAATAATAAATGAACCTGAATTATCTGAGCCAGGCCGATGAAAGCAAAAGAAAACAACATTATAATGTACAGTACCTACTACTAACCTACAGATAAGTACCTATTCAATTTCGTAAAAAAAATTGTAAAGATTTTAAAAAATGTACACTATCGGCTCAACGGATCCCCTGTGCCGGGTGTGCTGGAGGTGGCAGGTGGCCAGTCGCCGCTACGGTCTGGCTATTTGAAATTACTACACCCTATAGATATATTCTATAGCTTTACATACGAGTACAGATAGATTTGAGATGTGGGTATAGGGATTATTTGATAGGTAATTAATTATTGTATGCTAAAAAGGGGCAATCTTTCTTGCTAGTTGCACAAATATTTTGATTGGTGGTAGTTATGTGGACAGTTTTAGTTTTTTCATTGACACGGTTAACCCGGCACCGATATTTTTTAAAGGTTTTACTGTATACAGATATCAGAATACGGCCATTTGCTAACAAAAATGTATCGACCAAACGGTGTGGTCTTTTAGAATGTACCAACCCCGCCCACCTTAAAAAGGACATCTTGTCTGTTACCTACTTAATAGGCAGTTGGTACGTCTCCCGAATCATAATTACATTACACAGTTCCGCAGGTTTTCCAAATATTTAACGGGAGGGGAACCCTAAATTAATTAGAACTCCCAAATACGATTGTTTTACTTTGAAAAAGTTTCATCGTTTCACGCCACTCCGAGTTTCCGGTTTGGTTCGAATTTCTGGAAATGTTTTCAGGAATTTTCAGGTGGGCGAATAGGAGTTTTAAACGGAACGAAAAAAAATCGTTTGGACTGTTAACTTTAAACAGCTGTGCTGAGAATTTAAACTAAAAAAATATAATATTCATGGATACCACCACGACCTTAAGGATTGTCCAGAGATATTCTTAACACTTAAAACACATTTGAGTCGGATAATTTTCACCAAAATTATATACAGAAAAATTTCACTTTTCAGTCAATTTTTATGTTCAGACGACCCTAAACAAAACGAATCTCATGAAAATTCTCTTTAGTCCTGAAAAGGAGACGGCTCTACAATATTATTTTGTCTGAAACACATCATTTATAAACAAATCGTTGTTACATTTCCCTGGGAGAGATTTACTGAAATTGAAATTCACGCGTATCTCTTCGAATATTATGATTGCCTGGTACTTTAACATTCATAACGCCTGTTGTCCGTAGAGATAGAAGATGACAACAATATATCCATTATCCATAATTATTCGATAATTATACTTACAGACTAGCTTGACTAAGAGAGATGAAACCAAGAGATGTGACCATGAAATTTAATAAGATAATAATAACGGCTGAGTACTTTTCTATAATTATGCCCTTTTCAAACGTAGTCAAATAGCTGTGCAGACAAGACCTCTTAGAAAATTATGTTAGACTAGTACTTTAAAACAGTTTGTAAGATTTGAGTATTAATATCGATAAATCTATATACTCGTATGCCAAGATCCTTACTCACAGAATAAAGATTCTTAGCAAAAGTACGTATACCTACTCTCCTGAATATTCTCGGCAGCTGAGCCCCAAGCGTGCTAATCAAATAGCACATAATAGAATTAAAAACCATTGGTTTCTGTTACTTTAGACAGTTTCGTTGTTTCCTAACCGGAAGCCAGTGACAAACGCGATTATTGGCTCGAAGATTATATTAATGACCACAGGTTTTCCGTTGGAATATAAATTTAAGATTGTTTTAAGTACTTACAGTAATGTTCTCAGTCAGTTTCTGAGTGCCATTGAACCACTCTATGGTGGCGGCCGGCCTGGCGCCCATCGCCGAGCACACGAGGGTCAGCAGAGTGCCTTGAGTCGCGTGTTCACTCACTCCTGTGATCTCCGTCATGTTGGGAGGCACTGGAACAAAACAAACGAAACACTAAGTATGTTAAATAGCTTGCAAGTAACAGGAGTTTATTACACAGACCTTGTGGAAACCAGGAATAATTTCCGTGCGTTCAAGCGCTTTTGCCATACCCACGGGTATCAATCAGTATAATGAATTAGTCTAATTATGATCCATGGTGCCGGAGCCTTGCTTCTGTGGCAATCTGCTTATACAGTATTTTTTGTCTCCCGCTTTGCAACGGAGGAAAGTACCATATTGATAATCTTATATAGTAATGAGATTTCTGTGTTACTAATGGAATAAAAGATACGATTCTATAAGTAGTTCGTGAACGGCTCCCCAAGGGCCAATATCATCCTCACTACTCCTGCTGCCCTGGTATTTTTACAAGGGTAAGGTCATAAAACTGAGACACTGATTCGGCACATTTTTTTACAACGCGTTGTAACAGAAATTGGACGGGTTTATTTATGTTCGTAGCACACTGGGTTTGTAACACTGACATACTGAACTACAAATAGGTAAGTGGTAAGTACACAAAGTAAAACTCACATATTTCATTATAATTTATTACTTATTTGTAGCCTTCTTTACTGTATCAGAGATGCAGCAATAGTTTTAATCATGTAAATTATTTATAATCTTAATTTGCGTAAAATAGACGATACGAACTCGTTTATGACTGCTTTGGAAAAGTCTACATTAAAAAATGCTTGCCAAAATTATGATATCTTTACTTTTTGTTACTATTTGCAAGTATTAAGTAAGCAAAGTAAGTAATAATTCGCCTTTAACCGCTCAAAGACGTTATTAACAATTTGACATAATATATTGATTAACATTTTGTAACCCAATAATGGGTGAGAAACTAATGATAGTGGCCCATGATATTAAATTCTTGTAAAATTTACAATAGTTCTTGCAACTAGAGATGAATATTCTAAGTACCTAGATAATAATGAATATTATAAAAATATGGATATTCTAAATGACGATCAGGTGTTGCAGTTTCAGTCTGGTGAAATTAATTTGTTGCCGAGTATTAAAAGTGGACACGGTTATGACCTCCAGTTATCATTGGCAATTCCAGGGGTACTGCAATCCTCCCCTCAGGGACTCCCCCTCGATAGAATCGGATTATAGCGAAGATCCATTCCAGGAGTCCAAGTTTGAAATAAGCGAGAATTTCAAATAAATTTGTAATGAATACAGTTGTTTCCTGTGCAATAAAAGACCTCATCTGACTCCTTGTTTAGAGAGACGGAACTTGAGGAAAATACGGTAAGACAACAGTGCACCTCATATATTTTTCTTTATACAAAATATTCGGCACAATACTGTATGTTATGCCAAGGCATAACTGACCGTTGCACAAAATTTCATCAAAATCAGTTCAGCTGTTTTTGCATAAAGCTCATTGAAATGAATACAGTAAGGATGAAAGTTATTTAAAGACTGACATGTCTGGGTTCATCGGTTACAGCGTGCCGCTCGCATCTCTGCGCCTTGTGGTTGCGGGTTCGATTATCGTCGGGGCTAATTTCTTAAAGGCTTCATAGTAATTTGCCAACTCTGGGTGTCACTGGGATCGCCCCAGTCCACTTCACGGTGCCCATAGAACTAGCGTTGCTTGGTTTGGGACCATCATTTGGTGGGTTAGACTGGATATATTTATTAATTTAAATATGGTTCCAAGAATAATAACACACAGCTCCAGAAGTTAATAAGGTAGCAACACTCATTACCTTCCAACTGATTGACTTTGATCTTATAAATGGAAGAGGAAAATAATATTCCCTTTCACGAAGACCGAACGGTACTGTAATTAATTGCTCATTACCGATGTATGGAGTGAAAGAAATAACGCTGGAGCCCTATCTATGACGTCAGCAATATTACTAGCTGAGCCCGCGACTTCGTCCGCGTGGAATTTTGATCCTTTCTTAGGGGATGTCTACGTCATAACATCTACCTGCATGCCAAATTTCATCCGTCGAGTGGTTTGGGCTGTGGGTTGATAGATCACTATGTCAGTCACTTTTGAGTTATATATATACTAGCTGTGCCCCGCGACTTCATCCGCGTAGTATTTTACCTTCGAAAAAATTTCGGGATTATCGGGTTAACAAGTATCCTATATGTTAATCCCGGTTATAATCTATCTGTGTTCTAAATTTCATCCAAATCCGTTCAGTAGTTTTTGCGTGAAGGAGTAACAAACATACATACATACATACATACATCCACACTCACAAACTTTCGCATTTATAATATTAGTAGGATAGATTGTATCCCATTATCTGTAGGTACTTAGGGTTAATAATCTCAGCGACATGGTACGTCCCGCCTTAAGTTAAATAGTTACTGTTGGTAGCCTATAGATGCTTACGTTACCAAAGACAGTGCTCGCACGTTGTCGACTTAACGGCAAGTTAGACTGAGGGAGGGATAGGGTGGAGGGATTGGGCTTCCGGCTCTCTCGCTCATCGTACGAATTGCAGCTATAAAATATACTTTACGCCGATCTTATGTGAGAGTGTGGTACTACCCCGCGCCAGCCCGTATATAAGCTGTAGTCAATAAGCTACGGCTCGGCTCTACCACCTACATGTAGCGCCGCCCTGGCGGCAAGAATCTTAATTAATAATAATTGGTAAAATAAGTATGCACTTATAATTATATAGTAAGTCTGAATCTCTCTAATCAAAGATAATTTGGTGAAAGCCGCTCAAAGCCTTTATAAAAAAAAAACTATCAAGCGACGAGCAAATTGATGTACCTACCTATATCAAGTCCTAATAAATTTATCACCGCGGCTCATGTGTTGCAGCGCAAACAATAATGGTCAGACGTTTTTATTATTTCCCAAATTATAATATTTATGTAGACGACGCACACTCACACAGAAATACAGCGTAAAATAATAATTATAAATACGTTTTTTACAATGACTGCGAGAGTCAGAAGACCGATCCCTCCCCTCGCTTCCCTCTATCCTACTCGCCTTCAGGTCGGCAAAATTTGAGCAATGCTATTGGCTTTGCTGATTATGTCACATAAAACAAAACAATAATAAAGTAGGTATTTCGGAAAATGTACGAATAGTGACACAACTGCTACTATGCCTACAATATAATGTACTATGTGCCTACATTGGCACGCTCGACCCACCCCTAAGATCCCATCGACCCTCGATATTGCAAGGTGGTAAAATTCCCGACCCGATTACATTAGTGATGTGACACGAAATTGTCGATATTTTCATACAATGAGTACCTATATCCCCAAGTAGAGGGTACACTTCATTCTTTCATTGTGTCTATGATTTTTTGTCTAGAACTCCGCGATGTATTAAACTCAGCGCAGTTTAGATTTTTATCAAAATCGGCCCAGTGACTCCTTTGAGCATTTTTAGCTGTGCCCTATAGTTTTAGAATTAGCCCTTTGAAAAGCTCACCCTGTAAAAATAATAAAAAAGGGGCTAGCGGAAAAAAAGCACAAATAAATTGTAATAAAATGGTGACTCTAGAGCCCGTATTAATAAAACAATCTCTAGTCTGAGAGCGGTCTTGAGTACGCTATTCACAAGTAATTTTATACTGGTACTCGTATGACATAAAATGACATTTCCAAGATCACTCTTAGATTTATTAATACAAAAAAATCTAATGTCCGCTACTTTCTATGTTTTAAATTTTTAATATAGTAAATATTTTGTCAAAGTAGTCTATTATCTACTATATAAAAATAAGTCGGGTTTTCCTTCCTGACGCTATAACTCCAGAACGCACGAACCGATTTCCACGGTTTTGCATTCGTTGGAAAGGTCTCGGGCTCCGTGAGGTTTATAGCAAAGAAAATTCAGGAAAAATTTCAACAGAACGCGGACGGAGTCGCGGGGCACAGCTAGTTAAATATATAAATTGATTAGCCGTATCATTTACTACCACAATTCTCAGTATTGTAACAATACAACTTCCAAACGTCCCTTTGAGAGTATTGTTGTATTTTGACAGCTGCAATCCCTGATGTCAGCCCCTCGTCGGCCGGGATTGAAGTTACGACTAAAGGAATTATATTTCGAGGCCATTAATCTGAATAAGTAAGTTGCATTTTGTCGTGAGAACCCTTTGATAGTAGACCCTATGTTACAAGTTAATTAAATCATTGTTCTGACAGCATAAAAAACAATTTTATTTTTATGTTGAATAATTGTTCCAACACATAATACCTAGAGAGAATAAAAATGTGTCTATGTTTGTGTCAGAAATGAGATAGGAAGTCATTTATGTATTTTTAAAAAAATACGGAATGCTGAAGGCTTCTGAAAGCATGCGGCGAACGTCAATTATTTAATGGTCAGGATGGGGATCGAACCGGAATCTCTCTTGGACAAAGGCACAAATGCAGTCCATCTAATCTAAAGCTATTACTGCTTACCTTGGCATTTTAATAATCAATGGTAATATAAAATTAGAAGCTGCGACTCATCGAGGAGTGGTTCAATAATATATCGATATATTGTTCATCCACAAATGCCAATCCCTCCATACACTATCTGCCCACTTATTAGCTATACGTTCTCTCAATTTATCGCGCGGTCCCTGAAAATTGCCAGCCACTGTACTGTCTGGACTTAGTTAAGTGATCGGTTAATGTTGCTCTGTATGTAAAATATAGTAAGGTACTTTGAGTTTTGAAATTATTTTTAAAAAACCTCATTTGTCTGTTTTTTCGAGTCATTGTAGTTCCGGAACGGATGAACCGATTTGAACGCGGTGCACCTTATATAAGAGCTAGTATTTTCAAGATAGTTTCAAGTTGTATTCTACCTACTTATGTATACTTCTACCTAGACTAATAAATTTGGTTTCCAATGTCGTGTCAGTTAACGGCTCCATATTATACTACATTAAAACACATTGTAAACTAATTCCATCGTATATTAGGGTTCGAAGTGCTTGTCCCTTCGGACATCAATCGAGAACTTTGGTACTGTTCCAAATAACAGACTAGACCCATCAGTTCTTAGATACTTGTTTTTACCTGCGGTTACGCCTGGATTTTGAGTTTGAAAAGTGGGCAAATGTCATTCTGACATGTGATGTGGCTCGTGGCTATAGTCAAGCTGTAGCCAACTGACTACAGCTCATATTTGCGTAAAGTAGCTACAGTTAGGGAGAGAGCCTAAAACCAACCCCTCCTCCACCCTTTTCCATTTCCCACCCCACGTCTGATTGGCAAAGTGCGAGCAAAGCCTTTGGTGTTGCAGCATCTACAGGCTACGGTAACTGCTTAATATTAGGCGGGTTCGTACGTTTGTTTGCCGCTTTGTTTTATATATAAAATGGTAATTAATAATTCACCAATTTAGTTATTTATATTGTCTATTTAAATTAATATCTAAACAGTCCGATATCACTTCACAGATTTATTATAACGTATAGACTAGGAGAAACTATAAAATAGATTGTAAGATAGTTTCGTGCCAATGTCACTAACTCCAAGTATCGCTTTGGGTTCAACCGTTCGGCCCCTTGATTAACAAGAGTTTGTAACTTCACTTCGTAAGCAGTAAAGGTCTATTGATACAATTAATGTGCCTTGTAATATTGGGTTGTGTTATTAAAACTAACCCTTTAACTTTAGTTTGTCAATTCGAGCTACAGTTCAGATAAATTAGCCTATAAGTGGCTTCCGTAGATATTTATGTACTGGCCATAAGCGTGGCCACCAGCACCACAGATATAGATTTACATAGATAACGCAAGTATCACGATTTGTATTGAAACCAAGCGTGCCGAATTTTTAACACCTACTGGTGACGTCATTAGTGACAGGAAATCCAAACCGAATCAAAGACACCGATGCCGCCGATGCCCCTCCGCCCGCTACGATTCTCTCGCGAATTATCTCGCTCATACTCATATTTTGTATATCTGTAACCGCGCGGACCGTGAATTAGCGGCGACCAACCTTGACGCTTGGTCGGGGTTACGTACACGCGAAGTACATTATGCGAAGTATATTATATGAGCGCATTGCCATATTTTCCTAAAGAACATCTAGCCGCGGCGAGCTGCAAAAGATCACTCTCAGACTTGAGAACTAGCCTCAAATAGTTAAGTGAGAATTGAACATTTGAGTAGCGTTTTAGTGTTTGACCGTGAATGGTACTTACTTCGAACTTCCAGTGACACTTTCTTGGTGATGGCCTGGTCCAGCGCGGCGGAGGCCACCTCGCACGTCAGCTGCCCGCCCAGCTCCGCCCTGGTCACTGTCAGGGGCAGCACTTGTATCACCGTCTTGTTGTCAGGGGCTATGGTCTCCGCTGTAACAAAATATGAGTGTTTTAGAACTGGTACTAAATAAATAATAAGGTAAGGTCGCCCGTAATTTAATGATATTTCCCGGGATGTCCGAAACATGGGAATAATCTAGCGGCATGTCTTGCACGAACCCTAGAACCAAGTCCAACATTTAATGTTAACATATTCAGAAATTGTATTTAAAAATTCATAACCAATTTCAGGGAGAAAATGTAGAACAATAAAAGAAAAGGTTTACAACCACAGACGAACGTTGCGTAGCCAAGATTTATGGCACCTGTCCACCTCACTCAACCAGTGGTTATAAACATAAAACTGTATTTTTATTTTTATTAATATAAAAGTGAAGTTGTTTCGTTCCAAAGACAAAAGAAGTTTGAATTAGTTATAAAACCGCACCGGTATCATAGACGACGATAACTTTTTTCTGACAAGACAAGCTAGTGGGTGTTAACATTTTGACAGCTGTGGAAACGAGATACACGCATATACTTTTGCATTAGAGAGAATGGGAGGCGTATAGCATATTTTTTGTCTTGCTCAGCATATCGGATTGTAGTTCAAGCGGCACTCATTTTTATGCCAATTAAAATTAGTTTCAATGGTTGTAGCAGATTATTTGTATAATAATAGCCAAAGTGAAGTGTGTCTGACGTTGATATTGCTTATGTGCTGGCCAAGTCATCAAAAAATATTGGCTTAGATTTAAATGGTATTTTTAATATTTTCGACAAAATAATCTTCCCGTGTTTTCTAAGTGTCCGCTGTTTTAATAGTTGCAATAAAACACCATAGATAGATACGGTGACGTCATTACCCCGACTCACACTTGACCGTGTGTCCTCTATATCAATCCCTGAATCAATATTGTTCTGAGATATATCTTCACGAAGGAGATTTCCCGAAACATTTCTGGTATGAATTGGGCCCCCGCTGTTTTCTATACGTTTTCCATTATCTGTAACGACCGGGGCCTTCGTACCTGTGTCTATTCGCAGGGTTATGGGGCTTGTGCCTACCTATCACAGTGATTTGTGTCAAAGTAGATGTTTCCAAAGCAATAGCTCAGTGGTTGAACGAACGCTTTCGAACACAAAGTGGGCAGGTTCAAATGACGACTCGCACCTCTGAGATTACCGGATCTCATGTGTGAATCATAATTGATATTATCACTCACTGAACGGTGATGGAAAACATCGTGAAACTAACTAGGTACACGCCTTTCGCAGGACATGTGAATTCCGTCGTTAGGCCATGACGGAGGGCGGGCGGCATGAACACTGCGACACCAGAGTTGACCACTAGCGCAGACGAGCGAATGAACTAAATCATCTTGTACAGGTGTCTCAAAAGTCCGAAATATTAATTTGGGTAGTTATACGGCAGCTGATAATGTTGCAGTAAAGACAGTCTATTCAAGTCCCACTTAACTAGGTACCATATTTACTTAGTTACAAGCCTTTGAATAAGTATTGTCACAATTTTCATGTACGGCCTTGGAATACACCCAATGGCCAAAATTTATTTTAAACTGAATTAAGTAGAAGTAGCCACTGATACAGCTTAATCAAAAGTTTAGTTTAGATTTTATTTGTTTTATTAATATGTATGTTAGTTTATAAGGTATTTATCTATGGGTCTGCGATGCCTGAACATAAATAAATAAATAAATAAAAAAGTGTGTATGCAAAATTATTACATAGTTGTACCGAACAAAGGTACATTTTTAAATTAATAATTTCGCCGTCCGGCAACACCAGTCGAAAAATGTTTAACATGTGAACAGCACGCGCGGATTGCAAAAAATATAAAATAAATATTTTTACACAAATGTGATTTTTATATTATGGCACTACCACTAACCAGCACAATAGTGTTTTTTTTAACTAACGGGAAGCAATATCGAATTTCGATCAATTTGTTACCATTTATTTCTAAGCCCGATACTAATCCAAACTACTACATACTTATTATTTCGGACTTTTGAGACACCCTGTATTTCGACATAAGTGAAAATGAAATGAAATACCTCCTAATCATAGACCTCAGACCCTCAAAGCCTAGAGGTCCCAACGGGTCCGTAAATAAAATTAAAAGGTATATATTCCGGTAGAGTGATTTCCATCAAATTAACGGGAATAAGATGAAACGGAACCTTTTCGATCCGATAGGGTAAGCGGGAATCTAGGGTTGCCAAAGAAATCTCCTATTATTACAGTTTCTTCGAGGGTTGCCAAAATAATTTAGTTATCGTCCAAGTGTAGATGCAGGCGCGGATACAGAATATCGTTAATGGGGTAGGGATAACATTGTGTCAATAGACTTATCTTTTACAAAAAGCGTTATAAATAAAATTTAACTGAAGATAACCGATGCGATCGCAACGATTGACATCTCAATTAATTTATAGTTATATATTCACACCTCATTAAGCCGGATTTCTGAAAACCTTATTATTAAAATACTTATTAGTGTAATCTTTCTCGGTGCTCAGGTAATCCTCATGGGGCGGTATATTTAAACACGTTCTCGTATTCCACACTTATAATCGATTTCATGCGTTTAACAACATAAAACAAAACATTACTATTACAATCGGGCAAATTATATTTCACTAGCGAGCGGCCGGCGAGCGGCCGTGGTTGAAGAACAAGTGACAGGTGACAGTTCTTGTTGCGTTCAGGAATCCCTGGACGTTCCAATTCATGCTAGTGTTACATTAGTATATTATTTTCTAATACTTTTTAGTGACAATGTTGCCTATAATTATTGATATTGCGTAGCTGTGTCTCATAATGTAAACCACCTCTTATTCTATTGAAAATACGTATCTTCTTTGTTGCCCTATATGAATAAAAATAATATTTCAATATTGTAATGAACTTCTTATAGTATTATGGTCGAACCAATATTTTTAAAGTTTTCCTAAAAAAATTTGGTTATACGAGTATTCATGTTTGTATTAATTATACCCTCGCTTCCGAACAAATAAGTTTCGTTGTTTTGCGTCATTTTAATTACAATTCCATCAGTGACAACCCTGTTATTTTGGGTAGGTGAGACGCAAGATCTAAGTCAATGAAGTGAAAATTCCTACCATCTGTTACCTTCGCCCAGACAGGGTCGCTTCATGAAATATGTATGAAAGGTACTTTCTCTACTGTGATTGTTTTCATGTAGATTTTTTGGGAATGGACGGTCTATTTCTTGTGTGACTCTATAGTTTGAATCGAACGTACTGAATCAGAATAATTAGTAGCTCTACTATAAGCGTTACTAGCTGTCATTACTGTTAAGATTAATAATAATAACTGTTGTAAATCCAACCATAATCCTATTCTTGGTACTACAAAGACACCAAATTACATTCAAAAGGACTTCATCTGTATAACCAACCGCAAAAAACTATTAAAGAAGAAAAACACTTCAATTTAACAATCGAATAATCAAAAGCCTTCAGACTTGCGGGATCGCTCCGCCGCCCGTCTAAAGAGTAAAACCCGGAAAATAAGGGAAAGAATCAATCACAATAAGTTCACAAAACTTGCTACTTAAGTGTAGAGGCCGGTTCGAACGCTGCGAAAAGGTTCCTGTGACTTTTTTATAGACTGAGTACTGAGGTATGTGAGATGGAGGCAGTAAAATTAAAAATAATCCACACTTATTATTAATGGAGAATTGGGATTGTTACTGAGTTGGAAATAACAATTACTGATCAGTTTTGAATCAAAGTAGATGCAATGGTTTGATATGCTCTGCAATAAAATTGAGCTATTAGTTACTCTCAAAGTCCACACTATCACGGATGAATGTTAGTATTTTTATAAGTGTACAAAATTAGAAACTGTGAGAGATCTTGAAACCGAGAGGTGCCGGATTCAATCTCTATCCTAGCCATTAGGGTGCCCGTCCGTGTGGACCGGGTGGGCCGGCTGGGCTAGCTAGCTCCCTCCTTCCAACCAATAACTCACAATCGCTCACTCTTATGCAAGACAAATTTGGCCGACCTTACAATACTTAATACTAGTAATGTGCATCCACCTATTACTAGTACTGTTAAAAGAGGAGAAATAAATGAAATAGGATTGTGAAAAGACAGCTTTTAAAAGATTTGAAATCTTGTTTCATCTCACATAACCCGGTCCGCCCGCTGCGAAGTTCCCAACCGGTCGGCGCGCTCCAGTAGCGCGCGACGCAACACTTATGGAAAAGGATTTCAGTGTCTTCCATCCACTCGGAAGACGGATTTTTTGCACGAATAGCCAGCGAAACTACTGTGAAATGTTTCTATTCAGAATATACACAGAATTGTTCAAAATATTTAAAGAAGATCGTTACGAAACCTGCACGTCCTTTGAAAGACGTATCAATTATGACATCCTGCTTTGAGCCAGGATGGTGGACTATGGTTTGATGATGCGTCCGGTAACATCACTCGTCAACTCTCACAATACCATCGGCGAAATGCCGGCGGTATCTTCGCACTTCTTTCGAAAGACGTGCAGGTTTCCTCACGATGGTCTCCTTCACCGTTCAGCGAGTGATAATCCCGCCAACAACAATGGCAACTTATCTAGAGTCGTTGAAACCCTTATAAAACACGTCACGAGTCGAACACAACTCACAATTAAGCCTCTTCCGTGCGGAGGCTATTAATTTGTGTTTCGCCCGATAAATTTCGGTTAACCCACATAGGTACAGGGTAGTTTCAAAGTTACCCATTTTATCGGTTTATTTCACAAAACCGTAATTAATTGTGTTGGTGTTATTTATTCGATAGTTATCAGAAAAAAAACAAGGGTGTTTCAAGACTTAAATAACACTCGTATTTGAATGAGTTTGGGCTTCCGGCTCTCTTACTCATCACCATCAGCTTTAATAGCTACTTTAAACTGATATTTTGTGAGAGGTTGGTACTACCGCGGTCAGGCCAGCCTGTATGTGAACTGTAGTCACTTGGTTACAGCTTGGCTATACAACCTACAATTTGTTTATTTACAACATCGTAGGTAGACTAGGAGTGTTGCCACAATCTATACATCTATACAAATAAATAAAATTGGAGTGTCTGTTTGTAATATCAAGATAACACATTTTAACTAAATGCATATGAAAGTACATACGACACCTATAGCAAAAACGCGATTAAAAAAAATTATGTCTATCTGTCTGTCTGTGTGTTTGTTCCGGGTAATCTCCGAAACGGCTGGATCGATTTTGACGGGACTTTCACTGGTAGATAGCTGATGTTATAAGCAGTAACTTAAGCTACTTTTATTTTAGAAAAATAAAACAAATGTGTCCTGTCACGCGGGCTTAGAATGCGGGAGCGGGAGTTTTCGTTAGGTATATAAAGAAAAATGAGATTAAACTAAGCATAGACAGAATTATTAACTTTTCGTAAACTCTGTGAACAGAACGAACATTTTTTGTTAAGTAAGTTAATTTCACGCGGACGAAGTCGCGGGCACAGCTAGTATCAATTAAATATCTACCGAGTTTCCTTCATTAGAAAGTTGAACAAACTTCATCTTCTCATGAAAGCCAGTTCCAATCTCACACACGATGTTAGTCTAGTAATAATCGCGAGCATCTAAACAAACCGAACAAGTTTTAGTGTACGACTAAAATTTGGGGAACTTAGGAGATGATGACGCGGTCCAAGTGATGAGTGATGAGAGATAGGATTTTAGCGGAAAAGGGAAGATCTTCCAGCCAGGCGGGTGTTATGCCTGACGGGGCGGCCGCTATGCCCCGCTGGTTATTCTCGGGGTCTTGTATATATAGTAACGATGCTTGCGATTCTTAATATCGTGATTCAGTTTTTCTATGAAGAATCCGTACATTGTATTGAGGCGCTGCATTTAGCGCCATCTGTCCGCTTCTGTCGGTGACGTGAATGTGAGGTCGCCACAGGATCTTACATGATAATAATCTGTTGGCTAAAAATAACGACTGAACTAGATTCAAATGGTGGTAACGCCGAGCTGTTGCTGTGACTACAGCGCATATAAGGGCAGGTTCAAACGTGGTAGACCCTTTCACAGAAAATCGACGTTAAGCAGCTATTGTAGCAGCGTTTCGCACGATGACTAGAGGGCCCGAAGCCCAACCCTCTCCTTTCCCTTCCCTCTGTCCCATTCCCGGTCGGCAATGTGCGAGCAATGTTTTTGGTATTGCAAGCATAGGCTACGGTAACTGCTTAACATCGGAAGGTCGTACGCTTGTTTGCCGTCATGTAAATATAAAAAGACACCCAGGTGATGGAAAAAGAAGATAAATAATATACAGGATCTACAAAAATAAATATATACGCTATTTGTGAAGACTTAACCATAATAATATCAAAAATATGTTATCGATAAACCATCAGTTATTATTTATTTATTGAACTATCTGTTTAATACATCGTTCAGTAGGTAATGTAAATCCGAACTGAATAGGTTCTGTTGTAAGCAGGGTTCTATGAATACTTTGAAGGATATAATGTGATTTTATTGTTAACAGATATTGCAAAACTCACAAAAAATATTATATAATAGTTGCTTTTGATTTGTAACTATCGCTTATGCCTTATCCCACATATTCCTATGACCACAGGAACACTGGTGACATAGTCCTCGTCCGACGCAATTCAATTACATGGTAAGTGCAAGTTTCCAGAGCTAAAACAGCATTTATGTATCGCAGTCACGCACCAAACATCTGTACACCGCACCATTATATAGTTTACGAAACACATAGGCTTAATAAGGTGTATACGATTTCACGGTCAATCACAATCCATTATTGTTTTCGATGACTCCGCAACACTTTCGGAATTATTTTATTGCAAGTCACCCCTAGTGCGGAATCCAAAGTATAGTTAAGTATTGTTCCATAATCGCTGTGCTTTTATTGGTGTAGATTATCTTTAAGAGAATTACAGTAAATGCAGTACCCAAAGTTATTTTGTTACCATCTAACAGACTCGGTGCGAACCTGCAGCACCTAAGTCAGGGCAAGTTATGAAAGATAGTTGAACCTAGGACTTCATGATACCCAAGGCCGCACTTGTTCCATCTGAAGGCTCGGTAGTGCCTCCGCCAAGTCGAGATAAACAGGCTCATCTTGACGCGAATTTTTTTTTATGACCCCTTATGACAACGACCTATGTATTCGTTTAAAAAAGATTGCTTTTAAAACAAATTCAAATAATATATTTAAAAGCAAACACTTTCAGTCGTTCAGTTAAAAAGTTTCGCGATAATTAACTCGAAGGAAACTAATTAAAAGTATGCGTCCCGCGGGAGGAGTCAACCGCACTTTTGCCCAAAAAAGTACTCATCATGAGCACTTTTTTAAGCTCTTTTTATGAGTTTGACAGTAGTTTTTGGTGGTGACTTTACCCACGACTTTTATACGATTTTTATATTTTAAAACGATGCAGTTATTGTAAATAGCTTATAGTGACTTGCAATACCAAAAGCAGTGCACGCATTGTTAACCGGAAGCAGAGGTAGGGGTAGGAAGGGGGAGATCTTCCGGTTCTATCACTCATTGTACGAAACGCAAGTATAATAGCTACTTAATACACATCTTTTGTAAGAGGGTGGTACTACCGCGGTAGATTCAGCCCGTGTTTGTGATGCTGTCTATTAGCGACCGCTTCGCTCTACCACCGTACATCTCATCATTCCTAGTTAGTGTATTGCTTCAAAGACATTGTATTTAAACTATTCTAATCATAAGAAGTTTTTATTAATTAACTAGCTGAGCCCGCGACTTCGTCCGCGTGGAATTTAATTTAACAATAAAGCCCGCTCCCGCGTTCTGAGCCCGCGCGACAGGACCCATTTACTTAAATTTTGTTTTTCTAAAATAAAAGTAGCCTAAGTTACTCCTTAAAACATCAGCTATCTGCCAGTAAAAGTCCAGTCAAAATCGGTCCAGCCGTTTCGGAGATTACCCGGAACAAACACACAGACAGACAGACAGACAGACAGACAGACAGACAAAAAAATTTTTTATTCGTGTTTTTGTTATAGGTTATTTTCATATGCATTAAGTGAAAAGGTGTTATTTTGATGTTACAAACAGACACTCCAATTTTATTTATTTGTATAGATTATTATTATTATTCCATGGCATTTTTTCCATAAGACTTGGTGGTTTTGTCACAAAAAAGTAATTTAACTTTTTGATAGTTTCTCATTCCGAATAACAGAACTTCAGTTACCAATTAAAATCGGTCGCAACAAAGCGACGGGCAACCGGGACGGCACTACACGGGTGAGCAGCACAAACATATCAATAGCGAAACTTAATGCGAGACACAGTTCGCAAAGTATGCGCGGAATGGTCCGTGATTTAATTAAGGGTTTTAATTAATTTAATTTGAACGGACGGACAGTTTGATTTCCCCTGTCGCTATAGTTCTTGGTTTGAGGTGTTTTAATTGTTTTGCAATGCAAATGGGGAGGTGTGAAACGTTAAGCGGGAGTGGACGAGGTGTGGAAGTGGATGGGGGACCGTAAAAGTTTTAGATAGGTAACTAAATGGTACAGAGAAGATCGGCGTAAAGTAGCTATTATAGCTGCGTTTCGTACGATTATTGAGGGTAAACCCGCCATCCTTCTCCTACCACCGTCCTTCTGCCCTTTAGGCAAGCAACGCACGAGCAATGCCTTTGGTATTACAAACATCTTTAGGCTACGGTAACTTCTTAATATCAGGTGGGCCGTGAGATTGTTTACCAACATTGTTGTTTAAAAAAAACATTACAATTTTAGATAATGAACAATAAAAATGTCGTCGATTCTTAACGATTCCACCTTGTATAACAACTATAGCAAAATTTATTAATAACTATTAGCCTGTAATGTCCTACTGTTAGGTACTTACGGGCCACTACTCAACGCGAAGGAGTATTGACGCCACAATCATAAGTTAAGTATCAATGTAAAAAAAAACTGATTTAACCTATCGAACGCAAAATATTTTTAGTGGAATAAAAAATTCGCTGTGACATACTTATCCACTGTCGCGTTTATTAAAGGAATCTCGTGCGCGTCGATGTATATAAACCAGTCCACAAATTCCATCCTATATTCTCTGCGATCCAATCATCAAACTAGAAATATAACTTACTGCGTGCTGCTTGCTCTAAAATAAAATGGTGTATTTCCTCAATTCCTAGTGTCCACGACTCAGGGGCAGCAGACCATTGGCGTTTTAATTTAGAATTTTAATTAAAACCTTACCCCCGGGCTCGGGGCTGACGACTTTTAGTTTTATAGTTGGCGAGGGTCAAATATACCACGGTTCAGTTAGAATTTGGTGGTTAAAATTTAATAATTAAGTTGTTTATAAGCTGGGAACGGCAGCTCTCATTAATACAGCTAACTTAGCTAACTCATTGTTATGATTTATTTTTGTTTGAGAAGGTTCGGTAAACAATCGTATGACGCGCCTAATGTTAAGCAGTTATTAATATCTAAATCCCACATCAAGGGGACAAGAAAAAAACCAATAAGCATTTGGGCTTTCATTTCTCTCACTTATCGTGCGAAACACAACTGCAATAGCTGCTTTACGACAATCTTCTGTAAGAGAGACATTTATAATCATTCATCTGCTGATTACAAATAACTTCTTTTCTCTTCAATAAATATAAAAAATAAACTATTTTCATTGTGCTCCCACTTTTTTTACGGAATAATCCCTCTCTTCACTCCATCACGGATGCCTCTACCATATTTCACAAGCCGCTATTAAAATAGCACGCTCGCAATGAAAACTGTCCATGCATTTTAATATTTAACAAGGTTCGCTTTTAAAAAAGCGCACAAAAATTTTGTAATCTGTTCACGCATCGAGCCGATAAAAAAAATGGTAGAGAAAAAAAAACTCGATCGGCGAAAAAAGGAAGGCCGCATACTGAGCTAATTGTGGCAGCCACAAATGCCTTGTGGTAGAGATTTCGTATACTTGTGTAAACAAATGTAGAGGACCTAGGCGTACTACCTATGACCGGATTTAATATTAATCCCACCATTTAATTATCATTTCTGATAGAATCTCATAGATAATTATCTAACAGATATAAAATGTTTCTTTCAGTTAACAATGACTTTGGAAATAATTTAGTTTGTACTAAAATCTAAATTTATTATAAAGATTTTTTTTTAGCATTTTGTTCTTATTAACTTGTCAAAACATGATGCATGTATTCTCTTGAAGGGTAGGCAGAAGTACCTACTTCAAACTGATAATAATAACCTTTAAAGTTACCGTCCATTTGGCTGTGCTATGAAGTGAGCCAGCCCGCTTGAAGCAAGAGGACCGCTTGTTCTCTTCACCCTTAAATTCCTTTAATATATATATGTATTTCAGACCCATTGCTAATATTCCATAGTTTGACAAAAACCTATGATGTGGGCTATTTATTCATAATAGTCAGCCACTTGTGGCAATTCACTATTCAGTGTGCGGGGACCCTGAAGAGTAATAAAAAAGCGTTCAACTCGTACGTCAGCTGTCGGGCGATTTGCAAGCGATAGCGATGGGAATCGCTTCATATCGCGCGGTTGACGCGCCCCTTGATTGGTTGGAACTGCGGTGCTCAACATATTGCATGCACACCAGTTTTTATTAAAAAATAAAACATATGAATATCGCAGCACTGACTCATTGGTAAATATCAACAAAAATCGCAAAAGAACACGTTGAAATTGCTCAAGTTAAAGGGAAATAAGCGGAGAAATAAACTTGTAACATACTTTAAATCTAATAATGCTCGATTAACGAGTATAAAACTCGAAAATTTTTAAGTATTTTTAAATTTTGAATGGTGATTAATTTCATTAGGAGTATAAAAAATAATAATTTGGGAGTGCACTTAAATAAACTAGGTTTAACTTTGAGCGCCGCTGTCCTCGCCAAATAGAAATGTCTGTCATGATCCCGCTTTGTTCTGTTGCAACCGACACACGCTCCGATTGAAAACTTCTTTTGAACAAATAAACAGAAGTCACGGGCATTCGATTTTGATGTACTGCATTTCAAACTGCACTGCATGTCAAAGATGAATAAGGAACTCCGTCAACTTTGTAAGTGCCCCCGTGGGCCTTAACAAAATTTGAATTTGAACAATGGTATAAATTTTCAATTGTCATGCAATTATTATTACCTAACACAGATATTACATAAAAGTTAAGATTCTTTATCGTACTGTTTTAGTTGTCAATTGTACCACTTTAAATAATTCATTTTTGTTTTATTTAAGTTTTTTTTTTTAGTTTGCTCTAAGGCAATATCTTTACTACTCAAATTATATTAAAACGTCTGGCTTAACAATAATAACAGACTACGGAATAGTATCAGCTTCTATATAGTATCTGAGCAAGTCAAGAGCTGGATAACCAACATCCCTAACAAAGAGAACGAATTTTAGGAAGTGGACACCAAAGCTCCAATCCCCAAGAACTTTGTGGTGGAATCTGAAACTTTGGGGAGAGTATATCCCCAGCGGCTACCCGGAAGCAAGACGCATACTTCGAGACTGCACACGACTTGACAATTTCACTTACAGAGTTCAACAAACTGATAGGAATACCGACATAAACGAAAAGGGACATAAAACGTACGTAAATCACAATCCCGTTAAAAGATAGGCAGGTATTAAAATCATTATATAGAACATATTGATAAATCGCAAAAGTCTCATATATGCTATAACAAATAAACCGTTATAACAAAACAAATCTTTAACCCAAAAAAAACTTTACAATTTAAAATTGAATATTTTTCAACAGGTCCATCCTTGCTAACAAAATCCCTTTGCGAACCTCAAAAGTCCATCTACAAAACCGTTAGAGTAAATACTCGAGCGAGTTCTAAGTAAGCCATCAAAGGCCATACTTTGGGCTATTTCTCACTGTCGGAGACCTATACTGTGTTCTGAATGTACAATGTGCTGACGTTAAACTGAGATCTTAGAATATTTGTGTGCAGATAATATAGTAGTGTATTAGTTTGTATTTGGTACAGTAATTTGTTTTGTTTTTATTGTGAACATACACTGGAAAATCATTATCGGGACTAATTTATGTTTGCCGTAAGTGAACATTCTCCAGAGGCGAGAGTCGGAGTTTCAAACCACTGCTTTTAAACAGATCAATGGCATTTTAAACGATTATAATACAATTTTATAACAGTATTTTATTAATTACTTATTTTTTCTTTTCAAATTACTTAGTTGTCAAAAGAATTCTTGCTCGCATCAGCTTAAAAGCATATCTTCAAACTGGCTTTTAACAAAGGCGGAAATTTCAAAAATCAAAATATTTCCGACACATCGCTTTGCCCGGTTTAAAGCGGTATTTCGCCCGGAATATCCGGATCTCAATGCAGGGCTCCCTCGAGCCACTAGTGAGGTTGTACGCAAGAATTCTACACAGATTTTTCAGGGTTTGCATTTTAAAAACCTTTTGTTAGATTGTTTAAAAAGTACTACTTATCAAACTGTTTGTATAATTATTGCATGTTGAAATTACATTATAATTCGTATCGGTTGAGTGAAATAACAAAAGCGTCAGTCTAATAATAACAACAATTAACATACACTCAACAGGAAAATTCAAAATAAAACCCACATCACTACCTAGCTCACTTTGAAGAACAAAACGCCCCACAATGCAATAGCTCCCTTTATTTCTACTCTCTCCAAGAAAATATGTTTCTGCGGAAATATTGAGCTACAGTGACGACATCATAGTCTCGCAGGTGTCTCGGGGCGCTCTCAAAACTCATTACGTATTCTACGGGTCGATAGTTCGGAACGGTTTCTACGGAATTGGCAATTGTCATCTATGGAATATAGTACCGTGTGTTGATTTACTAATACAATGTAGTTTGGAAGTTCAGTTGTAGGTGAAGGTCTCTTTGGATTTACAAGGCGGTCATGTTCGGTTATGTTTTGCGATGTTAAGATCAGTACATGTACAATTTGACATAGGGGATTAATAATTGTATTACATTAGTCCTAATGTAAGAACGGGTATATTTTCAAAATCCTTTAGATGCAAGATACTTAATAGTAGAACATTCACAATACTAATGGAATAACTTAATCTAATCTTTATCTTCCAGTACCTATCTTTTAAATTATATTACAAGTATCTGATCAATTTAAAGTACCTCAGTAATTTAATTAAATCCTTTGAGATTTATGCAAACTATAAATTAAACGAAGTCAGACTTTTAACTTTTAATGGGTCTTGTCAAAGGCAGATCAAAACTAGATTATTAACAATTTTATTACGTCTACAATATTTCAATAAAGAAGGCGTATTTTAGTTAGCAAATCTTTCCTAAGTTTATTTTCTGTAGATAATTCATACAATCATGGCAGTAATTCCAAAATAACATTCCGAAAATTTTATGGGTTTGGAATACATTTTTTTTTCAAATTTGGAAATAGAAGAATCGTATATATGTGAAAGGTGGTAAACACATTTTGACTCCTGCACAGTGAGACATTGAAACGGAATGTTTTTTTTTTTTTTTTTTTTTATTTGGCTATATGTTGTTGGCCAGAGTGGCCATAACAACTTCACCCGGACAGAGGGCGAGCGCGAGTGCGCTCCAGCCAGAGGGGCAGGGGGGCAGCTAGCTCAAGGGCGCCACAAGGGACACGACCTCGGCTTGGGCCGCTGCCAGGAGAGGTGGCGAGGGTAAATCTACCACCGGATCGGAACGCGACCTCGACTGAGAAGATCCGGCAAGACAAGTCAGTGTCTGGTGGGGATGAAACGGAATGCTGATACGCATACGCATTGGAGATAATATTAATATTTTGTACAGTAATGGTAATTTCAAGTTAGCTTTCAGAGCTGAGTTCGATTGATTAATTACCATCCTAGTCTTAATTGGCTATTTACGATTCCGTTATTTGTAATTTGTTATCTCTCAAATTTATTGGCATTTGACGGTTAACGCAATCACTATACTACAATCACGGTTCAAGTTACGGTGGTAGAGCCAAGCTGTAGTCAATAGACAACAGCTCATACACGGGCTGGCTCGACCGGGTAGTACCACTCTCACACAGAAGATCAGCTTAAATCGGTAGTAATCCATACAGTTGGTGTTCAGTCTGGCGATAATTATATTTATTATAATAAATTAATTCTAAATCTGTTCTGTTGTTTAGAATTTATCTAGTCAAAATGATTACGCGGTTTATCTTAAACCAGCGACTTACTTTTCATCGTACTAAAAGAAAAAATAACTAGATTTAGATCAATCTTTACGCAATTTTAGAAATTGTCTTCTCATTTCTCCAACGATCCGCATTCAGACTAGTCTAGACCGAACCACAGACAATACCAACAAATGATATCTCGAATAGATTTTTTCAAACTGCTCTCATCGTCGACCATTCAAAATTGAACAGTATAACAATCGCCCAAAGTAGAAATTCAGATTCTCCTATGGTATTCGAAAATAATATATTCTGTAAATGTTTCGACTTTATTCAGGATGACTCCCATAAATATCTGAAACCTTATTGTTAGTTCGAAATGGTTTAGAAATGTATCGTAATATTGTCCGTCTTCTCAAAGAGAATTCTAGAATGTTGTTCTTTGTATATTTGACATGACTTTTGCTAGTGTCGATTCGGTAATTGGATATCGTTTTGCAAAATGAAACCAAGCCACACATCCTTCTGCAGAGAAAAACCAACCCCAGTGCAGGTGGTTGTAAGTAGGTTTCAGTTTGCAGAAGTATATGTGGTTGGATCCATTCTGCATAACATATCGAATTTTAGTTCACTGGACACAAAATATAGAGAAGAATGGCCCTAGAATCATAATAAACCCTTTAAACAGAACTTATAGTTTTTATACCAATATCAATCCAATCTCAACCGTTTCACGAAATCATTAGAAAGGCAGAAAGAAAGAGAATACTGGATAAGAAAAGAGCACCACATTTGAAAGAGACCAGAGCATTTAGTGTGTTGAAGGGAGAAGTGAAGACTTTTGAGTTCTGCAACTCTATTCTCAGTGTGATCGGCAGGGATCCTCACAATAGGACATCGCTTCACAACCCCGCCGCTATCTCACTCTGCATTAGTATGCGGAACCCGTGTCCTAGTGATAAATTACACGGCTCTGCACGTGAGCTCTATGATGCATTCATATCGGGTTTTAGGGTTCCTTGGTGATATGTTAGATAAGTTTTTTAAGAGGAGGCATTGGGGAGCTATCTTAGATCCCTAGTCAGTAATTTTTCAATTGGGCAGTAAAATATTTTAGTATACTATATGAAATAATAAAATTACAATGTATTATAATATTTTATTATCTTTAAATAGTACGGTGAGCAGATTGTAATAATTTCGAGGACAAATGTTTTAAATGTATTCAGAATTCAACTGTATGTGTGTTACTTACTACGATGATTTATAAAATAGTAAGTAATAGCTTACAGGCAGGAAATACAAATGGCGACAGGGATGTATCATGACAAAGTGTCATGAATATGAGAAAAGAGGAATACAGAAAATATATTTATTATATTTACATACAGAACCGAATAAAAAACTGAGTCACGCTCATCCATCCTACATAGTACAAGGGCGTAGGTACCTTTTTTCTATATCATTTACAAGATGAACTCGGAACCTGACATATTTACTAAGGACGTCTTCTGCTAATTACAGAAGTCATCGTAGTTTTATAGCTACTGAAAGCGCCTGTAGGCGCATCGACTAAGAGCCAAAGTAGATCCGGACTACATGCGAACTGCAAGAGGACGTTCGTCGACTACAAGAGGACTGCACACCGACTGCAAGAGGACTGCACACAGACTGCAAGAGGACTGCACGCCGACTGCATCCGAACTGCCCGCTGTCTGCACTCAGACTGCCAGTCCGCTTGCAGTCGGTGTGCAGTCCTCATTTCTCATTTATTATTAATCAATTAGCTTGGTTATATTAAATTACTATTGTATTTTTTCCTGACATTTATAGTGACAAGAACTTTTTCTAAGATAATTGAGCTTAATTTTCCCAGATACGCGTAGATCAAATCTCGGTGTCATTATTGGATACCAGTGTCGATTCTGGCTTACAGGAGTAACAGTGGTATATATTAAGCGTCTATGGGGTAGTGACAACCTACACCTACAAGCAACAACCTAGTGACCACATGACGGTCGTAGAGCCACCAATTATCTTGAAAACTCTATAATAGCTACGACACAGATGAAAGGAGGGAGGGAGCCTACCTACCCTACATAGCAGAGGAGACTCTACATATTTCTTTAAAAGCGAGTTATTGGACCACAAGATTAGTGTTTATCGGACAATATTTACTATCCTCAATTCGTTTGAAAATAAATAACTTTGCATGCAGTTTTGGCACGTAAACAATAAAATACGGGTCGGGAATCGAACCCGCGACCTCGGGCTGGTGCTTAAACGTTTGCTTTGTTGGTGAGCCTTCACGAGGTTTGAATACTAACACGCTTCAGAATTGTGAATGTATTTTTCATGTATTTTCATTTGGAACTAATATGTAAAAATGCAGTTTAGATAGCAAACAGTATGTACCTTTGGAAGTAGGTAGTTCATTCACGAAGAAAATGTGAAAATGATAGCCATGGGAAAGATCAGTCATTATGGATCAAAAATATAATTATAATTATCATGAAACTTCGATATTTATTATGTACTAGCTGTGCCCCGCGACTTCATCCGCGTAGTATTGGATTATTGGGTTAAAAAGTATCCTATATGTTAATCCCGGTTATAATCTATATGTGTTCCAAATTTCATCCAAATCCGTTCAGTAGTTTTTGCGTGAAGGAGTAACAAACATACATACATACATACATCCACACTCACAAACTTTCGCATTTATAATATTAGTAGGATGTGTACCTACTATGGTAAATAAATTACATATACATTTCAACATGAAAATTTCCTTGTATTTATCAGCTACCTTTAGTAACATTATTATAATTTTAAATAGCATGTGGTAATCAGTGATACCTACCTACCCTGTAGTGCATACGTGAGTATTATGTATTATAGAACGACAAAACAAACCAGAAACTATAATATAATAGAACAAACCCAACTTTGAATGCACAGATGAAATAAAAATAAATTGATTCCTCTTCAAATGCCTGGAAAACCGATCTGAAACGTCAGATAGTTGGATATTCTATTGTTTGTTGGTTTTCCGTTTTAAGTTGGTAAAGAAATTGTGCAATTGCCTTTTATTTTTATACTTACGTTATTGTTTTATATTAGTTCCTAGCTAATAATATTATGGTATTATACCTAGCTGTGACCAAATAAATTGTAATAATCTCTAATTATTATTAAACATTTTTTTGGCTGTGACAGTCAAGTCTTTGAACGCACGCTTTAGCACAAGGTTCAAACTACTGCTCGCACCTCTACTTTCTAAACTTCATGTTGCCAATCTGATTTTCAAAACGATTTTCACTTGTTGAACGATGAAGAAAAACATAGTGAAGAAACCTACACGCCCTGAGTAATAATTGTGAAGTCCGCCATCCCGTATTGGGGCAGCGGATCTATGGCCCGAATCCCCCTCGCATAGAGGGGGAATCGCTTGTCTTCGGGACTCGACAAGGGTCTTCGTTTAACACTACTGTAGAACCTCACAGGAGTAACAATGTTATAAATAAAACTTCATCAAACCATCATAATTTCAATAAACATACGACTAGATTGGAACAGAATCGTTCCCGACTACTCTTTATCGGATTACAGATGAATTTTGATTTAATGCCTAGGCTAGACCGCAAATTCCAGTTAGCCTCAATATCAGTCTAATTTACCTGCCGATATCAGGTACCGCTAATTTATCGTTGAATGGGTCGGAATTTTCGATCGCAGTTGCTATAGGATCGTGTGGAGCTTCTAATATCGGATTAAGAATGAAATTAATTCACGGATTGTATCTTATACGGTGTCTATGCCTTATTGGTCTGTGACTGCAGCCAAAGCCGCCATTAGCTTTTTCTATACAGCTTGATTGTCAGACTGTTGTGAGAAAACACACAGCCTAAACTGATGGGTCTAGAAGCATACAATTTTGCACAGGAGCTCATTATAAGTGCATAAATATGATATCATAGTTGTACTTACCCTGTAGCTTTAAAAAACCTAAAATACATGTCCAAATAAAGCCAATGCGTCTACCATTTTGTTCGACGTGATTACCATATTTATTACCAACTGAAACGCGTCGAAAACATTACAATTTACGCGCATGATATTGCGCCGCGTAAATAAATATCGCATTAGGGGCGCTTCACATGCTAATGTTTGGTCACATTTCAGTTTTATTGCCCCGCCGAGAGATGGCGCTTAATTAAAAATTAAATTGGCCTAGTTTAATGTTGCAGGCGGCTTTTGTAGCCATTAAAATGTGTGCTTTGCAATAACTTTGCATTTTAGTATTTATAAATATACCATTTCGCCTTGATGTCCTGAGAGGGTTTATGCCGACTTTGTTATATACCACACCTCTGCCTGGTGTGGTATATAACAAAGTCGGCATAAAACAAGCGTGCAACCCACCTGGGGCCTAACCACGCCAGCTACTCAAATCGTAATAGAAAAGCAAACGCTCGCAATTACGTTTCAAACGCTCCGCTTTTGACGTTTTGCTGACACGAGCTTCACGATTTCTACTGACATTGATATGGTATGGTGTCAGCAAAACGTCAAAAGCGGAGCGTTTGAAACGCAATCGCTTTTATATTACGATTTGAGTAGCTAGCGTGGTTAGGGCCCTGGTGTTAAGCGGTTACCTTGAGGGAAAGGAATAACAGGTATAATAGCTACTTTGCACCAAACTACTGTGAGAGTGTATATGAGCTATAGTCGATTGGCTCTACTTGGCTCTACTGCCCTGGTCCTAGTAGAGGGCGAGCCATTGCCATTATATCAGGCACACTCCCTCTCAATGGGGGGGGGGGGGGATTTGGGCCAATACGCTGGCTAGGTGCAAGTAGGTTCCTCACGAAGTTTTACTTTCGTCCTTTAATTAGTGATTATCTGTGTTAGCGAAGACCTTTAAATAGTTACCCTAAATCCAAAGGTATCAGAAATGCGAACAGGGATTTGAACCTGCACCCTTGTTCCAGTATCTCTGTTTTTAAGTATAAGACTGACTTAAATAATAGCTTAAATATACAAATTCATAAAATATGTTCCCACTTGTATGAACCCAAGTTATATTTTACGTTACCGAAAATGTAATTTTGTAGATTGGTTGTAAATCTTTTGAAAAGGCGGGAGATGTAATATCGAAGTACTTCGAGCATATAATTATGTTATAATATGATTTTATATGCGATTATGTTACGATTCCATTTGTGGGTTCGTACTTGTAGCCACCAAAGATAAATTGTGCAAGTAATTTATTTTAGAAATTATTACTATTTGAAATACTATGTCGCTATTCCATAGCGATAACGGACGTGAGACACGTTGTTCAGTATCTATCGCTTTTACTTTCATTTTTTATGCATAATTTTTATGTTATCGATGTTTAATCAAATATACTTTTCACGTTACCGAGAGATGTCGCTGTGGCGACCTCACATTCACGACGACAACAGACCGTATAGATGGCACTAAATGCGGCGCCTCAATACAATGTATGGATTCTTCATGGGCAAACTGAATCACGATATTAAAACTTGCAAGCATCGTGACTATATATACGAGACCCCGAGAACAATCACTCCGGCCAACATCATTTAGTCCAGATAAAAAAAAAAACAACCAGCGGGGCATAGCGGCCGCCTTGCCAGTCATACCACCCGCCTGGGTGGAAGAACTTCCCTTTTCCGCCAAATCGCTAAAACAAAAATGTCCACTCACCGTCCAACCGCTCTTTCCCGTTGAAGTACCAGGCCACCTTCGGCTGCGGCTTCCCCTCGTGGACTATGCAGCTGATGTTGACCTTGGTTCGCTCGGACAGCGGACCGTAGATGGCGCCGTCGGCCAGTTTCTGTCCATCACCGGTGATCACCTCCACCGACTTGGGTTTGACTGTGAACAAAGAAAAATAAATGTTACGGTGGTTTTTGATGAATACGGAATATTGAAGGGACGTGAAATTTTCGGAATAAAAGAACATAATTTTCGTTGCGTCGGTGTTCGTGTTTCCACACTTTCATCCCCTTACTAATAAACGCGGATTAGCGGTTGTATAGTTAAACCATGCTTAGTCTTCTTTTTTCGAATGTCAAATTACTGATGACAGAAATAATTCGATAAGTATTCTCCCGCTAATCCACGTGTGTTAATGAGGGGTTATATGTTTTCCGACCATAATAGGAACTGAGTGTTGTCGCATAGATGGGGTCACTGCTCAACACGAAGCTTCAAAGCAAATGCTGGTAAGGATTACTTAATCTATACAACTAAATAAAATTGGAGTGTCTGTTTGTAATATCAAAATAACACCTTTTCACTAAATGCATATGAAAGTACATACGACACCTATAGCAAAAACGCGATTTAAAATATTTTTGTCTGTCTGTCTGTCTGTCTGTCTGTCTGTGTGTTTGTTCCGGGTAATCTCCGAAACGGCTGGACCGATTTTGACGGGACTTTCACTGGCAGATAGCTGATGTTATAGGGAGTAACTAAGGCTACTTTAATTTTTGAAAAACAATTAGGGTTCCGCGTCAAAAAATAAAAACACACGAAATCAAAGAGTATCTCCGAAACGGGTGGACCGATTTTGACGGGATTTTCACTGGTAGATAGCTGATGTTATAAGCAGTAACTTAGGCTACTCTTATTTTAGAAAAAAAATTTTCAAAAAATGAAAAAATCGGTTCTGTCGTGCGGGCTCAGAACGCGGGAGCGGGCTTTTTTGTTAAGTTAAATTCCACGCGGACGAAGTCGCGGGCTCAGCTAGTAGGTAACTAAATATAGGTAGGTATGTATCTAAAAAATATTCTCCATTTATGTTTCTTAATTAATAAAATAAATAGAACAAATTTTAGAATATAAGGAACAGCGTTACTCTTCCGTAACACCATTATCTGTTATAATATTGACGTGAAACAAAAACAGTTTCCAGTTAATTATCGGTTCGTTTCCGTGGAGAGTGCAAGAGTTAACAAGCTTATTGACTGTTCAGCGCAAGTGTACCATGTCATTATTTCCATGAGCAGAATACGTAGGTACTATCGAGAAGACAAGTCGAAACCCAGGGGGTAATTGTGTCTTGAAATCATTTGAAAATACGTGAAACTTGGTTTTAGTTTTTGGACGGTTTAAAAATAGGACGTATGTTACCAGCTTATTTCATTGAATTTAATACCATTGGCAAGTTGTAAAACAACAGCACCTTTAATCATTTCAATATGCGACTTCCTCGCACTCCAAACTCTGTCATCCATGGTCATGTAAGTCAGGGACTGCAGTTTCTGTAATGGCTAAGACAGACATGAGACGAAACACGAGCAGAACAAGAATAATTCTAAAATGTTTTCCAATGTTCCGATGTTTGCCTATGAACATTAGTTTTTCTGTCACTGCAATAACGAATACATTAATAAAAATTCTCCGTCCATGAAAATATTCGTCTCAGGGACAATTTTCTAAGATGAAATCTAGACTAAGGATATGACGAAAAATCTTAATATAAATTGCAAGCAACAACTTTAGTGTGTCACAGTACGTCGTACGAGTTGCACCCAATCACATCGCGTCGCGTAATAATGTTACCTGATTGCGTTCACGTACACTGTTTATCGCGACTGTACCTATGTAGGTATAATGAATTAAGAAAAAAACATGAATACTTACTAAGTATTAATAAAAATTAAAAAAAAATCTAAACTATATTAGTACATTGTTACACGAGTGGTGAAAGTGACTTATTTTTTCCGAGACGGGGTTTGGCGCCCGAGCGTAGCGAGGGCGCTAATAGTTCGAGGGACAAAATAAGTCTTTCACCCGAGGTAAACACTGTGCTTTTCATTACGATAACAAGGAAAATAAAAATAAAAACAGGAATTGGCTAAAGAAATAATACAAGGAAGCATGAACAATACTCTACAACTCGAAAAAAAAAAAGATCGGATTGCCGCCTATTTTGTTTTTTTTTCGTTGGCCGGCCAACTTCATTATTTAGCCAGTATTTTTAATTTTCATTTTTAAATATTTTGACCATAAATGCACTGCACACGGTCTTTTTCGCGAATTACAAAATTTCTCTTTTATTATTGACAGATTTTGAAAAATGTCTAAAATAACTCAAAAAATTTGAACTTCGCGGGCTAGACAGGCGCCTTCACCTTAATAGACACTTATAATCACAAACATCAATTCACGCAGATTAAAAATACTATCCCTGTTCCCATCCGTTTCCCTGAAACCTCGATGCGAACCGTTTTTCAGCTGTTTCAGTGTTCCCTAGATGTCGCTAGCACGGTTTAGTGCGCGGTATGGTTGTGCTACACGGGTGGTGTGGGGACTAGGTGTGGGGACCTTAGTGTTATCTTCTATCCCAAAATGAGCCTCTGAATAAGCAACATTCTTTATTAATTTTTGAAGGACGTGTGCGTTTGGCTTCAACGCGCCCCCGTCAAAGTAATGTAAATCAGGAATACACAGGATGTTCAGTACAGTGATAGTCTCACAGATGACTGTCATTTAACCAAACACATTTCAAAGCCTTATTATTATTATTTTTTATTACCTATTACTGTTACTTAGAATCTATACCTACAAATATTATTCAAAATAAATAAAATTGAAGCGTCTGGTTGTACTGTCAAAATCATAGTTTTTACTAAAGGCAAATAAAAGTATATACTTACAATAAAAACTTTCAACAACAACAAAAAATTTAAATTTTTGTCTGTCTGTCTGCTTGTTCTAGCTAATCTCCGAAACGGCTGGACTAATATTGGACGGGACTTTCGCTGGCAGATAGCTGAGCGTGTACCACGCGGACGGAACCGCATCAACAGCTAGTCTAACCTAAGATACGTTTATGTAATCTAGTGAGTAAAATCTAATCAATTTCCTTGTCATTAATTACATATTTTCCCTTAAATATTAATGTACAATCGACCGTTTCTAACTCCAAAAGAAAAAATACCCAACCCTCAATAGATTAGGCACCCTAATCCCCTTACAAGATTACCGTCTAAGTCAAAATACCTTTTCCACCGTAAAAAAATAATATTAGGCAGTTACCAGTGCCCCTCGTCGCCGCCTTAATAAAATAAACACGTCACTTTTGACAGGTATTGCGCCGCCATGACAGTTTCGAAATTAGCGCGCGAGTTTTGACAGGTGATATCATAACCTCGTTTTAGGATTCTCATAATTTGGCACAGAATAAAATATAAATTTAAATGCGTATTGCTATTTAATTGTACATTAGCCAGACAACTTACAACTCCTAGGACATAGACCTTGGGTACCTATGTATTTTGGCAACCAGTCGTACCTCGTAGACTCGTAGATATTAATTTCCTAAAACACTATTGCGAAACGTTGGACCGATGTCAAAATAGAACTCAAAGCTCTACATTACACATTGATGACAATTTCATTTAGCTACGACAGGTAGGTATCCGAAAATATTTTGTTATTGGCACTAATAATTAAAACAAGTAATGTTTGAACGCCTCTCTAATATTTAAAAAAACCTGTCATTCATGCCATTCAATGAGGGAAAATATTATATTTTTATTTTATCTCCATTTATCGTTCTGCGGCGGGCATTTCAGGTGGAACGTTTGCTCCAAATATCGTACTACGCGACCCGTCCTTCAACGTGAGGGTGATCCAGGAGATATGGTGCTGATCCAGGGCATGTTAGGATAACAGAGACCATAGACATTAATTAATCTCTCAGCAGGTCACGCAAGTTTCCTGGCAAACACATTAAAAATAAATTATGACGACACCTTTATAATTAATAACTAGCGGCCCGCCCCGGCTTCGCACGGGTACATTGCGGTTACATTATTCGAGTTTTAGTAAGGATCCCTATTTTTTTTGAAAATATATTATAGCCTATGTCACCCGGGGATAGTGTAGCTTCCCAACAGTGTAAGAATTTTTCAAATCGGTTCAGTAGTTTCGGAGCCTATTCATAACAATCAAACAAACAAAGTTTTCCTCTTTATAATATTAGTATGACTACTTACTTTATAATAATACTAGCTGTGCTCCGCGACTTCATCCGCGTAGTATTGGATTATTGGGTTAAAAAGTATCCTATATGTTAATCCCGGTTATAATCTATCTGTGTTCCAAATTTCATCCAAATCCGTTCAGTGGTTTTTGCGTGAAGGAGTAACAAACATACATACATTCATACATACATACATACATACATCCACACTCACAAACTTCCGCATTTATAATATTATAGTAGGATGGATGTAGCTATTTTAATTTTCTAATTTTAGTTTGAATTGTATGCTTATTCTAAATCAACGATAAACCAGAGTGGTACTCATTGATTCAGAAGAGGTACTAAATTATGGAGCACATCAAGCAATTGTAAACGTTCCCTCATCACAATGACAGATGCTGAAATTGGCGCGAAAACTGACATGTTGACAGCTCTGTCAGTCGCGGCGCGGTTATGAGGAGCGCTATTTCGTTAACGGTATGTTTAATTGTTCGGGAAAATGTTTGTGATGTGTTTGTGAAGAATGTTATTGATATTTTTGAAAACAAGTTGCCTAAAATTTGCTTGTATGATGTGTTTGGATATAATAGGTGATTCTTACCCTATCACTTAACCTTAGACCTGATGTCAACCGCGTTTGTTCTTGTTTTTAACCCCCGACGAAAAAAGAGGGGTGTTATAAGTTTAACATGTGTATCTGTGTATCTGTGTATCTGTGTGTCTGTGTATCTGTGTATCTGTGTATCTGTGTATCTGTGTATCTGTGTATCTGTGTATCTGTGTATCTGTGTGTCTGTCTGTGGCAACGTAGCGCCCAAGCTGATGAACCGATTTCAATTGTGTTTATTTTGTTAGATAGGTATTCTGATCGAGAGTGTTCTTAGCTATGTTTCATGAAAATCGGTCCAGCCGTTTGAAGATCATCAGCTCTTTTGTAGGTTAAAAAGCCACATTCACGGCCAAAATCAACTTCCACGGCTCGAATCCAATCGAAATTCGAGATTATTGGATTTAGATTTATTATATTTTTAAATGATCGTAATAGTCTGAACTGGCTTTTTACAATATTATAAATATGAAAAGTTTCCCTGATTCTGGAAAAAAATTATATTTTATCAATTTTTATATGAGATTTGTGTATGAACTAAAGACGTTCCATAAGTCACGTGTCAAATGAGGGATACGCGCATGCGTTAAACTTTGTTTGTATTGTTAATGGTCATGGAATATTACGTTATAATAATTCTAGAGGGCGCTGCTCCGCCATTAAGAAAACATATAAAAAACAAATCTAATTTAAAATAATTTTAGCGTTATTGAAAATTCTTCCCCTGGGCTGCTCCCATCCACCTCAACCAGAGTTATTACATGAAATTGAATCATAATTGATAATATTTTACTAGGAATTAAACCTCCGTGGCATCAATATTTAGATTCGTTGTCTATTCTAATGTCAATTATTATAATGTCATAACAAAATAATGACTCATACTTTTACGCAGAGTTTCTGTTGATTATTGTATGCATTTGATGAAAAAGTCATCGCATCGGGGGTTTTTAAATTTTCAATTTAGAGTTATTCTTTAATTGGCTGAATGACAAAACTTTGCCGCTGCTTGTACACAGTTCTCTTATTTATATTCGAAAGTTTCACAGTAAATCACTCAAGTTACGATATTCGGTATAAGTTTTCCGAAATATTTCGAGTTTACGATAAAATTTCAACTTTTGTCAAGTTCCGCACTGAGTTATAGTGGTTGGATGCACGTCCAAAATCTCAGTGATTCGGAACATTAAGAATCCTACCTTGTTCAATTGAAATAAAGTGTATTTTGTACGGTAAACGTATTGAATTTACAATATTGCCTGGAGTACAAATGTTTAGTGAAATCGGTTCGAAAATTCGTGAGACATAGTTTTTATTGATATTTTCACAGAACAAATGGGGTGTCTCTTATCGAAACACAGGTTCACCTACAAGTTGCACAACAAATCGACTTGACACTTGTCGCGTTGTTTACACACCCGGGTGTATATTATGTATATAAATAATATAGTATATTCTGTCTACTTATACTCGTTTGATAGGTGAAACTAAGCCACGTACCTAACACACGTATAGTAGGTAATCATTGTTGCAAGTTGCCTACTCTGCTGAATACACCGTAATTAGGGAGGACATTGCCGACAGATGGCGCTGAAAATTTATGGAAATAACGAAGCTATGGGGGATATTAATAAGTGGAAGTTTGACTAACTTTGCCGTGTCCGTATTCGAATCGTGGACCATATGAATAATGAAAATCTTGTTCACGACACGTTCAGGTACTTTTGTATTCGCTGCTGACATCAAAAATAACAATAATGTAGGTACCTACTTCGTTTTTAAGTACATAATTATATTTTTTCATAACATTTCGTTAGCCCTTGCAGCTAAGCTACATGCTAGTGCTAGGAATATCTATAGTTTATGGGGACGAACCCGATACTAGTCGGGTACGGGGGATACCCCTCAAACCACTAGAAAACTGATATTTTTTCCATAACAAAGTCGTCACACACGCTCAAGACACACCTTATGTGGTTACTGTAGCTTAAATCTAGCGTCTATCAGTACCAAAGGCGTTACTCGCACGTTACCGACCAACTCGCCGAATCACTGGCATCTCAGATTAAAAACAGATTGTCTATAGGAAACCTGTCAAAATGACGTATTCAGACACGCGATACGTCAGTTTTGACGTATTGCGAGTCGATCGAGATGCCAGCGGTTAACAGAGTTCGGACCCAGAAGGCAAGTGGGGTAGAGTTAGTATATCGACGGGAGAAAGCAGAAATGTCGTAACTTGCATTTTGGGCTAATTCACTTTTTAACATATTCTTGTATAAAAAAAAATACTGCTTCGAATGGTCTGGGTCTCGTTTTCCTACCATTAATTTTAATACCATACATAAAATAAACGACATACAGCTTTATGAAACGTGTATCGAAGGTTTATATTTAAGATACAACAAATCCGTAGCCAAAAAAACATTTAAATGAAACAACGTGTATCGAAGGTTTTATATATAAGATACATCAAATCCGTAGCTAAATTGATACACACACTTTACGACAATTTAGACAAAAGCATCAGATAGGCCTTAGATTAATATAAATACATACCAATTTTCAACTTTCTATCACAATAAATATATTAGTTATGAATTTTTGAAATAGTATTTTGGCTCTGGTGTAAAGTTGTGTTTTTCAAGTTACGACAATTCCGCTTTCTTCCGTCGATATTTGGGACCAAATGGAGATCGCATTACATTGTGTCCATTTATTACAATAACGGTGTTATAACTAGAGCACGACGTAAGCCAGAAGCTTACCGAGGAAAAGTTTACAACAAAAGAAGCGAAGTATAACAAATTGCTAGTCAATTCACGAAGTCAACTTTGGGACGAGAGGCATTAACGAAGGTGGGATAAGGTTGGGTTTACACAATGCGTTACTGCACAAAAGTATTGCGGATGAATAATTCTTATTGAACGTTTATGTTTAAATACAACCGGTAGATGACGCTGTTGTCGACACTCAGAACATAAAACGCTAGCAAAACTACGTGTTAAAGCTAGTTATAATGGCCGGACTACCAAACACACCAACTGTATGGTCCCAAACTTAGCAGCGTCTTGTAAGGTACCCTACTGAAAATGATCCCAGTGACACCAAGACCAGGGCAAATTACTTCGAGGCCATATCCGTAATTCAGCCAACTTCACCATAACTCTTTCAGCACAGTTCCTCAATTGACCGTTGTAATCTTGGAAATATGGAGTCCGTATTATGAAAGGAGTATAGGCCTTGGTCGGATTAACGAGTCTCGGTGGATGCGCTAACAATATAACGCTGGAGTTTTGTGGCTAAACAGAATGGTGGGTTCACGCGGTCGAGAACAAGTCACCAAACAACCGTACGACCTGCCTCATGTTAAGCAGTTAAAGTACCCTATAGATGTTTGTAATACCAAAGACATTGCTCGCACGTTGCTGACCTGAAGGGGAGTGCGACTGCAGCTTACACATGGACTGGCTCGACCACCCTCTTACACGATCCGGTGGTAGATTTATCCTCGCCACCTCTTCTGGCAGCGGCCCAAGCCGAGGTCGTGTCCCTTGTGGCGCCCTTGAGCTAGCTGCCCCCCTGCCCCTCTGGCTGGAGCGCACTTGCGCTCGCCCTCTGTCCGGGTGAAGTTGTTATGGCCACTCTGGCCAACAACATATAGTCAATTAAAAAAAAAAAAAACCACCCTCTTACAGAAGTTCAGCGTAAAGTTGGATTTCTACAGCTGTGTTTCGTACGATGGGTGAGAGAGTCGGAAGCCCAACCCCTGCTCTTTCCCTTTTGTCTGTCACTCCCCTTCAGGTCGGCATTGTGCGACCAATGCTTTTGGTATTGCAAGTATCTTCGGGCTACGGTAACGGCTTAACATCAGACGGGTCGTACGCTTGTTTGACAACTTTGGTGTATATGTCGCAGCCAACTAGCTAAATTCGCCGTTCAATCAACAGCCTAGCCACTTAACTAAACAGCGCCGTTCAACTAGCGGCCTAAACGATATTCAGCCGTATCGTCTGTTACAAAATTTCATAAACTGGCTGGCTAATGCTTAGGCAACTGGTTGACATTAAAGTACTACAAAACTATTTCAAAATACTACCAAAGCAGAGCGACCCGGGTGGGTTTAGGTTAGGGTTTTTTTTATAACCCTACAGAAATCCCACCCGGCAAGTAGGTTCGGTGAATCTAAACAATTTCGTCAAATACCTAAGCACCTGATAAAATTATTCCATCAAAGTTGTTTTTTGCCGACGCTATATTGACAGTTTGGTGAGTTTCGGCGCTAGATGGCAGCAAGTGGAACTAAATTGAAATGAACAAGCTAGGCAAGTAATTAAACGTCATCGACCCAAGCCATTTGCCTAGCTGTTTGATCAAATGGCTGAATATCATTCAGGCCACTAGTTGAACGGCGCTGTTTAATAAAGTGGCTAGGCTGTTGATTGAACGGTGAATTAAGCTAGTTGGCTGCGACATATGTTTTATGTTCTTTATTTTATTTCTTTAGTATTAAAAGTTGTCGATGGATGTCTGTCAGACTACTACCGTAGTATGTGAACAACTTAGGATTCACTTAATTGCAATTATAATATTATCATAGGCTTAAAGCATACACACAACATGCCGGAAATACGAATTAGATGTTAAAAAGGACATTATTGTGTAAATGTAGGTAATAAATATACTGGTAGAATTGGATGATTTACTTATTTCCATAAAATGTTTGATACTTTTTTTATTAGCCTGTAAGGCTGTCCCACTCCTAGGCAAATGCATCCTTTTCTTTTCCACGCTGCTCTGTCTGGGGCAATTTACGGCCACGTTAGATACCTACTTAAGAAAATCTATACAAATAAATAAAATTGGAGTGTCTGGTTGTAATATTAAAATAACATATTTTCATTAAATACATATGAAAGTATAGCACTATAGCAAAGACGCGATTTAAAAAATGTTTTGTCTGTCTGTCTGTATGTTTGTTCCGGGTAAATCGGCTAGACCGATTTTGATGGGACTTTCACTGGCAGATAGCTGATGTTATAAGGAGTAACTAAGGCTACTTTAATTTTAGAAAAACAAAATAAATGTGTCCTGTCGCGCGGGCTAAGAAAGCGGAAGCGGGAGTTTGCGTTAGGTTTATAAATAAAAATTAGATTAAACTAAGCATAGACTGAATTATTAACTTTTCGTCAACTCTGCGAACTGAACGAATATTTTTTGTTAAGTTAAATTTCACGCGGACGAAGTCGCGGGCTCAGCTGATCCTTACTAATATTATAAATGCTAAAGTAACTCTGTCTGTCTGTCTGTCGACCTTTCACGCCAAAACTACTGAACCGATTTCAATGAAATTTGATACACAGATAGTCTAGAGCCTGGGAAAGGACATAGGCTACTTTTTAATGCGAAAAAAGAGATTTAAGGGGTTGAAAGGGGGGATGAAAAGTTGTATGGAATTATCGTCATTTTTAGAGCTAGAAGCTTGAAACTTATTTGTAAGGCTGTTGATTCGATATAAATAAATATGACATTCAAAGTTTGTAAAAAATTTACCCTCAAGGGTGTTAAATAACAATAGGGAATAGGGGATGCAAGTTTGTATGAAAATATAGCTCTTGGCAGTGAAACACTGCAATCCTTACTAATCCTTACTTCCTTATCCTTACTAATATTATAAATGCGAAAGTAACTCTGTCTGTCCGTCTGTCTGTCTGTCTGTATGTCGCTCTTTCACGCCAAAACTACTGAACCGATTTCAATGAAATTTGATACACAGATAGTCTAGAGCCTGGGAAAGGACATAGGCTACTTTTTAATACGAAAAAAGAGTTTTATGGGGTTGAAAGGGGGGATGAAAAGTTGTATGGAAGTATCGTCATTTTTAGAGCTAGAAGCTTGAAACTTATTTGTTAGGCTGTTGATTCGATATAAATAAATATAACATTCAAAGTTTGTAAAAGTTTTACCCTCAAGGGTGTAAAATAACAATAGGGGATGAAAGTTTTTTATGGGAATATAGCTCTTTGCAGTAATACACTGCAAATCGCTCATTAAAGTATTTATACGTATGTCTTATTTGTAAAAAAAAATGCCTAAATAATTAAAAATGCTACCGAAAGACACTATTTCACGCGGACGAAGTCGCGGGCATAGCTAGTATACAATAAATTTTATAGCAAGTCGGTCAATGTGATTCTTTCTATTCCTTTATTAAACTCTTTTCCTCCAGTCGGTACTTGCAAATCTTGTAGGTGGGTACCTACCCAATCACATTCTCAATGTAAAAGGGAATTTACCTAACTAGCCTAATATACCTATACTATGCTTAGGATCAAGGTGGTAAATCAGTCATGGTTGTGATGATTTAATCACGATTCTCGTAAGCGGGTAAGCAGTGATATCCTGATGTTAATTTCATAATTTTAAAAATTGCTAAGTACTTATTAGGTACTTATTAAGTTATTTTTATAACTAACTTAAATATCCTGGGCTCACAGAACAACTATAGTAAGTAGGTAGGTACCTACTTATGTTTTTTGGGTTTATTTCTTCTGATAACCGACAAAATATAGCTTTTTGGCTATAATAATTTTCTTATTGATATGGCTACAGAACCCTTAATTGTGCATGGCTTGACATGCACTTGGCCATTTTTTTGTTTATATGACCGTCAATGCTTATATAATTATGAATTTATCCAAAATCTGTTGTTTTGTGTATTTTAACATAAGATAAAGGTGACAAACAAAGGCAAATGTACCGAGCGGCTGAAGTATCGGCCACAATATTAACCTTGTTATTTTCCTGAATTAAATAATAACGTTCAATCAATCATTAAAAGATAAGCAGTCTCCGCGATACGATGTGTGTACTATACGGAGCTCCAGTCTAAAGTGCTTATTACTGCTTTGAATCCAGACTGTGACGGTTACAGTCTGGATTCTGGACTCTATTGCATTTGTTTTGAATTAGAGATCTAGTGACGACATATTGTAATAAGTGCCTCAAGGAAACAGTTACTACCTAATGCTCAGTTAATTTATACGATTCAAGTTGGCAAGTGGACACGTAGTAAGTCGAGTACTCGGTGAGTAGGCGTGTAGACAAGTCATTGTTGTATTAGTTTATAAATTAATTTGAAGTTGGCTAGCTACTCGTTCACTTGCAGGCGTGTAAACGGAGCTTAAGACAGAGTATTAGGAAATAATGATGTATAGTATGAAGTGCGTGTGGGGGGCGGTATTGGTGATGACGCTGGGCGGGCGGGGGCTGGCGCGGGAGCCGCGTCCGATGTGCCCGCCCGATGCCGAGAATTGTGTCAGCAATGAAGAACACAACAATCCATCTTTTGTTATAAACGGTGATTAATAATTAATTTATAATATTTCATACTGTCGTGTAATGTACCGACTTACAGTACGGCCTTGTGAGGTAGCCTTAATATTGACCCGAGCTATCTGTTCCGATATCGCTTGCCAATATCGTGTGATATTGGCAAGAAAAACCGGGCCCACAGTGAGGCAAATGAAATAACCGCAAGACCGCGCAAGTCATGCGCCTTGGGAAAGACACATGCTGATTGAACAATCTTTTTTAGGAATCCAACTTCAATACGAATTCACCGATAGCGTTTTTTTCGCTTTTGAATGTCCCCGAGGCATCACCCTCGACGAGCCGGGGCTGCCGCGGTTCGAGCCGGCATTGGAAGTCCGCGAGGTTCGTCTCACGTGCCCGCCGCCCGCCGCCTCGTACGAGGCCGCCTTGAGCGCGCTCAACGTGACCGCGTTTGAAGTATCCAAGCATAATACCACTCAAGCTCCTCCAACTTACTCAATCATACTCAAACTCGACGATGTCAAGAATTTCAACTCAAATGTACTGGCCGCCACGCCAACACTACGTGAACTGAGCATATCCAACACGGAGCTTACTGTCGATGACCTCGCTCTGCTGCCCGCCGGCCTCCAGTACCTGACCCTCGATAACACAAAGATCGGCCTCGTGCCAGAGAAGATCCTCAAATGCCTGCCAGCTCTCGACGATTTGCATGTGGTGGACAAAAAACCTGTGTCGGTGGAGGCTGCTGGCAATCTAAGAACGTTGTCGATAGTTTCTCCTTCAACACTAGTAAGCGTGACTTTGCCGGATTCTCTATTCTGGCTGGAACTCTCACGTTGGATTCTGACGCATCTAAAGCCTTGGCGTTCGTGTGCCGGTCTTGATTCTCTTTTATTGTACTCGATGGCCGCCGAGACGCTGCCGGACGACTGGCTGGCCCGATGTGTACATTTGCGCAGCCTAGTAGTTTTAATGGCCGAGAACCTAAGGACGCTGCCAGCGGGCGTGTTGCGCGGTGCCACAGCGCTGGAGGACGTAACGATCCGGGACTGCTCGCTTGAGGCGCTGCCAGCAGGACTGTTCAGCGATGCGCGCGCACTGCGGGAGCTCGACTTGCGGGGTAACTCGCTACACACGCTGCCCGGGTAAGCTTCATCAGCTAATCATCCCCGATGAGACAGCGCCCTTCCGCATTTGACCTTTCTGAATTATCGGTATAGTCCAAAATATTTGAATAAATGTTCAGGTTGAATAGATACCTCAATAGAAGAAGATGCGCCTATCCATGATGATCCTATTTCCTTAGTCGATAAATCTGTTAAATAAGTATTATACTCGTATTGTATCTGATATCACTCCCTAACAACTGGCGATTCTAATCGAACTTGGTTGAGGCGCGACCCGTTTTTTCGATGGACTGTAAATGCAACAACATATTTAGACTAACGCAATCTCTCAGCAACTTGTATTTTAGTGACAGCAACCTGGAAATGTCAGTGCTTGGCATTCTGGGCGCCGTGACCTCGCTGAATGTGCTGCGTCTCGACCGCAACCGCGCGCTGGACGCCTGTCCCGACACACGCGGCCACGAACACACTTCTATTCAGGGTGAGCTACACACATATACACACAGGACTCACCCTGACCAGGGCCAAATATAGAAGTGTTATATTACGAGACCACAACCATTGTGTTTGCTGTCACATCGCATTCGATTTTCCCATGCAGCTGCGGCCTCAGAATTTTCCCGGGACTCTTCGAGGGTCAAACCAAGGTGTCTCCATTGTACACCACAATCGATCCTGGCTTACACAGTAACATATGAGAGTGGGTTTTGGGGGTCTAGTTTCAATTAAAACGTTATTTTTTAGGTCTCTACTTGAAATTATCACGTACGCAGGATCATCAGCGCTGGGGAATTTGAGGAATTTGGAGGTGCTGTCGCTGCAGCAGACCGCCACGACGCGGGTCTGCCCTGACTGGCGGCAGTTGCCGAGGCTCCAGGAGTTCAATCTTTACTTCAGCGACACGACGCGACTTACGGTACTACACTTAACACTATTGTGCCCTTGCTGAATATTTTGGTCCCAATAAGTTAGCTCGCCGAGCGCCGAACTGATGGCAAGGTGACCACACACGTCGCAGGAAGTAGGTGGAAGGGTAATGGCGGAGAGCCGATATCTACTATCGTACCATCGTATCGTATCGTATCGTGCTATCGTACTTTTATGTTCTTGTATTAATTATTATTTCGGATTTTTGAAACACTGTGTCAAGTAAAGCATTTTGTTTCAGTACACCGATCTCTGGTTCAACAATACAGTCGATATAAGGGTCGGCTTGGATACTATGAACCTTTCGTTGAGTCGTAAGGATTACGAAATTATAAGTGCAGCACCAGCCAAGCCGTTAGTCGCTCTCAAACCGAGGCATCGGTTACGTTGCGACTGCGACCTTTACTGGGCGGCGGCCGCGCTGCGTCGCCCCGATACCTTCCTGAGCGTGCAGGATGGCAGTTGCGAGGACGGACGCGCATTCAACCATGTCCCGCTGGAGGAGTTTGTGTGCTTTGCTCCCAGCCGCTGCCCCGCTGGCTGCTCGTGCACCGTGCGCGAGGACATCGCACTACCTGAGCGCGTGCTACAATTGGACTGCGCCCGAAGGGAACTGACGAGCTTCCCGCACGTTGATACTGGACCAGAGTCGTTCGCAGTGGACCTTCGTCTTGCACACAATCGCATCTCCCGACTCAGCCACAACGACTTGCCGCCCGGACTCATGGTAAGGAAGTATTTACTACGATGTTTCATATTGAATACATTTTTCGATGACATACAACGGTTTTTTTTTCAATCTATTGAAATACTATTAAAATCTACCAAAGTCAATAGGGGAAAGTCAATGGCATGCATTCTGTTACTAAAATAGATAGCAACCATTTGAACAGATAAGTAAGTTAGTTATGATGCGGGCATAGTTTTATTTTGCATTATCATCTAGAAATCTCTACTCACGCGAGTCCCTTGCTGCAGTGGCTGGACCTGCGGAACAACTCCCTGGGCCTGATTGACAACGCGACGGCGTCGGCGCTGGCCTCACGAGCCAACCTACGGGTTTTTCTTGCCGACAACCCGCTTGAGTGCGGCTGCCGCGCCGCCGCCACGCTCGCCACCATGCGCGGCCACCCCGACATATTTCACGACTGGGCCAACGCCACGTGCTCCAACGGTACAGGGTTGTCGCTGGCGATGCCACTGCCCTGTGAAGAAGTGACGACGGAAAAGCCAAGGAACGTGACGGCGAACGTGTTAGAAGTATCTGGAATGTCAGGGGTTACGGTAGCAGCGCTCGTGTTGGGCGTGGTGGCGGCCGCACTGGCGTCGCTACTGGGTTGGCTCTCGCTGCGGCGTCGTCTCAGGGTGATGTCATCGCAGCTGTCGCCGGCGACGTACACCAGCGAGTGGCTCTACGATGTTTTCGTGTCGTTCGCGCACGCGGACGAAGCGATAGTGCACGAGCTGGTGGAGCGGCTAGAAGGCGGCGCGGAGCCGTTCCGGTTGTGCGTGCACTACCGCGACTGGATGCCGGGCGGCTGGATCCCGACGCAGATCGCGGCGTCGGTGCGCGTCTCGCGCCGCACCGTGGCCGTCGTGTCGGAGGCCTTCCTGCGCTCCAAGTGGGCGCGCGCCGAGTTCCGGGAAGCGTATGCAGCGGCAGTTGAGAGCACCGAGCCGCGACTCATCCTGGTGTTCCTGGAGGATCCCTCGCGGCTTTCACTGGACGAGGAATTGAGTAGCTATGTGGCTGGCAACACCTACGTGTGTTGGGGCGACCCCTGGTTTTGGCAGAAGTTGCGGCGCGCGTTACCGGATCCGCTTCTGCGCCAATCTGATGAGCCGGCTGCGCACGCAGGTTCCAACCATTCAGGAACCATGCCTCCGCAAATTTTGCAAAATTCTGAGTTGGCGAGCATTGGACTTTCGACCGAGTGACACTTATAGGTTATATTACCATGTCTCGCCATCCGTCTCAGGTGTTCATTTTATGTACTATTGCAAGAGTCCGGGGTCAGGTCTGACGGTAGATTCATCGCATGAGTACCTCAACTCCCGCCCCTACGCCAAATCCAGGGGAGGCTTTTATCGCTTTTGAGGTTGACAAAACGGTTTTATACGAATTATCAACTCTGAAACATTTAACTCATGACGATTTGAAGGAAGTTGTGTGTATGTGATTTTGTTTTGTATTTTATTTGTAATCTGTTCTGTTTGTTCCTTTGTTACTTATGTACTCGTATGTTCCCGACTGTTAAAGAAATAACTGGACTTGTTTTTTTTCCTTTCATTTAACCAGTTGGGTATTTCTATTTTTATTGTATTCATTGCATTATCAATAATGAATATAGAATGCTTACCTATGTAACGACTGAACTATCAACATCCTCGTTATTTTCCTGAATGTCATGTTCCGTATCATGCTGCATTTATAGCGTTCAATTAATCCTCTACCGATATTTTCTAACCGCGTAACGACGTGTACACAGGAGCTCCAGAGAAAAGTGCTCTTTACTGTTCTGCATTCAGGCTTCATGTCTATTTCACTCGGAATAACACTACCCCACCTTGAAGACTAGGTGAGAGTTAAAAAATAAAATAATAAGATTTATTTTAACAAATAAATTTCCTTCGAATTTTGTTCGGAGTTACTTATATTGTGAACTCAATTGCAATATAGACTGAGTTGAAATTGTGTGATTAAAAAAAAATACTTTTTAATGCTCAGAGCGTTAATACGGTTCAAGTTGGCAAGTGAACAAGTGGTGAGTCAAGTCAAGTCACCTAGTGTACTTGGTAAGTGGACCAGTAGGCGAGATGTTGTAGTATGTACTTCGCGAATTGATTCCACGTCGAGTCACCGCCCCACTGTGGACTGAGAATCTCACTTTTTGGCTTGAAATGGATTCAGATTTTCTAATCATGGCAAACATGATTAGAAACTTTCATTTATAACATCTTGCATGCATTTGTACACTCATGTTTGAACAAATAAATTTATCTTATCTTATAAAACTAGCTGTGCCCACCGAATTCGTCGGCGTAGTAATTAACTTAACCAAAATTTCGGGATTATCGGGATAAAAAGTATCCTATATGTTAATCCCGGTTATAAACTATCTGTGTTCCAAATTTCACCCAAATCCGTTCAATAGATTTTGCGTGAAGGAGTAACAAACATACATCCACACTCACAAACTTACACATTTATAATATTAACTAGCTGTGCCCCGCGACTTCATCCGCGTAGTATTGGATTATTGGGTTAAAAAGTATCCTATATGTTAATCCCGGTTATAATCTATCTGTGTTCCAAATTTCATCCAAATCCGTTCAGTAGTTTTTGCGTGAAGGAGTAACAAACATACATACATACATACATACATACATACATACATACATACATACATACATCCACACTCACAAACTTTCGCATTTATAATATTAGTAGGATAAGTAGGACAAAATAAATATTTATGATATAATGGGATGTAAAACTTAACGAGTTTCTTAAGAAAAATATCTATATACTAGCTGTGCCCCGCGACTTCATCCGCGTAGTATTGGATTATTGGGTTAAAAAGTATCCTATATGTTAATCCCGGTTATAATATATCTGTGTTCCAAATTTCATCCAAATCCGTTCAGTAGTTTTTGCGTGAAGGAGTAACAAACATACATACATACATACATCCACACTCACAAACTTTCGCATTTATAATATTAGTAGGATATAAAACTCAAAGGTGACTGACTGATATAGTGATCTATCAACGCACAGCCCAAACCACTGGACGGATCGGGCTGAAATTTGGCATGCAGGTAGATGTTATGACGTAGGCATCCGCTAAGAAAGGATTTTGATTAATTCTACGGCCAAGGGGATAAAAAAGGGGATGAAAGTTTGTATGAAACTTTGTCAATTTTAAACCGAGCGGGCTGAGACTTTGCATGCATAAAGGTACTATGACGTAAACATCCGCTAAGAAAGGATTTTGATTAATTCCACCCCCAAGGGGATAAATAGGGGATGAAAGTTTGTATGAAACTTTGTCAATTTTAAACCGAGCGGGTTGAGACTTTGCATGCATAAAGCTACTATTACGTCGACATCCCCTAAGAAAGGATCAAAATTCCACGCGGACGAAGTCGCGGGCTCAGCTAGTGTAAATATATATCTGAAACCGCCAGGTTGGCCGTTATATCATATCCTTACACACAAAAATATAACAATTTTTTATGATTTTTTGTCATACATCATATTGTGGTAGGTACCATTTACGGAAAAAAGTCAAAATTTTCATAAAACTTTTTTAGGTTAATCACCCATTTTAATGCTTAAATGCTTCAAATATTGTACATCAAGTCTGGTTTACAATATTATTTACACCATAGGCCAAAATAGTTGAAGTGTAGTAGTGTTTATACATTTTTAATGTAATTAATCTAATGACTTCTAGGTAGTCTTCAAGTGCTCATTAAGGTAATCATTACATTAGATATCTTAGCTGTAAACATCTGTAATTAATTACCCAATTAAAAGGAACACACAAAATAACAATTAGGGCATGCGTTAATTTAGTAATTAGTGCAGGATAACCTTAATGAGGGTAATACAAAACAGTAATATCCTCATTAGTCAATAAGAAAAAATAGTGAATGATAGAACTCGTAACTTAGTTAGTTTTGAATATTTCTACTGCTAACATATAATAGCAACTTCTAAACCTCTGATTTTGAATAATGGAAAGCGTAATTACAAACTTAAGATTTGTTTGTTATTCTGAGCAGTCAGGATACTGCTTCCTTCAATCATGAAACATTGTTCAATTCACTTGTTATTCGACTGGGTTTTAAGCTTTCTGATGAAGATAGTGTTACTCTGAAGGAATTTAATCGAAGATTTACACGAGCAGTTCAAAAGAGATGGTTACGATCCCACCACAAAAGTGTAATTTTTAAACGTGATTACTCTAATTGGCTTGAGGCAAATATTGATTGGCCAAGTTGCTTGCAATCCGATATACTCATTCAGGAACCAAGAGAAAATATTCGTGCTGATCCTGTACCATCTACGTCAAATATGACATCTACTTCAACGATGATGACATAAAGACCTCGAAACCCTTTTGAAGATCTAGGTAACAAGCAGATCGATCTGATGAACATAGAACGATCTGATGAACATAGAAGTGAAGATCCTATTGAATTAGCATATTCTGTAATGGGATGGTCGTGAGGATATTGCATCTGTTATTGAATATATGCTTAACAAATCATTTTAATTATTTAAAATTATCAAATGGTAATAGATAACTTTGCGGGGAACAACAATTCGAGAAGGTTATAAGGATATATATCGGTCTTACTACAAACTACAAAAAGCTAAGCTGCAGTGCTTCCCTCCGAAGACATTTGCGGCTGTAACGGATTCCTCAGCTAAGATTGTATTACAAGCCTTATTAGATTTAACAGTGAACATAATTCTTGAAAGTCTTCATAGTTCTAGTACTGATATCATACAATGCAAGCAATTGATATTAAAATTTAAGTCGGGATTTGACGGTGCATCCAACAAAATAAGCTATAAACAAGGAGGTCGGTTAAAAAATGATTCCAGCATATTTATGACCTCTTTGGCTCCGCTAAAGTTGACGGCTCAAGGAGATACTATATGGACGAATTCGAAACCCTGTTCAACTACGTATTGTCGTCCAGTGTAGTTTAGTTTTTGAAGGAAAACAAAGAAGTTGTCATTCATAAAAAAATACTTGATTGGATGATGAAATCTAGGCGTTGGTTCCTTCAAAATACCAAGGAAATGAGGTTAGTCATAAATTATTAATGATAATCCCCATAAGTGCCAGACTTACTTTAAAGAAACTCTAGACTTACTAAACCTTCAGGATCAGGAACCTCCCATAGAATTCTTAAATGTAATGTCTATTGTAGAACCTGATTCCGAAATGGAATCTGATAGTAATGAAGAAGTTCAGATCAATTTTATTATTGTTTGTATACGGTACATCTGCAAATAATCTGTTTCCTTTTTGTTGTAAATATTATAATAATTTAATTAATTTGTTGTTATTGTAATTTTATTTTTAACGATCAATATTAATTTAGTTTAATTTAATAGCTTTCAATCATTTGTTACAATTGTTTAAATTAGTTATGGTTTTTACGAATACGATGTTTATGTATAATAAAATACAAAGCAAACTTACAATTGTTTTTAATCCTACAGTTCCACGATTAGATTTACTAGTTTAATTTTATGAGATATTCCACTTAGGTCTGAAAACCTATTTTTACAATAATCTTAGACTATTTTGGCCTATGGTGTAAATAATATTGTAAACGAGATTTGAAGCATGTAAGCAATGGGTCACTAACGTAAAAAAAAATTGAAATATGAAGTACCTATGTCAAAAAAAAAAAAATTATTACTATTTTTGTGTGTAAGGATATAACGGCCAACCTTGCGATTCTAGAGATATCCTCATGTTTCAAGTTATATTATCCATGCAATTTTTTCTTAAAAAAATATAGGTCGTTAATTTTTATATCCCATTGTCTTTTATTGATCAACTGAATCCATTTCAAGCCAAACAGTGAGCTAGCCTAATTGTCTTCGAACCCAATTCTCAGCCCACAGTGGCGCCCGACGCTCGGCACGCCACTTGTCAGTGTGTCAACCTGCATCGTGAATACCGACATGATATCCAGTTCGTACCTTGATAAGTAGCTAGCCAACTTGTCGCGCACTTATAAATGCTAGTTGTTATAGTAATTCGAAAATTAATTAAAAGTTGACTATCTGATTGTCAAATTGCAGGCGTGCAAAGTAAATGATGATGTATAGTATGAAGTGCGTGTGGTGGGCGGTATTGGTGATAACGTTGGGCGGGCGGGGGCTGGCGCGGGAGCCGCGTCCGAAATGCCCGCCCGACGCCGAGAATTGTGTCATCAGCAATGAAGTACACAAAAATCCATATATTATTGTAAAAGGTTAGTACCTAGGTAATAATGAGCTCGTAATGTTCCACAGTGTACCGTCGTTTCGTGTACCAACTGACAGGGCTGCCTCGTGAGGCAGCCTCTATATTGACTTGAGTAGGTAATCGTTTCACGTGATAATAGTAAAGAATAACCAGGCTGACATTGAGATAAATTAAATGATAGCGCCCGCACGCGCGTAACATAAATCGGTGATCCGCCTCGGGCAAGTCAGAGACTCATAAGATAGCCTTGCTAGGGTGCTTGGTCATTGAATTATCTATAGGTAAATATTTGTTAGCTATCGTATATGGTGAAGAGAGTAGCGAAATCGTAAGTCATATACAATTGCTCAGCAGAAATTTCCTAAAACAAGTAATCGATTCTTGCTCTCGGAGAAGTTCTGGGCAGGTGAAGGAGAAAACTCCCTTACCCTCCCTTTGTCCAACTCCCCTTCAGGTCGGCAACATGCTAGCTATGCCTTCGGTATAACAAGAATCTATAGGTCACAGTACGATCGGGGTCAGAAGATTTTGTGACGACATTATTAAACAAAAAAAAACGAACGTGACGAATTGCACCGGTTTTTTGTTAATCGTTTTCAGGAATCAAATTTAAGTACGAATACACCAATGGCGAATTCTTCGCTCTTGAGTGTCCCCAAGGCATCACCCTCAACGAGCCGTGGCTGCCGCACTTCGAGCCGGCATTGCAAGTCCGCGAGGTTCGCCTCGCGTGCCCGCCGCCCACCGCCTCGTACGAGGCCGCCTTGAGCGTGCTCAACGTGACCGCGCCATCGTCTAGGAGAAATACCACCCAAGCGCCTCCAACATACTCTATCAAACTCAAACTCAACGATGTAAGGAATTTCGACATGAATGTGCTGGCCGCCACGCCAGCACTGCGTGACCTGACCATCACCAACACGAAGCTCACCGTCGGCAACCTCTCTCTGCTGCCAACCGGTCTAGAGTACCTGACCCTCGAAAACACAAAGATCAGCCTCGTGCCAGCGATGGTCCTCTCGCGTCTGCCAGCGCTCGTATATTTGTATGTGGTGGACAAAAAACCTGTGTCAGTGGAGGCGGCTGGCAATCTAAGCACGTTGTCGATAGTTTCGCCTTCAACACTAGTGAGCCTGACGTTGCCCGATTCGCTGAAGTTGTTGAATCTCAATAATTGGGCGCTCGCCCGTCCGGATCCGTGGCGCTCGTGTGCGGGCCTTGAGACCCTATCGCTGAACGAGCTGGCCACCGAGATGCTGCCGGACGGCTGGTTGGCTCAATGTAGACGGTTGCGCAGCCTAACCGTGGCAAGCGCCGTGAACTTACGTACGCTACCAGCAGGTGTATTGCGAGGTGCCACAGCACTGAATGTCGTAGAGATCTGTGACTGCTCGCTAGAGGCGCTGCCAGCAGGACTGTTCAATGATACGCACGCGTTACGTACGCTCAACTTGGGGTATAACTTCCTACACACGCTGCCCGGGTAAGCGGCTTCAGTTTATGGACCTTGAGTAAGTATAAATTACAATAAATCATAATGATGTTATGCTTGTGCAGTGACCTATTCGGAAATACGCCATCCCTGAGCCAATTATATCTCAATCGTAACAACCTGACCGAGTCGGTGCTGGGCATTCTGGGCGCCGTGACCTCGCTGAATGACCTGCGCCTCAACCGCAACCCTGCGCTGGACGCCTGCCCCGACACAAAGGACTACGAGAACAACACAATGCTGAGTGAGTGACCTTAATTGACAAACCTTATCGAAGGTTTAATATTTTAGTACTTTTTACAGATCCGCATTTTATTAATATTAACCAGGAATTATTATCATAGTTGGGCTATCTTGTAATATCATCCGTGCTGTGTGACAGCTGTGTTTTATTCTGTATCATCCAGTGGGTAGGTAGACTAGGTAGGTACCTTTAAACATAGTCATCTATACCTAAATGGTTTGTTTAATTACGCCTAAATACTATCAATTGTACATGTTCCATGACAATATATAATATTCCCTGGTTCCTTTGAAGGTTATATTGCGGTGTTTTCGTCAGACACTACTGCAGATATTGGCTTACAGCAGTGGTGCAAATGTGTGGCAGGCAAATTAGTCCCACTAAATTTACCTTTCAAGCGACCACAAGCACACACATATATTTTGTTAGATATACACCCGGATATATTATGCAACTTGAAATGTTCACATGCGCAGTATCATCAGCGCTGGGGAACTTGAAGAATTTGACCGCGCTGTCCCTGAGTGAGACCGCCACGACGCGCGTCTGCCCTGACTGGCGGCAGCTGCCGAGGCTCCAGGAGTTCAACCTTTATGGCACCAACACGACGCGACTCAAAGTACGTACCACAATACATTACAGCGCAATGTACACTTGCTGCTGTACGTACAAACCAGTTGCCATTAACCATCACGCCATCGTTCTCTACACTGCACCCACAGCTTGGTCATCATCATCAGGTGAGTTCATAGCAAGCGATGGCAAGGTGGCCCGCATGCGTCGCATAAAGTTAATGGTGGAGGGCTGAAATGTGTGGAACTTATTGGGGATGGGTTATGTTCAGCATTGGGCTTATAGATCGATAGAATATCGATAGCTCTTCCCCCTCAATGCGAGAGTAATTCTGACCATAGTCCACAATGCTGATCCAGTCCGTATTGCTGAACTTCGCACGTGTCACAATGTTTTCCTTCACAGTTCATAGAGTTGATTATTAAAACGTGTTTTAAAATTAGATACGCTTATAAAATCTGACGCTTACCGAGCCATCTTAAAACCTAAATATCAATAAAAAATCTTCTGTTTCAGTACACCGACCTTTGGTTTAACAAAACAGTCGACATAAGAGTCGACTTGGATAGTATGGACCTTTCGTTGCGTCGGGAGGACTATGATATTATAGCCACCGCGCCGGCGAAGCCGTCTGTGACTCTGGAGCTTAGGAAGCCGTTACGTTGCGACTGTGACCTGTACTGGGCCGCTGCCGTGCTCCGCCGGCCCGACACCTTCTTGAAAGAGGAGGACGCGTATTGCAAGGACGATCGCCCACTTCACGACGTCCCGCTGGAGGAGTTTGTGTGCCCTGCGCCCGGCCGCTGCCCCGCCGGCTGCTCGTGCACCGTGCGCGAGGACATAGGACTACCTGAGCGCGTGCTACAATTGAACTGCGCCGGTGGGGAACTGATGAGCATGCCGGACATAGATACTGGACGAGGGTCGCTCGCAGTAGACCTTCGTCTTGCACGCAATCGCATCTCCCGACTCAGCCCCGACGACTTGCCGCAAGAAGTCTTGGTAAGTATTTAATACGGTTTAACTTAGGTATTTATTTAATTTAGTATGTATTCTTAGATGGCAAACTGTGAAATATTTGTTTTAAACGTAGAGATTACGTTCTAAGCATTTTTTTTTAGTTTGCTAACAACGTAATCACTACGGTAGGTGCTGCCTCTCTTTTACGGAGGAGGATAAAGTCATCTATTGTTTGATTTTAGATTTTTTATCTTGACTCAGACGTAATTCTTGTCACAGAGGCTGGACTTGCGGAACAACTCCCTGGGCCTGATCGACAACGCGACGGCCTTGGCGATGGTCTCGCGAATCGACCGTCGGGTTTTTCTCGCCGACAACCCGCTCGAGTGCGACTGCCGCGCCGCCGCCGCGCTCGCCACCATGCGCGGCCACCCCGACATATTCCCCGACTGGGCCGACACGACGTGCTCTAACGGTACGGCGTTGTCGCTAGCGATGCCACTGCCCTGTGAAGAAGTGATGGTGATCGAGTCAGAAGTATCTGGCATGTCGGGAGGTGCGGTGGCAGCGCTCGTGCTGGGCGTGGTGGCGGTGGCCGCACTGGCGGCGCTGCTGGGCTGGCCCTCACTGCGGCGTCGCCTCAGGGTGATGCCATCGCAGCTGCCGCCGGCGACGTACACCGGCGAGTGGCTGTACGATGTGTTCGTGTCGTTCGCGCACGCGGACGAGGCGATAGTGCACGAGCTGGTGGAGCGGCTAGAAGGCGGCGCGGAGCCGTTCCGGCTGTGCGTGCACTACCGCGACTGGATGCCGGGCGGCTGGATCCCGGCGCAGATCGCGGCGTCGGTGCGCGTCTCGCGCCGCACCGTGGCCGTCGTGTCGGAGGCCTTCCTGCGCTCCAAGTGGGCGCGCGCCGAGTTCCGCGAGGCGTACGCGGTGGCGCGGGAGGACAGCGAGCCGCGCCTCGTGCTGGTGTTCCTGGAGGATCCTTCGCGGCTGCCACTGGACGCGGAATTGCGTAGCTACGTGGCTAGAAACACCTACGTGTGCTGGAATGACCCCTGGTTTTGGCAGAAGCTGCGGCGTGCGTTACCGGGTCCGATTCTGCGTCAATCTGACAAATCAGCTACACCCGTGAGTCGCAACCCTTCAGGAACTACACTCGCGCCACCTTTGGTGGATTCTGAGATAGAGTTGGCGAGCATATAACTTTAGATAGTGTCTTTTTTTGGTTTTTACTTATATTTGGTTTTGTATTTCACTTTAATTGCGTTATTTTTACCTTTGATTGTTATTTTTTTATTTCAATTATTTAATAAGCAAATCTGTGAATAAATAATTAATAATAATTTGAAACAAATATTATTTGTACATATCTTTAGACTAAGACTTAAGACTCATTTTGTATCACATGACCTTATACTTAGTATTTGAAAGTATGTTCATATGACGGATTTATTTTAGTTGGTGTTGTTCGGTCATCCCTTAAATACATTGGATATCGCGCACAAAAAATATAAACTGAGTAGATGTACTCGTACTCCAATAAAGTGTATGTACTGCCCAAAACAAATAAATGCACAACGACTATTGTTTCCGCTTATTTAAAACGCTAACTGAAAAAACAGTACCTGTTTCACTTAGAGCACTCCTAAATTTTAAGATTGACAGGGTTGGACATAATCAACGTAGATAATGCATTCTTAATTATTATTTGGCAATTATTAAAGTATATATATACTTATTTAAATTATCTGTATAACATAAAGTAGAAATTGAAATGATTACACTAAACGATCATTATAATTTATCAACGCAATATGGCGTTCAAATACACAGCCCGTAGAGCTAAGGGAATTAGGTAATGCAATTGGGGATATTATAAGTAAGTAGTACCTATAAGTAATAAAAACTGTAACCAGTCCCTACATTCTAATTTATTGTCCGATGGGCAAAAAAGTCCGCGGACATAAACGCGGATATTCCAATGCAACAGATTACATTTTAACCAAAACCCTGATTGGAAAAACTATGGCTGCGCTGCATTGCTCCTCTGCCTATACCTCTTCGGAGAATACAAGTGTGATGGTATGTTTTATATATTAGTTTTTAGTCAGTACTTCAGGCGTATGTATTTACCTACTGATTGAATTATCAACTTCATTATCCTTGTTTATTTCCTGGGATTCGGTAACCGTAGATTTTATAACAATTGAAAACATTAATCACAAAAGCAAAAACAGTGTCCACGATATAACCCGTGTATTATAGGAAATCTAGTAAAAAGTTTTTAATACAAATTAATGTGTTTATTATAACTGAATTACAAAGCTCTCTCTTGACGGTTCGTGAGGGTTTTGAACTCTATTTATAATAATTGGGAAAAAATTACTACCTAATACTTATACAGTTCACTTAAGTAGTTTGTTGTTTTAATTCGTTAATTTAAATCTAAATTGGCTCTCTGGTTCTCAACTTGCAGGTGTGTAAACGGGGTTTTTTTATTATGTACTAGTAAACGATGATGTATAGTATGAAGTGCGTGTGGTGGGCGGTATTGGTGATGACTCTGGGAGGGCGGGGGCTGGCGCGGGAGCCGCGTCCCATGTGCCCGCCCGACGTCGAGAACTGTGTCGTCAGCAATGAGGAGAACAATAATCCATATTTTGTTATAAACGGTGAGTACCCAAGTAAGTCATAATGAAATTGTTATATCACCGTGTCGTGTATCAACTGATAGTGCTGCCTTGTGCCTTGATGCCTCGCGTGACTCAATACTGACCAGAACAATATGTTTACGCGATATTCTATTGTAAAAAAAACTCACTAAAATAAGTAGATAAAGAGGAATACTTGATCGTCCATTTATGAATCAATTTAACGCTCAATGATCTTTGTGTGTATCCCTTTCAGGAATTGGATTTAAGTACGAATTCACCGATGGTGAGTTGTTCACTTTTGAGTGTCCCCGAGGCATCACCCTGGACGAACCGGGGCTCCCGCGCTTCCAGCCGGCATTGCAAGTCCGCGAGGTTCACCTCACGTGCCCGCCGCCCACCGCCTCGTACGAGGCCGCCTTGAGCACGCTCAACGTGACCGCGCTGGAAGTATTTAGCCATGATACCACTCAAGCTCCTCCAACCTACTCAATCATACTCAAACTCCACGATGTAATGAATTTCAACGCAAATGTTCTGGCCGCCACGCCAACACTACGTGAACTGAACATCTCCAAAACGAAGCTCACCGTTGATGACCTCGCTCTACTGCCCGCCGGCCTCCGGTCCCTGAACCTCTATAATACGGGGATCAGCCTCGTGCCGGCGAAGGTCCTCATGCGCCTGCCAGCCCTCGACACGTTATCTGTGGGTGACTACATACCTGTGAAGGTGGAGCCGGTTGGAAATCTAAGCTCACTGACAATAGTTTCGCCTAGCACTCTAGTGAGCCTGTCGTTGCCGGATTCGCTAAAGTGGCTGCACCTATCTGATTGGGCGCTGGTTCATCCGGATCCGTGGCGCTCGTGTGCCGGACTTGAGTCCCTTGATGTGTACCAGAGCGATGCCGAGACGCTGCCGGACGGCTGGCTGGTCCGATGTGGAAGGTTGCACACCCTAGTAGTGGAAACCGCAGATAACTTAAAGACGCTGGCAGCGGGCGTCTTGCGTGGTGCCACAGCGCTGGAGGTCGTAGTGTTCTCGTACTGCGCGCTCGAGGCGCTGCCAGCAGGACTGTTCGACGATGCGCGCGCACTGCGGGAGCTCAACGTGGAGTACAACTTCTTACACACGCTGCCCGGGTAAGCTGTATCAATGCATCGTCTTCGATGAGATAACACCCATTAATATTGAGTTTCCGAAACGATTGTTACCCAGATTTTGAGACAGATAAATAAAACGTATACAATTTCATTTGGCTCGATAAGAATAAATTCGAGGAGCTGACTCCCAGCCTTCAATAAGGGAAGTGGTAAATGAATAATACCTACATTTGGGATTCCATCTAATGAGGAGCCCACAAAGCATGTAAACTTATCAAATAAATTGTAAATTTAGTTACTACATTAATACATCAATTGAATAACAAAGTTAATTTTATGATTGAGTTTTATATCAATTTATTATTGACCAACGACTCTGTTTTCAACCGCACATTAATCAAGTAGCTAATCGTACGCGGAAACTAATACATATTATGAAACTTCTACGTAACTCAGCTGACAGCAAGACATTAAAGCTTGTATATGTAGCACTATGTGAATCAGTGATTAGTTATTGCATAACTGTACGGGGTGGAATGGGCATCACAACTATGCTACAAATCGAGCGGTCTCAACGCTCGGTGTTGAAAATAATGCATAAAAAACCATTCAGGTACCCTACAGATCGCCTATACTCTGATACTTTGGTTCTTAATGTACGGCAATTATATATTCAAAAAATTGTGCTGAAACAACACAAATCTGTTCTCCAGTCATCAATTTACAGGAAACTTCTACAGCTACGTATATTTAAATGTCCTCCGAAAGTCGTAAATACATCCTTCGCTCAACATTTGCAAGATTTCATGCTCCCATTTATTTACAATAAAATTTTAAAAATTTGTGATATCAAATCAAGTCGATTAAAACAAGCTAAAATTATTGTGCAGAAATGGTTACAAACTCAGTCATATGCTGAAACTGAGAATTTAATTAGAATATTGAAGTGAATTTTATATGGTTATCAACCCCTTCTTACCCAATACTAACACATATCCCAAACTTTCACCCGCACATCATATATACACCATACATACACCATCATATTTACACTTCCCTAAACACCCAAATACCAAACCGCCGGACGATATTTCATAACTATTTATGGCTTACCTTTTAAGTACCTATACGTATATTTTGTACAGTGTTGTTTTAGTTTATAGTCTTGGTTTTATATTATTTAATTGTTTGCTGCACTCACATTATCTACTATTTGATTCCTACTTACAAATTGTTTCTTGATCTCGGACAACATAATGTATTTATGGTATTTTTTTTAGAACTGGCTTCCACGAGACAGGTTTTTACCTAGTGTGGATGCCATCAGTAATTGTAGTTATGCTTTTGTCATTTCCCATTACTTAGTTTATAAGAACTTTTCATGTAAACTATTGTTCTGGAAATAAATTTATTATTATATATATATTATATATATAAATGACTAGTGACCTGCCCCGGCTTTGCACGGGTATTTTTATAATTGTTTATCTAGTATATTATGCATGTATTATACATAAAAACTTTCCTCTTGAATCACTCTATCTATTAAAAAAATCCCCGCATTAAAATCTGTTGCGTAGTTTTAAAGATCTAAGCATAAATAGGGACAGTCAGCGGGAAGCGACTTTGTTGTATACTATGAATGAATGAATGAATGATGTATTATGCTTGAATCATGGTGCAACAAAAGATCTTAAATTAATATAAGCTCGGCACATTCCACCATACGAAATGGTATGCAAATAATTATAATATTGACAATACGAGGCATGCCTTTTAATTTCTGTCGTTTCCATAATTCCCGGCAATTTTGAATTTGGAACTGTTCTATATTCGAATGTGTTTAAATTTCGAATCTCAAAACAGTTGAATGTATTAGGATTAATGTTATTGTTTAGTCACAGCGTCGATTAGAATCTGTCAGGTTACGTACGAAAATGAATCTTTCTAAGGAAAATGTTAGTGCAATAATTTTCTACAACTTTAGAAGAGGCCTGACACGGCTTCAGTGTTTTGAAGAGCTAATATCTGTGTTCAGGGATGAAGCAGGTATTTAGAATTCCAGCGTGGACATACTAGTGTTAGTGACAAATCTCGCGAAGGTCGCCCAAAATCTGCATTCACTGAAGATAACATCATTGGAGTGAGACAACTAATTCTCGAAGATCGTCATGTGACGTATCGAGAGATAAAGGCTCTATTAGGCATCTCAGGGACAACCATTCAGAAGATCTTGCATGAAGCGCTTGGTGTAAGAAAGCTAGTTTGCCGTTGGATACCGCATCTGCTTTCCGACGATCACAAGGCGGCCCGCGTCAGATGGTGTAAGAAAACTCTGCAAAGGTTCAACCGAGGAGAGTCAAATCACGTCTACGACATCATCAGTGGTGACGAATCTTGGATCTATGCCTATTTAGCGGAAAGGGGAAGATCTTCCAGCCAGGCGGGTGTTATGCCTGGCGGGGCGGCTGCTAGCCCCGCTGGTTATTCTCGGGGTCTTGTACTCGTATATATAGTCACGATGCTTGCGAGACTTAACATCGTGATTCAGTTTTTCTATGCAGTATCCGTACATTGTATTGAAGCGCTGCATTTACCGCCATCTGTCCGCTTCTGTCGGCGACGTGAATGCGAGGTCGCCACAGGACTCCCCTCCAAGACCGGAGGTCGATAGTCTTTGTAAGGTGCTGCGTCTGCTCGAGGTGCGTTTGCTTGCAAGGTGGAATGCTCGAATATGCTCGTGGTCTACGGTGAGTCGAGACCAAGGAGTGCGAGTGCCCTTGCAGGGATGCCAGAAAGCTCGTGTGGTCTGCGGTGAGTCGAGACTGATGGAGCGTGTGTCGTAGAACCAAACCTGGCACGGTGAGTCGGCTGTGGTGTAGTCCTAGGTGACATTTGCTAGCGTGCTGTGTGCGTTGCAGAACTGGCAGCGCGGTGAGTCGGCTGTAGTAGTCCTGGGTGGCACTGGATTGTTTGTGTGAGCGTGACTGCAGGTGCTGACCATCGTATGTAGGGCGGTGATGTGATGTCCGTGCTTGAGTCGCTTCTTCAGAAGGTAGATTCGTTGTCGGGGTCACCAGTTTAGCGGAAAGGGGAAGATCTTCCAGCCAGGCGGGTGTTATGCCTGGCGGGGCGGCCGCTATGCCCCGCTGGTTATTCTTGGGGTCTTGTATATATAGTCACGATGCTTGCGAGACTTAACATCGTGATTCAGTTTTTCTATGCAGTATCCGTACATTGTATTGAAGCGCTGCATTTACCGCCATCTGTCCGCTTCTGTCGGCGACGTGAATGCGAGGTCGCCACACCTACGATCCTGATTCCAAACAACAATCTACAATCTGGGTCTTTCAAGACGATCCAAAGCCGACTAAAGTTGTTCGTTCTCGAAGCACTTCAAAGAAGATGGTGGCCACGTTCGTTAGAAAAACCGGCCATGTTGCGACTATTGCACTTGATGATCGTAGAACGGTTAACGCAGAGTGGTATACCACAGTTTGTTTACCACAAGTCATCGCCGAACTTCGAAAATCTAACTCAAAGCGACGCATCATCCTGCACCACGACAATGCAAGTTCACAATGCGCTCGTCAAACGATTGAGTATTTGAAGCAGGAAAAAGTAGAAATTCTTGACCATCCTCCATACAGTCCTGACCTAAGCCCTAACGATTTTTTTACATTTCCTAAAATTAAGAAAAGTCTTCGTGGTCAAAGGTTCCAGTCCAGTGAAGAAGCAGTCGACGCTTTCAAGTCAGCCATTTTGAACACCCCCACTTTAGAGTGGAATAAATGTTATAATAACTGGTTTGAGCGAATGGAAAAGTGTATTAAGCTACGTGGTGAATACTTTGAAAAACAATAAAAAGTACTATAAGGTTCTAGTTGTGTTTTTTTCTTCAAACGACAAAACTTAAAAGGCATCCCTCGTAATTCATTAAACACATACAATTATAAAACTAAAATATTGTAATATCATTAAGTTAAAATGTCATAAATAAGTAATTCTAATTAAATGTAAATTTATAATTTGTCAGACAGGTATTCGTTAACAGTGTAATAACCCTTTTCCGTTAATAAGCTCTTTACTTTATTTTTAAAGATATCGAGGTTTTGAATCTCCAAAATTGATTGAGGTAGGTGATTATACAATCTTGGGGCCATAGAGAAAACACTTTTATTAACCCAGGCTGTTGTATTGGGTGGAAAACCAATTTTTAGATAATGTCTTTTACTATTTAATTTAGAAAACATATTTAAATTTTTTCGGACAAATAATATAACTTCTAAGATATAGATACTTGGTAAAGTAAGTATTTTTAAACTAATAAAGAAGGGTTTACAACTGTCCGTAATCTTCAGCTTACACATAGCCCTAACGCACCTCTTTTGCGCCTTAAATGCAAGTTCTTTATTCGTAGAATTGCCCCAGAACACAATACCAAACCTTAAGAGAGACGCAACATGACCATGATATGCAGTAAGAACAGTTGATGTGCTAGCTGTCTTTGTTAGCATGTAGAGAGCATAGGAGTACTGGGAAATCTTTGAGCATAATAATTCAATATGGGACTTCCAGTTTATGTTACTGTCTATCTGTATACCTAAAAATTTTGTAGTGTCAATCTGTTTAATTCTTTGGTCACCATAATGTATGTCCAAACTTGTCAGTGTGTTAACCCTATTTCTAAATGTCATAATATTAGTTTTGTTAAGATTAATTTTCATATTATTTAATGTCAACCACTCAATAATAGCAGTTAGTGAATTATTCATATCATTTTCAATTTGAGCTTTGTCTTTACCAGTAAATATTATAGTACTATCATCTGCGAAAAGAATAGTTTCATGGGATGTCACTTTCGGTAAATCATTTATATAAATAATAAACACAAGTGGGCCTAATACACTCCCTTGTGGGACTCCAAAAATTACATCTCCACTTTTCGATACGTAATTTACTGCTTTCTTTTCGATACACACCTTTTACACACTTTTGAAATCTGTGTCAATTATTGTTTTCTGTCGTCAATGTAGTGATTATAAAATTATCAATTCACAGAGTAGTCATAACGATTTCATGCTTGTGCAGTGATCTATTCGGACCTACGCAGTTCCTGAGCAGCTTGAATCTCAATGGTAACAACCTGAGCGAGTCGGTGCTGGACATTCTGGGCGCCGTGACCTCGCTGAATGTGTTGTGCCTAGACGGCAACCCTGCACTAGACGCCTGCCCCGACACACACCACCACGAGAACACCACAATGCTGGGTGAGCGACCACACACGCAGTGGACATATCCCCCTCCCTCAGATACCTTGATCAGGGCTCGGGTCTATATGGGTACTGAGGAAAATAATTACAGTACTTGATTTATCGTTGTTCTGTCTAGTTGAATCGTATAAACTGGGAGTTATGATTCTTATTGCTGGCATGACAATAAAAGCGTCATACAATAGTATCCGTGCTGCATAATATCAGAGGAAGATCGTGAGAATTACGAAAGAATTAGAAATTCCTCAGGACTAGGTCACCCAAGCTGACAGAAGTAACAGTGATATAGCTGTATTATCCCAATTATTAAACAAACAAACGACCATGGATTTAGACCTATTTAAACTATACTATTTTTATCGGTTTAAAATGTTCACATGCGCAGGATCATCAGCGCTGAGGGACTTGAAGAATTTGTCGGTGCTGTCCCTGAGTGAGACCACCACGACACGCATCTGCCCTGACTGGCGGCAGCTGCCGAGGCTCCAGGAGTTCAACCTTTATGGCACCAACACGACGCGACTCAAAGTACGTACCCACAGTTTGGTCCCAACATCAGGTGAGTTCAGCAAGCGATGGCCCGCATGCGTCGCATGAAGCCAATGGCGGAAGGTTGACATGTGAGGAGTCATTAGAGAGAGGTATTCTATGTCCAGCAAAGGGCATGTAAAATGATAGGCATGGATAACTATTACCTCTCAATGCAATAGGAATTCGGACCATATATAGTCCATAAAACTGATCCAGTGCGTGTTAGTGAACTTCGCAATTCTTTTAGACGGTATTATCACAATGTTATCCTTCACTTTTCAGATATGATATGTCAACTAACTTAATTTAAAATTAGATTCTCATATGAAATCCACTCCCATAAGTTTTAACCACGGGTTAAACTCGTCTTATTTATAATGAACGTTCTTATAACTAAGCGGTCGCATTAATTAGTTAAATTAATGCCAAGCAAAACATTCTGTTTCAGTACACCGATCTATGGTTCAACAATACAGTCACCATAAATGTCGGCTTGGATAGTATGAACCTTTCGTTGCGTCGGGAGGACTATGATATTGTAGCGGCAGCGGAAACGAAGCCGACGCTCATTCTAGATCTCATAGAGCCGTTGCGTTGCGACTGCAAGCTGTACTGGGCGGCGGCCGCGCTGCGTCGGCCCGGTACTGTCCCGAGCGAGCAGGGCGGGCGTTGCGAGGACGGACGCCCATTTTACTATGTCCCGCTGGAGGAGTTTGTGTGCCCTGCGCCCGGCCGCTGCCCCGCCGGCTGCTCGTGCACCGTGCGCGAGGACATCGCACTACCGGAGCGCGTGCTACAATTGAACTGCGCCGGTGGGGAACTGACGAGTTTGCCGTACATAGATACTGGAAATGAGTCATTTGCAGTGGACCTTCGTCTTGCTCGCAATCGCATACGCCGACTCAGCTCCGATGACTTGCCGCCCGGACTCCTGGTAAGGAAGCGCTAAGGTGTTAGACTGATATTAATTTAAAGATTTTTTGAATTATTTTTTGTAATAAAGGCAATCATTAGCGTTGTAAGTCAGCTTCTTTATAGCCCCTGTAATGTTATTCTGTGAATGACATTACAGGCAACTAATTAAGAGGCATAGTTTGATTTTTCTTTTTTTATCAATCTCGACTCAGTCGTGATCCTGGTTACAGAGGCTGGACCTGCGGAACAACTCCCTGGGCCTGATCGAAAACGCGACGGCCTTAGCGATGGTCTCGCGAGTCGACCGTCGGGTGCTTCTCGCCGGCAACCCGCTCGAGTGCGACTGCCGCGCCGCCGCCGCGCTCGCCACCATGCGCGGCCACCCCGACATATTCCCCGACTGGGCCGACGCGACGTGCTCCAACGGCACGGCATTGTCGCTGGCGATGCCACTGCCCTGTGAAGAAGTGCACGTGAACCAGTCAGAAGTATCTGGCATGTCGGGAGCTGCGGTGGCAGCGCTCGTGCTGGGCGTGGTTGCGGCGGCCGCACTGGCGTCGCTACTGGGCTGGCCCTCGCTACGGCGTCGCCTCAGAGTGATGCCATCGCAGCTCCCGCCGGCGACGTACACCGGCGAGTGGCTGTACGATGTGTTCGTGTCCTTTGCGCACGCGGACGAAGCGATAGTGCACGAGCTGGTGGAGCGGCTAGAAGGCGGCGCGGAGCCGTTCCGGCTGTGCGTGCACTACCGCGACTGGATGCCGGGTGGCTGGATCCCGGCGCAGATCGCGGCGTCAGTGCGCGTCTCGCGCCGCACCGTGGCCGTCGTATCGAAGGCTTTCCTACGGTCCAAGTGGGCGCGCGCCGAGTTCCGGCAAGCGTATGCAGCGGCAGCGGAGAGCACCGAGCCGCGACTTATCCTAGTTTTCCTGGAAGATCCCTCGCGACTCTCATTGGACGCGGAATTGCGTGAATACGTGGCTGGTAACACCTACGTGTGTTGGGGCGACACCTGGTTTTGGCAGAAGTTGCGGCGCGCTTTACCGGATCCGCTTCCGCGCCAATCTGATGAGTCAACTGCGCATGCGACTCCGAACCCAACAGGAGACGCGCCCGCGTTACCTTTGGTGGATTCTGATATAGAGTTAGCGAGCATATATCAGAATGAAGCGGTCAGAGACCCTTGTGGCTTTTCTTGCGATCTCAACGTGTCGCGTTATTCTATGTCATACAAACCCGGACAGAAGCATTAGGAAACTGCGTACATTGTAATGATATTTTTTAAAATCGGGATTGAGTACAATAATATATATTAATAACATACACGAGGTTTGCGTACCGTTCTGTCTATAAATCATACCATGTCAAGCAGCGAGGCCAGCTTCCAAACAGCGTCACTTACCCTCAATGACCTGACAAGAGTTTTAAAGATTTTCCGCTACATTCATTAAACTTTTGTACGTTATAACGTTTCAGAGGTCTTGTAAGTCCGTATGAATAAGTTTAAGTTGGAAGTGTTTAAGTATGTAAAGTACAGTTTATCAATTAAGTATAGCAAAGTATATATTTTTTTATTTATAATATTGAGAACAACGCTAAATTAACATCAATTATTCATATATTGTGACACTACATGTTTGTTTAGAACGGCTAGGTGGACTCCAAATTATGAAGGAAACTGTTATTTTTAGCTTTTTAGTGCACCCAGGCTATTGAAGTCGGTATAATGTTTGAGTTTAAAAAAAATGGATTTTATACCTATTTATATTCAGTGATTTACTTTTCTTTTGACTTTTTGTTACACTTTTTTGAATTGAAATCTTAATATTTGCTGTAATTAGAAATAAATATATATATTAGGAACTTCAATTTTGTTTTATTTAGATTTTTTATTTCACAAATACTGCTCCCTCAGTTAATACACGGCTAATTAGGCGTGATCAAGTAACGTGGCGCGTGCCATATTAGTTATTGTTGACGGCTTAATCATAGTTAATTAAGTAAATCAGCTTAAAATAATTTGCAACACAATTTAGTCGTGTATTAACAAAGTTAATTTAAATTTTGACAGCACTGCTACTTAATCCTTTGGTAGATAGACAAAGCTTTGAAATTCCAGTACCTCTGAGTACTTTGAATTAATTTTAATGTTGTTTATAATAATGCCACGCAAATATGAAGTTTGTGTATAAGTATAAAAAATATAGACGTTGTTAATACGATAACATTTTTTTAAAATTTATAAACAGTTAGAATAGGTACTTACATCTTAACCCCTAGAGTGTCGCGAGCACCTACGTAGGTGGATAAGATTTGAATGTTCCAAGTGTCGCGTTCCCCTACGGGTAGGTAGGTATAAGACGCGAGCGGCAATTGGTTGTTTATATTTAGTAACGAGTCTTATAAAGTAAAAGACCGTTAGTGATCGGCACAAAAAAAAATATCATAGGACGGAGGTAGTTGGGGTAGAGGGCGCTTGGAGGTGGGGATCACTGGAAGGGTAGAAGCCAGCTCGTGTTTTGAGGGTCCTGGCGCTTGGCGGTCCCCCCAGCTAGTGTAGATGGTCCAGGTAGTAGAGTATAGCCCGTTATCCCCTCCTTAAGTCGAGGCATATCTTGGCAATAATTGTCCTTTAAATTAGATGAACGAGTTTTCTTTGAAACACGAACGTTAGCGCTCACTTGTGATTGCCACTAGCGGTCACCCATCCAGGTGTTTACCGCCTCGCGCGCTTCCTGTTTTGGGAACGAGTTATTTTCGCGAGAAAAAATCTATTATTGCAGCCTTGCTTGGTTTGGGAACACATGGTGTGCAAGCTCCAACTTCGGTCCAGTTCAAGATTTAAGGACACATTTGTACACTTTTTCATCACTTGAAATATTCCACGGCACCCGTGACGTCACATCGTTACCGGAAGTGACGCGACGTCAGGTACACTCAGCCGCAGTGGCGTGCATCCGGTTTATTGGAATTCCGAATTTGAATTGAATTTTACTGTCACGAAGGGAGATGGAAGGACTATCTATGTAAGATGCAAGGATTTGATGATTGGCTTTTGTGATGTGTATCAGATAACTCAGTAAATTAAGGGGAGGGATAAGGGATAAGACATACGGGACTGGGATAAATATGAGCTTAAGCAAAGGGTCATAGGTAAGGCTAAGGTTAAGGGTTGGATTAATGGACTTACCCTTTCCTTTACCCCAACCTGGGTAAGAAGAAGAAGGTACGGGGCAAAAGGTAACAAGCCGATAATCATAATTTTTCAAGTGGTAACGGCTGTCGAAGATATTATAATGACTGGATCATCACACACCCGGAAGAGTGGCCTGAAAGAGAGGACAACACCCAGCAGTGGTCGAATACAGTCTGAAAGAAGCCTCCATTGTTGCCTGAACTTTAAATCTTAACCATAGTGCATTGAACTTTACGTTTAAACAAGTATATCTTACCGCATGGACATACTTTAGCGTCAACGAATAAGCAGGCGGATCGCGCAAACACATTAGTGCTGCGCTTAAATGTATCGATATGTCAGATACGGAGCTACGGAGTTGGCCTAACGCCATGTGTTTGGGATAATGTGGTGGGCTGTGGGAATGTTTTATCGATACATTTAAAAATGTTATTGATTTTTTAAAGTATTTTTAAGTCTGTACAAAGGTTTACTTATTTAAATTAGCTCGTGATAACAAAATTGTAAATCTCTGTGTACTTATATCGTAAGACGAGAAAGGATTTAAGAATGACGTATCTATCGACCTATATGTGAATGAGTAAGGCCTCTTCAAATCGTTATTTAAATCGAAAGTGTTCTATTAATCAGTAAAACGTATCAAAAGCGTACCAAGTGCTACAAAAATATATTACTCCAGCTAAACTGTGTGTCATTTGGAATTGTGTTTGAGTATTCGGCGGATAGATAAATACACAAATATGCTAAACTTATTAGATTCAGAGCAATTTCTGGCGTGAATGACTTCGCTATTTAGGAAAAAAACGATATACTTATCGATAAATATCTCTCGCACCACTACCCTCGCTTGGCACACGCCGTCGGTTGCAACCAATGCATCGTACATCGTATTGGCAAATATCTTAAAATATACGTATTATGGTTTTAAACAAAATGAAATAGTATTGCAATAAAATCTCGCGTATTTTTGTAACGCCGTATACAAACTGATTTTAATAGAATATCCGTATTTGTCAACAAAGATATTTACTTTAGAAAATCTTAGTGTTAATATAATATAAAGCGCACTGAGTCTTACTACATACATATTATATAACAAACAAATCTTTATTTATAACTAGTATTCCCGTAATGTAATGGTCGAAATTCGTCCATAATTCATTTAAATTTTAATTTTAAACGTCATTAAGGTTTTATTGTCGACTAGCTGAGCCCGCGACTTCGTCCGCGTGGAATTTAACTTTACAAAAAAGCCCGCTCCCGCATTCTGAGCCCGCGAGACAGAACCCATTTTTTAATAATTTTTTTTCTAAAATAAATGTAGCCTAAGTTAGTCCCTATTACATCAGCTATCTGCCAGTGAAAGTCCCGTCAAAATCGGTCCAGCCGTTTCGGAGATTACCCGGAACAAACACACAGACAGACAGACAGACAGACAGACAGACAGACAGACAGACAGACAGACAGACAAAAATTTATTAATCGCGTTTTTGCTATAGGTGTCGTATGTACTTTCATATGCATTTAGTGAAAAGGTGTTATTTTGATATTACAAACAGACACTCCAATTTTATTTATTTGTATAGAAGACTATTTGATACTGGCACGCAGAATGTACCTACTATGAAAGTCCCGCCCTCCAAAAACTGTCACCGTTTGTCAGTCAAACAGTCAGTCGGTGTGGAGGTTACAAAAGAGTATGTGTTATTTCATGGTAGTGTGTGTAATGTTTTATTTTATTTATTGATTTAAATGTATTTCTAAGTATTATAATATAAAAATATTAGCATTCAGCACTCCTTCTCTATATAAACTATAAGTGTGCCAAATTTCATACTCCATCCCGCAATTTTCTTACTAAGGGGTTGAAAGTTTTTTGTTCACGTATTAATATATGTATATTATATTTCGGTGAGAAAATTAAATTTCACTAATTTATTTGTCGACCGCATGTTGCATCGCTCATTGTATCGGGTGGTTGCGGGTTCGAATCCCTTTGGGGAAAATTTTGGAAATGGCCTATTCGTAATTTACCCTGGTCTAGGTGTACCTAGACTGGACTGTAGTCCATTGTATGGATAATAAAGAAAAACTTGAGTATTTTTTTAATGCATCGCACAAAGTAGCCATTTTAACTATTATACACGCAATTTATAAAACGGTAGTGCGTTGAGGGCGTATTATACGCGCATATTTTACTATCTTAAATATCTAATTCATAATAATAATAACATTGCCAGACTGAAACACCAACTGTAGGGTCCCAAACTAAGCAACGCTTGTACTATGGGTACGGGGCGATTTCTGTGACCCCCAGACCTGAACAAAATACGAAAAGGCCAGTTCCGAAATTTGCCCCGGTGCGAATCCAACCCGCAACCACCCGGTGCAGTGAGCCGAACGGCCTACGCTCGAACCACTGCGCCAAGCGGTCGTCAAATGGACTAACTTTGCGTAAGTTATGTGCATCGGAGACAAATCAATGATGTAGTCTGCGAACTTTTGTAGATAGGTTCTCTAGATTTTCTCATATTTTTTCAATCTTTATCTTATAGAAACTTTCATAAAATTTTGTAGATTTCCACAAAATTCAATCCCAATAAATTTCATCAACGTTCAATGTAACGATTCCTTTCGTAATGTTATAGTGAATGATTTTTGATCAAGTTAATAAAAAAGTTTTCGATTGCTACTAAGTGCTTTTATGTTTGATTTCGTCGAATTACTAAATGAAAGTTAGGTAAGTATGATGTAAAATATTTACATTGGATTTTTAAAATGTTTTCAGAGAAAATTGAGTCATTATTTAAATGATTACCTTAAGTTAGACTTTGATATGATATTGGTAGGTAAAAAGAGCACGTATATTTAGGGTAAATAAGAAAGCTCGAGTGTGTTCCCTTCCGAGATAACCAACAATTAAATTGCGTATTTGGAATGGTAAGACAAGCCACGATATATTACGGATATGGTCTTTCCACAATGTTCCCTTGTCTGTGTGTTAATGATCGTCCCCAGCAGTTCTGCGGTACCCATAGTACAAGCGTTGCTTATTTTAGCACCACACATCTAGCGATGCCTATTTAATTATCTGTGTACTTAAAATAAAAACTATTGATAAATATAGCAGATAATGTAGTACATAGCTGCTATCACTCATTACTGTAATTAATAAGAACTCGCCTTTAATACATACCAACTGTACTTCAAGCTCAAGTATCTCGTTATTTATTAAAATCATTTTCTTGATCGTTACTGAGATAATATTATTTACATACAACGGCATTAAAACGAGACTGGGGAAATTTCAAAAAGTAACTACTGTTTTAAAATTTGCCCTAGTTTGGGTATTACTGGGACCCCCAGCCAATTGTAAGGTGCCTATAATACAAGTATGGCTTAGTTTGGGACGATAGTTGCTCACAAGACGGTTTTTTTTTCATTGCTGGGTATATAAAAATACTAAACAAAATTGAATAAAAGTCTGATTGCAATCAAGATCTCTACTGATCAGCAGACATGAAATCTACTAGCAGCTTGGCAGACATTAAGTCTGTAAATTTTACTGCTGTAATGCAGGCAAAGTCTCCATTGATTTTCGGCAAACACAAAGTCCACTGTTTGGAGACTTGAAGTCCACCGCTGTTCGACAAATATAAAGTCCGTCAACTGCATACCCCATAAGCAGGGACTCAACTCTGTAAACCGCTTGCAACTCGATTGACAGATTTTCTATAGATAAACTGTCACAACTGACGTATTCAGATACGCGATACGTCAGTTTTTGACGTATTGCGAGTGGACCGAGATGCTAACTGTAATCAGAGTAGGGCTGAATTACACTTATATAAACTTATAGGTATATTTGTCGCAGCCACATTTTAAAGCTTTGCTTTTTAATAAACTTTATCCAATCGAAAGTCCTCCGCAAGTTTTCCTCTATAATGAGATGCTTCGACACTCAGTTAAGAGTTGCAACGTAATTATATATCGGAGATCTCCGCGCGCACCCCATTTGCCAAGGATTGAAGAGCGCAGCTCCGGCAAGTTTTACGAGTATTTATGAAAAGGATTTTTCTCTTAAAAAGTTATTGCGGATTAAAAATATGTTGAGAGTAATGCAAGGAGTCGTGAAAACTGATTAAAGACTCTTTTTAGGTAGGTTTTGATTAAATTTACATTGCAGTTTATGTCTAAAATAATTCTAATAATTCAAATTACGGCTGGGATTTTAGAATTTCACGTGCGAATCTCATTTTCTTACTTGCTGAGCGGTGAATGAAAACGTCGTGAGGAAACTTGCATGCGTTTCGAAAGACGTGTGAAATTCGCCAACTCACACTGGGCGAGCGCGGTGCACTATATCCCTCTGGCATTGTTGGAATGTTTCCGGTATAGTGGCTATAAGCTCGCACCCTATTACATTGGCACCAAAATACCATCGACGAAATGTGGGCGCACGGCAGTGTATCTCTGCTTACCCCGTCACTAAATGCAGGCGTGATGGTATGCTTTAAATTAAGTAACAACTCTAAATATATATTTTAAAAACCCCCGATGCGACGACTTTTTAAACTACGAAAGAGCTTATAATTTTCAAACGGCTCAACTGATTTTCATGAAACATAGCTAAGAACACTCTCGATCAGAATACCATTCCAACATAAAAACAAATTTAAAATCGGTTCATCCGCTTGAGCGCTACGATGCCACAGATGTTAAACTTATAACACACTTCTTTTTTGTCGGGGGTTGAAATAGTCCTACACACTGGCATATTTTCTCCTTAGAAAGTCGTTTAAAAATTCATCCATAAATTCAAAGTCCCCATAAGTGACATATCTCCACAGTAAACTTAAAACTGAAAGATAAACAGCGCAACATTGCCAAGATTTCCTCAGTGGAGTCCCAGCGATTATCTGCCGCTGTCACGCCCCCGGTGCTTCGAGCTGGACGCCAGCCAAGCCGGCATGATGGACGAGGAGTCCAGATAAACATACAGCTACACAAGGAGCCTTTGAAATAATACACAATATTTTAATACATGTATTTAAAATTATGACTTCTGTTCCCCTTCTTATGTCCACTCCCCGTCTTGTTCGCAACGTGCGAGCAACACCTCTAATATTACAAGCATCTACAGGCTACTGTAACTGCTTAATATTCAGGCCGGTCGCAGCCTTGCTTGCCGACCTTGTTGTATAAAAAATAATTAAAGTATCTTCGTCCTTTTTGATGTCAGTTAGAAATTAATTAGCAATAAAATAACTTGATTTTCTGATTACTCAGTAAGCGAGTAATTAAAAGAATGCCTTGAAAAATCAAAATAGGTACTCGGTTGATGTAAACACCGTGCTATTTTCGGGTGTCTTTGAAGTTATTTTGTACAATTGGTACAGAAGAAATTGGCGCCCATTCAGGGACTTTAACTTAAATATTATAAACAAGAGAAGCCCGATAACCATCATTGAAAAATATTGATGATAAAGCTCCTCGACATTCAGTTATCTCTATCTATCCAACATTAAAACGTGAGGATTGTATAAAAAGATACAAATGTTAATTAAACGCCGCGTTCAAAGCGCGACGCAGGAACTTTGCAAACTCAGTACACAAAAGACATCGCGCATATGAAAGCAGAAAGTTATAATCATGCGCAGACTGGAGTTTCGACTACCCCAAACAGTAATTAGGGCATACTCTACTGAACTATCTTGTAGACCTTCATTTTAAACAAACACAAGTAAAACTTCACTCACACAGCATCATTTTGGACTTTGGCAAGTACTATCAGTTTCAATGGTATTAAACAAATATATATTTTCATACAATAGAGTCCTATGAAGATACAATCCCATTGCCATAACAGTGGTCATTATCTTACACCGTTATTTTGTATTGTGAAACTGTTTTCTTTATGGCCCACCCGCAGATGTTAAGCAGTCACCATTGTCTATGGATGCTTTTAATGCTTGTATTAGTATTACTAGACTGACGAAACTACAAAAAATAATTATAATAATAAATAATAATTTAGCCCTCTTGACGTCCCACTTCTGGGCACGGGCCTCCCCTCAACACGAGGGGGATTCAGGCCATAATCCAACACGCTGGCCCAGTGCGGGTTGGCGGATTTCACATAAAAATTGGTTAGATCTTCTAAGACACGCAGGTTTCCTCACGATTTTTCCGTCACCGTAAGTGATTATCATATAGAAATTATAATCCGCACATAGATTTCGAAAAATCCAGGTATTGGAGCCGGGGTTTGAACCCAAGACCTGGTGCCCGCAAGACTACTACAGCTTTAAAAATAATATATATATATAAAATAATACCTAGGTATTAATTAAACAATATAGTAGGCACCGATTTATTTGCAAAACAATAGTTTATGCTGGGCTTAGTTTGTGTACATGATATTGTGCTTAGTATGCAAATTCAGGCTGTTCGTTATTAAAAGGCACTGTATTGGATATTCTGAATTGGATGTGAACCTATAAACTTTTAGATAATGTTTAATATTATAAATTAAATGTGTTATTAAAACAAAAGTCTGGATGATGGAAATTGCAATTTAATGCAGTATATCTGGACTGATATTGGCTTGAAAAATTATCTTTATCTATAATTATTTAAATTCATTTTGCAATCACAAAACAATATATATAAAATGGAGTTTATAACTTCAAATCGAAGCAACAATATAAATGGAATTCTATCACAAAGGGTTCCCGTCCCGGCGTCGTCTCGTTCCCGTGCCGCCTCCCGCCGCGGACAATGGCACAGTCATCCATTTGTGTTATTTATATTAAATCTATTACGAGTGTTTGAAAGCTTATATCAATAATTGATAAATATTTTAAATTTCGTGAAGTTTTTTTTTTTTTTTTTCGAAATAGGCAAAAATTAACATTAGAAAATGCGTGATAAGCGGAGATAGAATCAGTTTCCACGGTGGTAGAGCCAAGTAGTTGCTAATTGACTACCACTTAAATGCGGGTTAGTACCGCCCTCTCACAGAAGATTCGCGTAAATTTTACTGACAGCTGTGTTTCGTACGAAAAATACCAACCTCCCCTTCTTTTCCCTCCCTCTGTCTTACTTCGAGGTCGACAATCGAGGTATTGCAAGCTATGGTAACTGCTTAACATCGGGCTAGCCGTACGTCTGTTTGCCGATATTGTTGAATAAATAAAAACAAAGAAACACACCGGTGATGGATTTTGTTTTGTTGTTCAGGATCAATACGACCAGAGATAGAATTGAAATTTCATATTCCTTGTATAACTGGAAACAATTGTTGCTACCGAAAACCCTGAATTTACATACTAAGCTCAGTGTCAGTGTACACAAACTAAGCTCAAACCGTTGCTTTTGCAAACAATTCGGTACGAAAGTTGTCGAGGAGTGAAATTCAGCTTCAAATAAATACTGTTAATGTATCGGCATTTGGTCGCCAGTTTGGTTCTGGCCAAATAACAAATAGCCGTGTATTGACTGACAGAGTAACCTCGCGAGGCACCTCACGTGAGCGAGTCCGTACTTTGTCTATGAAAAGCGCTGGCGCTACCTCTCCTAAGCGCTGTTATTATTCAATTGTCTCCGTCTTTTCGCTCTTTATATCAACTCAATGTGAGCTTATTGCTCGGGTTATGACAATAGGTTGATCCACATATACCAAAATACGCGTCTGAGCAATAAATCTTGAGATTTGATCACGTCATAATTGATTGCCCGGGCGCGGCGGATCGTAATATGTGGATGCACCTAATATCGAGTGTTTCAAGTACATTTCCCAGGATAAACCGAAAGCTGTTGGTTGGAACATGTGCCCGAGGCAGCCTCGCGAGGTATCTCAGCCAGTGAGCACACGGCTAATGGAAAACGGTTTTGGCTCTAACGCCTCGGCTGGATCGCAGCCAGACACCGCCGGGCGAATAAATATGTATAAACTGCCCCAGCTTCTATTCGGGATATTGTTTTGTTGAGAAATGTGGACCGAAATTATATTTTTCGTGAAGTGTCGACCGGTAGCTTTATTTAAAGTAATATTTGGTATCAGAAGTGAGATTATCGATATTATTATAAAAATATCTATCTATCTTACGATACAGGTTCATATTGGAATGGGTACGTAAACTAGGCGTACCTACATAATGGTTAAATTACACTTTTCCCGAGGCCGTCATCAAACCTAGGACAGTTTGACAAGCTTTGCATACTAGGTTTTTCGCTAGATTGAAGGTGGATGGTTTGAGGAACCAAAATTACGATACAGGCAGCACAGTTTAATCCTCAAATTCCCTAGTAGGTACGCTCAAATTAGACATAGCTAACATTATGCGTGAGCAAGCTAAGATAGGTACCTACTAAAAACCAGTTTTCAAAATTGTCCATCAAAAGTAAACTCTATTTCAACCACACAAAGATTCTAAATGGGAACGGAGTCAGCTCTCGAATTTAAAACTATAAAATCAATCACAATTAAAGCCACATAACGATGCGATTCTCGTTCACTTGTCGGCCATTACTCAAGATTACTGCACAGCCAGCGAATGCTGGATAATCCCGACACTGTGTCTTCTGCAGGAAGAGTTATTTTTAATGTGAATGCCAATTTGAAAGCAAATTTGAAGTGATAAGAGCAGTTATCGCTTGGTGGTTGAATGCATGCTTTGGGACACACCTCTGAGATTTCATGTGTTGTGAAGGATAATATCGTGAGGAAACCTGTGAAGTTCACCACCTCTTTCTGGGTCAGCGATAATTACCCAAAACAGAGCAGACTGTAAAGAAAAATAAGGTAGAAATATAAATTGATGATCGTTAAACACACTAGCTCCATTTAGGTAGAACAAAATCTAGACCTATTTCAACGGTAAAATGTTCAAAACTGAACCAGGGATGCGGAACCATTTTTTGCGGGTTGTGAAGAAATTTTAGGCATTAATTCTGCCGGCCGCTCATTGGGAGCGATCAGGAGCGCTTGCATGGGACTGTGGTACAAGTCATAAACATAAGGCAGACTTCTAATACTGAAGTTGTTAGGTAACCTTGTAACTACGAGGTTCTGGATTGAATCCCCGTCCAAGTGAACCAACTACTAATACAAGTATTGTGATAGCCTTACATTGATTGCATTTTTTTTAAACAAAATTTATGACTAAGTTGTTGGTTGGAACACCACGTATTAATATCGTAAAATTTAGTAGTTAAAAGCATGTCATTAATTGGAACTGTATCTGTGTCTATTCAATCCAATTTGAATGAAGACTGGAATATCATAATCAATTCACTATTTGGAATGCCTCTTACCTTTGAATTTTACGACTCTAAGAACTTGACCTGCCTTGTGTAAACAGCTTGGTAAATTCGCTAGGGATCTCTTTACTGTGTGTGTATAAAGTCATGTGTGTAATATTTCCACTCGCTAATTCGTAAATTGTTTGTTACTTGGAACAGGTTTTATTACGAAACCACCAAGATTATAAAAAAAATATCTTGCATCTGTGTAATTGTATATTGTTACCCTAGGGGTGAAGGTAATAAAGGTACTTTTATTGTCCCTCGAACTATTGGCGCCCTCACTACGCTCGGGCGCCAAACCCCGTCTCGGGACTAAATAAGTCTTTCACCCGAGGTAAACACTGTGCTTTTCATTACGAATACAAGGAAAATAAAAATAAAATCAGGAATTAGCTAAAGAAATAAAACAAGGAAGTATGAACAATACTCTACAACTCGAAAAAACAAATGAAGATTCCGGATTGCCGCCCATTTTGTTTTTTTTCCGTTGGCCGGCCTGGTTCAATAGAAATGTCAAAATAGAACCAATTACTTTTTAATAATTTGACAGCTGTCAGTTGAAAGCGTTTCTACCTAGGGCTGAAAAGTATTACTTTCAACCCGCTCCTCAGGCAACTTCAGACCTACTTTCCAAGTATGAGTAATGAAAAGTATTTATCAATGTTCTGTGTTACATTTTGTCACGTTATTAAAAAAAAATTGTGTATACACAAATAGTTTCAAAATCGCTGCCTCCTATGGTTTGCGCTCCACCCCTCATACAATGGCCATCGAGTGGGTCAGCTGGAGTAATGTCACGTGAAATGAGCGCAGTAGGACCCTCACGGGGTAGTGAGGGCCAGTTACACTGAGATATGTCGATTGTAAGCCCTTTTAATGTATCTGTAGGGGGAAAAGGGCGTCTACTAGAGCGATCTACTTGCCTATTAGTTGCAGTTAAACGGAGCACAGCTGGTACTATGTGGGTACCGTACAATTAACTGGGCACACGATCCCAGTAGCACCCAGACCAGGGAAAATTACGCAATTGAAATCACTTGAACAAGAAGCTGCCAATTATATTCACCTCGTCTGAGTCGAATAAGTTTTATAAAAAAAAAACTGGAAATGTGAGTTAGATCACAGTACTAGTATTCCCGTTAGCCCCTCTAGCTAAGCTTATTTCCTGTGTTAGAAGTGGGCTCACGTTAATAGTTTAATGGCCAGGATGGAGACCGAACCCGGAACCTCTCTGCTACGAAGGCGGCCCCTCCAACCACTAGGCTATTGACGCCTCAAATATACACACGAGTGTATATTGAACGTGTTTGGTATCGGTCGCTTGGTAGGTTAAACAGCGTGATTTTATTAACAAGACTGTAATTTCCTTGCAACTTTTATTATCACATTTTTAATATCGATATCGATATTGAAATTATCGACACCAAACTCTGCCGTCACTAAACTCAGGTAATGTGCTACATAACCCGTCTGATAACCCTCGTCCCGTGTAACGATAGAGACGATTACACCACTCAGTGGGCGCCTTTTTACTAAAACAAAGCTGTCATTCTATCGCCAGCCTAGCTGATAATAATAATATGGTGGAATGAAGAGTATGTTTAACGCCATTCACATAAAATACTACAAGGTTTCATAGTGCGCGCGATCGCAGAGCCCATTGAGAAATGTCAATCTTTCTACATATAATGTTATCTTACTTAGATAAATATCGTTTGTGAATAAGGCCCGTAAGGCCTTGAATGAGCTTTTGAGATGTAATTTTGTATGAAAATGACATTTGCAAGTTCGTTCTCAGACTTGAGTTCGTTACATCCCACAGTTTGAGACACAGATATAAAATATTTTGGCCTCTAAAGAGACTGGAAGTTGCATTTATGACAGCTGTGTGAGCGAGACACCTGCAAAGGCAGTGGCGTTAGTGTGAACGAGATACATAGAGCATCAAGTTGAACTAAAAACCTTCACAAATCACAACATAAACAAGTCGTGCCTAGCGTAGCGGGTTTTAGTTTAACCGGCACCAATTCTGGATATCTTATGAAACACAGCTGCAAAACCTACCTTAAGCCTATCTTCTTACAGCCGATAATACAACCCCGTTCGAGCCCGTATGTGACCTGTAGTCAACTGGCTACAGCCTGGCTCTACCACCGTTAAGTTTAGTTCATACAACATGTCACATATTCCACGTTTCAAAAATAAAACTAAGTATACCAGGCCTATTAACCCCCCCCCTGTATACATCGCCCGCGACCCCCTCCCTCCGCCGCAACACGATGGGTCTCATCTTACCCGACCCAAGTAATTACAGGACCCAACTATTTCAACCTTGATGCTATAATTTGGAGAGGGTTGAGGAATTTTAAAAACTATGGAACAGTTAATAGATTTAGAATGGGGACGGACGAAATATTACGCTTTTATTCTCAAAAGGGGTAAGCAGAGTGAAGCCCATACATATCTACATCTCTACATTAATATTTCACCGATTGTAGGTAATTAATAAAAATATATTACTAATTATCGACAGAATAATACACAAACACCTTTATTAATAGACGTGGTATAGCGGGTGATTAGTCGCACACTGAATTATCTCGTTCTGTCATCAATAATTTGACATTCGAAAGAATAAGACAAAGCATGGTGTAACTATACAACCGCTAAACCACATTTATTAATAAGGGGGCAAGCGATCGGTCTCAAACTAAGCAACGCTTACTATGGGTGTCGTACAATGGACTAGGGACGATCCCAGTGGCACCCAGACTTGGGTAAAATACGAAAAGGAATCTAAATTTGTCGCGATGGGAATTGAACTCGCGACCACCCGGTGGAGTGGCTTTCGCTCGAACCATTCAACCATACACTCATGTCCTTGGATTTTAAGCTAAATTAGGCTGCCCCGATGCAGTCCTTAGATGGTCCTGGGTTCTATTCCAAGTCGACAAGAGTTTCATACAAATTTGGAAAACTCTCCATAATAGTCCACTGTCGAGAAACCTCTCTTACATTGTAACTATAGCTGAAATTTTATATATGTTAGTACAAAACATATCACATCTACCAATTTCTGAATAGGAACGAACATAAAGTACCAACGAGAATACCAGAGAAAGGTAGAAATTCTCAGGTACAAGAAATATTTTATAAGACAAATGTAGCAACGAGGTCGCGAGAGTTATGAGTTCAGTGCGTGCGATAAAGATACAGTAGTTTACATTATATATCCATTATATAAATTGCTTTAGTGCTTTTTTATACGATATATTTACGTCCTATTTTCTTGGTGATGTTAGAGCTCTCTGGATCAACAAATTGCTTCTTACATTCGTACGTTTGTGTTTAACAAACGTGATTCCCACCTTGGGGTGTGTATTCACAATAAAGGGAAAGTTTCCGTGTCAGAAATGACAGTTTCCATCCTTCTTTTAATTCATCTGTAAAAGAAGGATGGTTGCTTTATATTCCGTCATCGGAAACTTTCCGATCGTGTGTGTACTCCCTTTGGATGGGAATCCATTTCTGGCATTTAAAACTGAGCGGTACTGTTTAGCACATTAAGCTGTCAGTCCCAGCTATCACAGGCGGCCTGGAAACTTCGACACTAGAGTGACCACTAGCTCATAATATGATAAGAAAGTCTTATTATTACAAAACATCTAAATAACTCCACACATCCTCAATAAATCCATCCACGCATCCGTACTACACTACATCAAGTAAGCGTTATCGCCCGAAAAACAATGCATCATAACCATTGTACGCCGGCATCCGGCGACCGTTTCCCGCAGCACACTGAACCGGCAATGTATACTGTACACAGGGATTAAATCGAGCGGGTAAAAGTGCATTTTTCCCGGCGCCCCATGATATGTACGACGTTTCCTTCCTTTCGCGAATTCGGTGAAGTGTTATGTTTTTATTTGTGTGCAAAACTTTTTGGTAACAAACCTAGCTGCAGTACACATTTAACTATCCGTTGGAATTCAGTCCCGTATTTAATAATAAATCTATCTCAAATATGAGAGCGATCTTAAGAACATTTTAAACTAAAATCGCTCTCAAAAAACTATTCCTATTTTATTATTGTTCCATCAGTTACACGAATTATATTCAGATTTGCCGATAGATAGCGCTAACAGAATTCATAAACGCTGAAGTATAGTAAAGAATTGTTTCTTTGAATTATTTAATTTACCTATATTGTACTAAGTATATTTATGAACTCTGAATTTTCTCCTCTTTCATTAGACATACTCCTCGGCAAGACTGCAAAAAAAAAATCAGGGTCCCCCACATTCTTGGATATAACAGACGTCATATTCATTTTGTTCGAATAAAATGTAGAATTTACCACCCGCATCATAATAACGAATCGATTGAGGTTTCATTCATCATAATCGGATGCGTAGTTTAGGTGCTACGGTGATACATATACATTATTATATAGACTGGCTAAAACATAACCCTTACCTTTGGCTTTTCCGTACTCGGGTATATACTTATTCAAGAACGAGAAATGACTTGTTTATAGATGGTACTGGTATTGGAGGATTTCTGTCGTGATCATCCATGCATAGTTAGTTACACACTAGTCTAAAGCGTAGTTTAATTATGTCTTGATAGCGGATAATAACAGTTATTGGCGGTAACATCAAAGCTAATAACCTGTTTGACGGCTAATGAAAGTGGAAATTAGTTGTAATCCATATTGAACCTGTAATGATAAGCAGCGTCATATCAAAAGTAGAGACGACAAACAAATCCGCGTTTATACAAACATAGGTAGATAATATTATGCATAACGGTAGAGACAAGTGTAGCCACCTGACTACAGCTCTACGGGCTGGCTCCGAGAGTAGTGGCACCTTATCACAGAAGTTCGGTGAAAGTAGCTATTATAGCTGCATTTCGTACGGTGTGTTCCTTTCAGGTAGGCAACGTGCGAACAATGCATTTGGTATTGCAAGCATCTAAGCTATGTATCGTACGCTTATTTTCTAAATAAGTATTTTTTATAAAAAAGTGAATATAATTTAAAATAAAACATAATTAAAGAAAAAACTCATGTCTAGATCTTACAAGGCAGGCTATCTACGATCTATGCACTAGCTTTGTATAGCCAATATCAAAGACAGAATCTCTTTGCCGTCTTGACATTTCAATTCAACGCAGTGCGCCCGCTTTCAGACCTTTCAGTGATTCAACCAATATTTTCTTTACACAAATCGGTTTCTTTCGTGTGTCCGATCCGATCGCAATCCGATTATTTTAACGGATATAATTAAGGTGTTGCTTTATTGGTATTGTAGTTGAAAGTGCTGCCTGTCGATCATAAGGTCTTAGCTTCGATTCCCGGGGTAATTGTTAATGGGAAACATATTTGGATGAAATTTAGTATTTATCTTCAATTTCTACAGTCGGGATGAACCTGGTGTAATATAAAAACGTAAAATCATTAAGTGTACAAGAGTGCAAACCTTTACTCACCTTTTTAGAGAACACGGGTGAGATAAAATGTACTTATATTAATATTATTTTAAGAAAAATGAATATCGTGGTGTATAAATCTCTTTCAGACTACATCAAACTCTTTCAAAGTTTCAAGCAAAAAGTACTAGCCGGATTAAAAACCGCTTTTTACTTTAAAAATATGTCCTTTCACGGACTACTGGCCGCCAAAGGAATGCTTCCGTTGGTTCGTTTTTTCAGCTGTCTGCAACTCAAGGTTCTCGCAAGTGGGAGTCAGCTGTAACAGTCTATATTTTTAAGATTATTTTTGTCTGTGATTAGTGTATACTGTGTTGTAATCGCGTAGCTTTAATACTATTTTTCTTAAAAAATAATCAAAGTATTTCATTCCTGTAAGCCAACAAAGCACTTATGAATAGTCAGAACCTACCACCGGTTCGGAATGCCGGTTCCATAGAAAAGATCCACCAATAAAGGTAATGGTTACTCTTTTCAAATAATTACAAGTTCGTGTACATTCTCAGGAACAGCAACACCAATGTCATTAAAAAGTACCTATTAATTAGAAAATAATACCCTAGTAATTAAATATTACCGAACTATTTCAGTCTACTTGTAAGGGATCGAGTTGAAGATACAGGGAAGGACTGTATTCCTTGTCTGGCTACCACTGTTCAAATAACTTTGCTAAATATATTTAGCACTAACCATAGGTAACATAAATATAAATAAAATAAAGACTGACACACCAACTGTATGGTCCCAAACTAAAACTTGTACTATGGGTACCATACAATGGACTGGAGGCGATTCCAATGACACCCAGACCTGGGCAAATTATGCAAAGGCCATTTCCGAAATTTGCCCTGACAGCAATCGATCCTGCAACCTTCCGGTTCAGTGAGACGAACGGCCTACGCTCAAACCACTGCGCAAAGCGGTCGTCAAATAGTACATCAAGGTATATTAAGGCTGTTTAGGAGTACTTAAGGGTGAAGGGGCCATATTCTCAATGCCGCGCACCTACGAACCCCAACTAATATAAAAGTATTGACATCACGCACAGATGCCGTGTGAGCGAAAATTTTATTATAACCGGCCATTGTTCGAGTACAACACTTGAAGTAGTGCGGGCATGGGCGCGGCGCGGCGGACCCCACCCGTAATCCCTTTAACAATAAAAGCGTAAACCATTTAAGGGCCATTTCGCGCAGACTCTTGAATATTTATCATTTTGTACCCTTTCGACGAAAATTTTTGGTACGGAGCGGCCGGAAAATATAAATTGGTAATTTATTTTCCAAATGACTTTTGCGGCCTAGATTATTTCAAGGCTACAAGTGACATAATGGTATTTTGTTGTTGAACACGAGACGTCGGTACAACTTCCTCAATATATTACTGAAAAGTATTTAAGGCTAAAGCGCCCATCTAGCCCGCGAAGTTCAAATTTTTTGAGTTCTTTTAGAATTTTTTCAAAATCTGACAATAATAAAAGACGAATTTTGTAATTCGCGAAAAAGACCGTGTGCAGTGCATTTATTAATATATCCAACTTACTCTAAAACATTTCAAGAACGACAGCTATCCAGATAATCTGGATTTTTTTGTATATTTAGTGATTTACTAGTATCATATCCACCGTGATAATATTTAGAGTAAAATAAATGTATTAATAAACGCACTGCATACTCTGTTTTACGCAAATCACAAAATGTTGTCTTAAATGTTTTCAGATTTTGGATAAACCATAAAAATACTCGAAAATTTTGAATTTCGCGGGCTAGACAGGCGCCTTCACCTTAAGGAAACATTTATGTCCTAAAGTCATTCAATGTACTTGCGAAATTACGTTCACATATTATTATTATTCAGATACTTATACGGTAGCTGTCTTGTTGCCTCATGAATACATACTATACGATGGTATTATAATATTTTAAATAAATTAAATTAAATGAAATTTCGCCAGACTGACACACGAACTGTATGATCCCAAACTAAACAACGCTTGTACTCTGGGTACTGTACAATGGACTGGGGGCGATCCGTGACACCCAGGCCAGGGCCAATTACGAAAAGGCCATTTCCAAAATTTGCCCCGGCGGGAATCGAATCCGCAACCACCATGTGTAGTGCGGTGCAACCACCAAGCGGTCGTCAATATAATTATATACTCTTTCGGAGTAGATCGAACCAAAACCATGTGGGCATGCTACGTTTCCATGATAGAAGCGCTCGCGGTGGTACACACCTACCCTATTATTAATAGACGTTGTGTAGTGGGCGAATAGTTACACACCGAACTATCTCTTGCTGTCATCAGGGATTTGACATTCGAAAGAAAAAGACAAAGCATGGTGTAACTATACAAGCGCTAGACCACGTTTATTGAAAGAGGGTTAGGGCCCAACTCTGTTAACCACTAGTATCTCGTTCGACTCGCACTCGCCACGCGATACGTCTAAACTGACGCTTCCCGTATCTGATTACGTCAGTTTTGACAGTTATTCTAATAAGAAACGTGTCAAGACTGACGTATAGCGAGTCAAGTGCGAGTAGAGCAAGATGCGAGCGGTTAACAGACGTGGGCTTCTAGACCTGGCGGCCTCTGCTATCACAGTTGTTAAGCCATGTCGGAGGCCTTCAGGCGGTCTGAAAACTCTGACAAAAGAATTGGCCAGAAGTTCATACAATAAGAGGAAGATGGAACCAATAACATCAACGAGATAGCTATATATAATAATGACGTCCGATACCTATGTCTTCCCGAAATACGATAGGAAACTAAAATGGAAGCCATTGCATTTTAATTGAAGTCTTTAGCGCCTTAATCTAAGCTTCGTGCTTATGCTAGGAGTGGCCTCATGTTTAATGGTCAAGACAGGAATAGAACCCGGCACCTCTCACTTACGAGCCCTCCCTAACCACTGGTCTTTTGACGGTTAAAATAATTTTGCGCAACAAGAAAAACACTTTTCTATAAAACACTTGCCCAATTTATTACTCCCGGTAAGAGCGTTATTTTCTATTCAAATCTATGACAAAGTTTCGTGAAAAAGACTTGCAAAAGATTATTATGGGATTAGTCGACTTAACATTTTAAAAGCCGTACCGAAAAAAAATCATAATTTTTTTGAATCACTCCTAATTGGAGGCTTTCGAGCAAAATAAAAGTATATTTTTTAATTATTTTTTACAGGAATCTAAGCCCTCGGCGTTAATTAATACTTTACGAGAAAATTAACGCTACAATTTTGGAGATTTAAAAGCAAAAGCCCTGGGGTCTGATGGACCGCGCTCGCCGAGAACCACCCTAATTTTCCCTTGGCGTTTTAAGTGTTGTGCTGGGGCAAACGTGGCCACTCATAGCTGAGATTTAAGGGTTAAAATTAATGAAAGTACCTAACTATCGATTGAGTACTGAAATACTACCTAAATGTCCGCTACAAAAATTTCCCTATGTAGTGGTCTGGACACTTCTACAAATACAATTACCCACATCATTACCAATTACCCACCTTGGAAATATTTTTGTGACATTTCTTTTATTTATATGCTATTTAACAGAGTATCATAGAGGAAGAAAACAATGTTTTTGGTCAATTTAGAGTCGCTATGAACATTTTACAGCTACGGAAACGAGAAACCTACACGCATGTCTGTAAATAATCCTTTGGCCTTTAAATAACTGTGCTGGGCATTGGCCACCCCTTGGAGCGAGGGAAAAAAGGCAATAATACGTTAAAAAATGTCTCACTAGACAACAAAGCATCGTTCTCATAAAATATTCACACTTTTGTTCATAGAAAAAGATGTATGCCTTAACGCATGACAGAGATAGCGATATACGAAGCGTTGCAAGTAAAGATGAGAGGTCGAGTCTGGCACCTTCCCTGAATGGAATCGCCTGAGGCGGGACAAACGTAATATCCAAGTGAGAACCTAACAGCTTGTAGCGTAGTGAAGTGGTGTGACGATATTTTTTTTCGATAATTTTACTTTTAGATAACTTTCTTTCCATTATGTAACAATAAGTGTATTGTTTGTTTATTATATTGTTTGCGTTTTTAGTTTGTTGTTTATAATAGCAGAACCAACAATTATTTTTATGTTTGTAAAAAAGTCGATGAATGTGACATACTAAATTTATATTATCAGTTAAGCATTTATAATATGTATTTTTGATTCATTATTATTAGTTCCAACTAGTAATGTGTAAGCTTGTTATATTTTATCTCACGTCGGATCAAATATGTGGAGGCTTGACAACAAAACTTAATAACAAAATATGTAATTATGTTAAAATCGTTTATTGACATTCAGGCAGTAAAGCAGAATGTTAATTTATGCAGCCATCTCTTGCCACAAAAGCGCAAACTAAAGATCCTTCAAAGAATAAAAATCAACAGTTATCGCGCCGCTGCAGTCATATTCCTGTTGTCGATAAATAACCTCCCAGCCCTATGAGAGGGACTTTCAGTTTGATTGGTCGACGAATTGACACAGCTTATGTGAGTGTTACGTGGAACCACTAGGAATGTTACTCACCAATATCATAAATATTTACTCTGCACTGCAAATAACATTGCTATTGATGACATTATCCAGTCTGGTGAAATAGAGTTGAAATGAAATCATCTGAATAAGAATATTTCTAGAAAAAATATTTAAAGTTGAAAACAACAGCTTTTGCAGACTTACCACGATACGACGTTTCCAACTGACAGAGACAGAGCTATGCAAGGAAATAGCACACATTATCAGCTGTATTTTCCTATAGCTTTGATATTTACAGTTTTTAATTTTATAACATTTATAGCGGTTGGTACGCCTGTTTGACGACTTCGTTTTATATGTAAAACCCTCTCAATAAAACAGATTCAGTCGTATATATGAGGTTATTAAATAAGCGTAAGTGTGTACAGAAGAATACTTTGCACGATTTGAAGTGAGTAGGGTTGCCGCGCGATCTGGAGGTACTTACCTGCTGAGATACAACATTTCAGTGCTGCCATCGATTACGCTTGTTCGATTTGTGTGAGCACATCACTAGCACTCAACTACGCGAACTACGCACAGGTAATTAAGCTAACCAACTACAGAATGAAAGGCCACGGAGTAGGTTTAAATGGCGGCTTTCATCAAGATGGTGTCAGTTCCGTGTTCATTTATTTTACTGTTTCACGATATTTTATAGCACAAAATCTAATATAATTTCTCCAGTAAGTGCAAACTATTATTTTGATGATATTTTATTTTATATGTGGAGACTTTCAATTGGTAACCTTTTCTAAGTCTCAAGTCACAGTAATAAAGTAATGTGATCCAATCTAAGTCCGACCGGTCAGACAGCGGTCATATTCATACATTTTACTGTACTGTATATAAATGTATAGAAAAAACGGTGTCATCTTGTGAATGACTGCTTACTGAAAAAGGTAGGTAAGGCCCATATCACATCAAACCCAATACTGAGAGCGATCTCGGAAATGTCATTCTTATGACACACCTATGACATATCAAAAGCGTACTCAAGATCGCTCTCAGATCTTGAGATCGATTTATTAATACGGACCTGCAAATAATAATTCGGCTAGAGTCTGCTGAAAGAGAACCATCGTAGATGACATGTAAAAGGCTTAACATTATTGTGAAAATTTTAGAAAAATGACTTACTGTAAGTTTTGAAGTCGGTGATCTGCACGGTGTTGCAATCCTCCCCCACCTGCAAGTAGGTGATCTCGCACCGGTAGATGCCTTCATCTTCAGTCTGAACATCGCTGATGATCAGCTCAGCATCTGTCATGTTCTTCGTGTACACTATCGAGACTCTGTGAACAAGGAGAAGTCAATATTAACATAGCTTTGAAAGGGTAGGCTTTGGTATACGAGTATAACCTCATTTCACACCATAAGGTATAGGTTCCGATGTATTTGTTTTTTTAATAATTATGTTCTATAGTCGGCAAACAAGCTTACGACCCGTCTGACGTTAAGCAGTCACCCTAGCCCATATACTAGGTGAAACAGAAAGGGTATACTATTTTTTTTTGCAACTTAACTTTGTAAATCTAATACTATTGGCTTTGTGGGACATTTGAAGTACTAAAAGTTTTGTAGACTTATGAAATCTGTCATCAGCTGTATCCCTATAACACCTTTTGTTTTTCAAATTTCCTCCAAAACTGATAGTTTTAGAATTACAATGTTAAGTTTTGAAAAAAAAAGTATACCCTTTCTGTTTCAACCTGTAGATGCAATACTACTCAATACTGAATGCGGATTTAAAAAGGAGTGGGGTAGGGGGAGGGGAAGGGGGGTTTGGCTTTCGACTCTCTAGTACTTCGTACGAAACGTAGCTATAATAGCTACTTTACGCCAATCATATGTGGGTGGCAAAACCCCGGTCGAGAAAGTCCGTATATGAGCTGTGCTCCCTGCGTCGGCAACATGCGAGCAATGCCATTGGTATTACAAGCTTCTATAGGCTACGGTAACTGCTTAACATCAAGGGAACTTGTTGGCCATCTATGTTATATTTTAAAGAAAACAAGGTGTGCGGATAACTCGGGCTTTTGTACGACTCGGCAATGAAACCAAGAACATAGCTCAGATTTCGACCAATCAGACTCTCTTTTACAAAATAAACTTTATCTGAAATAGAAAATAGGAAACTACTAAATCATTTTCTCTAGAAAGTGTGGGTACTTAAACAAAAATCCTATTCAGTGCCCGTCAGTAGCACAGACCTATCAATCTACCAGACTATCCACTTAATTAAGATTGGCTTGTCAAAGGACATTTCTGCAATCTCACTGTGCCACCATTAGCAACAGATTTCGCGACTGAAATAGGGAAAAAATAAATAGTCTTTGTTTTTACAGGATAGAGGAGTCTCGGGGTGTTGTTTTAGTCGATGGATAGAGAATGTAGTTTGAACTAAATTCTGTGAATGCGAGGTCATCATGGTCGTAGGTTAAATGTATTATTATTTTACTGTTTAAGGTTAGTTAGTCATTGATGCCAAGTCTGCTATCGAAAAATCACGTCTAAACCTAATTTGTCATCAATTTTTTTTTATGCCTCAGTCATATGGTATATATGTCGCCGCCAACTGGCTTAATCCGCCGTTCAATTAACAGCCTAGGCACTTTACTAAACAGCGCCGTTCAACTAACGGCCTAAATGATATTCAGCCGTATAGTCTATTACAACATTTAATAAATTGGCTGGCTAATGCTTAGGCAACTGGTTGAAATTTAAGTACTACAAAACTTTTTCAAAATACTACCCAAGCAGAACGACCTGGATGGGTTTAGGTTAGGGTTATTTTTTTTATGACCCCACAGAAACCCCACCCGGCAAATAGATTCGGTGGATCTAAAAAAAAACGTAAAAAACCTAAGTACCTAATAAAATGATTCCATCAAAGTTGTTTTTTTCCGACGCCATATTGACCATAGAGAATATAGAATATAGAGATATTGACAGTTTGGTGAGTTTCGGCGCTAGGTGGCAGAAAGTAAAACTAAATAGAAATGAACAGTCTAGGCAGGTAATTAAACGGCTAGGCAAGTAGTTAAACGTCATCGATCCAAGTCATTTGCCTAGCTGTTTGATCAAATGGCTGAATATCATTTAGGCCGTTAGTTGAACGGCGCTGTTTAGTAAAGTGCCTAGGCTGTTAATTGAACGGCGGATTAAGCTATTTGGCTGCGACATATACATGAGAAGGATTAGTTTATACATCAACAGAATCAGTGCCATTTTATAATTACGCTTATTTTAAAATTGTGTAGAAACCACATAAATAGGTACTATTGCCGGATTTTAGCGAATTTATATTATTATAGTAGGTAAGAATGAAGTTGGAACTTTAATTCATAAACTTTCTCAAGAGTAGTATTATTATTAGCATCATATTCCTAGAAAATAAGGTTATTATGACATCGTGTCCACACGTTGTCCTACAACCTTATTTTACCCATTTTGTTTGAATATAAACAGTTTTACCCCAGAAAAAAAGCTTAAATTCATTGTCCAATCTGATAAATCGCACAAATAAATTGTACCACTCGGTACCTGGGTAAAAATAGACTGTGGAAAATAAAAAATGCGTCTACTTTCTCTGGACAGCAGTTAATTATTTGACGCCGGCGCCACGTTCCGTTCTATTTAATGTCCAGTTTTAATTGTCGAATATACCGGGGAACGTTCTAGACGCGTCTAGCATAATTATGGTTTTAGCTCTGTGGAATATTATACTGACAAATTAAAATGGTACCTACTACCTAACATTTCCTGCAGACAGCCTGCCAACGTACTTATGTTCTAGTTGTTCGAGCGTAGGCCAGTCGGCTCATGGACCATGAGATTGAGGATTAGATTCCAGCATTATTTTAGAAGTGGCCTTTTCGTAATTTGCTGTGGTCTGGGTGTCGTTGGGATCATCTCAAATCCATTATACGGTACCCATAGCACAAGCGTTGTTTAGTTTCTGACCATACAATTGGTGTTCGTCTGGCGATTCATGTAAGTATTTGAATCAAGTTATAATGATAGCGATATAAAGTCAAACATTCTTGTTTCCATACAGACCTCCACACAATACGCTGGAAACAAAGTTCGCTTTGTAGTGTATAACAATGGTAGCTCTAATGGATAGCGCAGGGAGCTTGTGTGGCAGGGTGTACTGCATTAAACATAAAACATAGGCTACATTCAAAGGACCATGATTTTTCAATACATTTTGATAAAGACCGCTTATCGTATTGGTTCAAGCGTACGCCGCTCAATACACTACTCCGATTGGTTGCCGGTTTGAGCCGGTTTGATGAAGGTTGGTATTCCTCTGCCTACCCTTTCAGGAATAGACAAACAAAAAAATTGGCAAATGAAAGAAATTATGAGATACCCAGTTATTTCTATCGTTTTAGACCACTCAGGTTTTTTGAAAAACGGTTTAATTTTTTAAAATTATTATTATTATTTACAATCTCAATGTGTTCCTGCTCCCGCCCGTAACTTCTTGGGGTATTGTTTTGATAATAGTTAATTCTCTGTTCGGACAATAAAGGGTAGTTGGTCCGTGTCTCTATGTTTATGGTGAAAGTAGTTCCTTGCTAATAAAAGCCGTACCTATACAGCTTACCATAAAGAATATTCTTTACTTCATAGCCCGACATCGTAAAGTGCGCGCTATTTTTAAAAGCTTAAGTTCCAAGATATGCCTAGTTTATGGAGAGTTCGATGTTTATGCTTCCTTTTAGTATATTTTGCTGTTGTTAATATACACTTGGTATTGTTCTGAAGGCAGCTAAGTTTGTAGATCTATACTCACGTCATAAAGAGAGATTTCTTCATAAAAAGAGCCACTAAAATTGCTCACACACATTGAGGAAAACATCGTCGTTTTTGGAATTGATGGGATGAAATAGTTATTTGGCTATCCGTACGAAGCCGAGGTAGGTGGGTGCTTAATTAAAAAGCTGAATATTGGAATATATACAACTACAAACAGTTTCAACACAAATTGTAATTAAGTTGCAATAGGTACGTGTATTGTAAGGCCACGTCTGGGAGTTAACAAACAGGCCCTGTCCGTGAGCGATGTGCGGCGAGCTCACCTCAGACACGGCACCTGCTCACACCGACCTACCGTACAGGATAACACTTATCATTTACTTAACTATACAGTTTCAATAAATTGTATTTTCTAAACAAGTAGGTGCATTATTGTTCGACAAATAAACCGATTAAACTAGTTTTAAACTGTCGCTTGTACTGTGGGTTCCTGTTATATAATACATTCGGAAAACAAGCATACGATCCACCTGATATTAAGCAGTCATCATAGCCTATAGATGCTTGCAATACCAAAGGCATTGCTCGCACGATTTCAATCTGAAGGGGAGTTGGACAGAGAGAAGTATTTATTCAATATACAGACGCAACTCATTTATATTACTTACTGCTAATAGGTAGATAGCATTCCAGTAGTTTGCGGCGCTTTTCCCATTTACCAATCATCAAAATTTACTGCCAAAGGAAAAACGGTGAAAACATCGTAAAAAACGGACGTTATAAAAAGTTCCGATTTGATGTTACGGTAATAATACCGGTCGTTATATTTTAGTATTAACGGTTAGCCGATGTGTCGGCGGCCGTAAAACCATTTATGACTATTAAATGTAATACGTTTTGAGATAAATACTTTTTTTTAAGCCAAGACATAATAAACATAATAGTGCCAGAATAATCCATGGCATATTTCCAAAAGTACGCTTTTATTATTCAAACTAAAACCTTTGACTATGTTTAGGCCTACGTAGTCACTTAAGTACAAATTCAACCTGATGAGAAAGCGACGTCAACTGAGAAGATCCGCTAAGAAACTGACAATAGGTTATATAATATATAATAGGTACATCATAAGACTGGGTGTGATCCCAGTGGCACCCAGACCAGCTCCTTTTAAAGCCACTGAAATCACATTGGAAGTATGCATTCACGAATCACAGAGATAGGTCATGCAGATGGAATATTAATTGTGGTAGAGCCAAGCTGTAGCCAGTTGACTACAGCCCATACACGGGATGGCTCGAGCGGGGTAATACCACCCTCTCACAAAAGATCGGCGTAAACCAGCTATTATAGCTACTTTCGTAAGATGAGTGCACAGTACAGTCAGTTGCCCGGTATCCATACAAAATTAGTTCCTATCGAGGATTATTTGCATATCAGAATGATGTTTGTGTAAGACTTTAACTATTTTATTGGTGTAAGAAAATACATTTTAGAAATTTTCGCTACTTCTTAATCTATGAGTTTGAGGCCCGTATTAATAAATCGATCTTAAGTCTGAGAGCGGTTTTGAAAAGGCCATTCTTATGTCATATCAGTACATAATGACATTTTCAAGACCTCACTCAGACTTGAGATCGATTTAGCACTCATAGCACAGTTTAATACTATTATGAGGGCTGGCTGCAACCTTTAGAGACGGCTTATTGTTTGAAAAGTATATAAATATTATTATTATTATTATTATTTATTAATACGGGGCTTGGGTTAATATTTAATTCAGTCGATATTATGTCACAGAAAGTCTTTTAAATAAGTATATTATATTTCTGATATTTTGATATGTCTGTGCACTCTTACAACTGTTAACTGCGGATGTACGCGATATTGCGTTTCCATGGAATCCTTGCTTCATGATAATATGACGTCACTGTCACAATACGCGACGCTATATCATGCAATATCCAAGCTACGCGAGCCCGGTACAGATCATAAACGGTTAACCCCTACGACCTACTTAAGGGCTAGTTGAGTACTCTCCGACCCGAATATACAGGATTTATTAGGAGAGTGCAACAATAAAATATATTTTACATTATTGATGCGTATACAAAGAACAATAAGTAAAATAATAAAAATAATTAAGCCCTTTTGACGTCCCACTCCTGGGCACGGGCCTCCCCTCAACACGAGGGGGATTCAGGCCATAATCCACCACGCTGGCCCAGTGCGGGTTGGCGAATTTCACATGTCTTTCGAAAATTGGTTAGATCTTCTAAGACATGCAGGTTTCCTCACGATGTTTTCCTTCACCGTAAGCAAGTGATAATAATATAGAAATTATGATTCGCACATAGATTTTGAAAAATCCAGAGGTGCGAGCCGGGGTTTGAACCCAAGACCTGGTGCCCGCAAGACGCGTGTTTTAACCAATCGGCTATCACAGCTTGTATATCGTGCTTTAAGATGAAGGCGCCTGTCTAGCCCGCGAAGTTCAAATTTTTTGAGTTCTTTTAGAAATTTTTCAAAATCTGACAATAATAAAAGACAAATTTTGTAATTCGCGAAAAAGACCGTGTGCAGTGCATTTATTAATACATTTATTTTACTCTAAATATTATCACGGTGGATATGATACTAGTAAATCACTAAATATACAAAAATTGCCAGATTATCTGGATAGCTGTCGTTCTTGAAATTTTTTAGAGTAAGTTGGATATATTAATAAATGCACTGCACACGGTCTTTTTCGCGAATAACAAAATTTGTCTTTTATTATTGTCAGATTTTGAAAAATTTCTAAAAGAACTCAAAAAATTTGAACTTCGCGGGCTAGATGGGCGCTTTAGCCTTAACCAATCGGCTATAAGTAGCTACATCAAAATTAAAACTTTTTTTCGTATTTTGATTTACTAACCTCAATGTTAAGCAATCGCTCTATGTACAATACCGACTACTCGTAACTGAAATTTACACGGTTTTGTGAGTGATTTGAATGTGTTTAAATCCCGTATTCGCAAACATTACTATGAGATATCACAGTGCGCGTAAAAAAATGAAAGAACTTAAAAGGACCCCAGTTATTTATAGATTTTTAGTGCACCCGGGTTTTTTGAGGCCGTTTTAATTATTTTCATATTTTTTTTTTTTCGATTGCCAGTTACTTTTAATGAACAGGTACACAGATTAGGTACTTCGTAGATAAAATACGTTCAGTGCCTTTCGAGATAAACAAGAATTAAATGAAGTAATTTGGACTTTTTCAAACGCTTGCCCTTAACATACAGTAATATCGTGATATGTTATAAAGGGGGGTAGTACTCGTCCCTTATGGAAATATAAAATCATGTAGTTTCATGGGGTGAAAGGCATTCGTGTTTTATGACAGTATGGCCCACTAAAGACGTTCAGACGAGCATAGAATATCGAACTTTATTCTTGTTGTGGTAGAATTTATATTTCAGAATAATGTTTTTACAGCTGATGCAGTATTTTATGATCTGAAGTCGGAAGGTCTTGCGGAACTTACTGCCTAGCTCTTTGCCAAATTGGTGTCGACTTCCGGGAATTTCGTCTGATTACTTTCATTCACGAAGGCTGCCCTCTGAAAGAGACTCATCTACCGGTAACCTAACGGTCAGAACAGCTTCCAATTTTTTTCAGACTGTTCGAATAATAATTTAGATAAATATAAGTCGCTGAAATGTAGATGGCCAGTGAAGACAGACCAAACGTAACTAAGTATCATATTTTTTTGAATTATGGTCCTTTGAACATTTGCCACAATGTCCGTGTTCCTGCCTTAAAACACATCCAATGACCTGGACAATAGTGTGAGCTGCATATTCAAGTTATATTTTGTGAAACAATTGTATAGCGCTTGAAATACTAATGGTATTATTTTCAAATTCACGGGAAACAAATATTTGAATATATGGTGTAAAATTTCTCAATTCATCCAATCGCCCTAGAATTCTCCAGACTATTGAAACATCGTGTATCTACTATATATATTATAATTATAGGAAATGCTAGCTCAATGTATCAAATGTTTGATTTTGTAATCGGTTGGTTGTAGGTTCGATTCCTTAATCCTCGATGGCAATAGTCTTTGCATAATTTGACAGTCACTAGGATCGCCTCCAGTCAATTGTGCAGTGCATAAGTACAAGCGTTGCTTACTTTGGTGTGTTAGTCGGGCGATATTTATGAAAATATCCATCAACATATTTTATTGTCACGTTCACGAGAATCGTGCAAATAATTCCCCCTTCCGCAGGTGGAGGTGATCCCACGGAGCACGTACTTAATACGCATGTTATGTGTTGTGTTTGTCGTGTAAAATTAAGTGGAAATGGTACGTCACATTTGTTGTTGTTTATGCAAAATGTGGTGAAAGGAGTGTTGTTAATGTCAGTTGAAACATGTGACCATTTTCGTTCCAACGAGAATGAAGCTGGGTAATATTGGATTACCAGTGTATTACATTCTAGTAATTTCTACTGACAACGGTGATGCTTTCTCGCACTACATTGCGGTTTCTAATAATATAAAACGTTGTTTTTAAATAGTAAGTGGTCATTCACACGAGGAAGCCGACCAGCTTCGGTATGTACATTTTTGACAGATAATAGCCGTATTTGACGTCTGGAGACAGTACAATGTATAGAAATTATTATCTGTGCCGGTTTAACATTTGAATGACCGCTCAACATTGAGTAGCTGGATCTTCTCAATGGAAGCAGCATTCTGTACTGAGGTGGGTTCTGATAATTAACAAAAATATTTTGAACTAGCTGAGCCCGCGACTTCGTCCGCGTGGAACTTAACTTAACAAAAATGCCAGCTCCCGCGCTCTGAGCCCGCGCGATAGGACCCTTTTTTTTAAATTAAGTTTTTCTTAAATAAAAGTAGCTTAAGTTACTGCTTATAACATTAGCTATCTACCAATGAAAGTCCCGTCAAAATCGGTCCAGCCGTTTCGAAGATACTCTTTGATTTCATGTGTTTTTATTTTTTTACGCGGAACCATAATTGTTTTTCTAAAATTAAAGTAGCCTAAGTTACTCCTTAAAACATCAGCTATCTGCCAGTGAAAGTCCCGTCAAAATCGGTCTAGCCGTTTCGGAGATTACCCGGAAAAACACACAGACAGACAGACAGACAAAATAACAAAAACGCGATTTAAAAAATTAAATCGCGTTTTTGTTATAGTTGTCATATGTACTTTCATATGCATTTAGTGAAAAGGTGTTATTTTGATATTACAAACAGACACTCCAATTTTATTTATTAATTAACTTGGCATATAATACTTAATTTATATTGTGTCTCTACAATTGAAAGGTAGGGATTGTCATCTGACCTATTTTATATTACGCCTGTGTCAATGGACTGGTAGTGATCTAAGTGACACCCAGACTAAGGCTAATTATAAAAAAGGCCATTTCCGAAATTGACCCTGACTAAAATCGAACCCGCGTTCATCCGGTGCAGTGAGTCGAGCGGCCTACACTCGAACGCATTTACGCGAAGCAGTCGTCAAAAAAATTAAATAAATTGACAGTACTACATAAAACAATGAATACTAACTTACAGCTTAACATAACTAATACACTTAGTTCAATTTCCTTCCTATATTACCGTAATAAGGTGTTTGTGCCACCCAAATCCCTTTACTTCTCCAAAGTCAAACTACCCTGAAACTGAAAACTTCAGGCCCATCCGGTTCCGGCGCGACATTATCTAAATTGCCTGTCCCGTGTGAGCATAGATTATGATTAATGACGTCACCGCACTTCCGGTTGTGAAACGCCTTAATGTGATTGGTTACACCCAACTTCCGGTATATGTCCCACTTATCATCGCAAATAAATACATCAACCGTATGGTCCCAAACTAAGAAACTTACATTAAACCACAGACAACTGATTGGTTGAATACGATTCTATGGCTAGGTGTGTACCGCTAGGCTCATTGCATCGGGGTTGACGCGGGTTTGATTCCCGTCGTGGCAAATTTGGAAAATAGTTATTTTGTTGTTTGATCTCATCTAGGAAAAAGCAAATATTGCAATATCTAGCAAAAAGGGGTAAAATATTATTTCCGAAATTTACCCCGATAGGAATCGAACCCAGAACCACCAGATGCAGTGCCGCCTACGCCTAACAATAACTCTCTCCTCAAATATAATCGGGACTAACACAAATCCCGTTAAACATTTTTTGTCCGCGACCCTAAAAAAATCTTCTTACGATCATAAAACTAAGCAACGAAAGCTGCTTAAGCTGAAAAATTTCAGTCCGCCACCCACTAATATGACAAAACCGACGACGGCACGTCGGCTCGAGGTGGGGGGAGGGGGGGGCGGGACAATTTTTAAGGATTTCTCCCGCTGTTTTCGAGGGCAGACACTTATCACGGCTTAGATTAACCTCAGCGAGTGTGGCCATGAAAACCACGATGATATAGAGTTATAATAATAATATCGCCAGACTGACACACCAACTGTATGGTCCCAAACTAAGCAACGCTTGTACTATGGGTACCGTACAATGGAATGGGGGTGATCCCAGTGACATCCAGATCTGGGAAAATTACGAAAAAGCCATTTCCGAAATTTGCCTCGGCGGGAAACCAACCCGCAACCACCATGTGCAGTGAGCCGGGCGGCCTACGCTTGAACTAATGCGCCAAGCGGTCGTAGTTATGTCGAATAGTTGCCGAGGAGTAGGAGCTCTTACGTAGGATATATTTCTAATCTGACTCCGAAAAAATAAAGACCTAGAAAACTCAAATTTGGACGTCGCTTTTGCACTGCATACAGATCGGAATCCGAAAAAATACAGATTTCGCTTGTACACTCGAGATTCGAAAATTCTCTGGTGTTATGTCGGTTCGCAAAATATAGTGTTATGTTTACAGAAGACGGAACTCGGGTCTAGTTTCTACAGATACTTCTGTGCGTTCTTTCTAAGAGTCAGATAGGACACAGTGCGTCCTAGTGGTAGTGCTTAAAAATCACCAGTTAGTTAAACATCGTACTATGTGGGGTGCTAACACATTCGCTAACGCTTTTGAAATCGCTCCCACCGCCGCCGTTTTCGGAGCCTCACAATTTAAATAAGCGCCTTTACCCGCGGATTATCTCTTTAAGAATTGCGTGTGCCTATGTTTGAACAGGTTTTCAGCAAACATGGCTTGCAGACATGTCAAATACTTTATACTTAGGGGAGATATTCCGCTTGTGAGGTGAGGGAGACAGCATCATAGTATAGACAGCGTCAAGTACTATAGGATGTAATATCTGATAGAACCATGGATTGGAGCAGAAGGGTTCTAGAATGGCGACCACGAGCTGAAGTGTGACCTACTTTACGCCGATCTTCTGTGAGTGGGTGGTACTGCCCTGGCCGAGCCAGCTCATATATGAGCTGTAGTCAATTGGCTACAGCCTGGCTCTACCACTGTCTATTATAAAGCATTCCCCCATGGGGTAGCTTAGGGTGCGCTGCAGTAGCCCCACATTTTTCCAAAAGAATTTTGGTCCCAATTTAGCTATAACAGTAAGCGAACCTATTGCCAGACTGGACATACTCCTTAATATGAAGGGGAACGGTGTCCAAACTTTTGTATATAATTGACAAGTTTTCTATAGTGTTATATTTTAGTCGCTTTTAGAAAAAATGATAATTAAATACTGTGATTTCTGTTGCAATAAAAACTGTATGAATTTTTATTAATAACGTGCTAATTAAGGACTCTGACCCCCACATCAGAGGCTGAACGCGACCGGGCCATAGAGGCCCGGATTAAAAAAAATATATATATGAAGGGGAATCCGGCCCAAATTCCGCCGCAACGGCCCAACTGACCCCGTCTCTTTGAAAATCGCGCAGGTTTCTACACGACTTTGCCTTCACCGTACAGCAAACGATAATCTCTTTTGAAATTTAGACCGAAAAGTGTCACGCAAGCAAAGATATTCCAAAAAGTTAGTAATAGGTAATTATAAGTCCATCCAATTTGGCATAAATCATGACGCGGTCTGAGCCACAGGGACAACGGCGGGGGAATCGGGAAAAAGTGAAATTTATTCACGGGCCCGACGCATTCGTTGTGTCCATGTGTGGTCCGAGGTATGAGATCAAGCGTGTATCCCAAGCTCGACCATAAGGTTCGGAAAGAGAGTTATGGCCCGTGTTAAATAAATCGATCTCGAGTCTGTTAGTGATCTTGAGTACGCTTTGACATGTGATTTTGCACTGGTATAACGTAAGAAAGAAATTTTAAAGATCGCTGTCAAACTTGAGATCGATTTATTAATACGGCTTTTAGTTTTCCATTACTGGGTGTTGCAAATTGTTAGTAAATTAATAGTCTTTATACTTATCTTTATATGACAATTGGGACGGAATATCAGTAAAAACCGTATTAGCCGTTTGTATTAAAAAAAAACATTTCCTATTTATTCAAATCGATAAAAAACTAAAGTCAAATCCAAAAATAATCTTATAACAAGAGCACTTAAAAGCTAAAAATAAATCAATTCCAATTCGGAGAGGGCGTAACTAACATACATGTTGCGTCCACAACCCGTTACCTTCCGCCGAATACAGTAGGTTCGGTGGCGGGTGGTGGAGCCGTGGTGGGGGGTACTATTTTTCTTGCTGGTGGTACCCTCCCTGGGGATAACGCCGTCGCTTACTGTAGCTTCTTGTACCGCTGCTGTCTTCACTGTAGGTTACTTGCAGGTTTCTTGAATAAAAAGTATTTTCGTTTCCTTCCTTATTTATTCTCTTCAGGAGCCGTATCGGTACTGCGGTGACGTCGGTAGGCGACGCCCGTCTTATATACATTTATCTTATGTACTACGTCCAATCACAAAGCTTACATTTCAACCAATCACGTTTAAGCATTTCCTTAAAGTACCATGAGACTGTACCGTCACGAGAGCCGCGTTTCTAAGGTACGGTGAGACTGTACCGTTACGAGAGCCGCTTTTTCGGCCCAGAAGCCTCGTCCATCTTCCCGTACCTACTAAACTATTTATTTATTTATACCTTAATACTATCTTATTCCTAATACATTTTATTCTTATAACTATCTTATTGTATTCCGTCGCCGACATCCTCCCCCTCGTGCGTAGCACCGACGTCTGTTCCGGCGACTGTGCAGCTCGATGCGTCGTTCCTCGTCGCCGCAGGCACCAACAGGATCGCCTTGGAGCTCGGACGCATCAGGATCCCGCCGGCTGTCCGGACCTCGATGACTCGCGTTCTTCCGTCTCGTCCAGGGAAGGTGTGGATGACTTCTCCTCTCGGCCATATCCCTCGTGGCAGTGTGGAGTCCGCGATGATGACTGTGTCCCCAACTTGTAAGTCTCGGGGAGCTCGGGTGCCGTCGATCTTCCTCGGCAGCAGGGTCGGTAGGTACTCTTTCAGCCACCTGGCCCAGAAGTGATCGGCCAGGCGCTGTGTCGTCTTCCACTCACTCCGTCCTTGCAGGAACTCGCCGTCGCCGAACGCCCCGAGTCGTGGTAACCCGCTGGATCGCCCAATAAGAAAATGGTTGGGCGTGAGGGCTTCTTCGTTGTCTTGCGTTTGTGGCACCAGTGGTCGTGAGTTCACCAGGTGCTCGGCCTCCAGTAGTAAGGTATGGAGGACTTCTTCTTTCGGATGCTTCTCTCGTAGTGTGACTTCTAAAGCTGTCTTGACGGATCTGACGAGACGCTCCCATGCTCCGCCCATGTTTGGTGCTCCCGGCGCTATGAATTTCCATCTGATGCCCATTTTTTCGGCTTCGCTGACGACATCTTCTTTCTTCATTGCTTCGATGGCTTCTTTTAGTTCTCGGTTGGCGCCCACGAAGTTAGTCCCGTTGTCGCTGAAGATAGTCTTCGGTGTTCCTCTTCTTGCCGCCATTCTTCGTATGGCCAGGATGGCGGAGCTCGAAGACAGAGATGGAGCGAGTTCGAGGTGCACTGCCCTAGTAGTGAGGCAAGTGAATAACGCCCCCCACCGCTTCTCGTGACGGCGACCCACGGTGACAGTCATTGGGCCGAAGTAGTCTACTGCCGCGCATGTGAACGGCGGCTCCCCATGGTGTAGTCTTTCTTCTGGTAGATCTCCCGTTGGTGGCACCGAGGGCTGGCTCTTGTATACTCTGCACCATTGACATTGATGCGCCGCCGTTCTCACCGCCGCTCTGAGTCCTAGAACCCAGAATCGCTGCCTTATCTCGTTGATGACGGTCGCGTGGTTTCCGTGGTTGAGCAGGCGATGATAGTGCGCGATGAGAAGCCTCGTGATAGTGTGCTTGCTATCTAACACTATCGGTCGTTTGAAGCTGTCGTGGAGGTTTCGTGCCGCGTTGATTCTCCCCTTCATCTTGATTAGATCGTCTTCGAGCAGCACGTCGAACTTGATTTTACTGGATCTCTTCAGAGGGTTGTTCTTCTTTAGCGAGGTGATTTCTTCTTTGAAACATTCTTCTTGACTTCGTCGCAGAAGGAGTTTCTCGGCCATCTCTTTCTGATGGTCTTCTAGAGGTAGAAAGCTTCTATCTTCTTTCGATGAGACTCTGGTGACACTCCGCTTTGACATCTTTTCCTGTCTTCTCCAAGTGGGGTCCGCCTCTTCTTGCTTCCTTGACAGATTCACCTTTTGCTTTCTTCGACATAGATCGACAAACTGGATCACCCTCGCCGTTGCTCGGAGAAGCCTGGTCCAGCTGGAGACTCGTGCTGGGTCCGGTGTCGCGTACTCGTCGCTGGTCTTCACCGCTGTGACCGTGCAGACTTCTTTCTCCTCCCCGGTGTGCTTGGTCTTGAAGCTGCGAGGCTCTGGCCATGCGGTTTCTTCTTTTCTCAAAAACGTCGGCCCGGTGAACCATCGATGATGTCCGTCGAATTCTTGTGGTACTGCTCTGGTAGCGTCGTCAGCCGGGTTTTCTTTCGTCGGAACCCATCTCCATTCCTGTGGCTTCGAAGTATCTTCAATCTCGGCGAGACGGTGGGCCACGAACGGCTTGAAGGTCCTTGGGTCGGATTTTATCCAAGACAATACCGTACTAGAGTCCGTCCAGTATGTCTTCCTCGCTGGTTTGACGTCGAGTTCTTCCTCTATGGATCGCGCCATTCGGGTCCCTAGGAGTGCGGCTTGGAGTTCTAGCCGTGGGATGGAGACCGGCTTCAGTGGAGTCACTCGTGCCTTCGCTGCTAGTAGTGTCACGTCGAATTGCCCTTCGTGATCCTCTTGCCTCCAGTACACGGCGCACGCGTAGGCGGTCTCGCTGGCGTCGGTGAAGACGTGTAGCTCCCCCTCGTGTGCTGAGTGGCGTATGCACCTCGGGATCCGTAGGTGTTCGAGCAGTTGAAGACTTCGCAGGTACTCTCTCCATTGTTCCTCTTCTCCAGCTGTGATCTCGTCGTCCCACCCGACGCCGCTTCGCCATATGTCTTGCAATAACCTCTTCCCTTGGATGAGAACGGGTGATGCCAACCCCATAGGATCGAAGGTTGACATTACGCCGCTTGTGACTTCTCTCTTCGTAGGCGTCTTCTCCTGTTCGACGACTTCCGCGATGTTACGTAGACATGTTCGGAATCCCATCATGTCTTCTTCGGTGAACCAGCGCAGACCTAGGGTTTTCTCTTCCTTGGATCCCAGCTCGATTTCCTGGTTGTTCGTATCTTCGCCCGTAAGCTTCTGGAAGACTTCCGCCTTGTTGGACGCCCACCCTCTCAGCTCGAATCCCGCTCTTCGGTGAATGGCGTCTACCTCACTGGCGATCTGGATTGCTTCATCCTCTGTCGGCAGGCTGTGTAGGTAGTCATCCATATAGTGGTTCCGCTCCACTGCTCGGACCGCCTCGGGATACTCGTCCTTGTAGTCTTCAGCGTTGCGATTCTTTACGTATATCGCAGCGCTAGGTGAGCACGCTGCGCCGAAAATCACCGACGTCATCCGGTATTCCTTGGGTTTTCCGGTGCGCAGCTCTCCTCGCCACAAGAAACGTAGACTGTCGCGGTCTTCTTTCCTTATCTTGATCTGAAGAAACATTTCCTTGATGTCTGCTACGACCGCGACGGGATGTTGCCGGAACCGGACCAACACTCCAAACAGTGACTGGAGCAAATCGGGCCCCGGCAAGAGCATGTCGTTCAGGCTCTTCCCTCCAAACTTGGCCGCAGCGTCGAACACCATGCGCTTCTTCTTTTTGGTGGGATGCGTTACAGCGAAGTGTGGCAGGTACCATTTTCTTCTCGATGTGGATCGCTGCGGGGCCTCTTCTGCGTATCCGCTGTCCAGTAAATTCTGAACTTGCCTCCCGTATTCTTCTTTGAGGCTTGGGTCCTTGTCTAACTTCTTCTCGATGCTCCTCAGACGGTTCTCCGCTGACTTGAAGTTGTCGGGCATTTCCTCGTTTTCGTTTCTCCATAGAAGGCCTGTTTCGAATCTTCCGTTCTTCAGTCTTCGACTGGTCTTCTCAAGGATGTCCATTGCCTTCGCTTCGACGTCCGTGCTTGGCAGTCGAGGTTTGACGCCTAAAGCTTCCAGCGCGAAGTGATCCTTGATGAGCTTCTCTAGACCATCTTCCTCGACGGTGACGTGGGCGCACGTCATGAAGTTGACCCGACGCGAAGCGTTCCCGTCTGACCCGTGAAGTACCCATCCAAGGCGCGTGAATGAGGCTACGGGTTCATTCTTCTTTCCCTTTCTTGTGGACAGCGAGACTATGAGTTCCCAATTATCTTGACCGATCAATAGCTTCGGTGGCTCTTCCTCGTAGTATAACTGATCTGCCAGCTCGCGAAGATGCTCGACTTCTTGCAGCCTCGACCGCTCGATCGTTTGCGGTGTGAGGCGTAGGTCGTCGATGGTGCGTGCTCCCGCCGTTCTCTTCTTTTCGCTCTGGTGCACGCCTCTCAGCTGAACCTCGACTCTTTTTGAATTCTTCTTTGACAAGAGCTTCCCACCGATTGTTTCGATCGTCAGAGTCTCTGCTGGTCCCTGCAATCCAAGTTGATCGGCGATTGTTGCGTCCAGCAGCGTGACGGTTGACCCTTCGTCCAGTAGTGCCAGGATCTTGGCAGTTCCCTTGGGACCGTAGACCTCCACTGGTGCCATCTTGAGGTATGCCTTTGAAGTCCTCGCCGTGCTGACTTGGACCGCGCTGTTGGTTACCTCCGTCTTCTGTGGGGGTTCTGGTCGATCTTCATGCAGCAGGAAGTGATGCCATCTTTTGCAGACTTTGCACGGTGGTTTCTTACAGTTTTGTTTCTGATGTCGCCCTTGCAAACATTTAAAGCAGACTTTGCTCTTCAACGCAATTTCCCATCGTTCCTTTGTTGGGGCTTCTGCGAATTTCTTACATTCGAAGAGACGATGTTTCTCTTCGCATTGCGGGCATTGTTCTGTGCTTGCATCTGCTGCTGTATGGACGGCTTCTTTCTTCCCCGCTGCCGAGGGTTTCTTGGGCGCGGGGTCCAGTGTAGTATATTGGCTGCATGCATCTGCTTGCTTCTCTAGGAACGCCCCCATGTCTGTGAGGTCAGGGTCTTCCTTGGTAGAGACGAAGTCGAACCACCGATACTGAAGAGACTCGGTCATCTTCCCGACGATTGTTCGCATCATGTCGGGTGCTTGCAGATATTGCGGCTTCTTGAGACTCTTCACTGTAGTGATGACGTCGTTGACCTTGCAGGCAAACTCGCAGACGTCCTTTGGTCCCCCGGTCATTTTTGGTAGATTCTTCACCTTGTCCATCTCGACGAGCACTAGGGCGTCCGCCCTACCGTAGCGCCGTCGAAGTGCTTCCAATACTGCCTCCGGTGTAGTTTCAGAGTACAGCACGCCTTTTATCTGCTCCCTTGCCTTTCCCTTGATGCTCTTCCTCAGTCTCGCCATGTTCTGGACCGGCGAGAAGAATGGTGCGGTGTCCATGTAAACCGTCTTGAACGCCATCCATTCGCTGATTGATCCATCGTAGGCAGGTAGCTCGTGCATGTAGTTCGGTGCCATTGCAGCCTTAGGTACTGCTGACCGAACTGCTTGTACTATCGCGTCGGCCAGTTCCCGTGACCCTCCCCCGCCGGGGTTGGCTGCAGGTTCTTCTGGCTTGATTGCTTCTGACTGTAGTTTTCTTCCTGATGACTTCTCCCCCCCGGACATTCTTTCCGCAGTGTCGCTGACCCATCGTTCAACGTTATCTTCCTTGTCGGGTGGGTCGCTAATCACGGAGTCGTCGTCATCTTCTTCCAGCTGAAGCAGTTCAAGTTCGGTTTTCGCCAGATTTGCCGCAGCTCTTGCTTCTTCCAGCTGAAGTCGCGCCAACTTGGCGCGGGCTTCCCTTTCCTTCTTCTTCCTACCCGCTGACGTTGCCGACGCAGTCTTCGTTGGCTTCGTTTTCGGGTTGGTCTTGGTGAGTGTTCTGTCTTCTATAGCGGCGCCGACCGTTGTTTCGTACGATGTTCCCGACGGGTAGGTACCTTCAGTCGTAGTTCCCGACCCCCCCGTCGTAGCCCCGCTTGAAGACTCTTCTGTGCCCGAAGATACCGGGGTCTCCCGTTGAATGCTTCCCTTCTGACTTCTTGTGACTGGCATCGTAGCGTAGCGCAGCGAAGCGTAGTAACTCGAAGTGTAGTGAAGTGTAGCGTAGCGTAGTAACTCGAAGTGTAGTGAAGCGTAGCGTTCTTATCCGGCTCGAAGGACCAGCTGTTGCGTCCACAACCCGTTACCTTCCGCCGAATACAGTAGGTTCGGTGGCGGGTGGTGGAGCCGTGGTGGGGGGTACTATTTTTCTTGCTGGTGGTACCCTCCCTGGGGATAACGCCGTCGCTTACTGTAGCTTCTTGTACCGCTGCTGTCTTCACTGTAGGTTACTTGCAGGTTTCTTGAATAAAAAGTCTTTTCGTTTCCTTCCTTATTTATTCTCTTCAGGAGCCGTATCGGTACTGCGGTGACGTCGGTAGGCGACGCCCGTCTTATATACATTTATCTTATGTACTACGTCCAATCACAAAGCTTACATTTCAACCAATCACGTTTAAGCATTTCCTTAAAGTACCATGAGACTGTACCGTCACGAGAGCCGCGTTTCTAAGGTACGGTGAGACTGTACCGTTACGAGAGCCGCTTTTTCGGCCCAGAAGCCTCGTCCATCTTCCCGTACCTACTAAACTATTTATTTATTTATACCTTAATACTATCTTATTCCTAATACATTTTATTCTTATAACTATCTTATTGTATTCCGTCGCCGACAATACATACAAAAAAACATACGAGTCGAATTGGGAATCTTAAGTTTTCAAGTCATTTAAAAAATCGCTACCTTCCCTATTTCACCCCACACAACTCAAGAACAGGGGAGACGCGGCATAAATCAGCCGTCCGTTGGGTAGGCCGAATGAAATGTGGTATGTAAATCCACCATTCCTTAATATCGGCCGGGATGAGTTATTGTCAGGTTATCCTATCGCCCATTGTGAGTTTTACCCGAACCGCCCCTGGATACGTTACGTTACGAATGTGGGGTGATTTACGATTGAGGATTACAAGTAGCTTTTTTCTCATTCACAATTTTCCGGAATATCATTGAGATCCAGGAGGTATCAGGGTCTATTCGGACGAGCTGCGTGCAGACTGCAAAACCAGGAATGAGGTTTTAGTTTGCAACTGTCCATCGACTACGCAGTCCGCCAGCTGTCGGCGTGCTGTGCTAACGTCTTTGTATATCAATTCTAAAATTTATACGAATAAAATAATATTTTAAATCAGATATAGATGTCAGTTCTAAAAATATTTCTGTCTCGTTCTTACATTATGACCATGAAAATAACATTAACACAGTTAGTTTAGTTTCTGAACGAAGAAACGCATCATTACATTTTTGTATTTTTGAAAACTATAATATTTTATTGTTTCCATTTTAAATAATACTACTTAAAGCAAATGCTATAATTTCCATACTTCTAAACGACCATATCCGCAGGACGAGTTTGTATAACAATAAAAGTCTATTTTATTATGATATACTACACTCCTATCCGTTTACCCTATACTCACCCCACCAATATAACATGACCCGTGTGTTTCCGAACAACCGTTTTATTTAACGTCAATTTCTCATCATTGCGGGACTTCAGAGATCAAGATTAATTGGTCCTGCATATCATGTACCAAAAAGCAAACTTTACTCATACATCTTATGAAGACTCTAACCCTTTTTAAATACAGGTGGTTTTCGAATGGTTTTTGCAGATGATAAGTTGGTCGGGATAGTCACGTTAGGCCGGGATACGTGATTACAGCTCGTGTAATGAGGGTAGATGTAATTCTGTGACGTCATCGGCATATTGATGACGTCACAGTTTTTACGATCTCGTTAATGATACGATTTAAGATAAAAGAAGACTAAACTGGTTTTTGACGACGGACTTATTCAATAAATTGGTTTTATGCTGATAAGTTTTACAAAGGGTTGGTAAAATTTTGAGTATTTTCTGGACAAAATTAGATATACAGGGTGTTTCAGGATATCAAAATAATACTTACACATTTTGACTACGGGGAGAGGAACTAAATAGCAAAAAAATATCATAACTCTTAAATATTAGTATTTTTAAATTTGTCTCAACTTTAGTTATCTTTTAAAGAAATGATCTTTGAAACATTTTATGTTTACACAATTGTGTCCTTTGTGAAACTATCACTTAATTAAGTACATATCATTTACTGAATACGGAAGATAGAAGATGCTTCTAGAAAGAAGAAAACATGCGGAAATGCTGTAGAGTAGTGCTATTTGAACCCAAATTGAATAAATTTACACCGAATTTGATATCACCGAATCACGTTTCGTCAAAGCGTATAAATATGAAGACCACAAGAGAGTAGAGTTAGAAAAAGAAGTTTATTAGTAGAGTCACATCTCTATCTTCTTAAAAACACTTTTACTTTGTTAAAGATAATAATTCTTATTCTCTCGGAAATCGTATTAAACAACTGTACAGTTTGAAAAAATATTTTCTTTAACTCTACAACAACGCTCTACAATGCTATAAAAGAAACTCTCCGTCGGTCGTGTCGTGCAAAGTAAAAAATCAAAAAGTTGTTAATACTCGGAACAGTTTTATATAAACTGTATATTGTACTGGCTGTCTATCACACCGGACTGTAATGTTTGAACTTGACATATTTTCAAGCGGTCATAAACACAAAAGTGACTCTACCGTTCCGGTCATCACTGATGGAACCTGCACGTCTTTCGATAAACGTCTGATGTTCGCCTATCCGCATTAGACTATGGCTCGAATCCTCCTTACAAGAGGGGTAAGGTACCCCAGTATAGTGGCAATTGATTCGTCCCCTATTCTATTGGGACCAGTATACCATGGGTGAATTAATGTGGGTCAGTGCCACCCCCGGATAAAAATATAGGAGAGTAGTGTATTTTTTTAAACTAAATTACACATCGGTATAACCGCCAGTTAACTTTTAACAGTTAAATATTCGAGCTTACGCATACTTCCCCGAGGGAGGGCGGCGGAGTTAGTTCAAAGGAAACTCGGTTAAATATTCTTTTTCATCCCCTTGGGATAATTGGGGTAGAAGAATCATTCGGGGAAGTTACGGAGGAAATACTTTGAGAATTATTCAATTATGAATACCTAGTCAAGTGGTTCAAACCCCGGCTCTCAATTCCATCTGAGATCACTTCACTTGCTAAACGGTGAAGTAACACATCGTGAGGAAATATGTATGTCTTAGAGTCCCTGGCTAATTCTCAAGATGTGCACAATCCTTCCCACCTGCATTGGGCCAGCATGATCGGCTATGGTCTGAATCCCTCTTGCATTGAGGAGAGACCCGTGCCCAGTAGTGGGGCATTTGAGGACTTAATTATAATTTTATGAAATACATAACATGGCAATGATAATTTGTAGCCTGGTTGGTATACATATTATTTAGATAGCTTCAATCAACGGCCGAAATACATTTGAATCAATCGTACATTCGCTGAGCTGTCACGAACCATGTGGTCAACTTCGATAGATCGATCAAATAATATTCACACTGTCGATTGAAAAGTTTTTGAACCTCAGTCGCCGAACGTTTAAAGGTCGTCTTAACAAAAAAATCGAAATGGTCGATTATATTTTCTTCTGTATAAAGATAACTCTTAAACAAACAGATATCTCGACCAGAATGCTTGCTTTAATCTTAAGATCATAATAACTGCATTCTGTAAACATTAAAAGCACAAAACTATCTAAAGTAACCAAGACATAAAATGCTCTTATCTCAACGGCAGTAGAGTAAAAACTTTATTTAAATTAAGCAAGTAGCCCGGGTATAATAAATTTTACAAATCATAATGAGAATAAAAACTAGGTGCGAATCTTTTATTTTTAAACAGTGTTCCGTATAAATAAATTAAATAATTAGCAGTAATAACGATTGTGGCTAATTCGGCAATGTATTTAATATGAACCTCTGCTTACCCCCTCGCGGAGGGTAATAAATACACCGCGTATTCTAGAGACTAGGACCGGTATTAATAATCTATACAAATAAATAAAATTGGAGTGTCTGTTTGTAATATCAAAATAACACCTTTTCACTAAATGCATATGAAAGTACATACGACACCTATAGCAAAAACGTGATTTTTTTTTTTTTTGTTTGTCTGTCTGTCTGTCTGTATGTTTGTTCCGGGTAATCTCCGAAACGGCTGGACCGATTTTGACGGGACTTTCACTGGCAGATAGCTGATGTTATAAGGAGTAACTTAGGCTACTTTTATTTTGGAAAAACAAAAAAAAAATAAATGAGTTCTGTCGCGCGCGCTCAGAACGCGGGAGCGGGAGCGGTTAAGTTAAATTCCACGCGGACGAAGTCGCGGGCTCAGCTCAGTTTATAAATAAATCTCTACCCTGAGAGCGACATTGAGTGCGCCGTTGAGATGTCACTTTTATATACAAAGTCGGACCACCCAAATGGTGTTAAGCAGTTACCGTAGCCATTGTGCTTGCTATACCAAAGGCATTGCTTGCACGTTGCCGACCTGGAGGTGGGCTTCCGGCTATCTCTCTCATTGTACGAAACGCAGCTGTAATAGCTACTTAACGGCGATCTTTTGAGAAAGGGTGGCACGAGAGGGTGGTAATGTATTCAATTGGCTACAGCTCAACTCTACCACAAAGACACTTTACACTTGGACGTAGTTAGAATATCATTTCCAAGGTCAATGTCAGATTTATAATTGACTAGCGGCCCGCCCCGGCTTCGCACGGGTACATTGCGGTTACATTATTCGAGTTTTAGTAAGGATCCCTAATTTTTTTTGAAAATATATTATACCCTATGTCACACGGGGATAGTGTAGCTTCCCAACAGTGAAAGAATTTCTCAAATCGGTTCAGTAGTTTCGGAGCCTATTCATTACAATCAAACAAACAAAGTTTTCCTCTTTATAATATTAGTATGATTTATTAAATAGATACCGATTTTTGATTAGTAACACCGACTGTCTTCAGTTCTTCTTGTTTTTAAATACGGAACCCTAAGAATACATTAGTACAGTCTTAATTAAATCCGTTATCAAAAGCCCTATCGTGATAAAGAGTGGAAAGTTGAAATTAAATTAGTTTCGGCCCCTCCGGTTTGGGCGGAGCCTTTCTGAAGGAAACGGAAATGAAAGATTTTTAATCTTACTAGCTGTTGCTGAAATCGGGGATTATTTATTACAGTCGTTTTACACGAGTTTGAAATACCTAACATATTTTTGGGCAACATTATATTTTATTTTATTAGCACTGTGTATAATTATCACATTATTTATAGTTTTGTTAGCCTATCCAAGTTAGTTAGTTTTTGCCCTCGTACATTATCATGCCTGTACTCCTCAAAGGGGTTTCTTTGGTCCAAATAAAGGCAAAAAGCTCGCCCTGTACACATATCATTATCAAAAAATACCAGAGGTGTCAGCCGGGTTTCGAACCTGCACACCTCGTTTGCTTTGTTATGTGAGGAATATTATCAAATTCATGATTAAACACAAATTAATATTAAATGGAAACAATACTGTAATTTGTGCGCGCTTTCACGCCATGTCAAATAATTTTAACTCATTAACATAGCTCGCACAATAAATAAAATAATATTAATGTTTGTATTGCGTGTCACCAAGCTTAATAACGGCCCTAATATTTCTCGGAGGGAGTAATGTAAACTTTCTAATAGTTAGACAATGTTTTTGCCTGTGACTATGGCTTTGTATTTATTAACACTATGTTTTTAAGGTAAGGCCCAAAACCTTAACACAGTCTCGGCTTGTTAACCTTAAGAATGTATAAGCCATGAGATACTAGGGGCGATTTAGAATCTAACATACAACCAATCTTGAAGTTAATTTGAGTATTTAGAAAAGGCCTTAAGCCAATACGTTTAAGTTAAAATTATTAAGCCACCTCGTCTATCAATAAACTAATACAAATTTGCGTTAAAATCCATTCATAGATAGACAGTGAAACAACGGCGTTCTGTTTCAAAATGAAAAGTATATATGTTGAAATACATTGTACACCGAACAGAAAATAAATAAAAAAAACCCTTTACACCTGATTGAGACGACACCGCGACGAGAACGCGACGACCAAGTCACGTAGCCGGTACACCTAGAGTTTCCAACTACGGACCAACTCTATACAGGTCGGCTTAGAAGCTTTGCTGTTGTCGACTTATTTCAGCAAGTCGACAAAAAGTCTTGTTAAGTCGTGCACGACTTGCGGCTGTAGAATTATCGGCTTAGAAAGTACGTTTTGAGCATGCGATGCATTTAAATATCAAGACCCGAATGATGTTTAGACTTGGGAATCGAACTTCGGACTTCACGTATGGTTAGGTACTAAACAAATGCTCGGTATTAATAAATGGATCTCCATCCGGTGAGCGAATTTGCAAATGTCATTTTGATGTAATTTTAGTACAAAATGTCATTTCATAATAGTCATCAAAAAACAATTATGTACCTATATTTGAGAGAGCCAATAATCCAATGACTACAGTTCCGTACTGAGCTCAGCATAAAAGGTCCGAATTACCCCCCTCGCTATTGGGGGGAGTAATCGGTTTTTCCACCTCCCACCCCCCCAATTAGCCGCATCTGACGTGTGGACGTATCAATTGCAAGTACCGACAGCATGTTGATTTTATTGTACATTTTGAAATGGTTCGTAAAATATATCATGAAGAACTTTAATTTTGTCATGAAACATGACAATTATTAGCAAAGTTGTTCATTACAATTACTTAAAAAACATACTTTTTAGACTTTTTGCATAATCCCTACGGTTGTAAAAAGAGATCGATATCATATATTGGTGTCGAAAACAGTGCGGAGACTCTCGAATCCTGGGTTAGGTGTGAACTACATACAAACATTATAACATTTCTACGGACCCCTCAGGGTGCGAGTTCTAGTCACACTTACCCGATATTCTTAAAGTTAAGTAGATCTAAATTATAATTTGTAATTAAGTATTCGGCGGTGGAACTCTTATATATAAAACTAGCTGTGCGCGCGACATCGTCCGCGTAGAATTTAACTTAACAAAAAATGTTCGTGTTTTTTCTATTTTGCGAGTCGATGTCTCGTGTTTTATATACCTATCGCAAAAGCCCGCTCGCGCGTTCTGAGCCCGCGCCACGGGCAGCATTTGTGATATTTTTTTTGTTTTTATTTTCTAAAATAAAGGTAGCCTAAGTTACTCCTTATAAGATCAGCTATCTGCCAGTGAAATTTCCGTCGAAATCGATCCAGCCGTTTCGGAGATTACCCGGAACAAACACACAGACAGACAGACAGACAGACAAAAAAATTTTAAATCCCGGTATCGTTATAAGTACCGTTTTTACTTTCATAGTGAATAGGTGTTATTTTGATATTACAAACAGACACTCCAATTTTATTTATTTGTATAGATAAATATACTACTACTTATTTACATCATTAGATACCTTTATTGTTTTTAATGTAACAGTTCCAGGAAATTTACATTCATTATGCGGACGCTACACAGCATCACATTTAATTGCACTAGGATTGTCCGAATGGAACGTGTATTTACAGCACACGACTACGATACGATTCTTTGAGATGCCGGAGTCTCATGGGAGAATTTTCGGTTAGCCATCACGTGGCATAGCTTTATATTATACTAGCTGTGCCCCGCGACTTCATCCGCGTAGTATTGGATTATTGGGTTAAAAAGTATCCTATATGTTAATCCCGGTTATAATCTATCTGTGTTCCAAATTTCATCCAAATCCGTTCAGTAGTTTTTGCGTGAAGGAGTAACAAACATACATACATACATCCACACTCACAAACTTACGCATTTATAATATTAAGTAGTAGGATTATAATAATAGTTGAGTTATTATTGATTGACTCAAGTGTTATTTTGCTGAAATCTATTGTAAAATGATTTGGGGACAAGGACCCACCATTCCCTATTGGTTTGTCAACCTCAAAAATTATAAACCACGTAAATTAATAGATATTATAGGAGGCCAACAAGATTGAAATCCGTTAGTCAAGAGTCTTTCTGTCATGAGTATCAGGGACCCTAATAATATGCAATTTTCCGCGGAACAAAGCGTACTGAAAGGATAATTGAACACGTGTTTCACCTCTAAATGAGACCTTCTCAGGATACTTGTATTATATTTAGTTGATATTTTTTGTGGACAATTGAAAATGTCGTCATCTCTAAAAGCTCCTACCGAAAAGACTCTTTTATGTCCCCATTACAGAATGGAGTCATTCGATTTTTACGAGTCTCCTATTCGACTTCGCCTTTGAATAGGCCAGTTAAATATTGTGTACGTGAATGCTAGCTGAAACCTTCCTGTATGAATGAATCAAAGGAGGTTTGTCAATCTCCATTGACCGCAATGTTGGTTTTCTAAAAGTAATTTATGAATACAAGGCATTATTAATGACCGCTTGGCGCAGTGGTTCGAGTACTGGCCGGGCGACTCACTGCAGATGGTGGTTGCGGGTCGATTCCCGCTGGGAAAAAAATCGGCCTTTTCGTAATTTGACTTAGTCTAGGTGTCACTAAGATCGCCCCCAGTCCATTGTACTGTACCCATAGTACAAGCATTTCTTAGTTTGGGACCATACAGTTGGTGTGTCAGTCTGGCGATATTTATGATTTATTACATAAATGTAATTGTAATTACAAAACATTGAGCAAAACATACTAAAATAATAATAAAAAAAAAAAAAAAAAAATCGTTGTCAGCAAATAATTTTTGTTGTTCTTAGAACAAAAATTATTTGCTGACAACGATTTTTCTATATATTTCACCGTATAATAAAAAACATCGTCGTATTTGTTTGATTGTAGCTTTAGGTTTCCACGTCCTTGAACACTAGCATCTAGATTCTAGATGTCTAGAAATTAGGACAATTGAATAATCTTGCCATTCGTGTTACCTAGTCATGTGTTCTATCTGACAGATTCTCATTAAGATATTTAACCATATGGACTTCAATCTTGATATCAGGACTAATCTGGTATATTAATACTCAAACATCTTCAGACGTTAAGTCCCAATTTAGGTGATTGAGGCGATTGTATTATCACTTTTTGGGTTCCATGAATGGAAAGATGTTGATCTTTGAATTTTATTTACACGTGAACATAATACAATGTAACTGTACAACGCCATACAATATTTCGTGGCCGGATGTAGGTACATAAAAATTGTACGTGACCTGTGTTGTCCGCGTTGAAATGTTATTTTATTACAAGCTTGAACGTGTGGTTTCGCTCTTAAAGAACTTACCTTATTTTTAGCTGTGTACTGACCGCCTGAGTAGCCTCACTAGCCACGATCGTAGTTTGTTGTGTTGCTGTCGATCCGAAACTAAGGCTCGAGCCAACCTCGCTAGGCTCGATTAGTTAGTAGTTTAGTACGCAGCGTTTGATCTATATATTAATACGTGAAGCAAAAACTTTGTAATGCTTTTTACGAAAATTGCGCGGACGGAGGAGTATGCAATTTGGCACACTTATAGTTTACTAGCGGCCCGCCCCGGCTTCACACGGGTACATTGCGGTTACATTATTCGAGTTATAGTAAGGATCCCTATTTTTTTTGAATAGTACATTGTTACACGAGTGGTGAAAGTGCCTTATTTAGTCCCGAGACGGGGTTTGGCGCCCGAGCGTAGCGAGGGCGCTAATAGTTCGAGGGACAAAATAAGTCTTTCACCCGAGGTAAACACTGTGCTTTTCATTACGAATACAAGGAAAGTAAAAATAAAAACAGGAATTGTCTAAAGAAATAATACAAGGAAGTATGAACAATACTCTACAACTCGAAAAAAAAAAGATCGGATTGCCGCCTATTTTGTTTTTTTTTCGTTGGCCGGCCAACTTCATTATTTAGCCATTATTTTTCATTTTCATCTTTAGATATTTTGCCCAAATCTATGTTATTTTAAAGAAATTGTTGAAACTAAATTATAATTAAGTCATTTAAAAATATATATTTTTTAATTAATACTTAACTTTAAGTTATTTCAATTTTACATCGTGCTGAAATTGAGTGAATGTAGAAAAAGTTTGAACATGGTTTCATAGAAATGTGAAAATGAAACTAGTTTTTTTTAATAATTTGACAGCTGTCAGTTGAAAGCGATTCTCCCGGGCCGGAAAAGTATTACTTTGAACCCGCTCCATAGGCAACTTCAGACCTACTTTCAGAGTATGAGTTATGAAAAATATATTATAGCCTATGTCACCCGGGGATAGTGTAGCTTCCCAACAGTGAAATAATTTTTCAAATCGGTTCAGTAGTTTCGGAGCCTATTCATTACAATCAAACAAACAAAGTTTTCCTCTTTATAATATTAGTATGATATAGAGAAGGAATGTAGAATACTAATATTTTTCTAAAATTATGCATATAAAATACATTAAATCTATACAAATAAATAAAATTGGAGTGTCTGTTTGTAATATCAAAATAACACCTTTTCATTAAATGCATATGAAAGTACATACGACACGTTTAACAAAAACGCAATTAAAAAAAAAATTGTCTGTCTGTCTGTCTGTCTGTGTGTTTGTTCCGGGTTATCTCCGAAACGGCTGGACCGATTTTGACGGGACTTTCACTGGTAGATAGCTGATGTTATAAGCAGTAACTTAGGCTACTTTTATTTAGGAAAAACAAAATTAAAAAAAATGGGTCATGTCGCGCGGGCTCAGAAAGCGGGAGCGGGCTTTTTTGTTAAGTTAAATTCCACGCGGACGATGTCGCGGGCTCAGCTAGTCACTAAATAAAATGTTACACACACACATGACACACACACATTTGTAACTTCGACGTGGTAACTGACTGTCTGAAAAACGGTGACAGTTTTTTTTTCTTTTTTCGGTTGACAATAGAACTTTGTGCCTTTTAAAATTAAAATTTAAATGCATTATGGTAGAATTTCGACCACGGGTGACCACTAGTAAATAATCAATATACTTAGATGTTTGTATTTTGAATCGATTGAATGAATGAATGAAAATAAGAATGCACAAGCCTAGTTTACCTACTTCAAAATATATATTTTTTTTACAAAATAAAATTCTCAATAGAATGGGGTTCCATAACACATTATGACAACACCATACGGGACCCGTACGTGGGTCCAATGGGCCCAGGTCCCAATCACGTTCGGTACAACGGTATCGCATTAGCGATATTATTTACCCTTTGCGGTATTGGGTCACATGATTTCCGATAAGCGCTCGGTCAAACAGACCTATACACTTACAATATAAAGGCTGAGTTTGTTTGGGGTGCTATGTCGTATCAAAATGAAAATAAAACACCATCGACCGCTTGGCGCAGTGGTTCGAGCGTAGTAATGATGGTTGCGGGTTCGATTCCTGCGGGGGAAAATTTCGGAAATGGCCTTTTCGTAACTTGTCCAGGTCTGGGTGTCACTGGGATTGCCCCCAGTTCATTGTACGGTACCATAGTACAAGCTTTGCTTAGTTTCTGTCGGTCTGTCTGGCGTTATTTATTTATCGCGCCTATATCACCTGAAGAGGTAAGCAGACAGACACATCATGATCATCTTCAGCATGTTACTTAGATCAAAGCTTATTACTTTCATGGTGGTAAAGACAAGCTGTGGCCAACTGATTACAGCTGGCTTGACTGGGATAACAACCTCTCACAGAAATTTGTCGTGACGTAGCTATTACAGCTGCATTTCGAAGCCCAACTCCCCCTCTCCTCTTCGGGAGGAGGGGTCCTTTTATCCCACTCCCTTTAAGGTCGGAAACGTACGAGCATTGCCATTTGTATTGCAAGCATCTATAGGCTACAGTGACTGCTAATTAGGCGCTTCGTAGGCTTGTTAACAAAGTTTGTAACTTAAAAAAAACTTGATGAACGAACGGTTGTTTTTTAACTGAGTTTAAGGGACCCTAATAATATGCAATTTTTGATGGAAAAAAGCGAACTAAATGGGTATTTCGACATGTGTTTTGCCTGTAGACGAGACATCCTCAGGATAGTTGGGCCGTGATTGAGCGGTAGGTAAGGTACTTCATCGTTGAGTCGCAGTTCATGACAGATAGGCTTTTGCTTAGCGGAGGTCGGTGTTGCTGGCCTCTTCTATTATAGGTCAACTTATTTGGTTAATATTTTTGAAGGTTGACAAGCCGGGGTTTGATAAATGTTAAACAGTAAATATGTGGGAAATGCTAGAATGAAATGCCATCCTTTTTATTGTAGGTACTTCAAGATATCTATCTAAACAAAATAGGAGCACGTACGACATACGGCCGGGACGACCCAAGATAAAGGGGCGACATAAATCTTGGTGTCGGGGACCCGCCCCAGGGGAGGGGGGGAGGCTGCTATACGTATCTATTTCAAACTAGAAATACGATCAGTACACGGTTTTTTGACGAAGGAATTACCTGTGTATTGGCTTTCGGCCATGGTTGTTTCGGTATTTTATATACGGGGTGAAATTAAATTAAATAACTAAATTGATATAAGGGGTTCAGTAACTACAAACTGAGCGTAATAAAATATGAAATCAAAAATTTCAGTAGTAACAAATAATACTAAATTTATAGTTTATTATAATCATGCCGCGGACTATTGTACCTAATTAGTAGGTTCTTACACACGTTCTTTATTCCTATCTATAAAAAAAAAGTAATAACAACAAGTAGGTATACTTACGTGTTTGAATAATTTTGTTTGATACTTGTATTTCGTTTGATTATTATAGTATATTTATCTATATTGCTTAGTGATGTGCTCTCAATCTAATTGGTACACAAAACATCGCGCATATAAAAGTTTGGCCTTTTAAACGATTTCCCCCTGTATAATATATATGGCACGTTTATAACTCGTAAAACCGGTTGCAGTTGCAAATATGAATATCGCCAGACTAACACACCAACTGTGGCCGCAAACTAAGCAACGCTTTAACTTTGAGTACCATACAATGGACTGAAGGCGATACCACTGACACCCAGCCCAGGGAAAATTATGAAAAGGCCATTTCGGAAACAGAAAGGTTCTGGAAAGGGCCACAAGTCGCAAGACGTAGTGAGGAACGGCTATAAGGTGGACGTATTCCATCGATGAATGCTGATACTTAAGCGTCTCCAATTATGTGGATGATGTAAAAGTATCTCTGTCTACCTCCCCAGATAAGCATAATGTTTAAAGTTAAAAGATCCATTAAAACTTAAATCATTGCAGCTCGAATACTTTAAAACCACTTTTTGCGTTTTAAAGTTTTTCGATTGAATACTCTAACAAGTTCGGTGTGCAGTCTGTTAATATTTCAATACGCCATTTACATTTTTATAGGTACTATGGGACTATCAAGTCGTGGAGAGGTCGGCAGAACTACCTTCTTCCAACCAAGTTCTGCCAACCCAGGGGTAATTATGAAAAATATGAAAAAAACTTGCACATCGGGTCCAGCAAAAATCGCTTCACCAGACTATCATCAAGCCATAATAAAAACATATTTACTGCTAGTTTAAGCGGCGGAAAGAAAAATAAAGTCAACACGTAATATCCCGGGTCCGATATCAATAAAAAGCTGAAAGGAAATATGTAAAAGAAGCGTATTTCAGCGCTCGCCGCGGCTCAGTATTCAGAGGGCGGGCGGCTATTTATTTAGGTTCGATTACTGGGCGGGCGCGGAGCATAGGCTTATAGCGATTTTCGTGCTCATTTTTTAGAATATTGCTAATGGGACGGACAATCAGTTCTACATTGGATCTAGATATTTACAAAGCCGATACAACTGTGTGTCCACATTTTCGACCCATCAATCTACAAATCATAATGTGATCAATCTGACATAAACCTAACGAAAATAACGGATTGACAATCGAACAATTTGACATTTCAGCCGGATATAAGATTGAGCGTCTAATGTTTCAGATATTTGGTAATTTATAAAAATAAGTGCAGTAAAATGTTGCAATGGAGTCAATGAATGAACTATAAAATGAAAATAAAAGAGGCTATCCTCGAGCTCAGTCTGAGTAAATAAAGATTAATAAGAAATACATAAAGTACATCCGCCAACCCGCACTGGGTCAGCGTGGTGGATTATGGCCTGATTGCCCCTCGTGTTGAGGGGAGGCCCGTGCTCAGGAGTGGGACATCAAAAGGGCTAAATTATTATTACTATAGTTATACATAAAATACGTTACACATAGGTATGCATGTATGTACACATATATACTATATTACGTTACCTGGGTCCAAAGTATATAAGCTCAGAACTGTGGAACAGAAATTAGTATGTTAGTATATTCATATTTAAAACATCATAAATCTTAAAACTAGCCATCAGAGTTCTAGTTGATAAACAACCTCTCCGAATGTGAAAACCTAAAAAAATATTTTTAATGTTATTAAATAGTAAGCAATAAACGTTATTAAGTTCGTTTGCTCGTTCCTCTTGCAAAAATAGCTGGGTCGATATTGATGAAATATTTTACAGTTTCAGTCATTTTGATAGCGGAACGTGTATCGATGTAATGGAGTTAACCTATGTTTGATTGATTAGGTTAAGATAATTTCAAAGTTTACTGAAGCCAAAAACGCCACTAAACACGGTTATGTAACTCCGCTCCTCGCTCCAAACTTGTCCCGCACAAGAATTTATTTAGGCTGCACCGTAGGGTGACAATAAACAGCCAGTGTCCGCGCCTATCCAAACAGTTTGGTCAACGCGTCCCGAATAACCAAACGTTTATTCACGATGCGATTTAACCGCACTTTTATTGTATTTTATTGATGTCTTGGAGAAGGACCTTAATCCCTAAAGAGATGGTCACATATTCAACAAAGATTATCACCAGCTGAACAGTGAGGGAAACCATTGCGAGGAAATTTGCGGGTATTTCGAAAAAGATTAAGAAGTGTGCCAACTCGCATTTGGCTAGCGTAATGACTCGCCCAACCTCAATTAGCTCGTCCACTATTCCATTGGAACCAAAATACTATTCCTAATTCTGATTTATATAACAGAGTCGGAAAACAAACGTACGACCCACCTTATGTTTAGCAATTGCCATAGCTTATACGAGTAGATGCTTGCAATACCAAAACCATTGCTTCCACGTTTCCGTCTTCAGGGGGAGTGCGTCAGAGGAAGTGGAAGGGAGGGGGGTCGGATATGAAATCGGCACTGTAGTGCACCTCTACTTACACCTTTTGGGATGTGTATAACATAATATCACATTTCAGGACATATTTCCACACTTTAGTGGACTGACAATCACAAAAGGAATTCAAATTCATTACTTAGAATGCAGAAGTTGCAATGCGGACTCATAACTTCAAATGTACATTCTTCTATTTCATATTTGTTTCTGGCAAACAGCAATAAGGGTGATATTGCTATGTTTATTGACATACAGAACAATATAGGATTGAATGTAGCATTATTATTGCGATATGAAGATGAAATTAGATTTTTCTTATTAGAAATACGTAGGTACCTACTATTTGGATTGTCATGATTCTGACGTTAATATTTATTTTGGTTAAATCGATATTCTTATTTATTATAATCAGAATATTTGTTACTCGAGTAAATAGTAATAATTGGCATTATGAACCGTCTAAATAGTGTCAAGACTCAAGACCATATATGTCATTTGACTCTACCATGGGATACAATTATATAGATAAGAATAGGCCAAAACCCATGGGATTTTATTCCCTTAGGGATGACCTTTTCATGATTTATCCTTTTTTGATTGTCATTGAGCGATCTCCCAGTCCATCGGACGAAATACAGCACAAACGTCGCTAAGTCTGGACCATACCATCAGTAAACTTTAACACAACATCAAAAAAGGAAAAAAAAACAATTCGTCCAAGCAATAACAAGCGGGTCAACCATGAAAACATACCCAAAAAGCTGAAGCATTTCTGGTACGGAAAAAATAACGTGTAAAATTGGTCCATTACATTTTGACTCCTCATAAGTAAATAATAAACCCTTTGACCCCAATCGGAGCCGCGCGGCCGACCGGAAAATACTGGTTTTAAACAGTAACGTCCGACGAGAACCGGTTGGGACCGGTGCCGGCCGGATGGAGAGTTTGATCGCTCAGATTTTAGTACTGCTTATTTTTGTTATGTCACTCACTCATTGCGGTTACATAAAGCCGTTTATAGCTTCAGGATAGCAGCACAGACATGAATAGTGTTGTGGTATAGTGTGAAATCTGGGTACTAAAACACATCCGTGATTCATCTTACCTTTACCGTTATACTGTGACGTCCTATAGGACTTTGCCTGACCTGGTCCTATGTCAGGTAAAGACGGCAGTTCTCGCTCTTGTACATAACTAGAGAACTCTCAGCTAACTCTTATAATGGCTAATCCACGAACAGGACTGATGTATTTAAACCAAGCAGCTTATTGTCGATAGCCCTGTCTCTCTCTATATGTGTCTATATCTAGTTATCTGCTTTTCCCTGTTCAGGTGGTTATAATTGGAACAACATTACAATTGGATATCATTTTGCAGAACGGAATCAATCCACACGCACTGCTGTAGACCAAACCAACCTTGTGTTAGTCGTTCTAGGTTGGTTTTAGTTTGCAGAAATGTGTGCGCGTTGGTTCCATTTTGCAAACCTACGTCCAATTGCAAACATTCCATAATGTGTCTTTATCACATCTTCGAAAAAAATAACATTACGCCCGATCTTGGAAACGTCATTCTTATGTCATACCAGTACAAAATGGCATGTCAAAAGCGTACTCAAGATCGATCTCTGACTTGTGATAGATTTATTAATACGGCCCTAATTACTCATCCAAGAAGCGCTCTTTACATCTCACATTATTATCTGCTAATTATATAGACACTGTAATTGATATGTTCTCGTACATAACCTTCAAAAGGTTGTAAAGCTAAAGGTATGTTCCAACCAATACAATTCTCGGAGAGTAGTTCAGAAGCTAGTTACGTGTAAAACATCGGCGATGAACAAATTCTGCGCGCCTAGTGGGCTGAAACACTAATTGAGCGATGGACGTAGGGTTGTCAACATACTTTAATTAAAGTACAGGAAAATATATAACGTAAAATGCTACAAAAATTATAATTTGGAAATATCAACCTACCGAGCGAGTGTAACCAGACATAATTAATAATAAATTGTTTGATATACATCCATGTGTACAAAATACGCTCTATCCTCTTTCTGTCTGTCCAACTCCTCTTTAAGTCGGCACCGAGCAAGCAATGCCTTTCGTATTCCAAGCATCTATAAGCTACGGTAACTGCTTAGTATCAAGCAGGTCCTACACTGGTTTGCTGACCTTTTTATACAAAAAAATTACTTTTCGTACGGTCTTTTATGTAGTGTTAGGTATTTTAATTTTAATTTTTACAGATGTTTTAGTTTTATTTAAGTATTTTTACTGACACCAACTTTTCTAATGGTTGCCAGCCCTACGGCCCGTTTGCGTGGGTTAATTGTGCCGCTCCAACGGCTCCGGTATTTGTTCAATGTTACTTTAATTTGGTTAGACCTGCAAAATAAACGTATTTTTACGTAATATTTCGTGTAGAGATTGAAACACAACAATGGTCTTTGTTTTCAGATGCAATGAGTCATTTTTTGAATGTAATCGGTGACTCTTGCCTCTTCTTATATTTGGGACGACGAGCCTTTCTAAAGATATTGTCAAAATGAAATAATAAACAATGTAAGCCCAACGAATTACGAATGTCACAGCCGGAGGACTTAAAAAAAACCAAATATATTATAAATGAATTTAATTAGAATTGTTAATTAAATTACAATTACTTAATAATCTAACTTAAGTGTAGATTCGGACGATGCTAGTACCGAAGTGCAGGTGGTGTGAATTGTTTCACACAGGTAACATGAGCGATGACGTCCGGCGTGGGATCCTGTGTCAGCGTTTACCTAAGTAGGTAAATTTCCATGCACGAGGCGTCGAGTCAGCATGCCCTGGTTGCGAAGTCCAAGAATGACGCAAATTGCATGATGACACCTATCAGCGGTTTTGGTGTAAGCAGGGCATGTAACACCTCTCCCCTTAGATCAGCAACTATTGAGTGCGTTGAGCGAAAATATTGCTGAAGACCTATCCTTAGGCTTTTCAGGAGTGGCATAGATTTCATCTGTAGGTGACTTCTTCTCTTTTGGCGTTCGTCGTTGAGATAGATAATGTAAGACGGCGGCAATGGTGGCTATTAGTATTCCAGATAGCATGACGTAGAAAGGTATAGTCGTATGATACAGCGACTCGTCATCTCGAATATGGTCCATCTCTGGCGGATGCTGTTCCAAGATTTGTCTCTCTACGTTGTGCAGGCTTTTCAGGTTTATGGAGTTTAACCTGATGTGTTGAACGGGATCGTTGACGGTATAGTTATGTATTTCAGCTATCTTGAGAGGCTGTCCTGTTATTCGGTCATCTTCGTTGATGATGGTTACTTCGTCAGTACGCAAGGAACATTTTTTTGGAATTGTCGCGAGATAACTTCCGTGCAGCGAGGTGAATTCTCGACGTTCGCAATTCAGCTCCGTTTTCGTCGGCTTTGAGAAGATTAGTGTGTAGTGTTGGTCGTCTAGTTGCTCCAGTGCTTGTCCGGTGAGTAAGATCTTAGTCGGCTGGCAGGTGTTGTCCACAGCTTGGTTGAAGATGAGGTTCTGTATGCAGTCCGGATGTTCTCTCGGGCGATTATTCGGTGTTACTTCACAGATATGTTGCTGGTTAAACTTCGGGCATTCAGCCTCCATGTACATGAAAGCTTTCCCATTGGTTGCTATATAAGGATAAGGCGGGATGATGGTTTGCAAGGATTTGTTGGGAACAATTGCTAACCTATATAATTGAAATACATCAGGAGAGATAACTGGAATTTTAAAAATGAAAACTATTCTTTTACCTACGAAATAATAACCTGGTTTAATTATTTTATAATACTCTCTTATATCGGATTCTAAGATATGATCATGTCCATATAAGGATTTAAGCCTATCGATCATGTTACTTAAAACATTAAAACCTATCATACTATGATGTGCGCTTGACGCACGTACAAATGCTAAACTATCTTCTATCTTATTTAAACTTAAATATAAATCCTCAGCGTTCTCGCTGATTATAGTTAATATCTGAGCAAACTTGATAAATTTCGAGAGATAAAGTTTTTTATCCATAAGTAACTGAATGGTATCGTTAATTCTAACCTGATTCTCGACAATTTGGTTTAATAGACTATCGTGCTGAATCATCCATTCTTTATTAAGGCTCATATGTTTGCTCAACTCAGATGACATCTTATTCTCGTTATTTTCTAAGACTTTAATCGCGGAGTCGTATTTTAATGCATCAGCGTAATCTAAGTTACCGGTGATACTTTTTATAATAGATCCAAGTCCGTTAAGAAGGCTTCTCTTACGGCGGTTGGGCTCAAGGCTATTAATCTGGTCTCTGATTTTAATTAGTTTGTTCGAAAGATAATTAGTCTGTAACTCGTATAAAACTATCGTATTATTATCCAATATAGATTCGAATGATTTTAATTGGGATTCTATGGAATCTAGTCTGTCTTCAATGTCGGTAAGTTCAAGGTACTGTATGAAAGTATGATAATGTGTAATAAGTCTTGTTTGTCCGAGATAAAATGGTGGTAGTCCGGGTCCATTATCTAGATTCTCAAGTCTTATCTCGTGCGCTAGTGTCAGGAGGAGGATCGTCGTCAGGATTATTCTGTAACAATTTAGGTACACGTTTAAGACGATTTTTGGCTATGGGACCTTTCTTTTTGGACGTGTAGATATGAATGGGTAAGTCCGCTAATACGGTGTCTTGCGTATAACGCGGTGCGGTTTTCTGCCTACTAGCTATCGGGTTCTTGACGAAAATCTGTTGATCTGGCTGATATGCTACTTCCGGTTCTCTAGTTTTGTTGCGATTATCAATTAAGTTGGTTCGGATTGCAAGCGATGACTCGTTAATTAGTTCATAGACAGATTTCATCTGGTCTTTGTGATTTATAATATATTGTTGCATAAGATGCTCGGTCAGGTCAATGTCAAGTGGGTCTCTAGGATCGAAATGTCCTCTTATTATGTCGTGAGGTCGGCACTTTGTGAAACTGTGCACTGAGCTGTTGTAACCTAATACGGCGTACGGTATTAATTTTATTATTGGTTCATCCTTTTGTTTTAGTTTCAAAATTCGTATGTGTTCTAACAAGGTGGAGTGAAACCTTTCGATCATGCCGTTGTCGTTAGGAGAATGAGGTAAGGTTTTATGATGAATAATTTTGTGTAATCTCATGAATTCAGAAAATAGTTGGTTTGTAAATTCCGTGCCGTTGTCGGTGACGACCGTTAGAGGAAGACCATGATGAGTACAATAGTTTAAAAGAGCTTGTACTATGCTAACTGCTGTACCATCTCTAAGGTAATAAGCCTGTCCGTATTTAGAGAATGCGTCCATGCAAGTTAGGTACTTTTCGTTTTGGACTGTGAACAGATCTAAGTGAACTATCTCGAGAGGTTTGGTTGCAGGTGGAACGATGTTAAATTGGGGTCTAATTGGGTTTCTATCGTATTTCGATTGTCCGCATATTGTGCATTCGTTAATATATTTAGTAATTTCCTCTTTCATTTTAGGCCAAAAGTATCTGCGCGATAAGGCTAGGTAACACTCATTTATGCCTCTATGGTTAGTTTTACCTTCGTGATAGTGTTTAATAATTTCTTGTTGTCTTAAATACTCTTTAACGTCTTCCAATTCGGTTTTAGTTAAAACGAGATTCATAGATGAACTCTTAAAATGAGTTTGGATAATTGGGATGATTGAATACATACCTAGAGGAGGAGTGATCTTGAGAGCAGTTTTGACTTTAGGGTTAACGAATTCTTTAATGGCATTGATAACATCTTGCTCCATATTAGATTCGGAAATTTGGATAAAAGTACGTGTGTGCGTGTCGAATACCTTGGTAGCGGTCGGTTTACGTTTAAAATCTCCTACTATCGTTAGACATAACTGTCGGTGAAATTTATTTAAAGGTTCGTCCGTTATCGGGATCTCAAGGATGGGATTCTCGTTACTAGTATGAGCAGTGGCGGTGGTGGAGTCGTTAGATTGTAAGGGAGGTTTCTCAGATGGATTAGCGACCATCGAATCGGTTTCTTCGTTATTAATCTCGATTCGGGATAGCGCGTCTGCGTTCGTGTTACACTTGCCTTTTTTATAGACAATAGTGTAATCGTATTCACTAAGCTTAAGTCGCCATCGAGTCAAACGAGAGTTCGGCTCTTTGATGTTCATGATCCACTGAAGGGGCTTGTGGTCAGTGAATATTTTAAACTTTCGACCGAAAAGGTAAGGCCTAAAATATTTGGTAGCCCAAACTATAGCTAGGAGTTCTTTTTCGATTGTGCTATAATTTATTTCACTATCGTTTAGGGTTCTAGATGCATAACAAACGGGTTTGTCAGATCCAATAGGGCCCTGTGAGAGTACGGCACCTATTGCCAAATTTGAAGCATCCGTAGTTAGGATAAATTCTTTTGTGAAATCGGGAAACTGCAATATGGGATCGTTTATTAACAGAGATTTACATTTTTCAAAACACTCGGTGTATTCTGAATTCAGGATAATTTTACTGTGTTTTTTCAGGCACTTGGTCATAGGCTTGGTTATTCGTGCAAAGTCGGGAATAAATTTTCGGTAGTATCCGAGAAGTCCTAGGAATTGTTTTATTTCCTTTACAGTTTTGGGAATAGGGTAGTTTTGGATAGCCGAAATTTTTTCGGGGTTTGGTTTTACTCCTTCGCCACTAATGACATGTCCTAAATAAGCTGTTTCTAATTTAAGGAATTCGGACTTGTCCATCTGAATTTTGAAATTTGATTCGCGTAGTCTACTGAATACCTTTTCTAAGTTAACCATCATTTCTTGAAGAGAAGTACTGAAAACGATAATGTCGTCGAGATATACGAGACAAATCTCGTTCTGGAGACCTCTGAGCACGTTATCCATAACGCGTTGGAACGTAGATGGAGAATTTTTTAAGCCCATAGGCATACGCAAAAATTCGTAATGCCCATGCTCGACATTGAACGCTGTTTTAGGGATATCGTCGGGATGCATCTCTACTTGGTAGAATCCTGAAAAAAGATCTAGGGTACAGAAGTACTGGCATCTACCGAGCTTATCTAGAACGTCTGAAATGTTAGGGATGGGGTATTTGTCATCCACGGTCTTCTCGTTCAATTTCCTGTAATCGACTACGATTCTCCATTTTTGCTTACCGGATGAGTCTGACTTTTTTGGGACTACCCATATGGGTGAACTCCAAGCAGAGTCGGAAGGTCGTATGATACCTTGATCTAGCATTTTAGTCATTTGGTCTCTAACTTCCTGCCTGTGTATATAGGGGTATCGATAGCTTTTAGTGTATATGGGAATTTCGTCGGTTGTCCTAATATGATGTTTGATTTTATTAGTAAAGCTAAGAGGTTCATTATCGAGATAAAATACATCAGCATATTTACTGCATAGCATTTCTAAATTGGCTCTCTCTTCGGGATTTAAATGATCTGTACGTAAGCGCGATAATACTTCGCGTACACGCTCCGGGTCATGTTCGGTGCGCGTGCACTCAGTATTAAATAACTGCACCTGCAATGGGTGGTCGAGTTGATTGAATGAAATAATTATATCGCGATTCGTCGGGTTTTCTATTTCGATAATGCCTGTCTGATTTGTGACCGTGGTAATGCATTCATGAATTATGCAATTACACATGATCTGCTCTTCAACGTGAACGTCTCCGTCGGGATTAAAAATTGGGGCGTTGATTAATTTAGATGTGTTTGCCGGAATGATTTCTTGAGCGTTAATCTTTCTGCACTGATAAAATTTCATAGGTATTTGCGCGTCCTCAGTGATCAAAAAATTATGTTTCAAATCGATTTGGCAGTTATCTAAGATATCTAGTCCTAGCAATCCGTCGAAATGATTATGAAATTTATAAACGAAGAATTTAACATATTTTTTATCGTTAAATTCGGGAAAATTCGGAATAGTAATGGAATGGTCATGTACGCTAGTTATTCGAGAATTAGTTACTTCGAAGGGGTCTAGATTCAAACATACGTGTGGGAAAAAACTTTGGACGGCTTCGGGGCTGATAAAAGATTGATTAGCGCCGGTATCTACTAGTAGTTTAAGCGGGGGGTCTGATATCTGAATATAGCGGAGCTCTCTTTTAGTTTGTAAGTTAAGTTCTATTCTGGTTCTATTTTGGGAATGTCCTTGGAAAAATCCGATTCACAAGGTTCGGGATTAGGGGGTTCTAATACACTGTAGGCTGGTTGATATTGTCTGTCACAGTTGTAGTCATATGCAAGGTCGTTTACTCTGTCACCGTAGTCGTAATTATTATAGTCGTCATAGTCTGAAGGTACGTCATAGTAGGGTTCTGGATAGTAATACGCATCGTTGTAATCGTTAGTCTCGTTGAGATTCATCTCACGTGATTTAAAGTAGTTATTAGGTGGCGGGTTTCCGGATTTTCGCCAATCGTGTCCTGACATAGTCGGTGGTAATTGTTTCGTAACGTAGTGACTAACACCACTCATATTTTTGGGACCAGTAAATTGAGGTGCGTCGTTACGGGGTGGTAACCTAAACGCGTTACTACGGGTGTTATAGTTAGGCGGGGGTGCGCGAAACATTTGCTGCGTACGAGTTTGCATATTAGGTCGCGGTGGAGGCTGATTAAAACGGAATGCTGGTTTCCAATAAGGCTGTTGCGCGGGCAACTGCGCGGGTATCTGCCAACTCGGACCTGGCTGTGGGAAATTAAATTTAGATGGCATCTGAGTCATACCTGGAGCTTTATAAATTTGGAAACTGGATGGCTGCGCAGGCGGCGGTCGCCTTTCTGCTACAGATTCATTGCGTTGCTGCAGATACATGACATTTAACTCATCTTGTACAAATTCCAGAGCCTTCTCTATTGTTTCGGGTCTCATGCACCGAATTCGGGAACCGAGAGGTTCTTTAAGACCTCGGACATAAGCTTGCATAGTTAATTTTTTATATAGAGTACGTTTCGCTGTGATAGTAGTAGCGACGTCCTCGTGCAACGTAATGTAAGTCATTACGGTGCTAAAAAGGGTCTGGCATTTGTCGTAAAATTCCTGAGGGGTGCTACTTCCTTGACTTAACCTATTTATGTCATTGTACAAGGCGGCTTCGTCCCTCTGGTCGGAGAAATTATTAATCAAAGAGTTGCGAATACCTAACCAATTTTCGGGTATGCCGTTCGAGTTAATCGTCCTCGCGGCGGAACCGGTAATCTTATTAAGTATGCTATTAATTACGCATAAATTTGATAGTTCGTAACCTGGACCCTCCTTCATATATTGGATAACTATTTGATCACAGATTCCAATGAATCTGGTTAATACGTTAGGATTGCCATCGAACTCTGGCACCAGGCGCATAGCCTTATAGATTGTGTCTGGCTCTGTCGCCATGGTTGGTTTATAAAATAGCCTATCTATACCTAAGTTTTCTAATTCTAAATTTCTATATTCGTCTAAGTTACTAAACCTACGTTCCTGTCGATGTGAGACAGGGGTCTCCCTGGTTTTCCTAGGATGGAAAATTTTGAAGGGAATAAGGAAGCAACACTTGAGAAAGTTTCAAGGTACTTACATGTATTTCATATCTGGTTTCTTGTATTAATTGTTGAATACGCCCTCGGCTGCGGCCCGTAGATTCAGGATACTCGAAGATGCACTTGAGAATGCAGCCAGCGACTATACGGAGTCAGCAGAACAACGAATTTGGGAGTTCTACGCGCCGTGCACTGACTCGAATATCCTACCGACTGCGCCAATTACGAATGTCACAGCCGGAGGACTTAAAAAAAACCAAATATATTATAAATGAATTTAATTAGAATTGTTAATTAAATTACAATTACTTAATAATCTAACTTAAGTGTAGATTCGGACGATGCTAGTACCGAAGTGCAGGTGGTGTGAATTGTTTCACACAGGTAACATGAGCGATGACGTCCGGCGTGGGATCCTGTGTCAGCGTTTACCTAAGTAGGTAAATTTCCATGCACGAGGCGTCGAGTCAGCATGCCCTGGTTGCGAAGTCCAAGAATGACGCAAATTGCATGATGACACCTATCAGCGGTTTTGGTGTAAGCAGGGCATGTAACAAACGAGGAGCGATACTAAAATGAATACTTATAAATACAAAGGAGTAAGTATATATACTTGTTACTTTGTTTCTTTTAACGTTTCGCTTTCATTTATTTTAATTGACATTATGGTTTCAGAATGAATCACTATTTTATAAAATGGTCTCACTAATACTTGACCTCAAAACATTTTAACCAGTACGTCAAAGTCTCTAAATATTAGCTTGTGAAATACAGACAGACACAACAACGGATATGAAAAAGCTAAAAGCCTCTCCATCAAAACCTCCACATTCAATTTGAGCCAACTAAATATAACGAACACCTAACAGGAAAGTTCCACTCTATACAGGTTCGAACCGCTTTTAACCGGCGCATACCGGTTATAACCGACTCTTGTGATGATATTTATGCGGTCATAAAACCGGTTGGTAATAAAACTCCCGTTTCATGCAGTTTCTATGCATTAAGAAGATGAGGTAAGCAGTAATTTGGGACATGATTTATGTTGATCTTTATCATCAGGGGTATTATGAACGCATTTCATAATCAGGAGATGGATACCGGTATACTTTTGCAGAACGGATAATTTTATGTTGTTTTATACAAAGGTTAATATCACTACCATCACGACTGGATTCCTGATGGAGTAGGCGGAGCACTGTATATTAGGGAGCGAGCCTATTGTCGTTACCTGCCACACTAATCCCCCCCCCCCCACAAGCCCGCGAGGGTTTGAGCCATATTGGCGAACTTCACACGGCTTCATGAATATAAGAAGGTTTCCTTCACAGTTTTGTAAGTAATAATCTTTATTAGAACCAAGACATCATGAGAAAAGTTTAACATTATTAATATTTAATATTCCAAGTTATTCGAGAATCAATTTTTGATGTGAGTATGTTAGGTCTCTTAAGCGAAAATGTATTGTCTATATTATATTAATTTCGTGTAGCGGAGAAGGTGAGTTGCCTAACTCTCGTGCCATTAATACCGCATTGACAATAAATAAAAACGGAACCACAATTAACTGCCGAAAAACGTGCAATACAAATCAATAGTGGTACAGCACTGGCCGGGTCTGCGCGGATCCCGCACTGATTTATAGATCCGTATTTAAACCCAGAATGGGTGGTGGGATGTTGGAATTTATATTCTACCTAAGATAGTCAAGTCCATCAAAGTGTGGACTGTGTTAAAAGTCTTTATCTACTTACCTGTACGAAGATACCTATATGTTAAAACCATTTTACCATTTACTCCTAGAGTAACACATAGCGCTATCCTGTAATCAAGTCACTACCGTAACGGCGTGAGATTGAAAGCTATTAATCCATATAGGACACTCGGATACCGACGAGATTTGTACAAGCCCGCCTTGTAATTGAGAACTGAGGATTGAGCAATAGAGTTTATACCTCTCAGTTTATACCTCTTCCCTGTAAGGGGTAAGTAGAGATACATTATACATTGCTTGCAAAAAGTAGAGATAGATATATACCGACGTAAAAAAAATGAAGAAGTGATAATCATAATTATTAAAATTATGATTCACACATAACAAGAGATACGGGCCGGTATTTGGACCTTGTGCAAAACGCGTGCTTAACCAATCGTCTATCACTACCTACTTTTACCTACAATAATATTACCATAGTCTAAAAAATTAACGGACTTTTGCAGAGTCAAAGCGTATTGAACAATACAATTCTGTTCTAGGTGCCTATAAATTACCAATCATACCTCCGTTATTTAACGGAAAATAACAAAAAATAACGATAGCCGTATATACCAAAAAAACGATATCAGCGGTAATGGGTTCGAGACATGAAACAGAAGCTCCATCTAATAGTCCGTTATGGGAAACGATATATTGGAATTGGATTTTGTCATGGTTTTCCTGAAACAATATTTCTCGGTTTATCGTGTGGTCTTGAGTTCCATTCCTGTGTTATTTAAACAGTAATCCAAAGTGGCCTTATAGGTCCTTGGAAAGAAACTCACCCTAATCATTACCATTATCAGTATTATCAAGTATTATGTGTATAAAGGTAGGTAGGTATGACATATACATCTACCTACCCTCTCAGGTCATACAGACGTTAAAAGCATTTATATATTTGGGGCTTTTGTAATGTGCATAGTAAATGTTAATAATATATATTCCCAGACCTTACTGTAATGTCTCACAGTACGCGAGAACGCACAGGCCTTTGAGAAATGTCAAACTTTCTAATAGAGTCGGTCTGGTATTCACAAACGTTACTTGTCTAAGTATGCGACTGAATATCGTTGTAACACCAGTGTTTATTCTAATAATATCAACCGACCCCCCAAAAGGCCGAGTCGTAATATCAATCCAAATATTTCCGCTCTGGTTGGAATATTTCCATAATTGGACGTAATTCCATCCGACCGCAAACCTCGAACTGAAATGTCTCCAGCCCAATATGGTCCCTTTAACTAATTAACGTTTAATTATTATAATTACAATTACGTTAAATGGTGAAAATGATAGGTAAAATATTCAAACTTTTGACTTGCAAGCTTTGGTGCCAACCTTGTTCTGAACAAGTTTACGATGGTAGAGCCGAGCTGTAGCCAATTGACTACAGCTCATCAGGTTGACTTGACCAGGGTAGTACCACTCTCTCACATACGATCGAGTGAGTGGGATAGCTGGAATACCGAGATGATAAATGTCATTTAAATATACTCAAAAAATCGGTTGCTTTACAGCCTGGCGCTACCATGGCGACATTAATTTAACACACAAGTAGGGCTACTGGTCAATAATCATAATAGTAATAAAAAAAAAGAAAAGTCCGTAAAAAGAAAAAAATAAATTTACGAACAAAATACATAATAAATAAAGTAATCAAATTGGCATCAATCAAATCCGATTCATTCAGCTACTCTTACGCTCTTACCTACTACTCGGATCGGGGCGAGCTAATAGTATTATTATTGTTTCTAATAGTATTTCTCTTTCGTTTTAATTTCATTGAAGAAATGTTATTATCCGTGACCTCGGCAGATGACCTCTGCGCTAGAGTTATTTACGTACAGGCTGCTCCAAAATGGTATTTCAGAAAATGTTGAATAATTCAATAAATTATAATGTTTAATAAAATTTAAATATCTCGAAAATCAGAAAATGAGATGCCTTGTACGTACGTTAATTTAATGTCGCCATGGTAGCGCCAGGCTGTATACATTTTACGACACACAATAATACCTTATCTGACTTAGGACTCCAGACTTAAGTTAGCCAATATAAATTTCTGGATGTTAAACCGTAAAATCTATCTCCAGTTTGGAACTATAAAACCGTAATATCCGGGTATCAGCAGAGACGTAACCGGCACGAGCTACGGAATTATCGAAACGCGGAACTCTCCCGACATTTGAGAACTAAACGCGGTAATACGCTCGTTCCGGGGTAACTGTTCAAATACGAGTACAGTGCTGCCAGCGTTGGGAAATGCTACCAAATATGTAGTTTAATTTAAACTACTGACGCGTACGTCAGTAGTATGTAAGACAGGTGGCAGAGACAAGAACTGTAGAGTTCTATGAATTAATTAAAGAACACACAAAATATAAACTTCTAGATCTATTCATAATATTATACAAAACTATTGTTCTAAAAAAATCTACCCAATAATATAATGTGGATGGTAGTTTTTTAAAAACTGATTAGTCTTACAAAAACTTATGAACCTTGTTTATTTAGATCATATCTTTGGGCTTATTCCAAAGAATAATCTCGAGTAGGAGCTTAAAAAGATTTGCAAAGTTCTTTGTCATGGGAAAAAATATTAATAATATATTATAACATCAAATAGTAGAGTTTCCGAATAAGTGCTGGCAACCCCGCCATATCCGTGGCATCAGCTAATTATGTGAGCCCCAATTTGTACGCGACTGCACTTATTGTTACGGAGCCCCGAAACTGTTTAATTTCGCGTAAAATGTGCACGCCGCGCGCAATTACGCTCAATGTTTGCGTAATTTTGATGATAATGTGAATCATGGAGGTAACTATTTAATATCACGCTTTCATTTCAGGGGAGGGGTAGGCAGAAGTGTGAGTTATACCCATAGTTTGCTAAACTAAATAGGTCATATTGCTCAGTTTGAAATTGCACTAGTGGTCACCCATCAAAGCATACACGCACACCATATAGATTCAAAAATGTATATTGTGGACAAGTGTATCAAATAATAAGCTTAAACTTTAATAAACTAAAGTCTGTATTAATATATTGTGTCTGTATTGAAGCGTCGCGTTCCGCGCCATCTATCGGCCTCGTGAATGTGAGGTCGCTATAAATTTAGCCCTTTTTGACGTCCCACTCCTGGGCACGGGCCTCCCCTCACTACGAGGGGGGTTCACAAAATTGTGAGATCTAATAGAGGCGAGTATGTATGGTCTTATTTTAATGATGTATAATATTTTGCATAGCACCTTAATATAGAAATGCTGGACATGATTTACCTACCACAAAATAACATTTACACTTATTTTTAACCTCCGACGAAAAAAGAGGGGTGTTATAAGTTAAACAAGTGTATCTGTGTGTCTGTCAGTAGCATCGTACCGCCCAATCGGATGAACTGATTTTCATTTTGTTTTAATTGTTAAAAAGGTATACTGATAGAGAGTGTTCTTAGACATGATTCATAAAAATAGGTTCAGGCGTTTGAAAATTATCAGCTCTTTTTTTTTTAAAAAGTCGTCGCATCAGTGTTTTATTTTTTCAAAAATTGAGAGTTATTTATTTCGTCAATCTGAGTTACGCTCAAACCACTCGAGCGATCGTCAAAAGATCACAACCCTCTTTCACCGCAATCGGGTAAACATTAACGAAATCAGTTAAAGTTGGCGACAAACCTGGCACGTGTTTAGGTAACTGGTTAGCGCTCACCGTGAACGGAAGTGAAGCCGTAACTGCATCAGTTAACACGTGCCGCCCTCTGCATCACGTGTGGTAAATTACTGAGAACTGTGGCAGGCTGTTATAATTAGTTGTCATAAGATTATTCCAAATAATAATACTAATAATAGTTTATTAAGAATACGGCGTCAGTCACCTAGTAGTTAGAGGGGCCGCCCTCGTAGCTGAGAGGTTCCGGGTTCGAACCCTATTAAACTATTGACGTGAGCCCACTCCTAACATAAGCCATTAGCTTAGCAGGAGGTGCTAATGAGAATACTAGTAATGTGATAGAAACACATAGCTAGTAATCTTTTTTAAAAAAATAAACAGGCACGCTTTACAATATCTGCAGCCAACACTCATAATAGTATTAAAGCTGTGTTATGAGTGCTGGCTTTGTCTGTCAAAGAGTCCATATTTGGGCCCACAGTCAGGTCAGGTTATAAGAGTTTAGAGCCCAGCAGGGGGCGGTACCATCCCTGTTGAGAGCCACTGTTTCAAAGCAATTGTATTGTCATCGAGAAAAAAATGCTGTCACTGTCATTCCTATTATGAAATTGGTCACGTGAGCAGGGCGGGTCTCGCTCTCGTCAACGTGATGCGGCTAAAGGTTCTAAATTTAGAAATGTGTCTCAAAGGGATGACTATTATAAGAAAAAAAACTAACTTTGATCTCTATCTCATATTTTTCATGAATTCAGAAGCAGAGAGAAAACTCGGCATTAAACGTTGTTAGTTAATTTACAAAAAAAATACTAGGTATATGAGCAGACACCATTTGTTATTATTAATATAAATTAATGAATAAAGTACGCAATATACGTCCAACCACTCACAAATTTACTACAAAACTTATTCAATCTGGCTCAATTTACTAAAAATATAAAAGTAGGGGTGAGTTATACACCCACTTACAATAAAAATAAGTGCTTATTTCAACAATTTTACTTCCAAAGTAATTTTACTAAGCGTTTACGCTACACCTGTGCTAACTGATGCAATTATTACTTTCGACGTAATTACACAATTTTGGTATAACGAAGTTTTGTTTAATACCTCTATAACGGTAGATAATGTAATGAAAAGTAATTTACTAGCTTAGACTCTGTAGACTAGCAGCATTCTCGTAGCATGTTGCTACGGCTTTGCTACGGCGGAGTAAGACGTAGGCCGGCTACGTCGCGTAGAGGGCCTACAAGATTTTATTTCGTAGACAAATTGTAGTGAGTTAAATTTTCATGTTATTTAATTGAAATATATTTTCGTGGAATATTCTTTACTGTACTAGTAAATATAGTAAATATGACATTGAGTTTAGAATTATTTCATGATGAAAATTTATTCATTTTATTTCTTTTGAAACTTAGTTATTACTTTTAAAAGGTGTTCCATAAAGACAAATTTACAAAGAATAACTTTTTCAACGTCTGCGAAAACTGAAAATAAAATAGAAACAGTGTATACCTGACGCTTATTGTAAATTACAGGCGTCGTAATAAAAGGACAGACGACGCTACAAAGTCCTGAAAATTTTATTAACTTTACACTTATACCAATTTACTAGACAGTCAGATTTAAATATTGTTTGATTTAATAGTCTTTGTTGGTATGGTGGGTATATCTTTCAGGAAATACTCAGGCGTTTTGATGAAATGTTATACAAAAATACATTGATTTAAACAATTGAGTGAAAGCTTCATAAGCTGTGACGTCACTCGGCGCAGATTTCCATTATCACTCCGTAATAAATCCCATTGAAGCCCTCACCTGGGGGAATGGAGTCATCGGGCCTGGATTACCGAACTCAATATACAATCAATTCCTATTGCTATTAATTAAAGATGAATTTCGTGCGGAATTTAAGAACATTAATTACAGTGATTGGCTATTGATCGGAATTTTCTCAATAATATTAGGGCCCGAATTAATAAATCGATCTCAGACCTGAGAACGATCTTGAAAATGTCATACCAGTACAAACTTTCATATCAAAAGCGTACTCAAGATTGCTCTCGGACTGATCAATTTATAATTTAAGATCAATTTATAAATACGGCCTAGGATTATTAAAATGATAATAAATAATATTCTCGATTCTGTTGTCCACAAATTAGAACTTAACTAAAGTATTGCTGTCCTGCTTATGCATTATGACTATAAGAAAGACAGCAGTACTAATTTTGTAATTTGTGTAAAATCATGATTAACGCCATTATAATATTTATTAATCAGAGATCAGAGAGGCATTGGTTCCAGATCTGTATGTACTCTTATTTTTTGATTTTTCAGCAGTGTATTTAATTGTTTGGCATCATAATCATGGTCATGGTCTATGATAGGCACTATTAATATTTTTGGCCGTGTCAAATGTTGGTTTGTAGTTATCAGAATTAACATCAGTTCTGAATAAAGGTATTTATGTTCGTCAAAAAAATGGACAGTTAGTACAATACTTTATCATTTGTATCCACGATACCTACCATAAAATGAAACTAGCGTATAACGCAAATGGTGGAGAAAATCTTTGTATTATTTCGCTTTAAGTAAAAAAAAATACAAGTACTCATGAATTATTAAAACTAATCAATGCCCGTTGGTTTAAAAATGGAATTCCACACATCTACACGTAATAAACACCATTGCGAACCCATTTCGAATTCTATTAGTTTTACAACGAGCCGATGACCAAAATACCAACGCGTCTCACTTATGCTCTATCACATTGGAATAAAGTTTAAATTACCCTGCATAGAATACTACATGTATGTGTATTACTGGTCAGTACTCATTTTGCAATGCATTTCTCTTATGCTCTATAACGATGCAACAAAGTCGATACTACTTTGTATTATAGACTGTACACGTGTAAATTACTAGCCAGTAAATTCTATGTCTAGACGGCAAGTGGTGTTTAAAAATGTATGACGTACTGCTTTCAGTTGAAATCGGGATTTAATGGATTCTGTTGGGATTGTGTTGGACATACAAAGTGTGTGGGACTTCATTTGGGATTTATTACTTGTCTGTTTTTCAGTTCTTGCCCTTAGTATACAGCCAGTTTCCAATAAATAGTAATAAAAAATATAATATACAGCAACCCCTTTGCTGTATATTATGAACAGCACAATTCTAACTATGGTGAGGAAAAGCTCACTTGGCCTGCGTGGTGGAGGATTATGGTCTGAATCGCCCTTCGTTGAGGAGATGCAAGTGCCTAGAATTGGGATATTTAAAATGCTAATTATTATTATCTGCACCTACCTCGACTAAGCTCAATGCTTGTGTCGGAAAAACAAAATTATATTGTCTATTCTTTTGTTAACAAAAAATAGGGCAACATTATCTTGTTAGGTCTGATAATTCCACCCGCCCTGGACACTGAGGAGGGTAGCCATTTTTCAGACAAACTGTTTATTTTAACCGCGTTACAAAACAATGGCCGAACAATTTTTCAAAAGAGGAGACAGTTGACAAATAAAGAGGACAGAAATAATGTATTGTCTTGTTGTTTCACACAATGCCGTGTAAAGTGGTGGTATTATAGCCATTGTCACAGAAGCCGGCGAAATATCTGTTTTTTTGTTAAATATCTCAATTTATTACAAGATTATTTTATATGTAAAAGGGCCGTTAACAGCAGTGAGAGCTCGGTGGCTGATAGCTTTGAACCACAAGGTGTGCAGGTTAAATCACGACTCGCACCTCTGGATTTTTTTTTTCCAACGAAACTATCAGCTTCCTAACGATAAATAAACTATCGTGAAGAAATCTGCACGTGTTATAAAGGACATGTGAAGTTCACCAACCCACACTGGGTCAGCTTGGTGGCTAGGATAAAAGTGACCGAAGTGGCCGGCATAATACCTATCAATATTCTCACCCCCTATTAAAGGCGACGAAAATACTATCACCGAAGTTATTTTCACTCAACTTCTGCCTACCTCTTCAAGGAATACATTCGTGATTTGTACGGTTCGCTGCACACATAAGGGAAAATTTGCAGAATAAGCTGAGGTCTCTTCATTATTGACACCTGTGATAAAGACAGATCAACGTATGCTGGATATGTGACCTAAGAAGTGCAGCCAAAGTATTGTAAAAAGTATGACAAACCTGTTCTTCATAGGGCCCTCCGGCCGGTCTATGTGTGTAGTGCCCGTGATAGAGTACACATAGAGTCTCGACTCTGCCTTGTACCATTTGATGCTGTGCATAGCGCCGCAGGACCTCCCGTCAAAACGGCAGCGCAGGCGCACCGTCTCTCCCACTATCGCGGACGCATGGTCTGTGGAAAGAGAAGGCAATATTAATCATCCAGGATTTTTATTTGACACCAGGGCGGTGTTGGGTTCACTTTAATTTTTTAAAAATATGGCTTCCATCATGGGTTGTCGATTTTGCAAAAAGTGTTTGATGAAATGCTTGGTTGATTGCCTTTTACGGGTATTCGCATCAAGGCAGTTCTGTTGACATTTTTATTCTCAGACTAAATGATTGTGACGTCAAAAATGACGTTATACTTCCTACTACCTTCATTAAAAAAACAAGTACTCCTGAGCACGGGCCTCCCCTCACTACGAGGGGGATTCAGGCAGTAATCCACCACGCTGGCCCATTGAGGGTTGGCGGATTTCACATGTCTTTCGAAAATTGGTTAGATTTTCTAAGACATGCAGGTTTAAGCAGGCGTAAGCGAGTGATAATCATATTATAGAAATTATGATTCGCATATAGATTTCGAAGAACCCAGAGGTGCGAGCCGGGGTTTGAACCCATGACCTGGTGCCCGCAAGACGCGTGTTTAACCAATCGGCTACCACTCACTAGATATTAAGTTTCCAAAAGCGATTTTGACGACATTTCCAGAGATATTAGCAACACATTGATACCCATAATTTCTGCGACCACTCAAAATATAGTGTCGTTAAAGTAGGGAGATTTTCTTTTAAACCGGTTGTGTTTTGTGTTATATTTCGCAAGAGAAGCCGGTTATTCGTTGCATAATCCGGATATACCAGACGCACGGGTGCCGTGTGGAGCCGCGTTAATACTGGGATGGATACCTTCGTCATAAGAGTGAGCGAGATGAAAATAGAAAATGCAAAAAATGAGTTAAATATTACACAAAATCAACCTGTATGTTATTAAGATAACATTGACAGGAAAACACAAAAAACTATGTTAATTTTTTTTTTTAAACTTGGGTGTTATAAAAATCTAGAAATAACTAGAGACCTTATAATTTATTTAATTTTGAGTCAGTGTCAATTTAAGTTAGCAGGGGAGGTAACTAAGCAGTTGTCCTAATGTAGTGTATAGATAGTGGCCCCGACTTCAATTGAAAGTAATTGGGCAGGGGCCCAGGAGGGGGACAGTTATCATTATTTTTATTTATAGTTTAATGAACCGATTGGACATCTCAAATGGTTTGATATGTATTTAATGAAAAGCTGCATCTTATAGGTTATCTTTATAAAACGCTATCTTTTCCCACTACATTCTCGCCCTAAAGCTTAGCTCCCACAAGCGGAACAACAGCTAATTTCGTAGCAAGAAAAACGCCATGTAATCCCGCCTTACTACAAGCTGTAGCTCGCCTAATACGCGTTGTGTTTGCTGATATAAGCTTCAAAAACTTGGCTGGGAAACGTTTTCATTTGAGCTTACATAGCTGGGGGTTTAGCGCTTACAATTTGTATGTAACATTTTTTCAAGATAACAGAAATACACATTACTAGTAGACCAGCTGAGCTCAATACTTGTACCAGGCGTGTCTTTTCAGTTCGGCATCGTGCAGGCAATGTCTTTATTATTGCAAGCATCTATTGGCTACGGTAACTGCTTAACATCAGGCGGATCTTACCCTTGTTTGGGCACTTTGTGTTATAAAGAAAAAAAAAAAACCCCGTGTTGTTCTTCCGTGCGGAAAGTCTCTTCATCTGTTTACAATCCATATAATTAAACCCACAATCTTTAACCATTCATCTTTTCACATGCAAAAAAAAAACATATTTCTAAAGGACCCCTGAATTATTTCACAAACTTGGCCCCAAAACAAGATGATAAGCTTATTGTTGGATCCGAACAAAGCCCTACAAAGGTGCCAAGTTAAAAAATACAAACCGCCCGTTACAATGATATTACAATCGTAATGCGGTCGCGCTACAAGTATATTACAATTGTAATCTGTAATTCAAAAGATTTTGTTCATAAGCAGAGGTCACTTTCTTTGTATGTGTTGTAGTTGAGTGAGTAAGTTACTTGGGCGAAAAAAGGGGGTGAGGACAAGTAGTCCCATTATCCCCCCCCCCCCCCCCAACTGACCTAATACTTGTATATCAAGTAGGTATTTGAATACTCATATTCAGGCAACATATCGAATTTTATATTAGGTTTAACAAAATTAGGCCGTCGGCAAAATCTGTTTAAGAAGCTTTGAAAAATGCTAACAATGTCTTGTCTAAGCTATTAACGTCTAGCAAAATAATATTATTTTAATTTGACACATAGAAAATTAACAGACGAACTACTTAAAGTGAAAGAAATGGGCAATCATAAGGAGTGTACATATAATAATTTGGAATCAAGGAATTAAAAAATAGCCTAAAGATTATAGAGTGGTCTGTCAATAGAGAGGTTTTAGTTTTGGTTAGAACGCCCACGTTTTACACTGACTATCCTAATAGCCCACAACTAGCACCTATATAATAAGAGGGTACTAAGTTTGAAGTATCAATTGATATATTTATTTTAACTTAAGGCTAAAGCGCCCATCTAGCCCGCGAAGTTCAAATTTTTTGAGTTCTTTTAGAAATTTTTCAAAATCTGACAATAATAAAAGACAAATTTTGTAATTCGCGAAAAAGACCGTGTGTAGTGCATTTATTAATATATCCAACTTGCTCTAAAACATTTCAAGAACGACAGGTATCCAGATCATCTGGGATTTTTTGTATATTTAGTGATTTACTAGTATCATATCCACCATGATAATATTTAGAGTTAAATAAATGTATTAATAAACGCACTGCATACTGTGCTTGTCGCAAATCACAAAATGTTGTCTTAAATGTTTTCAGATTTTGGATAAACTATAAAAATACTCCAAAATTTGAATTTCGCGGACTAGACAGGCGCCTTCACCTTAACACAAAAATAAATCCGTCAAATTACTTGCGTTCGTTTTGTCGCACGATTATCGCACAATCTCATTAAATAGCTCGTTTGCCCACGAAAATATTCTCATAATATTTTCACAGCGACATTTTCGCTATTACGAAAGGTTATTAATTATAATTAAACTCGCGTTCAGTCTAGAATAATGTGGCTCCTTCTTTATTATAACTTTACGAGGTTAGAATATTAACTGAACATTTTAATATTACCTCGGCATTTAAAAATAGAAATTTCATTTGACAAGATTAATTCTAATTTAAAGGTGGCTTCGTGACTTTTTATGTCAACACGTGCGAAGCTTCACGCTTATTTTTGCTTTTTGAGGTAAGCAGAATGGCCGCATTTGGCTAAAGCTATAGTTTCTTCAATAAGTTAAACCGTTTCCGACAAATTATTTTCATGGCAACAATGAATTTGTGTACAGTTTTATCTGTTAATTTTATTTTATTAATTCAGTCATTTTGGCTTAAAATATGACATAAATAATAAACTATAACGTATAAAAGAGGAGCGTATTTCTATTACCCAGTTAGTACTAAAAGTATCTTAAACCTAGGCATCGAACCCAGAACCTCTTCTTCCAGAACCGCCCGAGTAGTATAAACTCTATAAATAGCACTAACATTCAACCATTTAAAAACTAAGGCAATAAAAAAGAAATATTTCCCAAGAAACTTGGACGATAAACGTGTAAGAATGTAATTGGTCGACAATTTATGTCAGCTTCGGCCAACTTCGGGGCACTTCGGGCGGAATCGGCTCTGGAGAGTGTGACAGGGAATATTTTATTGCACCAACTTTGCCATTGTTCACGTGTTATTAGGTTGTTATTATAATTTTATGTAGGAAATGACGTGTGTTTTTGCATGCATATACAATTTATTACTTATGCATCGGAAGGCGTATACTCAAGTTTCAAAGGACTGTGAGTTTTCACAAATTTTCAAATACGTTACAACATGTCAAACATGCAAAATGGCAACGTAAATTTTACGGAGATAGAGCCAAGCTGTAGCCGCTGTAGCCAATTGACTACAGCTCATATACGGACCGGCTCGACGCGCTCGGAAGGTAAGTCGACAGGTCCCTAAAGGCCGGCGTCCCATCAGCTCCCCCGGAGTTGCAGATGTCCCAAGCCTGTGTCCCGCTCGAATCTCTCTCGACTTGCACTCCACTCGCAATACGTCAGTTTTGACAATTTTCCGTGGTGAACTAACCTCTCGCCCACCCGTGCCGACCGGTTTGAAATCGGTTGTCAAGGGTGGGCTCTACAAGAGATTTACCACTCGCCAACAGGTGGACCGCCTACCAGTGTGTCTACATCTATACAAATAAATAAAATTGGAGTGTCTGTTTGTAATATCAAAATAACACCTTGTCACTAAATGCATATGAAAGTACATACAACAACTATAACAAAAACGCGATTTAAAAAGAAATTGTCTGTCTGTCTGTGTGTTTGTTCCGGGTAATCTCCGAAACGCTGGACCGATTTTGACGGGACTTTCGCTGGCAGATAGCTGATGGTATAAGCAGTAACTTAGGCAACTTATATAATAATAATAATAATTTAGCCCTTTTGACGTCCCACTGCTGGGCACGGGCCTCCCCTCAACATGAGGGGGATTCAGGCCATAATCCACCACGCTGGCCCAGTGCGGGTTGGCGGATTTCACATGTCTTTCGAAAATTGGTTATATCTTCTAAGACATGTAGGTTTCCTCACGATGTTTTCCTTCACCGTAAGCAAGTGATAATCATATAGAAATTATGATTCGCACATAGATTTCGAAAAATCCAGAGGTGCGAGCCGGGATCTGAACCCAAGACCTGGTGCCCGCAAGACGCGTGCTTTAACCAATCGGCTATCACTGCTTGCTAGGCAACTTATATTTTAGAAAAAAAATACTTAAAGAAATGGGTCCTGTCGCGCGGGCTCAGAACGCGGGACCGGGCTTTTTTGTTAAGTTAAATTCCACGCGGACGAAGTCGCGGGCTCAGCTAGTTGACAATAAAAACATACAATATTATACGTAGACCGGATTTGCAAACGATAACACGTGGCACAGTAGAGTCACAGGGGGTCGGCAAACAACTGGATTAGAAAAAAAAAATACAAGATGAAATACCTAATCAATTGATTTTGGTCGTCCTTCTAATAAAATATTATCCAAAATGCCGAGGGAGTTTATTTATGTCGATCTTTCACTCCCACACTTCAATTACATCCACCACAAAGATAATTTGAAAACCATCAATTATTTAACAAAGACTTAATAACGGAGAGTGTTTACACTCCCACTTCCCAGTGTCAGAAGTGTAAACACTTCCGCCAAGTGAAATAATTACAGCCACTCGTACCGAATTCGGTTTGTCATCTCCAGTAACCATTCCAATTTGCCAAAAACAAATTACCACGCCGCCCTGTTAGAATTCATCGGAATAATTAAACGTTGAAAATTTTAACAATTCAACGAGTCGCAAAGTTTTTGAGAGTTTCAGTTTGATGTCGCATACTTTGTCATGTTTTAAGAGACTACTTTACATGACAAGATTATAAAAAAAATATTTATTTACAGGGTGGAATTAAATTAATTGCCCAAACATCAATGAGTTATCTTTAACGGTGGTAGAGCTAAGTTGTAGCCAATCGATTACATCCCATATGCCAGCTGGCTCTACCGATGTATTACCAACCACTCACAAGAGATCGCCGTTAAGTAGGTATTACAGCTGCGTTTCGTACGATGAGTGAGAGAGCCTTAAGCCTGACCTGCTAATGACTTCTCCTCCCTGTATAGCTCTGCCTAGCCTTCCGGGTAATGTCGTATAGAGGATTTTCTAAAATTGAAAATTTAGAAAACCCCCGATGCGACGACTTTTTAAACTAAAAAAACAGCTGATAATTTTCAAACGGCTGAACCGATTTTCACGAAACATACCTAAGAACACTCTCGATCAGAATACCTATCTAACAAAAAAAAAAAATTGTAATCGGTTCATCCGCTTGGGCGCTACGTTGCCACAGATACACAAATGCACATGTTAAACTTATAGCAACCCTCTTTTTTTGTCGGGTTAAAAAGCGAGCTAAGGAGTTCCCAAATTGTCTAACCGCAACTTAAAAAAACTTTTCACAGAAAAACTGAAACTCACGATAATTTTGACGAGTATTACTTCGCCACGATTTATATCAGTTATTATTATATTCCAGTCTGAAATTTGTTTTAATTGTTTCGTATTAGCTGGTTAGAAGCTGGGGAACGAATTAAAAAGTTTTTATATCGCTTTAAACGTTGCGTCACGAGTTGAATTGAAAAGTTTTGAATTACAGCAGGAACCGGCTTCATTTAGAAGCAGAAGGATTAATACATTATTGTTTACAAGATTCGATTCGTATATCATAACTAGGGTTTGCCCGCAAATTAGACCGCGCACCGCAGTTAAAAACTTAAAGATTATAAGGAATGCAACACCACCCATGGTAGTGTAAAACTTAGGAAAACACGCTTTTCTCTTTCATGAGAAGCTTCACCGTCAAAATACCAAGAAATGCTGAAATACGTCTCTGATTATTTAAAATGAAAAATCCAACTACCTACTAAATGTCATCTCCCTAAATATTACCAATTATGACATAATCTAAGCAGTGTAAAAACAAAAGAGATGTTGACCTATGAAAAATACGTGGGGTCATTGTAAAGGTGTTCCGCTTCGATTGGCGTCAACCCAATCCTACCATAAGTATTCTTCATTACTCATACACTGAAAGTAGGTCTGAAGTTGCCTGAGGAGCGGGTTGAAAGTAATACTTTTCTGGCCCGGGAGAATCACTTTCAACTGACAGCTGTCAAATTATAAAAAAAAACTAGTTCCATTTCTATGGAACCATGTTCAAACTTTTTCTACAGTCACTCAATTACAGCACGATGTAAAATTGAAATAACATAAAGTTGAGTATTAAATAAAGAATATATACTTTTAAATGACTTAATTATAATTTAGTTTCAACAATTTCTTTAAAATAACATAGATTTGGTCAAAATATTTAAAAATGAAAATTAAAAATACTGGCTAAATAATGAAGTTGGCCGGCCAACGAAAAAAAACAAAATAGGCGGCAATCCGATCTTTTTTTTTTTTCGAGTTGTAGAGTATTGTTCATGCTTCCTTGTATTATTTCTTTCGCCAATTCCTGTTTTTATTTTTATTTTCCTTGTATTCGTAATGAAAAGCACAGTGTTTACCTCGGGTGAAAGACTTATTTTGTCCCTCGAACTATTAGCGCCCTCGCTACGCTCGGGCGCCAAACCCCGTCTCGGGAAAAATAAGTCACTTTCACCACTCGTGTAACAATGTACTATAGCTGACCTAGACAGTCTAGGTATAATTTAATACAAGTATAATAAAATAACCTAGCATTGCTACAAATACAAACATAAAAAAGCCATTTTTGAACACAAACACGAATAGTCAATCCATTGTTGAGAGACACACATAATACTGTTTTAGTTTAGTTTAGTCCGTAGTCGCGCAAACCAACCGTCAAACTTCAGGACATTCCTCCGCGTGTAAACACGAGGTCGTGTTACCCTACACGTGTTGGTGGCCACGAAATTGTCATAACAAACGGGACATATTGTGGTACCAACAACCGTAACTTAAAAGAATAAGATCCTTATTAATGAATTGATCTGAAATCTGAGAGCTATCTTGGAAATTACATTATTATGTCATTCCAGGACAAAGAGACTTGTTATACGTGTACTTAAGATTGCTTATGCGGGCGACATGTTTATGTGAAAAGTGACACTGACTTTTTGTCCTTTTTTTAAATCGCCAGACGAACCTCTAACTGTATGGTCCCAAACTAAGCAACGCCTGTACTTTGGGTACCGTACAATGGACTGGGGGCGATCCCAGTGACATCCAGACCAGGGAAAATTACGAAAAGGCCATTTCCGAATTTTAAGGGAATCGAACCGCATCGAATCTAGTTGGGATAATCGGGTTATATAAACTTATCTGTGATATTAAACTGTGTTGCTGAATTCGCGCGTGATCTATATTTGCGTCAACATGGCGGCCGGACGAATTCTGTGCTTTGCTGTGATTCATCGCTTACATGCCAGCGTGTGCTTAGCCTAAGTCGTGCTTGACGTTGCCCTAATCATTCTGCGTGGCATTATTAGATTCAATTTAAATTTTCTGTAACTTCCGCGACCCATCGTAATAAGATTCATAAATAATGGCACCTGTGCAATACAACATACTATGCAATGTTATATCATACAATTGATAGATTTATTATTGTGTTACGTTCTGTGTGTTTTGAAACTTAATAAACAAACGGGTCGAATGGAGAACTTCATCCTCTTTCTAAAAGCCTGTTAATAAAATTAATGCACCATTGATTTTGGTTGTCCAAAGGAAATAACTTCAGGCAATAAGACCAGCAATTTTTTGTATCATCCCAAGGACTGCCCCACTCCTAGACAAAAGCCTCCCCTTTCTCCTCCTCACTGCTCCGTCCAGGGCAATTTCCGGCCACGTCATTCACCTTATTCTGACATTCGTCATCCTGTCGGAACCAGAAATTTTCCCGGAAATGCCTTAAAGTTTTACTTTAGAAAACGAAAATGTAAGTTTCTTTCTATATCCAGACAAACACACCAATCACAATATTAGAAATACTAAAAAAACGTTAAATGAGTAACAGCAATAATAACAATAGCACGCAGAACTGCAAAAGGGGAATTTCCAGTTTTGCTACAAGTTTTCCTCACGTGTCATCGATATTAGAACGACGACTCTTATAGCCTTCTCTGTGCATATTCAATATATTGTTGTCCGCTGTAATCTGGCTGAAGCCCCGCTCACTTCAGAGCCCCACTTTAAACACACAACAGGACAAATGAGTAAAGTTTTCCAATAAAAAGCTCACGTCGGACGCGTGCGCATACGATTTGAAAACTTTCTTTTTTGTCTAACGATATTATTATGGGAAGAGTTTTGCGATTAGAAGGGTTGGAGTACTTTTTGTTTTTGTTACTTGAATGGGTTTAAAAATAGAATGTTTGGGGTTGAAATGAGCGTTTTAATTTACTTTGTTCTTATCCCACCTACGAGACAGAAAACCGGGTAAAACATTTTTTTTTATTAATTTTCTTCGAGCATTCAACAGAAATAATGGCAATACTATATTTTTTATAGTGGTAGAGCTAAACTATAGCCAGTTCATTACACCTCATAGCTCGACCGGGTTAGTACCACCCTCTCACAGAAGATCGGTGTAAAGTAGCTATTATAGCTGTGTTTCGCACGTCCATTACCCCTCCCCCTCCGTCTCGCTCCCCTTTATGTTGGCTATGTGCGAGCAAAACCTTTGGTATTGCAAGCATCTATAGGCTACGATAACAGCTTAACATCAAGCTGATCGCAAGATTGTTTGCCAACTTTGTTATATAAAAAAGGTTTCAATTTTAGTTCCTCTTTGGCTGCCTTTGGAACATTATTGCCGTTTAGTATCGCTTCTCGCTGGCCTTATAGGCAATGTATTATTCACGCAGAACTCTTGAAACCTCACCCACTACACAATCGGTGGCACTAAATCACTAAATCATCTCAACTTGCCGACCGCTACCGTCGAGTGCCAAACTCGGAAACTTCCCGAATTACCCGTATTTATGTGGCGGTAAAAATGTTAATGTTGCGTGTAACGGCGCTCAGACAATTTGCCACTTGTCTAGTTTCTTTAGGCGATGTTATTATATTATATTTTGTTACGGTATTAAGATGTTTAGTTTCGTAAAAGGTTTCGCAAGTGGAGGGCAGTTTTGTTTTACTCTTTTATCCAGGTTCCATAATATTGTGTTATTACTCTTTTATAGATTGTTTGTTATATATAATAAAAGTTGTCGAACTAGGATACGATCTCCTTGATGTTACGCAGCCTCCGTAGCCTGTACCAATAGCTATACCAATGGCATTTCTCGCATGGTGCCAACCTGAAGAGGAGTGGGACAGTGGGAGAGTAAGGTAAGGTATTAGTCTTCCAGCTCCCTCACTTATCGTAAGAAACGCCACTGCATGCTGATCTTCTGTGAGGGTGGTACTACCCCGGTCCAACCACCCCGTATATGAGCTGTAGTCAATCGGCTACAACTTGGCTATACAACCATTTAGTCAATGGATTGGTTTCGAACGAGTGGTAGTATTAACATAGCATAATTTCCTGACATTTTGTGTGCGTCATAATGAAAAAAAACGTAATCATTGACAATCCCTTTTTCGATTGTGTTGCGATGTACTTACATTCCATTTACAAGCATGGCTCCATCAGTATATTGTACATAGATACATAACACGTTTCAGAGTATAAACGAAAACCAATATCACATTGAATCCTGAATATTTCACAGTGAAACAACATAAACTGTATTGTAGCGAGCGAAGATATTCCGTCCATAACGCGAACGCCCGCCCGGAGCCAAACGATACGCTGACCTATTTCCTTGATGCTTTCAACGATCAAAACATTTTTGTATCGATTACGTAACACGAAGACGGATAAGGGAACTGAATTTTGTATGATCGTATACCTACACCTACATACTATTGCACCAATGGTAGGCAGAAGAGTACTTGCCCCCACACTGTGCGCTATCTGGTTTTTACCAGTTTATAGCAGGTCTTATTAGGCCGGTTGGACTACGTTAACCTCGTGAGGATACCCGCATACTTATCTGAATGTACCTTACAAATTTTACACAACTATGCGAGAAGTTTGCCAACCTGCACTAGGCTAGTATAGTGACTTATTAACTGAAGTGCGTATAAACCAGGGAACAATTTTGATTCCACAAATCCAAGTTACTACCTGGCTAGGCACTTATTTTAAGGGACTAGTCCCGCCACACACTCCCACCACTGCTGCTCCTATAAGCCAGGATCTACAGTGGTGTCCAATGAAGACTCCCAAGTTTGGCCCTCGACGAGCCTCAGAGCAAAGCTAAATTATCTTGAGCTAAATTAGCTAAAGAATCTTGAGAAAGTAGAATATAAGTTGGAAAACATTTCTTTACTTGGGAAAAATCTTTAAAAATTTAATGATCAACCGCATCCCAACTTTCATAGCAAACCAACGTAGAAAGTTAGAGCTACGGAGATACTCTGATATTTTACATGGTTTTTTAACTCTACAACCTGATCGGAACGCGACCTCGACTGAGTAGAACCGGTAAGAAACTTAGCGGGCTTGTAATTTTTTACAAATATTTTAAATCGCCAATACCTTATTATACAAAGTGGGTAGGTAGGTAGGTACGTATGCTTGGTATGCCCTTAGAGGGTTTCTCAAATCAGACTTCAATGTCGCCTATCTCCACATAAAGTGCCTTTTATCTACTAAGAAACCGTGTACCAACTAATGAAAGAGATAAAATCGTCTCAATTCAGTACCATGACCTCGGGAACGCCATTTTTCAGGCCTCTCAGTACTTTTTTATTTTTTCCGCTTTACGAAAACTCTCGACATGAATACACACTTAGTGAACAGAATCCGACGTTTGTATAAAAACACAGAGGAATAAAATGTTTGAGAACTGCCGTGTGTGATGTACGGTCATGTAAGTTGTGTGACCATCTAATAGTCTAGTGGATAACTAACTACACGGAGCAGCTACGAAATCATCACACACGGAAGATGGGGTGTAGTTGCGTTTCATACGACGAGTGAGAGAGCTGGAAGCCCAGCCTCCTCCCATTCGATCCCTCTATCACACTTTCCTTCAGGACGGCAACGTGGGACAAGCATCGTATTCCAAGCATCTATAGGCTTCGGGTATTTCGAAAACTCAGAGGTGCGATCCGGGGTTAGACCTCTAGACTTTGTGCACGTGCTAAACCAATCGGCTGTCACTGATTTTTAGGAACATTAATCATTTTTGCGTATGTTGGCTATCCCAAACAGCCGTGTGTCCGAAGCGATGTTAAGCAAAATTTTATCTCATTACGTGTACGGGCTGGCAACATTTACGTTTACGTTTGTCCGTTTATTTGGGACTGATCTTTGTTTAATTGGATTGTAAACAAAAGGAGGAGAATTTTTTATAATCGAGTAAAATAGGTTCCTATTTTGTTGAAGTAAATATATCAATATCTGACAAAATAAACTTAAATGAACTAAACGTGTAGCTGTCTTTTTCACGTGTGAGCAAGACAAATAGTTGCGTCAAAAGTATTGTCTGCTTACATTGCATTGCTGTTCTCAGTTCCTAATTTTTTTTAGGGTTCCGTACCTTAAAAGGAAAAAAAACGGAAACATTATAGAATCACTTTGTTGTCCATCTGTATGTCTGCCCTACCATTTGCCGCCAGTACCTCTTAGTGGAAGCAGAATTCCGAATCGATTTGGATTCTGACATTACAAAAGTGCTTTATTGGCCTGCATGAATAAATTTTATGATTTTATAGGCAACAGGCAACGGAATTTCTATCATCATTTCATTCAAGACTAGCCCTCCTTAAGGGTAAGCGAGAGACATTCTAAACAATTTCCCGGATTTGGAACATGCACTTTTCAAATTTCATAGTATTAACTATAATACCCCTTTTTATGGCTCAGTCTGGTACAAGGTTCTGATGTAAGCAATGACATCATTCCCCTCTTTCGTCCATTACCGTCGGAATAACGATAATAGGGGGGAGGGTCTAATCTACTTTATGGAAAAAATATCACGTAATCATGGCATTTATATTTCGTGGTTATGAGATCACTCTTGTCTGTCTCGCCATTCGATATCAGTAGGGCGTTTTATGACAGTACTATCATTAAAGACGACCAACGAAATTAACGCCATGAGACACTTGAATATAATCGTAAATTTGAATTGATCCCTCATTATGTTTCCATTTCTTGTATAGACACTTTTTTGTGGAATGTATAAGGTTTTTTTATTCAACCCCCTAGATTCCAACATTGACTAGTTTCATCCAGTTTCAACCCCAATCAATTTCCAGATTATTCATATTATCTTACCCAAAATTATTTTTCAGGTTCTACATTTGTATGTTACAGGCAAAAAAGTAAACTCAGCATTAAATTACATCATATATCAAATCTGTTCAACTGTTTGAAACATCTCTGACTGATTCTCCAGGTCGTAAAATATGTTTTCCCAGAAGACATCGCCCAATTTCTCTTTTTGAATAATAAACAAACACAAAAACACTTTTATCAGAACTCGCACCAAAAGTTTTTCACTTCCGCGGGCGCGGAGTTCGGAACTTTTTAATTCGCCGCTAATCTGGGGACATAAATATAGCGTTTGCATCTTTGGGTTTGAGGCCACGAGACCAGCGGGTGGGCTAGCGATTAGCCAAAAAACGCTACATGACTTTTCCTCAAATAACCATGGAAAGCCTCACTCTCTCACTCATTATTCGAAACGCTTTCGCCGATGCGAGAGGTTAATATTAGCTCAGTTGAGCCAGCCTATATATGAGCTGTAGTCACTTGGCTACAGCTTGGCTCTAGCACCGTAAATGATGTAACTAGGATCACTCTACTACATTTTGCGGTACCAATAATTGCTTAGTTGAAGACTATACAATCATCACCGCTTGGCGTAGTGATTCGAGTGTAGGCCGCTCGGCTCTCAGCACATGGTGGTTGCGGGTTCGATTCCCGTCGGGGCAAATTTCGGAAATGGCCTTTTCGTAATTTGCTCGGGTATGGGTGTCACTGGGATCGCCCCCAGTCCTTTGTACGGTACCCATAGTACAAGCGTTGCTTAGTTAGGGACCATACAGTTGGTGTGTCAGTCTGGCGATATTTATTATTTATTTATAGTCTGTTCGTCCGGGAATATTATTGCAGTTTTGATGGCCACGCCAGAACTAAATCGCAGCCCAATCAGCGAATATTTTGATTAATACGAGTTGTTTGTTCGTCTTCAGCGCCGAAACATCGCCGAAAGCCGACGTCATCTTCATTTCACCGAATGATTAATCATGTCCTTTTTGATTTACTTTCGAAAGTGGGTGAAAAGCATTCATGTACAAAATGACGCTGCTAACCTGGAACCGCCCGTAAACATCGCGTTATAGGGAGGTCGGGAACTCTATCTTTATACACTCTTATTCTGAACGCCATACATACAACTCTACTATAAGTTTATACGTTTGCTAGAGTCGTTAGGTACCGCCATCTATCAAAAATAGTGGTACCTATGCCAAATCTATATATATATATAACACAAAGGTGACTGACTGACTGACTGACTGACTGACATAGTGATCTATCAACGCACAGCCCAAACCACTGGACGGATCGGGCTGAAATTTGGCATGCAGGTAGATGTTATGACGTAGGCATCCGCTAAGAAAGGATTTTGATTAATTCTACCCCCAAGGGGATAAAATAGGGATTGAAAGTTTGTATGAAACTTTGTCAATGAAATTCCACGCGGACGAAGTCGCGGGCACAGCTAGTTACTCATATAGCTGGTGCGCTGTACAACCCATACAGTTAGGACGACCGTCCACTTGGGAGGGGAAGGGATGCTTCATTTTCAACAGCTCATTAAAATAAATCGTTCCTATTGGTTGAAAGCTAGCCCAGCCAAACCGGCCGGCTCAGTGGACGGGAAACCTTATTAAACGCATACAACAGTGACCAGAGACTCTACTTATATGTATAATCTCATGGTAGAGCATGGTAAAAACTATTTATGTATTTCAGTTGGAATTTTCCAGGTATAATGACGCTACACCTACATAGCGACCAAAATACCATCTGCGAAATGTGTACAGAGTCAACCACTACCTACCCCTTCGGAGAATTCCGGCGTAATGATAGTGTGTATTATGTAATACAGTACAATAAGAACTACGTATTATTATCACACCCTCATTCTACCCTTATTTATAACAAAAAACACAATCAATCAAGACGACAGCATAATGGTGTATTATTTATTTCAGCTATCATCAGATATCATTTCCTTGCTCTCAAGTGATACCCGGTAGAACTGTACATTATTTATTGACTGCACCAGATTTCTTACAAGTGTTGTTTGCGAATAAACTATCAATGTACTGCCTAGTCTCGGCCTATGAACCGGGCGGTTGCGGATTCGATTCCCGTTAGAGCAATTACGTATAAATAATAATATTTTATTTTATTTATTTTATTTTAACACTTTTAGGAAAGCTTACAGCTAAATAATACGATAGCAAAAAGTATAAAGTAAGGTAAGGCCAATTATGAGCTTTCACATGTAAGTAGACGAATAGTATCAGCAGTTACAGGTTCAGGTAGACAAAACTAGTGAAAAAAAATAGAATATAAGAGGAAAATTATGAACATGAATAGGAAAAAAAGTACAACGCAATACAATACATACAACTTAACATTAAAAATGACAATACATTAATCTTCAAAGAAGTCATTGCTTAGGTTATTTTTAAGTTTACAAACACTAGTGGTAAACAGATCCACATCAACCCTCCGAGATACTGTGTCAAATGTACGGCAAGCTCTAATCAAATACGAGTTTCTTCTATAAATGCTTCTGGTGAGAGGGACGTCTAGGAGATGAAGTCTTCGGAGAAACGGAGGTGGTACGCGCAGCCCAATGTGTATATGTTTTGTTATAATATGTTGTGAATAATATGTTGTGTTGTTGTTGATGTGGGTGTCACCGAGAACAAATCGGCACACATGCGTACGACCCGTGTAGTAATACCAAAAGCATGGCTCGCACGTTGTCGTCTTGAAAGGGAGTGGGATAAAGAGGGGGGAAGGGACGTGGGGAGTTTGGACAGTCATGAAAGTTGTGACAAATATATAAAGGCCTTTATCACAGAAAATATCTGACTTTACTTGGAACCTACATGCTTATATTACTAAATTAATATTTCGGATTTTTTAAACAACCTGAAGATACATGTATTATCTTCCTTCTAAGGCGGACATTCTATTTATTTAAGTGCTCTATGGCAACAGCCTGAGGCCACTTAATCACGCCCACAACAACGCACATTATGCAAATGTTTTGGGTTAAGCGCACTATGTTTTAAGTTGGTGCCCGCTGCCAAGTTGTGCTTAAACTTATGGGCTTAAGTTATGGGTGGCGTCTTAAATACTGTCATATATTACAACGATGGCGAGACAATTTGGACACCTTTGCGGGCGAACCGTAGCTGCGGACGGCTCATTAGGTACTTATAGCGATTTCATATTCACGACGCCGACGGATAGATGGCGCTGAATTCGACGCCTCAATACAATGTGCAATTATTCATAGGAAACCTGAATCACGATATTAGAGTTCGCAAGCACCGTGACTATATTTACAAGACCCCGACAACAATCATAGAAGCATGTGGCCAGGTATAACTGCAGCCGCCTGATTGAAAGATCTTCCCTTTCACACCAAATAGTTAATCATTTCAATAGAACTGTCAAAGTAGTCCTACTCGCATTGAGGGGGGAGAGTGTGTGTCCTTATGACAAATAGCTTCTCCCCCACTACATTGGGACCATTGGTGAAAATGTGGGGTGAAACTAGCGTAGCTCTACCTACCTCCTTGAGGAGTACAAGCGTGATGGCGTAACTTTCAGTTACATCAGTCATGTCATTAATGTACACAAACATCGAATCGATATCGAGATAACCAGATTAAATCAAACCGCAGCATCAGCAGCGCTAATCCGAAACGAGATATTAATGTAACAGGAATACATTTCACAGATGTACAAATCTCTCAGATGTTCAGCTGAGCGCGGGAATTAATTTTACTAGTTGCCGTTAGTTTTAATCTGATTAGTTTAGTCCTGTATAAGATTATTAATTCCATGAATAATTGAAACGGTTTACGGCTGAGGCAAATTTTGCAAAAGTTTCGCGAACACTTTCAAATTACAAAAAAAATTGGCAAATTTTGCGAAATATATCTTCTAATGTTGATTACCTATAAACTTTATATGTAGACAAGATTACATCACAATACAGCCAAGCTTTCGCTAAGGTCGACTCTACCAATTGACGTAGCTAGGAGAGGACTGTGGTAGTATCAGAAATTGTAAGTCGTGATAGGACTGCATTTTTTTTGGCGTTGGAAGCCTTTGCGTGAATAAATAAGGGCGTGTGATTTAGTATAAGTCATTCCCTCAAAAAATGTGCCTTTCAAATAAATCTAAAAATCAAACAAATTCCGACCAAACAAATCGCATACACGCCCCCAAACGGAACGCATTACACCATTTCACATAATTTATGACCCTCTTGCCGCGGCGTACGACAAAAAAGTCGACAAATCGCCGCTCGACGCGACTGGTCCCCGGAGAGGGTGATTTTTCACAAAGATTGGCTCTTGCCATGGAAATGATATGTTATGTGCAAATAGGTAGTCCTAATTCTGCCAATATATACGCATAACTGTACTCCATTAGCAGCGCACTGTCTGTCTAAGCAGCCTTGCGAAGTCACAAGTCGGGAGAGCGATCTTGGAAAGTTATTTTTGTCATACCAGCACAAAACGATAATTATGTCAAAGGCATAGTTTAAGATCGTTCTGAGACTTGAGATCAATTTATTAATACGGCCACCACGTGCCAGTACACCTATATGGGTGACGGCTAGTAGTGTTTACAACTAGCGCTCCTGCCGTGTATCGCAGGGACTTCAGACAAGCTAATAAAAGAACAAGTTGACATAAGTGACATAAAAATATATTTTTCATTACTCATACTCTGAAAGTAGGTCTGAAGTTGCCTGAGGAGCGGATTGAAAGTAATACTTTTCCGGCCCGGGACAATCGCTTTCAACAGACAGCTGTCAAATTATAAAAAAAAAACTAGTTGCATTTTCACATTTCTATGGAACCATGTTCAAACTTTTTCTACAGTCACTCAATTACAGCACGATGTAAAATTGAAATAACATAAAGTTAAGTATTAATTAAAGAATATATATTTTTAAATGACTTAATTATAATTTAGTTTCAACAATTTCTTTAAAATAACATAGATTTGGATCAAGATGAAAATGAAAAATAATGGCTAAATAATGAAGTTGTCCGGCCAACGAAAAAAAAACAAAATAGGCGGCAATCCGATCTTAATTTTTTTTTTCGAATTGTAGAGTATTGTTCATACTTCCTTGTATTATTTCTTTAGCCAATTCCTGTTTTTATTTTTACTTTCCTTGTATTCGTAATGAAAAGCACAGTGTTTACCTCGGGTGAAAGACTTATTTTGTCCCTCGAACTATAAGCGCCCTCGCTACGCTCGGGCGCCAAACCCCATCTCGGGACTAAATAAGTCACTTTCACCACTCGTGTAACAATGTACTATACATTTTCCTGCTTAGTCGAATTGTTATCAAGGTGTTGAAATATAAACTATAATAATGTTGAAATAAAACTATTTTTCGGATTTTATCGCGTTTATTAACTTTATGTTCCCGACGTTTCGGTTGCTTTACAGCAGCCATGGTCACGGGGGGACTGAGGTGTTAGACGTCCTGATGTTATAGTTAGTAACTGGGTACCCTCATATTTAGTTGTTGTTTGCGGTCCGATCCACGCAGAAAGTGCTCACAGTGTCTCGAGGTCTTGCAATGGTACACTTGGTTTTGGATTTAATTATATTAATTACTGGATCCCAAGTTGGTGGTAGCACCCAGCCATCTTCCCTATTGAAATTAGGATGTTTTTTAATTTCAATGGCCTCACGTATCATCCTTGGTCGGAATCGGTGTTCTTTTGCGAGGATCTGTGGTTTATCAAATCTGATATAATGGCGGGTGCGGTCCTGTACATGTTCACAGATTGCAGACTTCGTGGAGCGCCGGTGTTTCACGTCAGCTATATGTTCTTTTACGCGGGTTTTTACTGATCTTTTAGTTTGCCCTATGTAGGAGAGCCCACATTCACAGTCGAGTTTGTATACCCCTGCATCTTGTAGAGGAATGTGACACTTGACAGGTGGTAAGAACTGACTAATCTTCTTTGGTGGCTTGAAATAAGTTTTGATTGAAGCACGTTTCAAGATGTAGCCAATCTTGTCTGTGACACCTCTTATATATGGTAGTACAGCAGGTAGACGCTCGACTGTGGCTGGTTTCACTCGGTCACTGTGATGGCGGCGGGGGATCCGAAGCTTGTTGTCATGCAATACTTGCTTGACATGATGGATCTCGGCAGCCAGGTGTTGCTCATCACAGATCCCTTGTGCTCTCTGAAACAAAGATTTACCCACGGTAGCTAACTGTGTTGGATGGTGGTGAGAATCACCGTTTAAGTACCTATCAGTATGGGTCTTTTTTCTATACACGGTGTGGCCTAAGGTGTTATCAGGATTTCGGATTACTAAAACATCTAAGAATGCTAGAGTGTTGTTGGCCTCTAACTCCATTGTAAATTTGATTTTAGAGTGTATGGAGTTAAGATGGTCGAGAAATGCTGTTATTTTGTCAGATGGTAATATTGTGAAAGTATCGTCTACGTACCGCTTGTAGAATCTTGGGGTTACAGGTGAAGTGCGAAGGGCTGTCTCCTCGAAGTCTTCCATGAATATATCGGCGACAACAGGAGAAACAGGGGAGCCCATCGCTACACCATCTACTTGCTTGTAGAACTGTTCCTTCCACAACAGATACCCGGATGTGAGGCAATGTCTTAAAAGTTCAGCATATTCCTCCGGCATGTTGTTCTCTGCTAGCTTCTTTGATACTATAGTGATGCAGTCTGCTACAGGCAGAGAGGTAAACAAAGACTGAACATCAAAACTGACCATAGTTTCATTGTCAGCAAGATGTAGATGTTTAATCTCACTGACAAAATGGTATGAATCCTTTGTATGTGCTCTTGTGTGTCCTCTTAGTAGTGAGTGAGTAGTGAGTAAATGCATAGATACTTTAAATAAGCGCGAAACATCTAAATACAATGAATGCAAAAATAAACACATTATAAAATATGAGAAATTAATCACCAAATCAAATGTCAAACATCCTTCAAATCATGGTAACGGAACGCACCCGTGCACCAAAGACAATATTAACTCACGCGCAGTTGTCAATCTGTCAAAACAAAGTTTGGATGAAAACATCGTGCAAGTTTTGCAAAAAGGACTAAATTTCGCTGTGCCGCCACGCAGGATCCCTTATGAAGACATTATCTGTAGCGTCGAGGATGTTCTAGCCAAAAATAATTTTAAAAAGGAAGACTCCGAGGCAATAAGACAGGACGTATCATCGTTGTTACGCCGTAGTTCAGTGCCCAAACAAAATCTTTCTAAGAATCAGTATTTAGCGTTGAAGAACTTACGTACTAGGACAGATATTACTATTCTCCGCGCGGATAAGGGAAATGCGACGGTAATAATGGATACGTCAGATTACAATGCAAAAATTGTAGAACTTCTATCGGATGAAACAACATATAAAAAGGTCAAAACAGACCCAACTACAAACGTGTTAAAAACAACTACCGATCTATTAAAGAAACACTCCGACGCATTGAATCTAGACGTCAAATCATTGATACCTTCGTGCGCAAAACCACCTAAGCTGTATGGGTTGCCTAAAATACACAAGCCCGAAGCCCCGCTGCGTCCTATTGTAAGCCAGATTGACACACCAACATACAGTCTGGCCCAGCACGTAGCGAAGGTGCTCTCACTACTAAGAAGACACACAAGAGCACATACAAAGGATTCATACCATTTTGTCAGTGAGATTAAACATCTACATCTTGCTGACAATGAAACTATGGTCAGTTTTGATGTTCAGTCTTTGTTTACCTCTCTACCTGTAGCAGACTGCATCACTATAGTATCAAAGAAGCTAGCAGAGAACAACATGCCGGAGGAATATGCTGAACTATTAAAACATTGCCTTACATCTGGGTATCTGTTGTGGAATGAACAGTTCTACAAGCAAGTAGATGGTGTAGCGATGGGCTCCCCTGTTTCTCCCGTTGTCGCCGATATATTCATGGAAGACTTTGAGGAGACAGCCCTTCGCACTTCACCTGTGACCCCAAGATTCTACAAGCGGTACGTAGACGATACTTTCACAATATTACCATCTGACAAAATAACAGCATTTCTCGACCATCTTAACTCCATACACTCTAAAATCAAATTTACAATGGAGTTAGAGGCCAACAACACTCTAGCATTCTTAGATGTTTTAGTAATCCGTAATCCTGATAACACCTTAGGCCACACCGTGTATAGGAAAAAGACCCATACTGATAGGTACTTAAACGGTGAATCTCACCACCATCCAACACAGTTAGCTACCGTGGGTAAATCTTTGTTTCAGAGAGCACAAGGGATCTGTGATGAGCAACACCTGGCTGCCGAGATCCATCATGTCAAGCAAGTATTGCATGACAACAAGCTTCGGATCCCCCGCCGCCATCACAGTGACCGAGTGAAACCAGCCACAGTCGAGCGTCTACCTGCTGTACTACCATATATAAGAGGTGTCACAGACAAGATTGGCTACATCTTGAAACGTGCTTCAATCAAAACTTATTTCAAGCCACCAAAGAAGATTAGTCAGTTCTTACCACCTGTCAAGTGTCACATTCCTCTACAAGATGCAGGGGTATACAAACTCGACTGTGAATGTGGGCTCTCCTACATAGGGCAAACTAAAAGATCAGTAAAAACCCGCGTAAAAGAACATATAGCTGACGTGAAACACCGGCGCTCCACGAAGTCTGCAATCTGTGAACATGTACAGGACCGCACCCGCCATTATATCAGATTTGATAAACCACAGATCCTCGCAAAAGAACACCGATTCCGACCAAGGATGATACGTGAGGCCATTGAAATTAAAAAACATCCTAATTTCAATAGGGAAGATGGCTGGGTGCTACCACCAACTTGGGATCCAGTAATTAATATAATTAAATCCAAAACCAAGTGTACCATTGCAAGACCTCGAGACACTGTGAGCACTTTCTGCGTGGATCGGACCGCAAACAACAACTAAATATGAGGGTACCCAGTTACTAACTATAACATCAGGACGTCTAACACCTCAGTCCCCCCGTGACCATGGCTGCTGTAAAGCAACCGAAACGTCGGGAACATAAAGTTAATAAACGCGATAAAATCCGAAAAATAGTTTTATTTCAATGTGTAGTATTCGCGTAAATATAAGAAAACAATATATAATAATGTTCTATGTGCTATTGTTCTATTCGTCACAGATATAAGGATACTCTGTACCTATGATGTATCGCTCTGTCTAGTGTCAGTGACGTCAGTGTCGCTCGCTGACGCTAATTGACAGCCGGACGAGAGTCGCGGATAAAGTGATCGCTTTTCCATGTTTTTCGGGAGTTTTATGTCGTCACTAAAATTACTACGAGTGTGGCCATATGTCAAAGTGAATGTACGGGTGATTGTTGCTGATTGAAATCATGGAAAAAATAAAGTATTAAATAATTTGGGTCAATAAATAAATTCTGGAACCCGTTTAGAAAAAGAAACCTTTATTTTGTTGAAATTTTTAAATCTTTATTAATCATACATGAATCCTAAATTCAAATTCAAATTCAAATTCAAATATTTTTATTTAAAATAGGCCAGATTAACTGGCACTTTTAAAAAGTCAAGAGCTAGGTGCATGTTGCAAAACAAAATCCTATGGAGAAGAAGATAGGTATCATGTTTTTTTTTATTTTTACATAGTTTTCACGAAGACAGTAGTTTTGTCTGTTTAAAAATGCAGTCATCATCACCTTGCCCTTATCCCACACTAGGTGGGGTCGGCGCAGCACGTTCTCTTCTTCCATTCAAGCCTATCATCCGTCATCTCTGCACTCACTCCCTTTTCGGTCATACCCTCTTCCACGCAGTTCATCCACGTCTTTTTAGGACGTCCCCTACCCCGACTACCGCTCACTCTCATACTCATCGTCTTTTTGACCACATGTTTAAAAATGCAGTTATAGACCAAAAGAAAATCACCACGTATTATTTACGGGTGTTCCTTTCTATGCAAACACGTTAAAAAAATCCATCACGTCGTCATCAAATAAACATTTTAAAAAGTTCACATTCGCAAAAAAGAAACCCAAGTAATATAACACATAATAAAATCATTGTTAGTGGGCGCGTGCTTTTTGTCACGCTCACACAAAGCACGTACCGTGTTAAGAGCGTGATGTGAATCGCGGAGCGTGACTAGGTGGGACATGTTTTATGGAAATGGACGGATAAAATTGAATAAACTTTTCCAATTTGCAAAGTAGTTTTTTGTTTTACATTTCTAACGTGTTCATAAAATATGAAAAAAATTGGTCTACCAACATTTTTGGGACTCTTTTACATAAGGCATATTACCTACACGAAGTTTTTCATATTTTTTATGACACAGATGTGCAAAAAGCTTAACGACAAAGAATTAGAAGAAGTACTTATGTACAACTATTTAATAAGTTTGCGTAAGATGCTAAAGTGAGGACTGGACTTAGTAAGTTTTCTCCAACACAAAATATATTTTAAATAATACCTTAGTTTTATAGCCATATAAATCAAAACAGGGCTCTCCTGACTAATATAAAAATAAATAAAAATTTAGAAAGACAAGCCCGCTGCGTTTCTTGCCGGATCTCCTCAGCCGAGGTCGCATAAAAATTACAATTTTAAGTGCCCCCGTAGATCTAAACAAAATAAACGATTTGACTTTAACTTTGATCCGCGCAAGCAGTAGGTACACTCATGGTCTCCCTACCCCGCTCACAGATTTCATTGTACCACGTATTCCTCACCGCCGCTGAATGTTTTACACGCGACTATTTTATCGCAATTCATTGTAACTACTTTATTTATAGTATTAGAGATAAGGCACTATCTAAAGTCTAAAGAAAACCAAAATTTAAAGAAACTTAAAGACAATTTTCGCGAAATTTTCCGAACTCAAAATTAGAAGAAATAAGTCCTTACGAGATGAGCACGTGGATTATTGCGCGAGTTATTTCACATAATGTCGCTAAATAAGTAGAAGGTTCTGTTTAATTGATGACCGCTTGGCGCAGTGAGCCGGAACGCGGGTTCGATTCCCGTCAGGGTACATTTCGGAAATGGCCTTTCCGTAATTTTCCCCGGTCTGGGTGTCACTGGGATCGCCCGCAGTCCATTGTACGGTACTCATAGTCCAAGCCTTGCTTAGTTTGGGACCATACAGTTGGTGTGTTCGTCTGGCGATACTTACTTATACTTATAATTTATCAACTCTATGTAGCGTTCTTTATTATCCTAATTCTTACACAAACATAAAATAGAATACGACATAACATTAACGGAAGCCACCATACAAGTGGTACATTCAATTAGGTTATATTTACACTAGTTAATAACTTGATGCCTCTCTGCTGACTCCGCTTACGCAGTGGGATGAGGGTGAATCAACATTAACCTTAATTTTATGGTTCGCTGTTATTTGTTTTGAGTATCTTGACTACAGAATCATATCGTGAGAAAACCTAGTCTTCCAAAAGACGAGTGATATTCGTTAACCTATACTGCGCCAGCATGGTAGACTTCAGAGCCTCCCCCGTCGCATAGAGGGGGGAAGGCTCTATAGTCATCATTCAGAACTGATAATTTCAAAATAAGATGGAGCACTATCTTTGCTTTTTGTTTTAGGACTGTCAACAAAGATTTTTTTTTCATCTGGAGTCGGTGCCAATTCAGGGCTAAGAAGTAGTTCCAACGTAGTGTAAAGATAGTGGCACCGACAAGAACAATAAAAAGAAGCAAGGAAATAAACGACACCCTTGCATTATAAATAGGTAGTGTAGTTATTGTCGGGATTAAAACTGTATTATACGTGGCACCCGGTTTACCGGATTACGTTTGGAGTGTACACCCGGAATTGGGGCGCGGATGTCCGGATGTAGAACTTATTTTGGTACTAGAAACGGCGCGAATATTTTTGATAATAATACGTTGTTTTATGGATCTAAGAAAGTCGGCAAACAAGTTAACAGTATGTTGAGATGTTAAGCAATTACCGTAACCTATCGATGCTTGCAAACCAAAGACATTGCTCGCTCGTAAGAAATTCAGCTATAATAGCTACTTTACGTTGGTCTTCTGTAAGAAGGTGGTACCACCCTGGTTAATCCAGCCCATATATGAGCTGTAGTCAAATTTAAAACTCTTCTCAGCTAAGCTACGCCCATTAATAAATCAGTTTCAAGCCTGAGAGCGGTCTTGAGCACGCTTTGAACTTGTAATTCAGTACTGGTATGACATAAGAATAACATTTATAGATAAATAAATAGATTATAAATACAATGAAACTGAAACCTTTCATAAGTTTTTATTTAATTTTTGAAAATATATTTACGATTGTCGATAAGATCGTTAGTTGCAGGGGCCAACCGCTTTAGGAGTAGACATTGAACCTGAGAGCTCTAGAATACAACGGCGACCCGTCTAAACACTAAGCTCTTGACATAGTAAATTATAACCTCACATAACTAGTAATCTTTTACAAATTTAATTTGACTCACTACTTCTACTTGGTTCCACTTCCAGTCGTCTCTACGTCCTACTTGCCCGACATCGCACCGACTGTGTACATCTAGCTTTATTAAATTTCAGACACTGGCGGCATTGTTGCAGCCAACTTTCAGCCGGGATTACTGACTTGTAACGGAGTTTCAAACACGTACAATGTATGGAAATTCTGACGTTTTGTTATAAGATATTCGTGTTTTAGCAATGTTTTACTCATTAAGTTATAACCATTTAACACACTGAACATTGTAAGCTAAAGGATTTAACATCATGGGCATTGTAATAGAACCTGCGTGTTTGTAGTGATTGGCTCCCAGCTACAGCTAGTGAGCTGTCTTGTAATACTCGTATCGATATGAGAACGTTATAAGATGTTACACAACGACCTCGTTGAATTAATAACAATTAATGGCAGTCCAAAGTTTGAAGATATACTTTGTAAGCAGCAGCACACTTGTGGCTAGGTACTTAATTATCTAGTCTTCCCTACTAGTATTCCCGTTGTAATGGTCGAAATTCGACCATAATTCATTTAAATTTTAATTTTAAACCTCATTTACGTTTTATTTTCAAAAACTATTTAATACTGGCACGCAGAATGCACAATGGAAGCCCCGCCTTCCAAAAACTGTCACCTTTTGTCAGTCAGACTGTGTGGAGGTTACAAATATGTGTGTGTCAATTCATGGTAGTGTGTGTAATGTTTTTTTTTTTTTTTTTAATGTGTTTATAAGTATTATAATATAAAAATATTAGCATTCTGCCCTCCTTCTCTGTATAAACTATAAGTGTGCCAAATTTCATATTCCTCCGTCCGCGCAATTTTCGTATTAAGCGTTTGAAAGTTTTTCCTTCACGTATTAATATATATAGATAAGAACAGATATGTCTAATAGTCTTCTATACACCTATATGTGAATAATATTCTTTCGAATCTCTGCTGTGTTGATAAATTCGTTGTGGGTTCCAAGACAATTTAGCAATTTACCGGGACTCGCCGAGGGCCAAACAAATGTCTTCCTCGGACACCACTGTGTGGTAGGCTCACAGGAGTAACAGTGGTAGCAGTGTGAAGCGAGCTTGGTCCCATATTTATACCCCTGTCGTTCAGGGAATAATTTTAGAATAGTTCTTCCACAACCTTAATATTTTATGCCAACGCTTTCAACGTAAAGTAATTGTGTGGGTGTAAGCAAAATTGCGTGCGTTTGTTCGTAAATACGACACTTTGAGCGCAAATAAAGTGGTTCTTTTGATTTCTACGCCGAAAATCACGCGCCGACACGCCTGCTGCAAGGCTTTGAAATAAGCGTTTTGATACACAATAACTGCTTATCAAAAAAAAGCAGGTAGTAGGCGTGTGAGCCGACGTTTTTGTAAAAATTATGTATAACCTAATGTAACCAGTTTTCTGAGGACCACCAATATGAGCCAGAGTGGCGGACTGTAGTAGTATCGAGACTAATACTTTTTGGACGATTGAAGTCCAGAAACTGGGATGATTTGTTACAGTTTAACCAGCCAAAACCCCCCTCGTGTAGAGGAGAAACCCAAGCTCATGAAGAGCTTATATTTTTACAACTTAGTGCCAAGTTCTGAAATGCTACTCATGTGTCCGACTTAGATACTAATTATTCTGTATTTCTTGTGTGACGCTTCGAAATTAAGCTGTTCTCAAATTTGGGTTGCGTTCAAGTATTCTGAGGTTACTCGCTCATTTCGGTGCTTATTCTGTAGGAATTTGCGAGAATGCGGAGTCGTTTTTTCAAGTGGCCTGTCCGTGACAGCGGCGTACGGCTGGCTTAGTACTGTGCCCATAGTACCCTTATGAAAGCCCAATGATGTTCCTCAGTATCGATAGGAATAAATAAAAAAATATAATATCGCCAGACTGACACACCAACTGTATGGTCCCAAACTAAGCAACACTTGTAATATGGGTATATATGTACAACGGACTGGGGGCGATCCCATTGACAGTCAGACAAGGGCGAATTACGAAAAGGTATTTTCCGAAATTTACCTCAGCGGGAATCGAACCCGCAACCACCATGTTGATCCGAGCGGCCTACGCTTGAACCATTGCGCCAAGCGGTAGTCAAATACCATCAAACAAACTCTCCAACAGTACCTATGATACTAAGCGACGCTTTAGTTATGGGTGCCATACAATAGGTAAAAGACGACGAAGAGGCATTACATACATTTTAGCAGCCCGCCCGAGAAATCAGTGTGTGTCTGACCACGGAAGACGTGACGTCACCAAGACGCATTTACCCCGCGCGGCTGCTCGATAAGTGTGGACCTACCATATTGCTAAGGGTATTGATTAGGGGCGTAGGTACTAGATTTATCGATAGTTTTCTTCAAAACTTTCTGCACGTCCCATCACTACTACAGAATTATACATTGAATTACTTAATTAAATTTCCTTTTTTGTAAGGAATCTTTTATTTGAGCAATTTATTTAAGTTACCCAAAAGACCACACTATCGGTCACCCATCTAAAACCCAACCTCGCTCTACATTGCTTAACAATAGTATACCAAAGCCGTGTAAGTACCAGGGTGTAAGGAACTCAAGTGGGTCGTTTAGTAAGCTATAGAAGCTTCACGAACTCCCTCAGTGATGCAAATGTAGAGAGGCCTGCATTATGCAGCCATTTTTTCTAAAAGCCCGAGCGGTAAATGAAAAATGTTAAACTGAGGAATAGGCTTTTAATGCCTTTATAGGCGGAAGTGCACCTTTTGAAACTAGTTTCAGTAGTTTTTATATACCTACCTAGTTACCGTTTACACCGAGTTGCCCTACCATGGACTAACGCTAGTAGCTAGCGCATACGTAAAATATTTTAATGGGAAATTGTTAATGTCTCGGTTAGCGGTTTTATAATTACAATTTGCGACACAAATACTTTATCTACACAGATTACTAAACTAAAAGCCTAATCTTCCAACGGGAATCGAACCTGCCCCTGGCGGTCTCAAACGAGAGCCCTACGCTAAACCCGACGAGGCAGTCATCAAGTTCTCGGAAGAATTAACAAAATTATGTGTTTCAGAACAATGAGTTAATGTGGTACGTTTACTTGAGGGATGTAGAGCTAAGCTGTAGCCAATTTGCTATAACAGCTCATATACGGGGTGGCTACTTAGGTAGTACCACCCTCTTACAGAAGACCAGCGTAAAACAGCTACTATAGCTGCATTTCGTATTATGAGTGAGAGAACTGGAAGCCCAACCCCTCTGTCCATTCCCATCCCTATGTCCCACTCAACTTCAGGTCGGCATCGTGCGAATAATGCCTTTGGTATTGCAAGCATGTAATGGCAATAACTGCTTAACACGGGTCGACGCTTGTTTGCCGATTTTGTTAGATGTACATTATCCTTTCATTAAGTATACTGAAGAAATTAAGTTTATCACATAATTACTAACTAAAGCCCACACAGTCACATGAAAATTATACAAAGCCTTTCTTTTGCAGCCGAAAATTAATTAAGGGGCGAGTGAATGAATACAATTTGGCTTCAGAACTAACGCTCCGTTGGACCTGGATTAGTGCGTAATTTATGGAAATGGTCTAAGTTTTCGGCCTGGAAAGGCGAAAGATATAGTTTTAATCTAGAGTTTAGTTTTACGGCGGTGTGAAGTAAAAAGGCGATATTTTTTGTCTATTCTCAAGAATATAACATATTTTGCGGTATTTCTGAAACTAGTACAACAGTTTTAGATGTCATCGGAGTACGTATTAGAGAACAGCATACGAGCAACAGTGTTGAAAACTTAGCTTAAGGGCTTAACGGTTATTTATTTTTAGTTCAATAATATTGCCACAATAAGTATAATACATGAAATGTAAATGGGTTAAACTATAAAGCTTGGAATAAATTGTGGCTGAAATACACAGGCTTGAAACCGAAGGCGCCAGAACGAAGAGTCTTAGCGTAGGTACATAGAGCAGATTATTGTGCCGAACATGTTGGGCAGAAGATTTCATTATTTACAAACTCTAGGTGCATTTAGCTGCAATAAAATAAAATAAAATGACAGGTTTACATTTATTTTGTATTAACATTATATTATATTGATAGTTGAAGGTGGACTTGCTGGCCAAAGCGGCGCCTATTATTAGCTTAATGTTTGACGGAGTTTAGAGTTTAATGGATTCGCATGAAATTTGGTATAACGGTAAATAATTAAAAATTAAGACAGAACATAAGTCAAGATATAAATCTACAAAACTTGCAACCAAGCTCGCAGTTTTTCGTTCCGTATGTCACATTATCTCTACACTACAACCCCTCAAGCGTTTGAGAAATAACATTTGTGATTGTCATCTCTTTCTTTCAACCCTTCGAGCGCTATCTGATGCAGTCAGCAATGCTGGATGCCAGTATCTAAAGATTTTATCTCTGCACATTATGATACATGAAAAGTTCTTGCTTTTGTGAAAAACCTTTTTCTTTTTGTTTCTTATTTCAGTTAATACTTATTGTTATCTTGATAATGGGAATGTTTTTTTTTGGAAACTAGTTTGTTTCTGACCTCTGACACGACGCTAATATTAATGCTTTTGTGAAAGGTTTCTGCATTGAAGCACTAGAATATAACGTAATTTCAATGCATACTTTTATTATTTTGTTTCTATCTATCGTCTTATCAAATAAAAATATGCATTAAATTGTTGTCAGGTTGGTAGGTTATCCTTTCCCCGTTCTTGGTGTATAAGTCCAGAAATCTAAATATATATAACTCAAAGGTGACTGACTGACATAGTGATCTATCAACGCACAGCCCAAACCACTGGACGGATCGGGCTGAAATTTGGCATGCAGGTAGATGTTATGACGTAGGCATCCGCTAAGAAAGGATTTTGATTAATTCTACCCCCAAGAGGATAAAATAGGGGATGAATAATCCCGAAATTTTTGTTAAGTTAAATTACACGCGGACGAAGTCGCGGGCACAGCTAGTAACTTATATTATTTAAATGATTGATGTTTGTATCGTTTAGTAATAAAATAATGTTGTCTTTCTCACGCCTAACTACCATCATTATATTTAAGACATGAGATACAGTCTGCGAGACTTAAGAATAAGTATCGGTATTTATTGAGTCCTTCTTCTGTAATGGTCTTGATTTAGCAAATAAAAAAAAACTGCGAAATCTAGAACAATTTGTCTTGTGGGCAACACTAGACCAGAAAAAGCATGCGACAAAGATAGACATAAAAATATACGTGACAGGAATATGCGAAGAAGATAGGTCACAAAGACGAGTGATAAGGATAGACATAAAAATCATAAATATATAAGAAAGACAAGTGAAAGAGACATTCAAAAACAGGCAAAAAGTACAGACCAAAGGTGACTGACACAGGCAACATTAGTTCGGGTACTAAGCTAACATCTTAACCCTGCTTATAAGTGATGTAATAGAGTGGTGGTAGATTTAATTCCCACGAAAGGGGGAGGGTTAAGTCATAAATCGTTGCCTCGGGACTGATTTGCGATTTACTGGCGGTGTATCGAACGGGTTGGGTGCATGGGACAAGCGGGAGCGGGAAGGGAGTTATATAACCATAATAATTATGAATAAGTGTCTTTAAAAATCTTTGCTATTTTCAGATTTATTTTGATTATTTCTATATCATTTAGTCATAGTTTAAAATATTGCGCGAAGTCCACTAGTTATCATACTAATATTATAAAGAGGAAAACTTTGTTTGTTTGATTGTAATGAATAGGCTCCGAAACTACTGAACCGATTTGAAAAATTATTTCACGGTTGGGAAGCTACACTATCCCCGGGTGACATAGGCTATAATATATTTTCAAAAAAATTAGGGATCCTTACTAATACTCGAATAATGTTACCGCAATGTACCCGTGCGAAGCCGGGGCGGGCCGCTAGTACTTAATAAAACAAATTCGGCAAACCAGCGTGCGACCCGTCTGATGTTAAACAGTTATAGGGATTGATATAACAAAGGCATAGCTTGCACGTTGCTAACCTTAAGGCAAGTGGAATAGACGTAGGGAATGGAGGGGGATTTGAGATACCAACTCGCTTACTCATCGTACGAAACGCAACTATAACAAGTTATTTACGCCAATCTTCAGTGAGAGGGTAGTTCTACTGCGGTTGATCCAGTCCCTATATACCTGTAGTTAATTGTCTACAGCTCTAAACTGTAAAACACTATACTGTCTGTACTGTAAATAACCGCTTCTAACTAAAACTAGATATAGAAAAACAGGATTCCCATGCAGTTCATATTAGATGGTCTAATCCTCTTTTGGAACTATACAGTTGGTGTGTTAGTCTGGCTATATTTATTACTAGCTGTGCCCCGCGACTTCATCCGCGTAGTATTGGATTATTGGGTTAAAAAGTATCCTATATGTTAATCCCGGTTATAATCTATCTGTGTTCCAAATTTCATCCAAATACGTTCAGTAGTTTTTGCGTGAAGGAGTAACAAACATACATACATACATACATACATACATACATACATCCACACTCACAAACTTTCGCATTTATAATATTAGTAGGATTTTTATAAGATAGTGAAAACCGCTACCTCCTATAACTGACACCACACCCCTTTCACACCCTAAGGGTTTGGTTAATTGAAGAATTATTGCAACCCACTCAAATTAACCAACACCTATACATATCAGGCGATACAACATACGCCTTGTTGCCTACGCAATAACGCCTTTATGGACAGTACACGTAAGTTGGCGGTGACAGTTATTTCGGTAGGATCTGAAAGCTTATATAATGTAGGAGAAATTATGTTACGGGTTAGATTAAGTAAGACTTGAACGACGTTACTTAGAGTAGTAAGCAGTACCTAATGGCCAAGTTGGTACAACTTTCCATCAACAACAAGTGGTATATCTCTGGTATATCCCTGGCTATCTCCTCTGGTCTTTTCAGAGCTCATATGCGAATCATAATTCTAGTAAATTGTATTTAAGGGCTGAACGGGGCCTGTAAAAATTATACCAACAATCTCTCGTAAAAGGAGTGTTGAGTAGCACAATGGTCTGACATAGTGGACTATGGCTCGATGTCCCCTCGCATTAAGCCTGGCATAAATGGCAATACCATCGGCGAAATATGGGTGCAACACAATGCACCCCTGCCCAGAAGTGATGCCACGGGTACATATTATTTATTTAACGAGTCGTTATAAATACCTGTGATGCTCGGTACTATAATATCTGTTACAATTAAAGTCCGGCAGGGTCTTGCTCAAAAGCCCGCAAGTATGAAATTGTAAGGTAGCTGCAAACTTTGTTTCAAATGCACTGTGCTTTGTTCTATTAAAAGCTTGGAGATAGGGCTGTCAACTCTAAGTTGCAAATATTTCATATAAACTAATGAAACCACTTACATCATTTATTGCACATTCCTCAGACAATTCTAAAAAGGACGCATACGAATCTAGTAACTAGCAATGATTTGACATCCTATTTCATTTACTTAAATGAAAACGAAGACATAATATTCATCTCTGAAACTATGATGTATTTTTTCACTAACAAATGTTAAGTTAAAAACAAACATCAAAAGCTTCACTGAAAAACTTTCAAGGCTCTTTTCTTAATTCCAAAAAGCAAAAAGTTTTCTCAAAGCGGCAACCCTATGCGCAAGTTGTAACCGGCTCAAACCGGTTTTAAGTGACACTTCTAAGTTCCGCTGCTCGGCGCGCGGCGCCGCCCGCGGGAGAAACTTGTTAAATTACGAGATTCATTCTTATGCAAAAACCTACTTTTCAATTTTCATACGTTTTTAAGGAATATTTTTTAAAGTTGGAACAAAAATATATTTTTCAGTAACATTAAATATATAAAAGTCATATTTTAATAATGCACAATATTTTGCATGACACTCAGTCAATACTAAATATGGTTTATCTATCACAAAATACACCCCGGTATTTAGAATTTATTTGCATTGCCGCTATAAAATATATTTGTCCTTCGAAATTTTGTTTTGTGTACAATCGGTCATAGTTTTTTGTCTTGCATATTCACCATAAGGTTGATTCTAAAGTCCTTTAGACTCAGTCTGCTAGCTATGTTTAAGACCAAAGTCTTGTATTTTTGAAAGGCTACCATAATTAGGTACTATATGCTAACTGGATACACGAAAAGGGGAAAAAATCAATAATATAATAAACGAAAGATTTTAATAATAAACAATTAACAGTAACGGTGGCTTACCTACTGATAGTTACCGGTCAAACTAATAACATTGCCGAAACTTCGCGGTTCATTTTGGAACAAGGGGCGGCTGTAATATCATAATATAATATGTAACCGTCTAATGAAATACAAAATCGTCTCAACAATGTTGCATTTACTACATCCCAGTCATCGTCGTAAACGGGGCCGCAAAACTTTTACGGAGCGGTGTACAATGTTAACATTCCCGATCATTACTGGCTTTACAACCCACAACGGAAGTTCTGCTTACATGGTGAGTACATTGTGGTAGTCCGAAATGTTGTAACAGGTATGTGGAATTAAACCAATGAATATTAGGTAATAAAGTTCCAATGATACGAACATTAGGAATATTATTTTGTAGTTCCTACATTGAGAACAGTAGATAAAGATTTACGTGCTCATACTACCCGTTCCAAAAGTGTTTTTGTTTGTGCTTCAGTGAGCAAGTTAACCTACCAGTCCCGGTACAGACAACAATATCAGAGGCCTTTGGGATGCCGAAACTTCGAACCAGAGTTGGGCATTAGCTCACACAAACAATTTATGTGGATAAGACATTGACAGATTCCTTACAATGCTCCTCATATGAGTTCTTCATTAAACGCAAGCGTTCCAATATTTGTTATTATAAAGCAAGTGGTTATGATTTACAAAAAATTATAATTAATGTCACACATTAAATGTATGGGCTCAAACTGAGTACCGCTTGTACTATGGGTATCGTAAAGTGGACTGAGGACGATTTTAGTCACCCAGAAAGGAATAAGTCACGAAAAGGCCATTTTCGAAATTTGCCCTGACCAGGAATCGAGCCTGCAACCACCCCGGGCTATGAGCCGAGCGGCCTACTACGCTAGAACTATTGACATGGCTAGATTTTACAACATAACATAATTATTATTCACTCATTCTGTGTTCAAACCCAGCTTTTGACCATTAATACTAATTAAAAGTACCTATGTTTTTACTTCTTCATTATATCACATCTCATAAAATGTATGTACTTTATTTATTTATGTATTTAGTTCTGTGAAAATCCGGTGTTCACCTGCATCTGTGCAGCGCGCAGACATGCTACGGCTGCATCCAGCTCTTCTGTTTATTTACGAGCTGCCAACGAAATCGTAAACTCGCTTGAAATTATGTTCTCTTTGCGTGCAGTTGCTAAATAATACTAGATGTGACCTGAAGACATGTATAAGAAACGGTAGGTATTTTTATCATTTACGTATTATTTTAAATGAAAGATACGAAAATAATTTAAACAGAATATACCTCGATCGCTGTGAAATTACTTGTCTTTTTAGAAGTAAATTTGTGCTTATTTTGAGGCCGTAAAATCACGAAACTAAATTTGACGCTTCTGAAATATTCGTGTCTTGCTCACAATTTTTGACCGAGATAAGGATGGCAATACATTTTGTGTAAGATAATTTTTTATCAATATTTCTATAAGGTTCGCATCAAAACAAGTCTCTTTAAAAATCAAAAGTGGCGGCTCACAACTTTAGTAAATTATCTTCTATTTACAAAAAAAATATAATTGTATTTCGACGTGTTTTATATAGAGTACGTTCACTGAACCATGTCTTGTATATAGCACAGTAAGTATAAATAGTCTTATTTCAAGTTTCTACACACCCCATCGATCTGCAGCCACATTTCGCAACTGTATCCATGGCAGGGAGACTTTCTTCACGACTTTACGACACTTGAACCCATCTTGTCACCTTTATAGCCCGCCCCGGACAGAAATTACTTCACTGCTAACTCCGTGAGTTTCTCACTTGTAATTAGTGTTTACTAGTTTTGGGATATTGCTGTGAGAATGGAGGTGTTGTAAACCTGATCCTCGGGGAATAAAATAAATAGGTACGTGGATAACAAAAAGTTTGACACCAATTTGTAGGTAGTTCTTAAAATAAAGGTTTATAACCTGTATTTCCATCTCTTATCTCGTATTTTTTACTATACAAGTTGACCTAAAATCCTTACATAATAATATTCATATTATTTTAGAAACACTAATCAACTGATTAAACAGTATAACATAAACTTGTAAACAGCACTAAATTAACATCGACCAAGAGTTTTTAATCCTAGATGCATTATTTTAATTACTTACATGTATAGATAGTATTATTTATTATTTTAATATGTTTTATAATTATTTCGTTTCATTGATTAATATTTCTTTAGTAGTCTGAATCTTAATTACGTAGAGTCATAATTTAAAATGTTCTTAACTATTTTTAAGTCACTCCGCATAAATACACAAGAGACCACACTGTCTCTTCAATTATTTTTATAAGGTTTTGTTATAAATGTTATTGTAAATAGAGTGGAAACCTTATTATAAATCGTTTTGTCATTCAGAAGCCTGTTAAATCGAAACACTCTACTATATAACTAAATACAAACTATCGCATTACCTCCGAACGCTACATTTATTTCATTTTTTCACTAATCATTAATCATTTTCACAATAAAATATAATACACCAAGATACCATCCAAATAAATAGCACACTCTTCGTCTTGTCAAAATAATAAATTCCAAGAGCTTAGCGGGGGAAGAAACAGGATACATATAGCCGTCCTACTTTAACCTTCGCATTTACTGTGTTTGTTCCTCTCTGACAAGTAAAAGCGATTTGTTCAAGGGATTTCTTTTACTAGGATGTGTTGTATCAATCATTCTGACTGTACTATAATTTGCTTGGGCCCTTAGCTATGTATAAAGCTGTGCGAGTAAACGAAATGAGGTAAATATCCACCAATGGTATTTATTCGTTACTAGCTGTGCCCGCGACTTCGTCCGGGTGGAATTTAAATAAAAAAAAAATAATTTAACAAAAAATGTTCGTCATTTTTCTTTTATGCGAGTCGATGTTATGTGTTTTATATACCTATCGCAAAAGCCCGCTCGCGCGTTCTGAGCCCGCGCGACAGGAATCATTTGTTTTTTTTTTGTTTTTGTTTTTCTAAAGTGGCGTAAGTTACTGCTTATAACATTAACTATCTGCCAGCGAAAGTCCCGTCAAAATCGGTCCAGCCGTTTCGGAGATTACCCGGAACAAACAGACAGACAGACAGAGAAAAAAATTTAAAATCGCGTTTTTGTTATAAGTTCGTATATACTTTCATATGCATTTAATGAAAAGGTGTTATTTTTATATTACAAACAGACACTCCAATTTTATTTATTTGTATATGTAATGTATATTGACGTGGTTATGACGCGATTTTAGAGCAATGCTATTGGTCGCGGGTCTCACGCGAGCCAATACATTTGTCACACCTGTTAGCAGCACAATACGTGTATATTTATATTATTGAAATAAAACGAAGGAGTAATGAAGCTTATCTTTTCTTTAAAAGTAGGTACCTACTATATGGAATTTTCTAAATCCTCCCATTTCGAATTTTTCAAACACGCTGAATATTGACACGATCTTTTGTATTTATTACTATCAACACACATTATCGAAGATAGAGAATTATGAAATTTCGCTTTGTTTGGTGATACTTTAAATCCAAGGTCTAGTTTCCATAGGAACTTAAGTACTTTTTATTTCAGAAATGGAAACCTTTTTTAGGCAGGTCTAACGCCCGCGGCCGTTATATCGCTTTATTTTCTAATATAACGACATGTAATATACGGCTTTTATCGCTACAGAAAAACATTATTAAAAGACATCATTCCAAAACGGCGATAAACAACGCATTTACAGCTGTATTCGCAGACGTAGCCGACATACACACACCTGTCTCCTTCACTCATAACAAAAATTAATATCACCATCTCGCTCGCCGTCAAGTGTTCCGAATTTAATTTTGCTAAAAGCAACAATTTATAATCCTACCTGCCAACGTGTAACGTATATTTTTGGCAATATTATATTTGCAGCTGAGCATGGCGCTAGTGGTGGAGCATTGGAAACGAAATTGTATGGCGTTATTGTAGTTCCGAATTTGACCGCCGACATTTTTGTTCTTGCTAATGTGCGTTACTGTGCCAAATTTCGTTCTGGACGTATATTTTGGATTTTTTGCAGTTCGTTTTATTGTTTTTCTTTATTGTTATTGTTTTAAAATGTTGGGTTTTCATGCAGAGCTGGCAATATAAGTACATTGCGTGTCTATTATATGGTTTTTTCGCACCATTTAACCAACGTTTCTGTATAATCTCTGTAATTCACGTCTATATTTCCCGAAGGGGTAGGCAGGGGTTTACTGTAGTACAGCAACATTTTGATTTCGTCGTTTTTGATCCCATATATAATAGGGGGGAGCCTATTGCCATTAAACCGGGCACATTTCTCCCCAATGCCAGGGGGATACGGACCGCTGTAGAGCCAAGCATGAGCTTGTTTGTATATGAATACGGGATGGCTCAACCGGGGTAGTACCATCCTCTCACGGAAAATAGGCGTAAAGTAGCTATTAGAGCCGTGTTTCATGCGGTGAGTGACTGTGAGAGGGTCGTAAGAACCACAACCTCTACATCTGTCCCACTCCCCTTACGGCCGGTCTGCAACGTAATCTGACACACCAACTGTATGGTCCCAGACTAAGCAACGCTTGGTACTATGGGTACCGTACAATGGACTAGGGCGATCCCAGTACGAATAGCGAATATGTGATCAATGCTTTTGGTATTGCAATCTTCTATAATCAATTTTTTTGTTCGTGGTTGTTGCTATAAAGTTTTTTCTCTTTCATTCCATACATTACCGTATCTTCTAGCGGTAACCGCCGGGTCTCGCCGACCTATTGAACGTTTATATCGCATGACAATAGCCTCTTGCAACCTAATGGCCTCTAAATAGCCTATGCACTGTTTTCAGTCTGAAAGCACTTTTAACCTACTGAAAGAAACGGTTATTGTGCTTAAAGTGCATGGCATTTACTTACTCGGGTCAAAGTGGTATTGGAAACTTGATACAGAGAAGCCTGGACATGGTAAAAAGCTTGTCTGTTAATAACTGAGGTGCAGATTCGAATCAAACTTCTTTCGTATCATCGAGATTGTCTAATTCATATTCTGAATATCACTTAATTACGACTTTGTAGTCAATTGAATACAGATCATAATAATATACGGGTAGCTCGACTAGGGTAGTGCCACCTTATCACAGAAGATCGGCGTAAAGCAGCTATAATTAGCTGCGTTTCGCACGATGAGTGAGTGATCCGGATGTCCAACCTCTCATCTGCTCCCTCTGCACCATCGCTCTTAGGTCAACCTTTAGTATTGCAGGCATCTAAAGGCTGCGGTAACTGCTTCAAATTAGGCGGGCGGGTTGGCCGACTTTGTTTATAATAAAAAATATGATCACTTGCTGAATAGTGGGGAAAATCGTGGGGAAACGTGTATGTCTTCGGGAGGTGTGGTAATTTCTCCAATCCACAGTGCCAGGTGTAATGGCAAGTCCCCATTACAAAAACCATCGTTGTTGTAAGTTTTGTCTTGGGAATAGGATAGAAAGAAAACTTACTGTCATGCTAACAAGAATCCTTGATCTTGATTGCAAAGGTTTAAACTGATATTTTTCGCTCGAAAACTTGGGTAACATAATAGAACTGATTTGTGAATCAAAGCGACGCGGCGTTTGGTACAGCGAAGTTGGCTCTTTGACGCGCCGCGCCGCAAACTATCATACCGTATACAATTTATAAGTTCGGATTAGATTTTAACTACTCGGTAACTGTGGAGCGAACTATCTCTGAATTGTAAGAAAGTATTTTAATAATGGATGAGGACAAAGATCCAGTCGGATGATCATAATTTTAGTGACAATAATTTATAATTTCGTTTTTGTCATCGACCGAATCATTTCGTTATTTATTGAATAAAGTATAAAGTTTGGGATTAACAGAACGTGGCTATTCTGTACATAATATTTATTATTTGCCTTCATCCTTTCAGAAGTAGAATATTAAATTATGATCAATTTTTCTCAATAGGGGCAATAGTCCCGTGTCGCAGTTTCATTATAGGTACCTACAGTGGTAAGTTAGCGAGTTGCTCGCTCGATTTACTAAAAGTTACATAAAACATATTGTACCGTGCGTAGGCATGCTTATTCACTTATAATAGTGTTGGAGAAAATAATATTCTCGGGTTTTTCGATACGGTAATGAAAAATAAATATTTGTTCCAAGTTTGTTATTTGTTAGGTTATTTTAAGAAATCTAACGCTCATACTCCTCAGAAGGTTGTGTAAGCGAAATATAACTCACTGCAAATTATAATATTTACCTATACTTAATATTGATCCTTAAATGCATTACGGCCTGCATCCCCCTCGTAGTGAGGGGAGGCTCGTGCCCAGGAGTGGGACGTCAAGGGGCTAAATTATTATTTTTATAATATTGATCCACGTATTTTGCATTATTTTCCGTTTACTGTCAGCATCAGATCAGATCAATAAATACATAGTAGGAAACCTACCTTAATCGTATCTTCATTTTATACGGATAATACTGGATTTTGTTTAAAATATTAATTAATCCAATATGTCACCGTGCAAGACTTGTCCCTATTTACTTTTAAAGCAAGTTACAAACACGCAGACACCCGTTCCAATTTCAAAAATAAACATTTCAAATTTCGAACTTTCTGAAACTCCAGAACTCCACATCCCTATCGAAACAACTTACCCTACACAATCAAATATAGCCTCGTTCTCTATAACAACAAAGGCTATATTTCCGTGAAGATATTATTTACGGCAGTCACGCAGCTTTACGCGTCATTACGCGAGCTATAACTTGCAGAAAAGTAATAACGCAATGGCCTTATATTAAGAGCTCCATTGACGACGCAGTGTGGTCGGGTCTTTACCAGGAGTATTTTCCCTATTTTTTATGGCACAATGGCGTTTCCGTATTATGCCAAAGTTGACGTACACAAACACGCGTTAATTCCTACAACAAAAAATATTTGGGTTAGCGTATGGTGACAGGCAAGCGACGCAGGACACCATAGTACAGAATTGGCAGGGCCGCCATGTTGTTGCAGACATAGGTCACGAGCGTATGACGTATACAGCTAAATGCCACAGATATGACTCGATTTTCCAAACTAGACAAGTGTCAGTGTCACTTTCATAAAGAGATGACTCCACGTGCACGCGTCGCGCAGTATCTGCGCGCAGTATTACAACGTGCGCAGAGCAGGACAGATACATGCCTGCGTGTTAGGTGCCTGCGTCGCCGCGTGCGCAGCTCTGGGCTTGTTCATACTTACTATGTGATCGGCGTCGCCGGCCCGTCAGCATACACTCGCACAACGGTTTATGACGTCACTGTATGCAGCGAGTGGAGTCTACACTGGGTAATAGGCGATTACTTGTGAGCAGGCATCAATTGTGTTCCAGCATGTCGCACCCGTGGGAGCTAGTGTGCCTATATGTCAAGATTATCTACGAGATTACTTATGATTCGACATATTATCCTTGCAGGACGTAATAGGGGAGCTAAATGTAAAAAACTCACCCCCTTTATGTTTCGCAAAATAGAGTAGCCTGAAATAATAATGTGTAAGCTTTTTAAATCATTAAATCTTACTTATCGGCAATTAGCATAAACTTGAATCCTGCAATAAGGCCCCAATATATTATGTTTCTTCGTTACTCCTAATCACATTAAAATAGGTACCAATATCGAAAGGTTTTCTATAGGCAAAGCTTTTATGATAAAAGCAGATACTAGGCAAGCATAACTCGTTAAGATATTATTATGTTTTATATCTCTGCGTATAAATTCAAAATGGCATCTTTATTCGCGATACAAATACACAAACTTATGGTTGCCTGTCGGAAACTGGAACAGATACAAATCTCAACTTTATTATGGCTGCAATAAAGGTTAGTTATGATGGATGTAAAAGGTGAAATAAAATTGTTGTTCCGTTTCGTTTTTTATTGCGTTTAATGGACGTTTTTTATTAAGCTGCGTTTTATTTGTATTTTTAAGAGCAGTTTTCTTTGAATGAATGTTTTCATACTACATTTGAAATGATTTAAAGTGCCTAAGTAGATAAAGTTACGAACTTTTTATCAATTTGTCCAAAATTGGATGAGCTACTTATGTATTCTACCTCACCAGATCATCCATATAAAAATGAAATATGAAATACTTGGATATGATGGTCACTGGATCATCAATAGTACATTGTTACACGAGTGGTGAAAGTGACTTATTTAGTCCCGAGACGGGGTTTGGCGCCCGAGCCTAGCGAGGGCGCTAATAGTTCGAGGGACAAAATAAGTCTTTCACCCGAGGTAAACACTGTGCTTTTTATTACGAATACAAGGAAAGTAAAAATAAAAACAGGAATTGGCTAAAGAAATCCCATCAAAAACAAAACTTGTAAAAAAACCCAAGTCTCGCAACTCAGTTCTCTACCGTAAAAAGAGGTGAGATATATGTAATACCAAGTCGGTTACTTAATTAAGTCCCTACTTAAGGGACCTTCTGTCTTCATTCAGTGTTACGTATTACATAACTTGCTAACCTAACAACATCTTATTGTGACCATATCAATATTAAAAATCTTTTATGTTTTAAATTAAATAGATTGACTTGGACATCGCATGAAAACATAATGTATTTAGTTTAGTGCGATTGCCAAGTCAATCTATTTAATTTAAAACATAAAAGATTTTTAATATTGATATGGTCACAATAAGATGTTGTTAGGTTAGCAAGTTATGTAATACGTAACACTGAATGAAGACAGAAGGTCCCTTAAGTAGGGACTTAATTAAGTAACCGACTTGGTATTACATATATCTCACCTCTTTTTACGGTAGAGAACTGAGTTGCGAGACTTGGGTTTTTTTACAAGTTTTGTTTTTGATGGGATCTCATTTCTTTTTAACCCCCGACGAAAAAAGAGGGGTGTTATAAGTTTAACATGTGTATCTGTGTGTCTGTGTATCTGTGTATCTGTGTATCTGTTTATCTGTGTATCTGTGTATCTGTGTATCTGTGTGTCTGTCTGTGGCAACGTAGCGCCCAAGCTGATGAACCGATTACAATTTTGTTTCTTTTGTTAGATAGGTATTCTGATCGAGAGTGTTCTTAGCTATGTTTCATGAAAATCGGTTTAGCCGTTTGAAGATCATCAGCTCTTTTGTAGGTTGAAAAAGCCACATTCACGGTCAAAACCAACTTCCACGGCTCGAATCCGATCGAAATTTGGGCTCATTGAAATAATATCTTTGCATCACTTGAGAACGGCTGAAACGATTTCGCTTTATTATATTTTTAAATGATCGTAATAGTCTGAACTGGCTTTTTACAATATTATAAATTTGAAAAGTTTCCCGGATACTGGAAAAAAATGATATTTTATCAATTTTTATATGAGATTTGTGTATGAAATAAAGACGTTCCATAAGTCACGTTTCAAATGATGCATACGCGCATGCGTTAAATTTTGTTTGTTTTGTCATGGAATATTACGCAATAATAATTCTAGAGGGCGCTGCTCCACCAAGAAAAAATACAGAAAAACAAATCCAATTTAATATAATTTAAGCGTTATTGAAAATTCTTCCCCTGGGCTGCTCCCGTCCACCTCAACCAGAGTTATTACATCAAATTCAATCATAATTGATAATCGTTTATTAGGAATTAAACCTCCGTGGCATCAATATTTAGATTCGTTGTCTATTCTAATGTCAATGATTATAATGTCATAACATAATGTCTCATACTTTTACACAGATTTTCTGTTGACTATTGTACATTGCATTAGTTATATTAGATTATAAATGAGGAAGCCAAAACGACTGATGTAAATGGCGCTTTCATAATCTGGCATCGAAACTAGTTGTACCAGATGAATTTGCGAGATGAGCTATGAATACTGAGCTACGGGTGCTACGCAAATCTCGCTCACTTAATTATTTGGAAGAACTACTAGGAACTTACATTTGATGAAAAGGTCGTCGCATCGGGGGTTTTAAAATTTTCAATTTAGAGTTATATTTTTTGTAGACATTGTTCTTTCTTTCATGGCAATTTCGGGCAATTCAGTCTATTTAATACTTTTTGCGGGATTTTGGTACAATTCATATCATAAGTAAGACATGTCCCATTCTTGCTTTTTCATTCCGTTGAACATTTTACAAGTTACCTTTGAACATAATTATATCTAGGTACCAATGTACACCTAATATTCCATTCCTATTCCATTATAATATTCATAATATGTACACTGAATTATTAACTGCAAATGTAAATTTGTTATCCTATACATTTATATGAGATTACAAAGTTATTTATGCAGTTGGTGTATCTAGGAATCTGGACCGAAATGTCAAAATATTTTAGTTTTTCCTTGATTTATACACTAAACACTAATTGTATTCTAAATTTGAAGCTTCTATGTCTGCTAGAAGTGCCTTAGAGTTTTGATGATCGGTCAGTCAGTGAGTGACAAAATTAATAATTTTGACTAGTTATAATTCTTAAACTACTGGCTCAAATTGAATGAAATTTGAAATATACCGTGTTTATACAATGCCTGCTTGGTATCTGAAAATTCAGGGTTCTAGTTTTATCCACAACGAAGTTATAGGGGGTCGAAAATGGTCTGAACTGCTTCGAGAAAAGATGGTACGGCCGTGCCGCGCTCGACGTGCCGTGCTCGACTTGGGGGGGCACTGCCTTGCCCCCAGATAATACAAGGAAGTATGAACAATACTCCACAACTCGAAAAAAATAATAAAGATCGGATTGCCGCCTATTTTGTTTTTTTTTCGTTGGCTGGCCAACTTCATTATTTAGCTATTATTTTTCATTTTCATCTTTAAATATTTTGCCCAAATCTATGTTATTTTAAAGAAATAGTTGAAACTAAATTATAACTAAGTCATTTAAAAAACTATATTCTTTAATTAATACCTAACTTTATGTTATTTCAATTTTACATCGTGCTGTAATTGACTGACTGTAGAAAAAGTTTGAACATGGTTCCATAGAAATGTGAAATAGGAACTAGTTTTTTTTTATATTTTGACAGCTGTCAGTTGAAAGCGATTCTCCCGGGCCGGAAAATTATTACTTTCAACCCGCTCCTCAGGCAACTTCAGACCTACTTTCAGAGTATGAGTAATGAAAATATTATTTATATTGCGTCATATTCGTGCAGTGAAGTGTGGATGCAATTAAACCCGATTGTTTAAGCACGCGTTTTGCGAGCACAATATTCATAATTTTAATATGATATTCACTTGCTTATAGTAAAAGAAAACATCGTGAGGAAACCTGCATCTCTTAGACAATCTAACCAATTTTCGAAAGACATGGGAAATCGGGCCAGCGTGGTAAATTATGGCCTGAAACCCCATCGCATTGAGGGGAGGCCTGTGTCCAGGAGTGCACATATTATGGCAGTACTAGTATAAGGTGCCCAGTAGAAATGGTAAGTACTTTTTCAGAAAAAACTCAGTATTGTCATCGAAGTCGTTCTCAAACTATAAGTTCCAACTTTATCGAGATCTCAGCATCTCGTGGTTGCAGCATCCAATCAAACTAGTCCCCCTTTATATTCAAAGTGGGGTTCTCTAACTCTACCAATACCCTTTAAACTGTTGCTAAAGATTCGCTCTCAACAAAAACTTGGAACTCAATATGCATATTAAGTGAGCTGCATCCGATAGCTTGGAGCCCCGTGGCAGGAGGAAAACTATCCAGAAAGCTAGACTAAGTTTTGCAAGACGTCGCGATGAAGTGACCACTATTCCAAGTCGCGTACGACACTTAATAAATTAACCAAAAGTTTTTTTTTTACCATTCTATGTAAAAAATGTGTTCGGAGCTAGCCTCTATATTGCCAGCAAGTGGCAGGTCACAACAATGGAAAAATAAATCAGTGACGAATAGCGTCGTGACACGAAATCTTTGAATGTAATTATGAATTCGGAAATGGTTTGAATTTGGAACGCTAAAAATGTTTTTATATTCGACATATTTATTTTCCAATGGCAACGCGATACAGAGTTAAACTCGTGTTAATATTCGATTCGCAGTTGTGTAACCTCTCGAATGTTGCACTTTTTTTCGAATGTAATTCTCTGCGTTTATTTATTAGTTTTTACGAACAATATATTTTTATAGTCTGTATTACGTGAAATTCTTTCAAATGAAAAAAATATCGCATAGAGAATCTATCGTTCAAAAATTGTAAGTGTAACAGTTTGGAAATTCAGTTTAGAATTCATGAGTAGAATAATAAAAATAGCCATTGTTAGCCACCTACTTGTCAAGGAACATAGCAGTTATAATCTCTTTGGACTTAATCAAACAATAGTTAACCACACGATGTTATAATATTAATCGTGCTTAAAACACCAGATGAAAACATGCAAATTCAAAAGCACTCTTAATTTTCAGTGCTTACATAAATATCAATGTCGTGTGGACATGAAACATTCAGTGGTTTACAATATTGAGAAGGTCTCACGATTCATTGTCAACAGATTCAAATCTCGTTAGGCGATAGCAAAAAAATATAGGCAAGAATGATTTTTTTGTTGGAATATAGGGTTCCGTATATATTATAAACAGGGGGAAAATATCAAAACCACTTCACTTTATTGAGAGGAATAGAGCTATGCGATAAAAAAACTACCAGGTTGAAAAAACAACTATCAGGTATCTAGATATTCCTTTACCTCAACTCCTTTTGCTTAGGCGATCGCTGTGTAGAAGGTTATAAGGCTATAAGTATAGTATATGTTCATAAAATTCAACTAAAAATATAGAAATAAATTATCGCTTTATTTCTATGTAATTCTTATAGCCCACGCGGTCCAAACCATATTGTAAAAGTTAGTTTGCTTATCAGACATAATTAACAACATTAACTATGATATAATGCTATTAAACAAGATTAACTAATGGTTGATTATCACCATAATAATAATATATCTGTATTGCCACCAGATTTATGCGTTCCTGATAATATGGTAGGTAACTAAAATACCTATAATTTGGTACATATTGAATTGTTTCACTAATTGTCTGTCTTTGTCAGACAACATTTAACTGTGACAGACCTGACCACGCTTTTTTATGGCGTATTATATAAAACTAGCTGTGCCCGCGACTTCGTCCGCATAGACTTAAGTAAAGTATTCTGTGTTAATCCAGGTTTTAAACTATCTGTGTTCAAATTTCATCCAAATCCGTTCAGTAGTTTTTGCGTGAAGGAGTAACAAACATCCACACTCACAAACTTTCGCATTTATAATATTAATACGATGTCGTTTCAAATCTCGTTTATATTGAGGACACCAATAGTTTTTTTCAATTACTACAAATTTATAACATAACGCGTAGTCCCGAAGCCCATCCAACTAAGCTAAATACTAACAAAGATTTGTTAGCCTGCGTCCATAGTTAAATAGCGAGAGCCTGGATCGAATCCGGTACCACTGGTTCGAGTTCGGTCCTCCAAACCAACTAAGCTTTAAAATTAAATACTACCAAAAAAAATTGAACCTTGTCTTAGGGGACCCTATAACAGATGTAGAATTTACAAATTCAAAACTGGTTGCGATCGGGCTTGGGCCGTGACAATGAATAAAGTGTTGCGATGGGCGTACGGAGGATGGGGGAGGCTAGGGGGATCTGTCTCCCCCTCCCACTATTACCTACTGGAAACTCCAAGTTTGATGAATGTATATCAAATTAACAATTATGCACTCACAACATTTTATGTATTAAACAGGACTTCGGATCAACATTTCATGCTTCTAGAGCACCGGTTTAGGTCAGTCAGTAGATTGATAACATTTGCTTGAAACATTCATGTTTATTTTCCCATTAAATACTGAGCGTTGTATGCACCATCAATAATGTATTTCTTTATGAATTTTATATGCCACGATACCCAATTTGTGACTTTTCGTTCAATTTGTAGAACAACTCCCAAAAAGCCATTCTTTCCTTCAAATGCCGCCGTCCGACTTTGACGTTAGAATCTAATTCCAGGTAGTGTAGTTTGTCCTCGGTGACGGGCAGCCACTGCACTGGCAGCTGCTCCGTTGGCTCTGGGATTGGATTTCTAAAAACAGATGAATAGGAAATTTTAATATTGTTTTTGGATTTTAGAATTTCTTGTGCGAACTTCTTTTCTGACTGAGATTATCACTTCCTGAGCAGTGAAGGAAATGTGCTCGTCTTTCGAAAGACGTGTGAAGTAAACCAACACGCACAGGTAGCGTTGTGGATTGGCCTGAATACCCCTCGCAGATGACCGCTTGGCGCAGTGGTTTGAGCGTAGGCCGCTCGGCTCACTGCACATGGTGGTTGCGGGTTCGATTCCCGCCGGGGCAAATTTCGGAAATGGCCTTTTCGTAATTTGCCCAGGTCTGGGTGTCACTGGGATCGCCCCCAGTCCATTGTACGGTACCCATAGTACAAGCTTTGCTTAGTTTGGGACTGTACAGTTGGTATGTCAGTCTGGCGATATTTATTATTTATTTATTTATTATCGAAAAAAATGTGAGCGGTATTTTACATTGGGACCGAAAACAACATTGGGAAAATTTTGCAAACAACACTGCCTACACCTTTCGAGATGTAGGCGTGATCGTATAATTAATAGAATATGTTGAAAACATAAGTTACCCGTATTTGACAAAGTTGGTCCAGATAGTGGTCATACGATCGATGGCTAGTTGGTCGTCGGCCGACGGAACACCCATATAAGATATGTCGAAGAGATAACCCATCTCATCAGCATGTGCAGCGCCTTCCACTGTCACGTTTAGTCTGTGCTTTACGAAGTTCCGATCGCCATCATATGAGAATACAAAGTAGAATAGGTTTTTACCACCGTGATCCAGATACCTCCGAATAGTCCTAACAGTTGGATATGCAAAGAAGAAATCCATTTCGTACTCAGCCAGTTCCTTAGCAACCGCTTCATTTATATGTTCATCTCCTATGTAGAAATGTCTGACGATCGCTTCCATTTCATTATGTTCCTCGGTTTCTAAATTAAAATTGTCCCGTAAACGGGCGTTAAATATATCCAAACTTTCATAATATTCAGACGACTTGTTTGTAAACTCCAGTAGTCTCTCATCGCTGTTGTACGCTAGGAGAACAGATTTACTCGCAACATTCAAATGTTTTATGTTCATAGGATAATCATATATAAATCTTTCGACGTTTTCGAATTCATTTTCAACGCACGGCGAAAACGTTATATCCTGCGCAGCAGCCGCTGCGATGACCAGGCTAGTGTCTACGGACGCGAGGAACGCCAGCGCGTCACTTATATCTGTCGTCAGGTGACCGAGTTGCTTGGCTAACTTGAGCGGCGCTGATCTGTCAGGCTGCGGAAGAACCCAGGGAGCGATAGCAGTGCCACTGTGCATAATGATCTTATCGAATAAATTCTCTTCTCCAAACGTAAGTTGCAAATCTGCCGAGGCACCCCCAGCGCTCTCGCCGTACAACGTTATTTTATTGGAATCGCCTCCGAACGCTTCTATGTTATTTTTTATCCACCTCAAAGCTAACTGTTGATCCTTGAGGCCCTGGTTACCGGGCACATCGGGTGTATCGAGACACATAAATCCGTAAGGTCCGAGTCGATAGTTTAATGTCACTAAAATAACGTCGTGTCTTACTAAAAATTTAGGGCCGTAGACAAATCTGCCGGAGAACCCGATGGAGAAGCCACCGCCGTGCACCCAGACCAACACAGGCATTCGATTCCTAGAATTCGCTGAATTCGGAACGTAAATGTTAATATGAAGGCAATCGAGATTGCCGACTATGGTATCATTAAATTCCTCGGTTTGTGGACATATCGCCGAGTCGTCGAATGCTTCGAAAACATCTTTAAACACTGGATGTGGGGTGGACGGCTGAAAACAAATGTAATATATGCACACTATTGTTATCTTATGATGATTTATTGATTGTTAATGAAATCAGCTTCAATCTTCTTAAGCCTATATCTAAGTCTCCTTAATTTTTTTGTCTGCTAGCTATTGCTGTTTTCGTTTGAGGGTAACTAACCTACGTATCAACTGTAAATCGAGCGGTGAAGGAAAACATTGTGAGGAAATCTAAAGATCTTAAATATCTAACCAGTTTTTAAAATATATTATGTTAAATCCACCAACCTGCAATAGGCCAGCACGGTGATTTACGGCTCGAATTTCCCTCGTATCAAGGGGAGGCTCATGCCCAAGAGTGGGATATTAAATTAGCAAATCATTATTATTATAATTCTAGATCGAAGTAAAATTTAAAATTATTATTAAAAATATCATCCATTGTATCTAGATCTTAGCTACATTGACGCAGCCCAGCCTATATGTTTTATTTTATTTAATGTACAAATAGTTACTTACTCCGAAGGGGTTCGTTGCGTCTACTGTAGCGTACGGTATCCCCATAAACATAGAATAATCGCCATCAGACGCTCTCAAACCACGAATTAAACCAACATTTGTTTCAACAAGAGGATCGATCCTCGCAGATCCATTGCTATATTTGATTAAGAAAATAAGTAAAGTAATAAAGATATTCAATTTCAACTTCGACATGTCGTCTAAATTACTTCTAAAGAGGTATTGAATATTTCGAAAGTGTAGCTAGTTGAGTTGTAGGTATTATACGAGATAAGTTTTATCACGATAGGACCATTGATTCATGATCATTGATTGACAATATCTAATCACTTCATCCCTTCGTGTGTGTCCACTTATCTTTGATGTCATCAAGAGTCAAGATTAGCCAAGGTTATTTTAGATATAAGAACAGTTTTATATTTTTTTTCTGGAGTTTGAGCATGAAGAAAAACTGTTTACACATATTTCGTTTTATTGGAGACAATTAAAGCATTTCACGTAGCACACTACGAATCAATTAAAATAGGACACAAGGATAATCATAGGGAATATAAGGTAAACTTTTTTTTCAACATACAAATTTAACAGTACACATATTGAGTGAATGAACTACTTGTAAGAGCTGTTACTCTGATATAGGATCGGGTTAACTCTCGCAAGAAAAAGTTGTATTTCATATCTAAAGCTTTTCTGTAAGAGGATGATACTATACTGGTCGAGCTCGCCCGTATTGTACGAGCTTTTACAATTAGCTACAACTTGACTCTAACATCGTAAACACGCTTTAAATTACGCTTCAGTAAATATTTCGAGCTTGGGACTCTGATAGATAATCGAAATCAATTGCACTAGATATCTTGCCACTTTTGTATAAAAAATTGATAGGTATGTTGTACTAGTATGACTAGGAGGGATGAGTAAGTAAGTGGAATGCCGCTGGTGGGCTGCGGAAATATGCTTCTGCGTCAGGGTTGCCAGACCGTACGATAATTATGGGGGCGTGCGATAATTTGGCCATTCGTTCGATGTACGATAGCGGATATCTAAATTAAGCTAAACGTATGATCATTGTGAGAAATACCGAATTGGGAGAAATTATTTAAATGCACATTAGCATAATGATATCAGCAATATTACGTTTTATAGCAGAAAGTATTTTCACATTTTTTTCCTTTAATATGGAGGAAGGGCAAGAGGTGCTGAATAGACTTGAAAAGCTAAAATAGGTTACCCAGTCTGCCTCCCTGTAACAAACCCCAGTTTGCAGTTTGTTTAAGACCCAGCCCATGATTAGATTTCCACACGTGATAAAAGTTACCTATTACTAAAGTCACCTCACTCCATAGTAACTATTATTATAATCGTTGCTTGGCCATACGATGTGTCTGTTTTCCGTCGTCATTTATTTAACATTTCCTTTGTCTACCCTGCCACGAGACTAACAAGATCACGTTTCCAATGTGTACTATAAGATAATTATAGAATTTATTTCCTCAGCTTGCAATGTATGTTATTCAAATTAATTTATTTTAGTTACCAGTTAAATATTGGAAAAGTATTTGTAATGACTAAAATACACAACTGACGCAGTGATGTGAGGTAAAAACATTCAAGGTGTGACTATCGCACCTCTTTAAAGTTATGTTATTACTTATACATCTTTCTTAAGATGTATAAAAAGTAGGTATTTCTTCTAATCAACACTAGACCACGGTGGTGGACTATGGCTTAAATACGCGTCGTGATAAGGGAGACCGATATAATGGCAATAGGCTCGTCCTTTATTACATTAGAACCAAAACACCATTGACGAAATATGCGTGAACTGAAGTGTCCCACTGCCTACCCCTTCGGGAGAGTACAAGCGTAATTACGTTTATATTTAAGTATGTATTTATTAGAGTAAAATGCGCTTTGTTATCTGAAACAAGTTTTATTTACACTCTGACTGGAGGCAATTTCAGATTATCAGTTAGTACATAATAGATTACCATGAGCTAGATAAAGATGCTATGCACTGGCGTTCGAGTAGTTCTGGGTCCGTATATGAAGAGGATGATCCGTTTATCATATCAATGATGCAGTTCGGTCAAGAATTAAGAAAAATACTTATTGTTTCCGTAATTGGTTCCCATTGAAGGTCAAAACCGAAATAATTAAGTTTACTGGCTGATAGAAGACTGTTGAAACTATAATTAAATACTACATGTCTCTGAACCTGTCTTAGCGAGAAATTGTGCATGTCCAAAAAGTAAAAAGTCATCTACATAAACAAAAGTTAAGAAATAAAAAAATATACCACTATTCCACTACAATTACCACGATATTAACACAAACTACGTTCCGTAGTCCGTAACGAAGCGTTATTCGTGATCGCAGCTCATAAATCGGCGAGGAAACAGCGCTGGGGCGATTGCAGCACTCACAGCTATTTGATGAAACCCGAAGATTAGGGTCATCGATGTTACAATTACTGTTGCGGTAAATGTTCGTTAACATGAAAAATTTAATGATCTGATGATAGATTAGATTTTTTTGCCTTATGGATAAAATGTTGTATACAAGTCTAGAGGTAGTCGGTTCACAAGGCTGTCTCGGGTTCCACTAACGTAAAATTACTGTTTGTTACCTTGTATTTTCAAGTTATTTAAAAATACAAACCAAATTAAAATTTTACGTACAATCTCATCCGATATAATTAAACGTTAAAACGGAAAGTACTTCTCCAACCTCGCATTCAGTATTCACCAAACTCGCGTACCTGAAAAAGAAAAAAAGTGTTTTCAACTCAAACGGAACTCTGTTTTTTTATATTACTAATAAAGCAAAATGTGAATAATGTTAACTTTCACTTAAATTATGAATAAACTACAATTGTAATAATTACAAAGATTTCAATAGTCGTAAATATAATAGAAAATATTTTTTTAAATGTGCAGAAAAAAATCACGTTCCGGCACAAGCATTCCTATAGCAATTGGTTACGAGATCAAACTGCTCCTTAAAGGCCAGCATTTAAGGTGTCTTTCAGATACTGAATTAATTATCTGATAACACTGACACTTTTATATCACAGATATAAAAGATGGCTATTGATAAAAATAGCGGCTACAATTGCTTATGCAATCAGATATGCTCGGCAAAGATTGATTGACATAGTTGCGGTCAAAAGCTATTAAATATAGATTCAGTACGCCACTTGGAAACATGTTTCATCTAACTCAATTTTATCTATTTTTAGTACATCGACCATTAATTTCAGTTTGTACAAGGTGCGATACTTGTATAGAAATGGCCATGTTTAGGCATATATTTTTGTAAATTTGATGTGCTTTAAATTCAACAGTATTAATTTCAAATAAATCTTACTTCTCTCTAATCCACTCTCTACAAAGTAAAGTCTCCGCACGCTGACAATAACAACTCCACGATCTGTCCACATCTGAATATAAATGTACCGATTTACATCTGAATTAAACTGTGGACCGTGTTTTTCATTCATATCGTGCGTTTACTCCGACCTCTATTCAAATGTTCGGGAATAGAAAAATTAAGGTTATTTTCAGTATAATTTCATATAACTGAAGTTTATTTACCAAAGTTCTCCGTCACTTTTGAATATTATTGAAAATGCATAAAGTTACCTTTGAAAGTACCTTTGTAAGGTAGGTATTGTAAATTGCACACAAAACTTATTCAGAGTTTTAAAACTAATATACTTATATATGTATGACTTGTTATTTTATCTATACTCTTTTGAGGGAGTATTTTTCAACGAACTTTATAAATTTTGAAATAATTTTGATACATAATTTAGTTTTTTTTAATAACCGTAGTACTGACATATTTATGTCATTTCAATAAATGTTTGGCCTTTTAAAACTCTACATTAATTATAGTATTTCCAAACTAAAAAGCAGTTATATTATAAATAGTATAAGTTATATTATATCAAACACACAAATCAAACCACAAACATCTCTTAAATAAACCACATTAATATCAAAAGCGCCACTTCAAAAATATTTAATTCCTACAATCTCAAGAGCCCTAGTCCTATCTTTGCCGTCAGCACTTGTCTGTGACGCAAGCGAGATGAAGAGGTGGTAACGAACGGTGCTGGCATGATGAAGTGGTGTGTCGGTGAGATGTAAATTACATATCATTTATTTAGAGGATGCTTATAATAATAATAATAACTGTATGATCCCGAAGCAACGCTTATATTATGGCTTATACTGGGGCTATCCCAGTGAATCCCAGACCAAAGTAAATTACGAAGAGGCAGTTTCCAAACTTTATCTTGACAGAAATCAAACCCGCAATCATTTGGTGCCATGAGCCAGGGACCCCACGCACGAACTACTACGTCAAGCGGTCATCCAAACAATATTTCTAAACACTTTTTTTTCAAGAGTCACATGAGGGACAATAAGGGTTGATCCAAAAACCCAGTTTACTCCGGTTCAAAAACCCGTTTGTTCCCCAAATTCCAGGACATGAAAACTTTATAACACACCATACGTTCCTGAAAAATATCGTTGCTAATGTTTTCAGCTTCAGCATAATCAATCTTGTGTTACAAAAGACCTGCAAACGTTCGTGCGGCTATGATGGATCGATTCTATATGGTAATGATTTGGTAACAGTTCTATTTTGACAGGATTATAAATAGTATTGTGCGGGGATGGCCCCACCCATACGCAAATCATCGTACAATGTTTAAAGCACTTGAGTGATCTAGCAAGTGTTGACACAAATTAATAGAATATCAAGACACAAGACAATAGAATATATCGTCAGACTGGCATACCAAATATATGGTCCCTTTTTAACTATGACTGCGGCGATTCGTTTTAAGAGCAGATTCTCCCCGTATAGAGTAAATGATTCAAATGCCGCTATGCAATTGAAACAAAACAGAAGACATTTACGAGCCAACCCTTTCCCCGCTATTAAAAAAGAAGCAAAAAATGGACGCCGGTCAGTCCAGCGCGCAATGAATGCGATTTGTCATAGAATATTTAGTGGATACCGGGCCCCATTATACCCCCATGCATTTTTTGTGCGAGACGTGATTGATAGGGCTTATTGGAAGTCTAACTTTAACATTGGAGTAGGCAACTCCATACAACTTACCGCCGCCATCATATAGAATATGTTTGATTATAGTGTTTTTCTTACGCTTATATTAAAAGTAGGTAAATTTCCCTCTAATTTTACCCTCAGTGGTAAAACCCTGTTGTTCAGAATTTCGGACTAATGCAGGTTCAAAGGCTTATAATTACAATAATATTAATTATTAATTTTACCTACAGACCGGTTTTTTCACGACAAAACTTGGTATTTCATACCACAATGGCGAAAATAAGTACACAAAAAAAATTGTAAAATTGAATGCACAATACCAATTCTCAGCAATGGAATGAATGATGGTCTGAACAACCCCCTCGCTCTCCAACGGGGTAAGTGGTCTAGTAGACGGTTGAATAGCCAAGTTTATGCTCCCCCTCATGTTGGAGGAGGTTGGGCTCATTTTATAATTCCCACTCGAAAATGATGGGTGTTGTGCCATTTTGCTTAATTGTGACGGTTTTGTGGAGTAGGCCTCTTTTCTATACACTTAAAAATATTGCTAATGGGAATATGAGTTTTACATCCCCCCCCCTCCCCATAGACTACCTAATCTGACGCCCGGTAGAGTGGGACAGCGCTAGTATACAAAAGTAGGCAACGAGTAGTGTGTCCTATTTGTTTATGAATCTCTATCCCTGTCCGTTGTATGTTAAATGAGGTGGATTTTAGAAAAGGTTTTATTATATTCAGAAAAACCCTTAATACTAGTACATTAATTAAGTACGTGCGGAATTGGCAGCTGTGAAATAAAATTCTTTAAATTTATTTCACAGTCAGAAATCACAGACAGACTAAAGGCGACATTGCTTTATAATACTTATCTTACCGTCTTATCGTTAGAAAAAAAAGATTTAACAAAACTAATTAAGTAATGATTCAATTCCAAAACAATACAACAAATTAACCCCCCCCTCCCCCCCCCCTCGCTGCCGCGTGACGTCCATAATTAACAACCTCACAATATCCGAGCGAAAAAATGGACTCGGAAAATGAGCCTTGCATTTTTTTCCTATTTTTCTTAAGTCTTCAAATTGCAAAGCCTCTCGTCAAATAATAGAGGGGTGGGCACGAGTGGTGCTCGGCCACGGAGGCCTCCACTGAATAGAAAGTGCTCTTAAAAGCAGGATAGACATTTACGGGTTGGATTTTGCATATTTTTTGGATTAATTGGTGAGGTGGGCACTTGTTTTTTTAAATTGACTGGTTGATTTTATTTTTAGATGGAAAATATTATTACAACTAGCTGAGCCCGCGACTTCGTCCGCGTGGAATTTAACTTAACAAAAAAGCCCGCTCCCGCGTTCTGAGCCCGCACAACAGGACCCACTTTACAATTTTTTTAAAATTTAGTTTTTCTAGAATAAAAGTAGCCTAAGTTACTGTTTATAACATCAGCTATCTACGAGTGAAAGTCCCGTCAAAATCGGTCCACCCGTTTCGGAGATACTCTTTGATTTCATGTGTTTTTATTTTTTTACGCGGAACCCTAATAGTTTTTCTAAAATTAAAGTAGCCTAAGTTACTCCCTATAACATTAGCTATCTGCCAGTGAAAGTCTCGTCAAAATCAGTCCAGCCGTTTCGGAGATTACCCGGAACAGACAGACAGACAGACAGACAGACAAAAAAAAAATTAATCGCGTTTTTGCTATAGTTGTCGTATGTACTTTCATATGCATTTAGTGAAAAGGTGTTATTTTGATATTAGAAACAGACACTCCAATTGTATTTATTTGTATAGATATAAGCATCACTGTAAGGGTTACACTTTTCACTCAATAGCAAGGTTCACCCTTCGGGAACACAAGCGTAATGATGTCAGTATTCATTTCTGTCAAGCTTTTTTATTTTATTTGTGTTTAAGAGGTCACACTTTGCCCTTTCAGCTACGAGTATATAGGTTAAAAATATATGCTTGAGTCTCTTTTTAAGCTCTACTTCATGTTTCTAGTATGATTTGTGTTGTTTCTGTAAGTGGCAGTTTCACGACGCAGGACCAAATTTCATTTATTATTTTATGTAACTTATATTTTTTTTGTATCTTGTGTTCGCGTACTACTGCCCAATAAACAAGTATATTTTCTTTCTTCTACGTTTATTTCTCAAGAATTATAAATAGGTTCTACGGTGATCTCTGTATAAAACTTAATTCAAATTGATTCAGCAGTTATTGCGTGATACTCCACTAAACATACACACCACGTGTAATGTTGTCGCGGGTAATCCGATGTTTATTAGCGTGTACAACTTTATCCTCGGTCCTCTTATCTCCGGGTGCACGCGGGGTAGGGGGGGGGGGAGAAGGGGGAGGGGGGGGGGAAATTGAATTCGTTCCCACGATGTTGAAGTTGTTTTCAATTCACCCCGAGTTAGCGGTGAACGCTCACAGCTATTGGCTCACCGCTTTGTCGGGGATTCTATTCTAAACAACATACTTTACTTCTGGAATACATTTGGTGCTGAAATTTTTCTACTTTAAAAGATTCTCAAGTAAGGCCAGTACATTTGCCGCCCGCTTCCGCTTTTTAACTTAGTTTTGGATGGATTAGGGTCGTATTAAAAAATCGATCTCAAGTCTGAGAGCGGTCTTGAGTATGCTTTTGACATGACATTTTTGGGCGACAGCTAGTATATCATAAAAGGAATATAAAAAACTGACTACTTATAAGTAATTTGATAACCACACTTATTCCTATAACGCACGAGTGGTGTATTTCCAAATACGCATGTATTGCTTGTATTTATTGTTACCATTAGCACTAGAGGTGTTAGCGGTTTGGGCCTGGCCTTGATGTCACTGGTGACATCAAGGCCAGGCCCAAACCGCTAAACTCAACAATAGTAAGTAATTTTGACAGCAAGCAATAGCTTACTGTCTCTATTTTGTACCGTTCAAAAATAGACACAGTTACATGATATTGTTGGAAATATTGCCTATAGCCAGGGTCGCCAGCATTACCAAGACGCGACAAATTAAAGTAGCTACTGAATTACATTTATCGATTGCTCTCTCGCTCATCCGGAAACTCTTTTAAGCTTATTTTAATACTTCGTTAGCGAAAAAAGTACATTTTCGCAAAATCATTCACTCGCGCTAATTGTCGAACTTTGATAAGAACGAATGAATGAATGATGAAGTTTTAAGAGTTGTTTGCAACTTTTCACTTCCAGTCCCACCTCTCCCTCCACTTTTAATTTAATTTTAATGGATAAATAATTCTTCCGCAAGACGCGTGCTTTAACCAATCCGCTATCACAGCTTTCAAGCTTCACTGGGTTCAAACCCCGGCTCGCACCTCTGGATTTTTCGAAATCTACGCGTGAATCATAATTTCTATATGATTATCATGTGCTTACGGTGAAGGAAAACATCGTGAGGAAATCTGCATGTCTTAGAAGATCTAACCAATTTTCTTAAGACATCCGCCAACCCGCACTGGGCCAGTGTGGTGGATTATGGCCTGAATCCCCCTCGTGTTGAGGGGAGGCCCGTGCCCAGGAGTGGGACGTCAAAAAGGGCTAGATTATTATAAATAATTCTTCTGATGCCTATTCAACTTATTTTTTAATAAGTGCAATCTTAGTCTGGGTGTTACTGGGATTGCCTCCAGTCCATTTTACGGTACCCAGCTTTGTATTCAGACCATACAGTTTAGTGTGTTCGTCTAAAATGAGCTGCAACATTGCAGAATAATCCGTTGGAGATCATATATTGTCGATAATTTAATCGGTTGGTATATTAGATATCCGGTTGGGTTCGGTTCTGACTGGGCTTTCGGCTATATCACACATTGTACGAAACTACTTTACACCGACTTATCTTTTTCGCCAATGCCCATAATAACGACAATTCCTTAACGTATTTTAACTTATGATAAAGATCCCTTGTTTGACCCGTTTGTTCATTGGCGCGCGGTTCCTGGGGGGTAACAAGAGGGTGAAAGGATATAGGCGGTTGGATCACTCGCCTGTAGTTGATGTGTTTGTGTTAGACAATTGGATACAATACTGACGCAAACATCTCACGTGTGACAGCGATCCTGGGACGATTCTTATGTCATACCAGTAGAAGATGACATGGCAAGCGTACATAAGATCGCTCGCAGACTTGATATCGATTTCAACTAAAATTATAGCTAGTCTAATGTACCAACTGTAGGGTCCTAAAGGAACTAATAAAATAATTCCAGTAACACCAAGCCAAATTTAAATTACAGAAATACTTAAATATAAAATAGAATGCTTACTGCCATATATTCGAATGAAACTTAAAATTACTTAATTTTGAGTAGTCACACGACAAATTCAGTAATTTAAAAGTTTCACGTAATAATTTTTTCTGAAAAATATAATACCATTTTAACATTAATTTATTTAGTAAATAAAATATTGAAAACTGATATTGTTAGGACTTATATAAAAAATACTTTGTCCAAAATGGCATACAATATACAGGCTGTTATCAAAATAGACCTTGACATTCCGACTCAGGGCACCGCAACAATACGAAGATTAAATAAAACGCTCGCAGCGCCCCCCGGTGTCGCGTGTAATAAAAATATAAAGCGGAGTTGTGGCCGGCGGCCCGTGAATCGTGATACCACATAACTTTACTGCTGTTGGGGCGATTTGAGCGAGTTTAGCGCCGAATATAAACATCTTTTTAGTGACTACTACCTTGCGGTATTTCTACAAAGATATCTTCTATTTAATCAAGATTATGTACTTGCTCTAACATGATTTTGAAGATATTTGTATGGAAAATTATACAGTGAATTGTTATGAAACTCTGTAGACATATTGATTAGGTATTTATAAACGTATAAACTCGTAGTTAGGTAACAGAATATTTATAGTTTCTGTAGTCACATATTTACGAAACGATAGATTTTATTTATATTGAAAAATATTGCATTTGACGACAAAAAAATGCACATAAGCTTGTTATTTCCTTATTGCTACCCAATTTATTATAATTGTGTTATTTATCATGACACATTACCAAGTAACCCCAGCTCTTTCAAGTAAGTACCTACCTAGTAGTAGTCCAAAACAATGGCTGTAACTAAAACTGTTTAAGGCCTCATTTTGGTAAAGTTATTAATATATATTACTTAATTCCTAGGTCCATATTACCAAATGGATCTCAGTCTCAGTCTCAGTCTGAGAGTGATATTGGAAATGTCATTCTTATGTCACAACCGTACAAAATGACATGCCTAAGCGTACTTTAGACCGCTCTAAAACTTGCGATCAATATATGAATACGGGCCCTAGCTCTGTACTAGGTAAATGTTGTTTTCCCTGTATAGTGTCGTGGCTTAGCAATGAACAACTTGTCGCTAGGTGTATGGAAAGACGTTACAATATCAGGTTCAATAAGTTATTGTCTGGTGCTCAGCGAGCCGTCGCGCGTCGCCGCGTCGCTCCGAGCTCGCTCCATGCGGTGGGTCCGCCTAATTCCAACGTACTATTACACTACGCGACATAAGGAGATATATTTTCATTTTTACAAAAGTAATATTCATATAAATAATACGACTTTGTAGGAACGCATTTTTTTCTGTAGAGTATTTATTTTTATTAAAGATTTTTTTCATAAGTAAATTACACATAAGTATCTCAACAAACCTAACTAGGGCTGACCTTTGCGCCTATATTTTACAAGTATTGTCATCAGAAAAGAATAGTCTTTGCAAGACTTTATTCTTAAAATCGAATAAACTTCGAATTTTGTCAATATCAACCAAACTATCAAACATTTTTATTTGATTTGATACAAGTATTAAGGAAGTAAATTTCTAAAAATAAAAGAAAATCTTTATGATGGTGTGCCATCCATCTCCTTTAATATTCTAAACGTCAGTCAACATCCATAATGTTTCTCAACAAACTGCTCGTATCCGGTATCGTGTCGTCCCCGAATCGTGTACCCTATGTGCATGCACAAGGAGTGTGCATCGGTGCGTGAATCCGCGTCACCGCGCGCCGTCACATCCTGCGACCAAGGTCACGACACGAGAACAGCCTGTACATAAGCAAGACTCAACCAAGTAACATTAAAGTCTGAACTCTTCCCGCTCATGCTAAGGACTGCTTGAGCACTAATAACAAGTAATACAACTATGTACATACATGGAGAATGAAATTCATTTTTACTACTAGGTAATATGACCTGACTATTAGGTAATATGACCTGTCATTGCAAAACTTTTAAAGCTGTTTATAGAAAAGAAAAACTGCTAGTACAGTACGTGCAGACGAACTTGCCGGCCGTGAAGTTCTAATTTCGATTCGATTTTTATACCATTTAATGCAAAACCCGATATTTGATCTGTAGGCAAAAACCCTCTCTCATATCCTTATACTTTATCGAACCGTCCTGTCTCCTATAATAACACATTAAACCACTTTTCCGCACATATCCTGTGTCAGAAGGCATACGACCATCCATATTATCGACTAGACCACTTGAGCCTTCCATAGCTTCTACGATAACCGTATTACTATAACAATAAGGGCAAGTTTTGGGGATCCAACAGGGCATGTTATCTTGGTCGGTGGTCTTGAAACCTGATATGCGAAGCCTTAAGAAAGTGACGCTATCCACTTGTGTGGCCTTTGATTTGCGCCATATTGCGATGTTCTTAATACGTCAGTTGGTTGTTTTGCTCTTTCAAATGCCAAATTTATTTATCTAATCTACATTAAAGTCTATCTTGCTCTAGATTACAGTGATCTCTAGCATGTCTAAGCAATGGCTTAGTCTAGTTAGTTAGTACTGGTCCCGCCATACACTCCCACTACTGTTGCTCTTGTAGGCTGGAATCAACCCCGAGACTTGACCATCGACTAGTCGATACGAGACCCTACATGAATTTAAAAATTATCCCCTTTTTTGCAATGTTTTTTGCAAAGCTGGTTGGGTTAGCAGGTTTGTAGTATCAGACCTCCTTCATGCTTCGAATGGCAATATAAGCTACTAAGTCCAAGCTGTCACTTCGGTTTTAAATCTAACTATATCGATTTTTAAGATCTGTCCAAAGCTTGAAAAATTCTGACAGCTCTTCTTAGGTACTTCGTGAATCTCGAAGGATAGGTAATCGTTAATATGTTTATAGATGACTAACAATGTGAGTTTATCACATTATAGTCCTGTTAGCTCCTTCAACTAAGCTAAATGCTTGTGTTATGAGCGTATTGACATCATCAGTTCAATGGCCGGGATGGGAATCGAACCTCTACTTAGTTACGAAGGCGACCCTTCTAACGAGCAAGAAGATGAATCAAATAACTAGACCTTCATCAAACCTCGGCCTTCATATTTCTTAGGGTCCATTATCGCCTCGTAAAGCTTAAAGAGCAGGTTCCCATGAGGTCGGGGGGTTCAGGCGCAGGGACGCAAGCGGAGCGCGACGGGACCCGATGTTAATATAACGCTCCCGTGGGAAAACACCGCGGCTGTCATTGTCTCGGATATTGCCTAGAAACATGTTATTTATTCGCAACGAGAAATATTTAATAACAGCCTGTACTACAGCAGTCAAATAACATTCAATCTCCATATAAATTTGACGGTTTGACAGACGTTCTAACCTATATAAATACTGTCAAAACGTTGAATTTCTAATGCTTGCAAAACAGAAAAATGTACCTACGGCAAAAAAACAGATTATTTTGTTGGTTTGCAAAAATATGTGAGTACGTAGACATTTTCCTGACAAAACAATTATAAAAATAGTAGCTTTTTAAGTGATTTCGCGGAGAAAAAAATAAAACTGACCTCCATTGTGTTATTCTAGTAATTACCTACATTAGTCACTTTTTCGATTAATAATACCATTTTGGCGTGAATGTCTGGTTAAAGACATTTACATTTACCACCTTATTAATAAACGTGGCTTAGCGGTTGTGTAGTTACACCATACTTTGTCTTCTTCTTTCGAATGTCAAATTAGTGGTGAAAGAAAGACATAGTTCGGTGTGTAACTATGCGCCTGCTAATCCACGTATCGTAAAAAACATCAATAATATAACCGAAATTGATTTATTTATGCATTAGTTACACCAAAACAAAGTAAATAAAGTTTAATGTTGGAAAGTTTATAGTTTGTTATAGGTTATTAAAGAAACAAAAGTCTGCGTGATTGGACAAGTTGTAGAGGCGGCACCTCGTACCAAGCCAATACCCATTGTCTGTTCAGTCAGTAGCAAAACACTTTCTTAACAAAAACTTTTTTCATAACACCTTTACGCTCTTAGAAATATCAGGCGCAGAATCCGAGAACACCATACCAACATTACAGCCTTAAGTTGAGCAAATTACGTACCATTTACTGTACCATGCGAAACTCTACCTTATAATATACACAATAAGTTCCAAAGCCTTTGAATAGGGCATATAATGAAAGAGGAAAATAGAATCAGACTTTAGGCTAATAGTTTTAAAATTCAATTTCCTATAAAAGCGTCTCAACTTCAGTTATGAAAATGTAATGTAATGGCTTTGCGATTCTGTATTTTGTGATTTTTGCGTTAAGGTATATAAATGTTTTGTTATTTGAGTGTAGGTATATAAAAGGAATATGGTTCGGAAAACCACTTTATCTGTCAAGTATGACTGATTCCATCAAAACCAACGCAGAACCTTGCGATGAGATTAAGATAGTTGTTAGAAACATTTACGGCCCCGGCTTACCATCGTAATTTGTCTGATAGTACTGAAAATATATTATGTGGAGATATGTAAACTCGGGCACAAAAGTGAGAATAATCTCAACGAACTCGTCCGGACACCGCGCCCGGTTATCGGGGACAGTACTTTTATCCCGATTGTACCGACATCAATTCCTCTGCGTAACTGCCACAATGAATTCTGATTGCTGCGCCCGACGCGACGTACGCGACTGTACTTATGTGTCGCACCAGAATGGAATACCATTTTTATTGTATTCGCATTTAATTTTATTTGTGAAAGATTCCTTTTTCAAATGAAAGGTTCTATTTGTGTACATTTTAACATTTTTTTATTTGTTTCAAAGCAATACTTTTTTTCATCCACGTACAATGTGCTTTGGACAGATTAAAATTTGGCCTGACCTGTTGCAATTTTTTTCCGTGGTAATGTTATATATTTTCTCCATTTCATGATGAATGTGATTGTTCTTTGGTCTAGTAGAAAGTACAAAAGCCATCCATAAAATTTACCAAGAAGCACGCTATCATATGATGCCAAGGTTATGCAAGTACACACATATTGACAATATAAAAACCAACTACTTATAGAACAATTATAATACGAACAAACACCTCCGTCGCAGCTTTTCTTGCATCAATATTTGAACAGGTTTTTCTACAGCAATGTATGATATTCACTGTCATCCGTACAAATAGAACCGTCTGTCACGTGTTGGAGACAAATGTGAAAATGTCAGCTGCTCAAGTTTGACGCATCATACAACAAAACAAAATAATTATTATAAAAAAAACCTAAGAAGAACTCTACGAAATCGCATTACATGTAGGTATAGAAAAACGTTCATTATTCGCTTGTAAATAATACGCTAATGACCTGCCGAAACTAGAGCTATCTGGTTACAAAAACGAGTCATCAATCAGTGACAATGTAGGAAAGAACCAAACTAAAAACAGTTCAGACATAGTCCGATGGTGAAATAGGTCGGTCCCTTGGGCGTTTGTTTCCAGGTATGTTACTACGGAACTTTGACTTGTTACCTACTTGTGGGACAGACCTTCTCAAAGATGAATTAGAAAAAAACTGACGCACTGGGATTTAGTACCTGCGGATTTCAGTAACCCCTGAGTCTAAACTTAGCGGAGATGAATTGGTAGGTAACTATTTTCTTAGGCATTAACAAGCTATCTAATGTGGGATGGAGATATGGAAAGAAATTAAATACACTACCGACTAACTGTTTTTCCCATCGCTGCATCTCACTCAATTGGATGTCAGAGCACGGCTGTTTAAGAAGTAATCTGGATCTGATACTGGTTGGTATTTGCTGGCTTTGCTCACTATTTGTGGACTAGTACTGACTTTTACCCGTGTAAAATTCCAAATAGTTAACTAGATGGTATGAAAAATAAAGCCGGGCGTCCATTTCCCATCCCCCGGGTGCTTCAATCCAGGTGTTCCGCTTGGAAACTTTGACGTAGAGCCCGCGGGCGCCACCGGTCACAGCGCCCTCCGCGGCCCTGAGTTATGGCGCTCCGGTTGGATGGACTCGATCGCTTAATACAGGCGACATGCGTTACAGTTTTTTGTTTTTCATACAGTGTGTTTCAGAACTTCAATATAACACGCATATGCATGAGTGTTGTCAGAGAAATAAATAGCAAAAAAATCAGACTCTACAAAAACCGTAGAGCACATAAGCGCTGGTAATAATAAGTTTTATATGGAGTCGGTAGCAAATAAATTATATTTCATGAATGCATAGCATTTAAAAGCAAATATTTGCGGTACTCTCTATCTTAAAAAAAATATAGATGGAGTCTCCTCCCATTTTGAAGTCGGAAAAAGATCTTGTAATTTTTTTTTCAAAGAAATGCTTGGCCGTCATTTTAAAATCGGGTTATTTGCGAAACTTTCACGTACTATTTTTTGAAAGTTACTGGCTGCTTCTGGTAACTATAGTTAACAATGTTCAAATGACATTTCTGTACCGCATTCCGTTCCGCAACACAAAAGTGGACCAACATAACTCACCGAAACCACAAGTACGATCAGCACAAAAGGCCCAAAATCAAAATCCATCTCGGTAATCAGTCGGCAAACTGGTACGGTTAGCATAAAAAGCGATCCCGCGGCGGTTGACTAATGACGCGAGTTTCAGTGAACGCCCGCAGCGGCATAAATCACGCGTCTGCCGACCGTACCGCCTGACGGATCCGATACCTACCAAATTAGTTTTGGACTATAAGTTTCGGGAGTGTATTAATTACTATTCGGTTTAGTTGTTGTAACTGCCAGTTACTGCAAACACACAGAGACCTTGGCTTAGAGGAGTGGGTGATAGGCCTTACATCTTTGCTTCCATAAGTGACTATTAAATACTTGTACCCATTAAATATAAGCAACGAGCGATTTATAAACTATAATTTATTAATTAACACAAGTCCGCTAAGTTTATTTCCGGATCTCCTCAGTTGAGGTCGCGTTTCTTTGTAGACTTAAGGAGAAAAAGTAGTATTTGTTAGTGCCGCCGTAGAACAATAATCATACTAATATTATAAAGAGGACAACTTTGTTTGTTTGTTGTAATGAATAGGCTCCGAAACTACTGACCCGATTTGAAAAATGATTTCACTGTTGGGAAGCTACACTATCCCCGGGTGACATAGGCTATATTATATTTTTAAAAAAATTAGGGATCCTTACTAAAACTCGAATAATGTAACCGTAATGTACCCGTGCGAAGCCGGGGCGGGCCGCTAGTTATTAATAATAATATTAGACCGCTTGACAATACAAAGTATTATTAATGCACCATGGCGCCTGTATTCATCAAAAGAGTAGGCAGGGCGTGTCACTTAGTAAACCCACATCCCCCCAATTCAAGGGCATTCAGGATAGTTTTAAACGTTTAATTTGTTCTAAGTATGAGTAGGTATGCTCACCCCACTAAACTAGCTTTCTCATTTTAATTAAATACCTAAATCTGAGTGATATTTGATTATTATTTACTATTACATATTTAGTGACGATGATGTTGCCTGCTCATATTTTTTATGCTGTTCCCGAGAATGTACACCATCTTTAATTGATTGAAAAGAGTAACCATTGAGTTTCTCGCCGGATCTTCTCAGTGGAAGCAGCATTCCGAACCGGTGGTAGACTCGGACTATTCATAAATTCTTTGTTGGCTTACGTGAATAAAAACAATTTTGAATTTGAATTTGAGTTGACCCCGTGCGAGTTGGCAAACAAATATCTAAGTTTCCTCTTCCTTTCCACCTTCATCGTTTACGCCTCGATTCGATCCAGAAGCACTTCAAAATAGCGTCCGAACGCTATTTCTTGAGGGCTTCTGAGCACACCAATCCCTTAATCGTCGCCGCCGCCGATTATGCACCTACACCCGCGCCAGATACATGCCGCCGCAGGCCGCGGCATGTGTTGCTGGACCCCCCCCCCCGACCCACTCACCGTTCTCCTAGACTCAGATGTCGAAGAGAACGACACACGCACACTCCCCACCAGACACCGACCTCGCCGGCGAGGTCGACGTACCTCCGCTTCCGCTAGAAGGTGCGTCTACTTACCTAGACGCACCTTGGCACCCGACAAGCCCGCTGAGTTTCTTGCCGGATCTTCTCAGTCGAGGTCGCGTTCCGATCCGGTGGTAGATTTACCCTCGCCACCTCTTCTGGCAGCGGCCCAAGCCGAGGTCGTGTCCCTTGTGGCGCCCTTGAGCTAGCTCCCCCCTGCCCCTCTGGCTGGAGCGCAATTGCGCTCGCCCTCTGTCCGGGTGAAGTTGTTATGGCCACTCTGGCCAACAACATATAGTCCATACAAAAAAAGAAAAAGAGCGATAATTTGAAAATACCTTTGATACGAGCCGGGGTTTGAACCTACACCGTTTGTTCCCCATTCGAGCGTTCCACCATTTTTTCTACACTGCTTCCTATACTTTGTTTCTGTTTACTGACTATTACTGACTATTTTTTGTTTCCCAATACTCAATCAGTTAAATCACTACAGTGTACACATGCTACCATGATAACAGCCCACGCCAGTCTTCAATTATTATCGAATTACAGTGAGGTGAATACGTTATGGCACAAAGGGTTTCAATTAAGCATTTCTGATGCAACTCACCGTTCCCGAATCGGCGTGTTTTTAATTAACAATTGAATTATACATCGTTTAATTTTGCTATAAATGTAAGTTGTTTCGCGTGGTAGCATTTGTAATTTTGATTTATTCTGATAATATTTTTGGGTAACGTAATGTAAGAGGAAAATATGGAACCCGCGTAAAATAGTAATGGTACATTTAAAAATCGTAATAGTGATGTTTTGCGTCACACACCAGCTACGTTTGATCAATAATGTAAAGAATCAAAATCTGCCAATTCCATCGTCGATATGAAGGTGGTACAGTGTATTTCTGCCATCTCTAAGGACAAAAGAGTCGTGATGGTATCAATAAAATCTGTGAATTATGCTGATTCCATAAATACTTCTACAGAAGTCCTACTAATATTATAAATGCGAAAGTTTGTGAGTGTGGATGTTTGTTGATCTCTCAGGCAACAAACTACTGAACGGATTTGGATGAAATTTGGAACACAGATAGTTTATAACCGGGATTAACAAATAAGATACTTTTTATCCCGATAATCCCGAAATTCTTGTTAAGTTAAATACTACGTGGACGAAGTCGCGGGCACAGCTAGTAATTCATAATAAGAAGTAGGGTGGCCGCGATGTGATTGAAACACATAGGGCACTAATGAGTCCTGTAATTCAGTTACAGTCCCGTGCCAGCGAGTGTGACCATCCGTCTTGCTACACTCATTCCACTAGACTGCGACCACTACTGGTGGTTCTCGATTGAAACTCGCATACAATAATCATTGTATTCACTATAAACCATAATGTATTCCCCGAATATGTAGTCAGAGGTGACTACTACTGTGTACTCACATTTGCAGATTATAATTCCGAGAGCGAACATGGAAATTCATTCTCATTCAAATGTGAAATGACCTCTCCAGTGCATAATCAAGTGCTTTCTCAAAATTGAGCTATCTTTTACTGAAAGGCTTGTACGCTCAAACTCTAGTCACAACAATGGGATTGTTAAATCAAGTTGCTTTAACATAAGCATCAATAGATCCAGGTAATCGAGAGGAATTGGGTTCGATCCTTGTCATTCACAATTTGTAGGTAAGACAACAGATTGACGATTTTCGAGTGATTAAAAAATGTGTTCACAATAACAATGGTAGCGATCTGTAAGGAAAAAGTCACAATGAAATTAGTCGTCGAAATGAAATAACGCAATTACTCGAGTCCACTGCGCGGGCGGCTGTTTTCGTGCGAATTACACGCGACAGACGATGAATGGAGGACTTGATTTAATGCTGGGTACACACGGCAGCGGCTTTGATCGACGGCGATGTCAAAATCGGTGTGTGAACGTAAATTATATTAGCAGCGATTTCGCTGGCAATGCGGGGATCGACCTTTGCTACCTTGATTTATATCTTCTATATGAGTGTGATAAAGATAAATAAATCAGGCAAAGGTTTTATAGACACAAAGGTAAACAAATCTGCTATGAAACAAACACTCTTCAATCGCTATAATTTAGACACAAAAAACTAAAAATATAAACCGCTGCGTGTGTACCTGGCTTAAGATATGTGTTCATTTTGATATATTACATTTGAGAATTCCCCGAAGGGGTCGGTAGAGGTGACCTGCAGTGCACACACATTTACCCGACTGTATTTTGTTTCCAATGTAGGTAATAGGGGGCGAGTATATTGCCACTATACAAGGACATTCTCCCCCTTAATTTGAGTTAGATTCGGGTCATAGTTCGGCACGCTGGCCCAATGCGGACACGTCTGTCTGTCGTAAGACACACCAAGCGATAATATTTGTATATTACATTCTCGTGTCGCGGTGTTTGTTGCCAAATTCCTCCGAAATGGCTCGACCGATTTTCAAGAAATTTTGTGTGCATATCGTGTAGGTCTAAGAATCGGTCAACATCTATTTTTCATACCTATAAATAATTTATATGGCAGAACAACGTTTGCCGGGTCAGATAGTTCGCATATAAAATTTGAAAATTGAAGCGATTCGGACCGGTGTCCTGAAGCTCGTGTATTCCAGCGCGTGCGTTAAACATTATAGCTAGTCATTCCATTATACCCACATAGTCCTAATATAGAGCACTTTGGGAATGAGCTAACCCACTCTCGTTAATGTGACCGTGATATAGAAGCACATTTGCCAGGCGGCTACTGTTTTGGCAGCAGTTTGCCTTTTGTACTATCAAATTACTTTAATAGTATTCAGTTTATTAAAGGACTGGCTTTTTAGGTCGTAATGTAAGAGATACGCTCGAATTTTGAATGGAACAATTCATTAACTTATACGCAGTAAAATCAAGCTGATATACCTAACAAACACAGCTTAGATAGTGATTAAAAATAAGGTTTTGGTAAAAACACTGATAGCTCAGTGGTCGAACACACGCTTTGAAACTTGGAACACAAAGTCGGTAGGTTCAAATTACAGGGAATAATGCAGGGAATTGTGATTTCATGTTCGAATCTCATTTACAATTATAATTATCACATGGTGAGCACATGGCAAACATAAGTAAGGAAACTAGCACGGTTTTTGAAAGCCGCGCGAAGTTTGAAGTGGTGGACTATGGAGAAATGAGTCAGGTGGTGTAATAACAAAAGCTTAGTTCCCTATTACATAAGGTCCTAAATTAACATCGGTGAAATTTTGATGCAGTGTGATGCATCCCTGCCTAATAAGTAATACAGCCTAAGTAATACAGCCGTGAGGATGTGAGTAGGCAGCTTTATTACCTTCAAAGATTGGTTGATACCTACCCCTAATGATTATTAATATTTTTCACAGCGGGGTGTTTTCATATTCACAGAATCGTGTCAAAACCGAATTGTTCCCAAAACGACGACCGAATATTAGAATTAATAACCTGTTTATGAAAAACTATTGAAATCTCCACTCAGCTATTTTATACTCTAACGATTGTGTTATAAAGGTAATTTTCCAACTTCAAAAACAGGTTTAAAAGAACTTTTAATAGAATATTAGCGTGTCACGAACCATTAGTAACAGTTAATTGGTACTGAACCGTGATTCACTGGATATGCTGCATATTAAAGGAATTTCGCCTGTATGTTTGGGTGGCAAAGTTGAAATTCTAATGAGAAAAATAAAGTGTATATCATTGTTCAAACTAATTTCCACTTAAATATGAAATAAAAAGGTCTATTTCAAAAATAATGCCTATCGGGTCACAACACATTCAACATTTTTTCCAATTTCATAACTAATGTGTTTGATTACCGATATAACACACAGAGCTAAACTGCCATCTACCCTCCAACTACTAACTACTTAGTGAGTGAGTGAGTGAGGACTCGTGGAACTACCGGTAACATAAGATCATGACTTCTTTATGGGGCCCAACTCTCTTAACCGCTGGCATACATCAGTTTCGTCAGTTGTTCAATAGAAAGTCTGTAAAAACTGACGTATACGCAATACGTCAGTTTTGACATATTGCGAGTCGGTCGATATGTGACCGGTTAACAGAGTTGGCCCCAGGCCTCTTGTATGCCTGTAACGACTGCCATAGAGTAGAGACAATTGCGACACCGAAGCGTTACATTGTCGTCTTGAGTGTGAACCTTACCTCTATGTAAGGGAAATACAATATCATATTTATTAATATAAACCAATTAAACTTATAGAGAAAAGAAAACGTCAGAAGATGTTAAGACTCTACCATATTCGGAATGCCATTCCTATGGAGAATAATGGGAATTGTATATTAAATATTCCAAAACTCTACATAATCTCTACCAAAGTTACCACCCGTCGTAAAGTTCTAGCAAACTTGGAACACATATTCCCTAAATTTCTCCCGCTTACAATTCATTGTACTAAGTTCGCAACAACCAACCACTGGGGGATATAAATCATATAAAAATCACCAATAAATTCCCAATACAAGCCTTTTGTCCAGCATGATGTATTGCCCAGCGGTGGGCAGTGATGCGGAAAAGGCAGCACTTAGAAAAAATACAATCACGCCTGTATTTACAGAATAGGTAACCAGAACATTATACACTGGAGTTATATGTTTGAAAACCTTAATTTTAAGGGACTATTTTTAATTAAATTAAACAAAAATTCTAGCTAAAATCCAGGTGTTTTGCCCAAAACTATGAACATGAAATAGTAGGCCTAAAGCCTAGGGTAAAGCCGTGCAGAAATTAAAACATCTATTTTGGAACTACAAAGTGATAGACATACACACATACATCCAGTTATACCACTTATAGTAGCCTTATGTATGACGTATCGTAAAAAAATATGAGTTTCTTAAAACATAAATGTTCAGAGTCATGATTTTATACATGGAGATAAAAGGATGGCTCAGCATGAGTTGAAGCTAGATGCTTTATAACTCAGACAAATGTGGGTATACAGTGGACAACCCCACGTTACCATGATGAGGGTACCTCGCAAACTTTGACGGGTTACCCTTTTACGCAAAGGAATCAATGGAATAATATTCGCTTTTTAAGGATGAAATATGTGTTTTTGTTTGGGTTAGTTCGGATGGGATATGTTTTATCTTATCATGATGAATATGTTAGTTTTTTGGATGTATCGAGATTGGGTTATAGTGCACTTAAGTTTTGATGGTAGAATTGTCAATACACAATATAAATTACCAAATTGTTGTTGATAGACAATCCAAGTAGTTAAAATGTTTGAATCTGCGTACGTCACACATGGTAAAACAATCGCTTCTCTTATAGTGTGCATTACGTGTTATTAGAGTGATAGGGAATAGTGCTTTTCTAACCCGGCACCTCATAATTATCAGCTGAAGGACGAAGTAGTCTAAAGCCAAAGAAAATAAAGGTCTAAGCTATGGTTAACTTATTCAAACCAAATCTTTACGTTTCCCGGCGATCTTAAGCCTAATTAGAGCCGATAATAAATTACCGAGCACTCCGAATATCTTAATAACTTGATCCAATTATCATGTAGACCTTCCCTGCCCTGCCTGATAGAAACTCCTGGAAATTCCACCCGAATTTTCATCCAAATTTCACATCTAACGAAGCGCCGCACAAAAAAACTCCAGTGTACCCTCCTAATATAAATTATCTGGTGTCAACTACGCAGTCCTTTATCCAAGTACATGATCTCCTGCAACTGAAACTGAACCTTGCAGTGGTACTTTCGAGACACAGAATCGTTTGCCAGAGTTCGAAAAGAAGTCTTTTCGTTATTTAAAATTGAAATTTACGTCTGAAGACATAGATACGGTATTACAATATCAGGGTCATAAACTACTTGTCAAAGGATTTGGAGTTCTATTACGCAGACGAAAAGGTTGGATCTTCAAAGTAAGGTGTGGTACTGAGATGGCCATTTATCAAAGTGGATGGAGGACGTCAGAGGCTGATATCCTCGGCGATATCTCGCGAAAAAAGCGATGTTGTCATGATGCGTGCTATTATGTAATCGTTTATTATAAATGGGAGTTTATAATCTCCTTATCCCCCTTGTTTTAGGGGGCATCTGTACACAATAGTGGTACAAAAGCTGCTGCAAGCGATATTCTGCGTTTCGAGCATCTACATATCAGCTACCGCATACGCATCTGAATGATTATTTAGGACTTTATAAACCGCTTGTATATTTTGTGTTACTACTCCGGTGGAGGAATCCCGTTTAAGCACTGTAGTCAATTGGTTAGCCCGACTCTACCCTTAGTCATTAAATAAATTGCGACTATGGTCATTATGTTGCACCGAAAAGTGTGTTTTAATTATAATATGGTCATGTTATTCCAACAGCGAGCACCGATCCGGTCGGCTGCACAAATCTGTCATTATTTGACGCGGATTCGCATATAGCAGCGCGGTCTCATTTGATGTTCAATAGTTATTAATTGCGATTTATTGTCTGTTAGTCTGTGTTTTATCGTCCGATTGGTGGATTTAATATCTGCAACTGTTTGATCATGTAAATCATTTGTCTTGTTTGAGCAGGTTTGGCTGGCACGTAGCGGCACGTAGCGGCATATAAGCTATAGAACGAACCGTCGAGACAGACTGTGTTGCCGATTTTGACGTATATAAAAATATATTGAAGGAACCGAATGGCATCTCTCAATATCAGGGAGTTACCACGAACCCGTCATAATACTAAATTAAGGTCCAAACTGCTACAGCATAAGAAAATGGCTTTACGAACAGCATCACACCTTTACACTTAGCAAACCTTTAACACAACGCGTTAGAATTCAATATCGCCTGCTTTAGGAGTTTAAGATAACTTGGCAGGTCCTATAGTAACCTATTTTCAACGCAAATTGAACCAATTCAAAAGGTTAATTGTTCAAAAATGCCCGCCAAATGTGCAAAGTTGCGAATGTTAAGTTAAATGGCCGAGTTAAGTGGAGTGAACTTAGTTTAATGTTACTACTACTAAGCATGGTGTTTGGTGAGTCAGGGATTTCTAGCTGTACACCTACAGCTTTAACAGGATTGTGATTAGTAGCTGTAGAAGTCTGCTTTACAATTCTTTATCAGCTGGAAGCTGTTTCAGTCAAACAGTTATTTTCGTCTCCCGATTTGAAATTCAGCAAAGTGTTTTCTTCCATCTTCTCCTATTCTTTCTCTTGATTAAATTCGTGCAGTTTCTAAGTCAATTTAGACTGTACCCAGGACTCGTTGAGGGTCAAACCTTTGTGACATCGTTGGCCATCATCGTCGAGCCTGGCTTATAAGAGTAACAGTGGTGGAAGTGTATAATGTGACTTCTTATATATTTTATACTTATATGACGCGCCATAGGATAAGCTGTAAAAGACGCAATGACAAAAATCGTGAACTCTAATAGGGTTAAGTTTATTTTTAAATGACGACCGCTTGGCGCAGTCGTTCAGCGCAGGCCGCTCGGCGACACAGAGTGTTTGCGGGTTCAATTCCCGTCGCAGTAAATTCCGGAAATGGCCTTTGCGTAATTGCCCTGGTGTAGGTTAGTCTCTGGGATCGCCCCCACGGTACGGTACCCACAGTACACACAGTGCTTATTTTGGGACCTTACTGTTGGTTTGTTAGTCTAGGAATTAATTTTTTAAATCAATAAGGAGAGTAAATGTGCGATTTGTGCTCCTGCCCGCATGTCATTGGCGGTTGGTAGAGTTGTAATATTAGAACTTCTGTTTCGGTGTTACTGTCTATTGTACGGGGCAAATATTTATGTTAAAGCGTTATTAGTAGAGACATAAAGAGTTTGATATACCTTAGAGTGATCAATCAAATAATTGTTACGCTTTAAATAGCATATCAACCTATTGTATTTCTAATGTCGTACAACCGTCCTAATTAAATCATTCACTCGGTCATTCGCTCATTCATCCACTCATTCGTTGCGACAAGTTAGCGAGGGTTGACTGATTCAATTCGTTGCATTGTTACAGATTTATGATAATGGAATTTAACGTGATGAGCCTCAGCGACACCAATTGGTGTCTTAACGCCGGTACCGTTGAGCCTCGCCGACACCAATTGGTGTCGGCTGGACAAGCATTCAATATTCAATTTTCTAGTTAGATACTATGATGTATTTTGGCTTGAAACAAATTGGTTCTGATGTGGCATAATTTTCCACGACCGTAATTAGCTATAAAATAAATATCGTGGCTTGTGATCGGCCAGAAATCAAGTTTCATTTTTCAGTCATTTCGCGCGCTTAACATTGTCACGGCCTCCAGCTAGTGACTCTCTTTTAGTGTGAATTTGTGTTTTTTTTTACCGGTAAGTGGCTTTATTTTCATTATAAGTGTTTATTTCAAGTATTCAGATATTAGTTTTGATAAAACAATGCCAGAAAACGTGTTTTTTGAACTAACAATTCTAATGTTGTAAGAGTTCGGCAGAAATTCTGCCACACTGAATGTTTTTTTATTGTGTTGCTACAAATTAGTGGCTTTATGATGTACATAATAGCGTAATAACTAGTTATTATTCATATTTCCAATAATATTTGATATATTTCAACAGTTTTGTGTACAAATATCCAATTCCAAATTAAAGTTTATAAGGTTATAAAAAGTAAGTAGGTAATGGACTTTTTGTTATCTATTTGACAGTTCCTAAAGTCAATAAAGACATTTCCGCGTATGTCAGCCATTGTATTGAGCCAAGAACTTTATACATAACACTGGATGTTTTAACACGAACAATGTTTTGAAGCAAAAAAATATGACCTTGAATAACGTCACGTGTTTGTTGCTTCTCTCTTTAGGGTGACAACATCGGATCTCAAGTTTAGGACTGACGGTTTCGGGCCCATATTAATAAATCGATCTCAAGTCTGAGAGAGCGAGATCTTAGAAATGTCAATGTTTCTTATGTCATACCAGTACAAAATGACATATCAAAAGCGCAGTCAAGATCGTTACAAGACATATGTGTTAACAATGTACACTGCTTATTAGATGCTACGCATATTTTAAAGCTTACTAGAAATGTCTGATTATAGGTACATTAACAACGCCGGACGGAAATGTCATTTAAATTTATTAAAGAACTTCACATGGTGCAATTGAAAGAAGGGTTAAAATTGTCCAAAAAGTTACAGGTGGACATGTCAACTATCATAGTATAAAAATAAATACATATATGTACGTCTTGCAGCGCAGACACTCAGTTCTTCTGTCGCTGATGCTATTGATTTCTTGTGCAACAGTGGTGATCCCAATTTCAGTGGAAGTTAAGCTACCACAAAATTTATTAGAATAGTAAATAGATTGTTTGATGATAATGAATAGTCATGTCATCGTGACTTTTCTAATCTTAATCACATCACACCTGTTTTTTGTAGTGTATTGTTATTAAATGTGTTTGTTATTGCTATTACTGGAACATATTTTTAAAGAAAGAAGAAGAATCAATAATTTATAAAGCTTCCAGGTCACCGCAATCAAAACATACAACCATTTAAGTCACATCACATATGTTGATACGCGTTACAAATTCACTCATCATAAACAAGTAAAAAAAAATGAAACAAGCCAGTGAAACCATTTCCAAAATTACTTAAAATTTAAAAATATAAATATGCGGTATGTATCAGCTAATATATTTCAGCTATCTGTGGAAGTCCCGTCAAAATCGGTCCAGCCGTTTCGGAGATTACCCGGAACAAACCGCTTCAACCCGCTTTTTTGTTACCTATGTATTGTACGAGTATCTACTTGCATATGGATTTAGTGAAAAGGTGTTATTTTGATTTTGATATTACAAACAGGCACTCAAATTTTATTTGTTTGTATAAATAACCCAACCGGCATTCGAGCTTACGCGCGTTCTCTGCGTGACGGTCTAACTGTCACTAACTCACAGCGCGGTACCAGCGCGAGCACGTATGCGAGCCGAACGCCGCGCCGGCTCGGCTCCTGCCTAGGGTCGAAGTGTGCAGGGGGCAAAGTGAGGTATACGCACCCGTCATAAAATAGGTACCCATTGTGATTGTGGTACTTATAAACTTAGCATAATCACAATATATGGTGGGTACTCATATTGTTAAGGCTTGAACAACCTTTTTGGTATATAGTTTCTCTTTTGACTTTATGGTGTTTGTAGCCTAGCAACAATAACAATATAGATTTTCATTAGCACATTTTCTACAGCATTTTTACTTTATCAATAACCCATTGGAGCAGGCTTGGGGACCGAACACATATAAGTGTAATAAGATGATTGACTTTGGAACATATGATTAGTATAATACTTATGTATCCTTCCTTACTCAGAAAATCTGAAATACAGTGAGATGATGGTCACCCTTCTTAGGTCAAATGTTCATGTAAAAACTAAATGAATATAGTACGAAAAGTACAACATAAACTGTTATATCATTAATCAATAGCCACACAATACTAATAACAATCATTTATTGATGTTTTATTATGTCTCCCATTAAAAATAATATAAATATGGTTAAATACGGTGATTAGCGTAAAATACAATTACCCGTGTAACTTAATGTTTGAGTTTGGTATCCATACACTTCTGCAATTTTGCACAACACAATACATCGTTTAAATTACAAGAATACACTTTTATTTAAGCATTAAACTAATTTAAAAATGCGAAGTGCTTGAAAATCTTTGACAGTTAGGCCATAGTGTCAAATTGAGTGTTCTATCAGTGTTGCTAAATTATTAAAATAACAGCTACCGACAATCAGGAAAGTGAATGGTTGATATATTTTTTGGTTTTCTATATAAAAATAAATACTGAAGTCAAAAGAGGATTCTCAAATTGAGCATATGTAATATGTAAATAAAATCCATAAAACAACAGACACGAAAACCATGGACTTGCGAAATCTTGGCTCATCACACGTTAGTTGGGGTATTTTTTTGTGTTTATCATGGCAATTTCAGATGAAGTGTGAGAGGGTCAGAGCATACGTATGTATGTAAAAAAACCTGTCTTCACTCCATAGTTCTACGTGATATCTCCAGTGGTATTCTAACCTTCTTGTATTGAGCTAACCCAGTAGTGCGTGGTCATGTCGATAAAATTATCGATAAACGATTATTTTGATTTTCGGATTTATTTGAATAGTAACGTAATCTATACAAATAAATAAAATTGGAGTGTGTGTTTGTAATATCAAAATAAGACCTTTTCACTAAATGTATATGTACACACGACACCTATAGCAAAAACGCAATTTAAAAAAAATTGTCTGGTGTTTGTACCGGGTAATCTCCGAAACGGCTGGACCGATTTTGACGGGACTTTCACTGGCAGATAGCTGACGTTATAAGCAGTAACTGAGGCTACTTTTATGTTAGAAAAACATTTTTTTTTAAAATGGGTCCTGTTGCGCGGGCTCATAACGCGCGAGCGGGCTTTTTTGTTAAGTTAAATTCCACGCGGACGAAGTCGCGGGCTCAGCTAGTGATTCAATAATATGTGGAAAAAAAAAACAATGACACCTACTACTATTTATATTTTCATTACTGTCTTTTATGTATTTTAGGAAATGGCCAATTGGAATGTGGGAGAACGCGTGGTGCCGGAGCACATTCTAAGCCTTCTAGCGGACTCGCGACTCGGAGGGCAGTGACGTCGAGGAACCCTAGTACCTCGACGTCAAGGCGGTATTTTGAATACCTGGAGGAGGCGGAGGAGTACGAGTTGGCTCCACCAGGTCAAAATGTAAGTATATTTGAATAGTTTAGTATTTTTGTGCTTTTATTTATTACTTTTGAATTATTGTGTAAACTAATTGTTAATTGTGTTTATTATTTCAGATCGCCCTACATTTACTTTTTTATTTTACAGATCCGCCTACACTTCCTTGGCGAGAGGTTCGCCAGGTCCTTCCAGCTCTGCCCCCCGCGAGTCAACACTAGGGCTTGCAAATAATCGATGATTTTAGATATTCGAATATTAGACATTTTTAAGGTGGTATTCGAATTATTCTAATAGTAGCAAAAATGAATATATATGTAATTTTTTGTGAATATTGTTGTTTATTTATTATAATAATAACTTTAACATGATAAGTGAATAATACCTTGTATATTTTTTAACTCTATACGAAAAAATCAGGAAATAAATGAAAATATGTTTATTTTATTGAATTTTAGTAAAAGTTTCAAGTCACAGACAACTTTGTTAGGCACTAGCTTCTGCCCGCGACCGAATACCCCGAATATTCGGCCATTTTCAGTATTTGAATAATAAGGGAGGCTTTATTCGAATACTGAATGTGTAAAATGTATAGGTACATTTGTGCAAATATGTGAGCATATAAACTTTTACACACTTACAAACATTTTTAGCGGTTCAAAATTCGAAATACATTGGATTTTTAAATAAACTGCCATATTGCCCGTAAGTGCAAAAATCGTTTCTTATTGCCTAGGTACCTAAGTTATAAAATATACCTATAGTCCAAATTTTGTGTTCGATGAGTCGGTCAATCAGGATAATTCAATATGAAGAGGGCTTATATATTAGTGTTGCGACCTAGAAACTATTTGGTCAAATACCTCGAAGGATCCTTATTTTATCAGCTTGATACAAAAACGCATTGTTATTCTAGATGAACCCCATCGAATAATTACGAAGGATCTCTAAAAGTTGAATGTTCGAGACTGTAGGTATGTAGGTATAAAGTGAACGCGTTATCGGCGCGGCGACGGCTGCGAATACCTACTCGCGAACGAATACAAAGGGAAGCCGACAATGGGTCTCGAGAACGTTCGATTCCGATTATTATTACCTACATACCTACCGAGAATGTTCAGGAAAATACCAGCTCGCATCTTTATTCCGTATATAAGGTGTTGACGACGGGCAGCGAGTTAGTTACTTCTTGAAAGCGACAGTGTACGGAACTTAAGTAAGCGAACGAAGAGTGTTATACCAGTGACCTAGGCGATTATATTGGAATACTGTGTGACTGCTAAGTGATTCGGAACAGTGTTTGTTGTGAGTAACTAGTGATAGTCAACTAGTGTAGTACTGTGTATTTGTCAAGTTTGTGGAGAGCGGAATAAACCCTTTATACACGTAGTCGGCATTATTTGTACCTACCCCTAGTACGTAACAATTGGTGTCAGAAGTGGGATGCCGTTACTACCGCGAGAGGAAGAAGGGCGTACTCCACGAACCAGACGTCAAGTGGAGATGGATGCTTCACGTCAACGTAGCCGTGAAGAGGAAGAACGTCCTGTTGATACCGGTGTTTCGGCGGGAGCTGAGGCAGCACCAGCAGGAAGCTCATCGGGATTGGACTTGGCAGCGTTGATGGCCTCTATGCAGCAAATGCTCAAGGCCAATCAAGAGGCCAGCGAGCGAATGATCCAGGCCAACCAAGAGTCGAGCCGGCGGGAGATTAGGGAAATAATGGAGGCTAATCAGGAGGCTGTCTTAAGTAAAATAGACACAGGTAACACCATTCTAAGTGCGAAAGTGAAGACCCTCGAAGATCGCATGCAGGTGCTGAACGAAGAAGTTAATGTAAAGACTGGGACCCTCGAAGACCGCCTGCATGTCCTTAATAAAGAGGTAACTCTGAAGAATGAGACCTTCGAAAGCCGCTTTGAGGCAATGAATAAGGAAATGATAAGGCTGAAGACTCAAGGACCTATTTCAGTAGCTTCACCATCATCCACAAAGCTCGATCTCCCGCGCTTTGATGGGACTTCCTCGTGGACAGCATTCAAGTACCAGTTTGAAATACTTTCAGTTGGAAATTCCTGGAGCAGCGAGCAGTCTTTTGCGGCCCTGGCGCTTGCCTTACGGGGACATGCTTTAATGGTTTTGGAGAATCTGCCGCTGGAAGGAAGGACTCTGGAGACTCTCATGGATGCACTGGATACACGCTACGGTGAAAAACACCTGGAACATGTTTATCGAGCGCAACTCCACGAGAGAAAGCAAAAGCCTGGTGAAAGTCTCCAACAATGGGCATTGGAAGTGGAGAGGCTGGTTCGCCGTGCATACTCATCCAAACCAGCTATGATTGAAGAGAACCTGCTGGAGTTATTTATAAATGGCATTCGAGAAACGGAAGTCAGGACCTTTGTACGGCTGGGACACCACCAAACCATGAAGAATGCACTGGCTCATGCTCTCGAGGTGGAAGCTGTTCGGCAGGATACGAAATTAAATGAGGTCAGAGAGGTTAAGGAGGTTGTGAAAGAGGAAAGGAAGCCTCGGTTTGTCCCAACTTGCTATGGTTGTGGTGGTAAGGGACATATTCGCCTGGAATGTCCTTCGAAGAAGAGAAGGGTCACAGACGAGTCTGAAACCCAAGGTCAAGTGATGGCGCCGACCGTTACCATCACGCAAGTTTGCAATGGGAATAGTCTGATCGTCGAGGCCACCTTGAACGACCAACCTTGCGGCTTAACTGTGGATACAGGAGCATCGCGTACAATTGTGAAACCAGAGCTACTGAAACGCACTATAATGTGGGAAAAGCGATCGCCATCGTGTCGTCTGCAGACAGCCACTGGTCAGCCAGTTTCCATCCTCGGTGAGACAGATGTCAAGTTAAGAATTGGCAACCGGGTATACCGTCAGTCAGTGTTAATTGCAAGTATTACTAATGATTGCATTTTGGGACTGGATTTCTTGAAGAATCAGAAGTGTGTATTGGATGTAGCCAAAGAGGTGCTAAGATTTCCTGATCAAGAAGTCTGTTTACGAGGATCGCGCCCGTGTAATATTTATCGTCAGAGGAAGGAAGTCCGGGAAGAGGTCAAGCTCATAAGGACTCATAGAACTGACGATGAATGGACCGGAGTCAGTATGAAGAAGGCGCAGGAAGCAGATGATGATCTACAACCTATACTGCACTGGAAACGGAGGGGAAACAGGCCCCAATGGAGTGACGTGTCCGCCTATAGTTCAACTACGAAAGGTTATTGGGCTCAATGGGACAGTTTGGCTCTGGAAGATGAAGTGCTGTATAGGAAATGGGAATCGAAGGACGGCAAAGAAATAACCATGCAGGTGATAGTGCCGCGGAGTAAGGTGACCCCTCTTCTACGGCACATACACGATGGTGTTTCTGGTGGGCATCTTGGATTCAAGAAAACCCTGGTTAAGGTGCGACAGCGGTTTTATTGGCTGTGTTATCGGAAAGAAGTCGAGGACTGGTGCCGTAAATGCACTGTATGTGCGTCAGTGAAAGGACGGCAGACAACGATCAGGGGAAAGATGGAGAGCCGGTACGACCGAAGTGTGTGCACCAACGGTTTTGAAGAAGGAACACTGGTGTGGCTCCACAATCCTCTTCGCAGAAAAAGGAAGTCCCCGAAACTTCAGGCTCGCTGGGAAGGACCTTATACAGTTATTACGAGGATCAACGATGTGACCTATCGCATTAAGAAAGGACTTCGAGGAAAGCCAAAGGTAGTCCATGTGGACAGATTAGCTCGGTATCATGGAACAAATGATGCTCGGGACGAGCATGACTAAGAGGGGGGTAATGTTGCGACCTAGAAACTATTTGGTCAAATACCTCGAAGGATCCTTATTTTATCAGCTTGATACAAAAACGCATTGTTATTCTAGATGAACCCCATCGAATAATTACGAAGGATCTCTAAAAGTTGAATGTTCGAGACTGTAGGTATGTAGGTATAAAGTGAACGCGTTATCGGCGCGGCGACGGCTGCGAATACCTACTCGCGAACGAATACAAAGGGAAGCCGACAATGGGTCTCGAGAACGTTCGATTCCGATTATTATTACCTACATACCTACCGAGAATGTTCAGGAAAATACCAGCTCGCATCTTTATTCCGTATATAAGGTGTTGACGACGGGCAGCGAGTTAGTTACTTCTTGAAAGCGACAGTGTACGGAACTTAAGTAAGCGAACGAAGAGTGTTATACCAGTGACCTAGGCGATTATATTGGAATACTGTGTGACTGCTAAGTGATTCGGAACAGTGTTTGTTGTGAGTAACTAGTGATAGTCAACTAGTGTAGTACTGTGTATTTGTCAAGTTTGTGGAGAGCGGAATAAACCCTTTATACACGTAGTCGGCATTATTTGTACCTACCCCTAGTACGTAACATTAGTAAATACAGTCGCGGACTGAAAATGTTTAGCAGATTTCAACTTCGATTCCATCTCAAATCAAACTGTGAGCAATAGGATCTAAGATATTATATCAACAAACATAATATGTTTGTTCATAAACCAGTCCATAAACTGTAATATTTTTGTTCATATTATACAAATTAACAAAAAATATAATATTATCACGAAAAAATACACAGAAAATCGTCTAATTCTTAACTACATAGCGTCTTCAATCGCCTTTAGCATTTAGATTGACATTTTAAACTACTCCATGGTCGATATATTAGTAGTAGATGCAGGAATAACTAATGACATTGTACCATCAATGATAAACTATTATATTTGTCAATAAATATTAGCTAAAATATGATCATCAAAAATATATAATATTATAAATCGAATAGTCGAATATTCGAATAAAGCCTCCCTTATTATTGGAATACTGAAAATGCAAGCCCTAGTACGCAAAACAAATACTTTTATAAATGTACAAAATAATTTATTCATTGGTAGGTTCAGAAACCCTCTTTCGTACAGTCAGCTTATCGACAAGTATCGTAGCGGCGCGCCCCCCATCACTACGGAGTGGATGTGTGTGTGCGTGTTCGACATCAAAACATCAAAACCATAACAAAAAAGGGTCACCTTAGAAGGGCCGTATCATTGTTTATTTCTATATAACGTCAGCAAGAGTGTATTACATTAGAAGAGCTATATTGTTTTGATTTATGTTTTACATTTTGCAAGTTCCAATAACGTGTGATAATGGAAAATAACAGCTGTCAAAAATATGATTCGATTTGTTCCCTTGTGCCAGAAATCGCGGAATTTCGTGAATAAAAGTGGTATATTTTTACAAATCATGCATGGAAATTAGATAATAAATGTTTGCAGAGTATTCTAATAATATTTTCTCTTATACACAACACGTCAAGACTCTGATTACGATATAAACATTCATGCGTTGAACTACGCAATTGCATATGCGCGGCCGCGCGCACTGTGTACTTTGAGTTCGATTATTATAAATCTCTTCGTTATGATATGTAAAAAAATGCTGTTGTTTGATTACTTGTATGTATATTCATTATAATAAATCCAAAATTTCGTGTCAATTAGTACAGTGATTATTTCAGAAACCTACATAATACAACAAAAATGCAATTTTATCCCGTACACTGACTTCAACAGATGATTTATAATTCAAGAGATGTAATAAAATGATTGTTTATTCTGTAACATAAAGCCTATTTGTTCAAGAAACTATAACAGTCATCAGAAAGACGATAGTAGCAATAGAATTTGAATGAGAGGGTATTTTACGAGTCATGACATTTACCACCGCGGGCAGGCAAAGTGACAGCGAGGCTTGACAGATTGAGCGTATTATGACGTTGGAGCGGGAGTGGTCTACATTAGTATTCACGCAAGTGGGGACGCTGTGTCAAACAATAACGAGAAATTGAACACAATTCTGGCTTATAATGCTTAAATTTTTATAACCTGCAATGAAATGAAGAGCATATTTTTGAATATGTAAGAAATCTTCTATCTTCTATATATATAAAAATGAATGTTTGTCTGTATGTCCTTTATAGAATCGTAAACTATGCATTTGATCATGTCATGATCTTCACGAAGTGTTGTGCATGAGCCCACAAATGTTTCTGAGTTGGTACGACCAATCTTTAACAGCGTAGCAACGCGCGCAGGGTACAGCTAGTATAATATAATAATGAATCTCTATTTCCTTGGTCATCGCATCACGCGGGAACGGATGGAACGATTTCGCTATATTTTTTGTGGTGTTTATTATTGTCAGGAGTAGGTTCTTATGAAATAAAAAAATAAGAAAGTTGAAGGGATCAATTCGAATTCAAAATTCAAAGTTAAGACAGGACAACGTTTATCGGGTCAGCTAGTAATTAAATATATAAATATCGCGCAACCAACCAGCTCTTGTCTATGCTTTGAGAAAAAAAAAACAAAAATAACGATTACGAATGATTTTTTTGCTGGTATCGCTTTTAGTATTGCTTAAGTCTGAACTTTTTGTAATTACAGCCAATATTGTATATACTTATATACACGTATTACATAAATCTTTGCTAAACCACTAGGAGCAATGGTTCGACCGAGGGCCGCTGGGCTCTCTGCACTGGAAGGTTGCAGGTTCAACTCCCGCCAGGGTAAATTGCGGAAATTGCCTTATCGTAATTTGCTCTAGGTTTGAGTGTAACATTGCCAGCCTACATCTCTTATCATATACCTTCTCTACCTCTATATATTATGTAACAACATGAATATACCACTTCATTATATCAAAAGCGCTGAAAACAATAACCTCGGGGAAACGGAACGAGACTTGGGTATTCATTTACATACGCTTTTAAACATCTTTGTCTACAATATCTTACAATGAGCGTGTGCATCAGAGGTGGAAGCTTTGCACAGCTGTGTAAAAAGATGAACAGGTGTGTAAAATGTTTGCACAATTGTGTAAAAATGGCAAGTCTTATTGGTACCTACTCGTATACTTTTGGAACATCATAATATATCAATATATTTTATTCACCATATAAAAATAACACTGGCCGATCAGAATCCGAAACTGAACCCATAAAACAAGTAGATATATATGTTTTTATGATTCTAGTTTTGGTACACCTACCTAGTGAATGTTTAAAAAGGTTTTCTATCTTTGATGATTTTTATAAAGAGCATAATGAATTTGTATTTTCTTAAATTCTGCTCCAAAATGAAATGTACTTTACATGGGCAGTATTTTAGCACCCCGAGCAAACCCACTCTCTATCTGTCAGACATAATAAATTATGACAAGAGACGAGTGTTGGCGCTCCCACCTCGCCGCATTAAAACACACGTGTACCGTCGCCAAGCAAACGCGATGTATTAGCATATTTGGTAATATTGAAAACAGACATATTGAAGAATTTATATAGGTGGATTAATTAAAACGGATGGAATGCTTCAGAGAACAGTTTAATTAAAGAGAAAAGTTTTACGAAGTGACAGTTGACAGATAATAAAAGCGGGAGAACCGCATTGTCTATATAGCGTTATGGTTGCGTTCCATTACACATCAACACTCCCCCTTGAACGCAAGCCCATATGCTTGGTACAAAATAAATGCTTATCTAAAGTAGTCCCCTTGGTTAGGTTATCAGCTACCATTAGATCACCGTTACAAAATTCATACTTTATATAATTCTTTGTTACATAGTCTCTAAGAAAATGATAACGTATATCAATATGTTTCGTTCGCGGTTTACAACTACCAATATCACACGCGGAAAGCTTTATTGCACTTTGATTGTCACTGAATATAGTGAGCGCCTCGTCGTCGCCTTCGCCCAGCTCTTTCTGCAGTAGTCTCAACCAGAGCGCTTCCTGTGCTGCTGAGGCCATCGCCATGTATTCGGCTTCGGCCGTTGATAATGCCACTGTTTGCTGCCTGCGAGAGCTCCAGGATACACCGCCGCCTTGCAGTAGGAAAATATACCCAGTACATGACTTTCTGTCTAGGGGGTCACTCGCCCAATCCGCATCACAGTAGCCAAATAGTTTCGAGCCGCCGACTTTGGTATATACAAGCTTGTAATCTTTGGTACCTTGCAGATATCTCATAATGCGCTTGATAGCTATCCAGTGCTCAGTCTGTGGATTTTTGTTGAATCTGCTCAGAGTATTTACTGCGTAACTGATGTCCGGTCTGGTAGCCTTCCGGACTGCTTGCTGATATGGAAAATTTTCTTTACATCTTTCAGTAGACTGACTAAACTTCATGCCAGTTTCTATTGGTGTTTTGACTGGTTTACAATCCTGCATACAAAATTTAGATAAAATTTCTTTTATATATTTCTCCTGGTCTATCATTAACTTGCCTGCTGCTCTATCTCTAGTAACATTCAAGCCAATGCATTGTCTGACTGTTCCCAGATCTTTCATACTGAACCGCTTCTGAAGTTTGTCTTTAATCTTGTCTTTGACTTCCTTATCAGATGAAAATATTATCAAATCATCAACCCAGACTTGGTCTGTGTCGTACTCACTGGATGATTCTATTTTCTCCACTTCAGCCACAGAGTCGTCATTCGGTTTCGGAGACTTAATTTGTGAAGTAGAGGGTTCCACGGAGCCAGGATACGTATCATATTTCTCATCGCCTTCAATGACCTCGGAGGTAAGCACCTGATCTCCAATTGATAATGTTTCCATGGGGCCACACAGATCAGAATGTATGAGTTCTAGGGGTTGAGTAGCACGGGAACCATCTTTGCTGAATGGCAGTCTGGATTGTTTACCTTCTGAGCATATTGTACAGGATACATTACTTTTTATCTTCGAGGCAGGTATGGTCACTCCATCGGCACAGTTGGGCAACTTATTAATATCACTCAGGTTGACATGTCCCATGCGGCGGTGCCAGAGGATGGTTTCATCTGTAACTCCAGTATAGATTAGATTTGCATGCACTTTTCTGTCTGTATTTAGTCGGTACAGATTGTTTGTCAGAGTTGCAGAACAAATATAGACATTTTTGTCATTGTAAACATCACAGCCAGTACTATGAAAAATTAGTTTGCATCCACTTCTACTCATTGCACTCACAGAGAGTAAATTCACTGCGATATCTGGTACAAATAGGACATCTCTTACCTGAATCTTCTTGTCTTTGCTTAGAGATATGTTTAGTTTACCAGAACATTCAACGGGCAGCGGAGTCTTATTAGCAACAGTAATTTTAGATGTGTAGGGCTTCTGAATGTCATACAACCAGTCACGTCTCTTGGTCATATGCATGGCAGCACCTGAATCAATGTACCACTGATTATCCATTTCACCGGTGAATGCTGAAAACGCTGCAACAAAACTGGAACTATCTTGTTTCTGGTCTTTTGCTTGTTCACTGGAGCTTGTTTTCTTAGGGGCTCGACAGAATTTGCTCACATGACCGTATTTGTTGCAGTTATAGCAGCGGGGACCCTTTGGTTTGTAGTTCCCAGATTCATTTTTCTTATTTTTCTGTTTCCCTGAGAAGAATGCGGAGGGCTCTGGGCCCTTTACTTCTTGGATAAGCTTGGTCTTAATGGCGTCAGAGGTGATATTTATTCCTGAGCTCTCTAGAGCCATAATCATTGGCTTATATGTCTCCGGAAGGCCAGCAAGCATCAATGTACCAATCCACTCATCATCGATGTTGAACTTGATACTTCGGAGCTTGTGTGCGGTGCTCACAATGCGATTGACATATTCTTCGATATTTCCACACCCGTCCAAAGTTGTTGTTACTAAGTCCTTTAACAAACCAACTTTTCGTGTCAAACCATTATCGTCAAAGGCTTTTTCAAGGTTACGCCACACATCCTTTGCGGTCAAGGCATCTTGAACGTGTACGTAGTTCACGGGATCCAAGAGAAGGATGATCTTTGCTCGGGCTTTGACATCTTTGCTAGAATCAATTTTGACTTCCTCTGCGTGTTCTATGCACTCCCACAGTCCTTCGTGTTGAAGATAAGTCTTTACACCAAACTTCCACGAAGAATAGTTCGCTCGACCCGATAGTTTTTCCAAATTGAAAATGTTTGACGTCGTCGACATTTTCCGATAGCGCAAATTTGCCGGTGCACTATTTTTACTACTTTACTGTCAATTTATAGGGTCGACAGCAACTAAATCCGTATCAAACAACCACGCTCTGCTACCATGAAGAATTTATATAGGTGGATTAATTAAAACGGATGGAGTGCTTCAGAGAACAGTTTAATTAAAGAGAAAAGTTTTACGAAGTGACAGTTGACAGATAATAAAAGCGGGAGAACCGCATTGTCTATATAGCGTTATGGTTGCGTTCCATTACACATCAACACATATCGTTATGTTTTAATAAAATAAAAAAAATATATTTTGGTTTATGGGTTTTTGCATCTGGTTTTTATAATTAACCGGTTATAATCAGCAGGAAGGCCACTCTGAATCAACACATTTTTATTGATCGGAATATTCACTCGTCAAACGTCAATTATATATTTATAAATGGATATCCAGAGCGTGCGCTCTCGAGACTTCATTTTACAATGAAATTTTATTGGAATGACATTTCTAAGTCCGAGATATGACATCGATTTATGAAACCCGCCTCTACCGCCTGAACCAAATATATTATTTCTATGGAAGACAGGATACAAAACTGTATTTTTATTAATTTCTAATATCTTTATAAAATTATGATGTAAATTATTATGTGAGTAAAGTTAAACTAACGGGGCTATCCGATAGATAAAGTCATAAAAAGCTCTATCAGCTACACTGACAAAGGTCTCGGGATACTTTAATAAGAAGAAGAATAAAGTAAAGATAAGTTGTCCACAGCTTTCATTATTTCAAAAAAAATCGACGAATTATTAAACATTTTTAGAAATAACTTTTTATGCTAACTACCCATGCGAAGTTCACGTGTTACTTTTTGTCTCAGCGCACGAGAGAATGGGGGAGGCTGACAGGTGGGGTGAACTTAAGTTGTTTTAATACGTTCTTAATGCTACTTAAGTAGAGATATTTCGGAGTTCAAGTTCTAGTGTTCCTGGTAAGAATTTCGACATTAAATTTTAATGAAAACGTTATAATAATATAAAAGTACTCGTATATACTAAGCCCTTCTACAAATGGGCACCTGGTGGTATATTAATACCACTAGCTTATAGGCAGTGGTCACCGATACTAATTTTAGCAGGACCGACGTCGCTTAACATCCTCCATCAGTACAACTCCTTGAAATAAATCAATTGAAGATGAAACGGCTTAGGTACATCAAAGGGCTGAAACAAGCGGTAGTAGTACTGCGCTGAATCGCTTACTCAGTAACTATGTGTTAACTTGACTACACCTTATTGTGGTACAAGTTACAATAACAATGCGATGGGTGTCAAATCAATTTCTTTTAAAATATTATCGGGTACTGTAACGGTGATAGAGCCAGCCGAGCGGTGCAGTCATTTGACTACAGCTCACAAAGGGCTGGTTTCACCGGGGTAGTACCACCCTCTCACAGAAGATCGGCGTAAAGTAGCTATTATAGCTGCGTATCTTACGGTGAGTGAGAAACCGGAAGCCCTCAACTCCTCTCCCTCAACCCCACTCCCTTTCTGGTCGAGCGGAATCGTATATGAGTTGCAGTCAATTGGTTAACGCTTGGCTCTACCATGGAAAATCGCTTGTTGCTATCGTATTCGGACAAACACCAAATGTCAGCTATCAAAGTGAAGGTTTACTGAAATCGCAACGTTACCGTTTCACGAGTCGCTCGGTTCAGCTCCAGCGGGGCGGTAATTGCGGCGGGCGGCGACTCGCGGGAGAGTTTCGTACCGACATTGTTATTTTACAGAAACACAACGATAACACTGATATGTGGTGACGATAATTACATTATATTTCGGTACGATTCGTTGATAAATACTTTGTTGTTTACTTTGGTAGAATACAAAAAAATTTTTACATGAAGTTCATTACAGAGTTGTTGGTTGGTCACATTCGAAACTTATGAAGAGAACTGGAATATCCATTTTTCATCGAATTAGATTTGGGTCCACACGTGACAATAAGTCTTATAGCAAACATGCAATAGTAGCGTCCACACTTTCTAGTATATACAAGGTACTCTGTGGTCCACACTGACCGCACAGCTGAATGAGGCCGCTTTGCGTCGCTCAGTCACATGATCACTTGCTGCTCGATAAAGAGAAACATCTTGAGGAAACCTGCATGTCTTTAAACGACGTGTGAAGTTCGCTAACCCGCACTGGGCCAGCGCGGTAGACTATGGCACTTATACCTAAATGAGCCCCGTGTAAATGCTCTAGGCTCACTCGAAAACATGACAGGTAAATGTGGCTGGACTTCAGTTTACCTATCACTTAAATACAGGCTGGATGATTTATATCTATCCACATTTCAAGGTTTTTTCATGACATCTTCAGACATATCCCTAACTGGTTTATATAGCCTTTTACATTTATAACCAAATGATCGGTACATTTCAGCGAGCTAGATGGTCAGAAGCTGAATTTCGGGAGAAAGTTACATAAAATTTACAAAGGGAATGTCTTAATTTAAATTTACGGGAGACGTGAGGGCGGAGTGACCTTGTCAAAGTGTTGCCAGGTTATAAAATCTCCCATTATTTTGGGGCAGCTTGATTTGTAGGTTCGTACTGTGAAAAGTACACAGGTAATATTATGACTGACATCCGTTGTCGTACAAAATCTATTTAGATTATCCCTTCAGAAATTACAATGTGTAATGTGCCGCTAAAAAAGCAGATAAAAACTATACTACTAAAGGCAAATACCTATATTTAGAGAATTACAGCAAAACGGTACAAGCAAATATAGAGTGACTTCAAAGTCACAATTAATACAGGATTCTATAAATCCTGAAGAAAATAATAAAGGTTCTCTACACGGGTATTTTTCCAAGTATGGCAACCCAGTCGTAACTCCCAAATGCCTCGTAAACCGTCTGGAAATAAAACACGCGGCCTTGGGGTTATCGGTACGCGGGTTCGAAGCTAGCCTCGCGATATTAGGGTGCCTTAGTAAAATAAATAAAACTATTTGTACTATTTTAATCTTAGTGTCTACAATGATTCAAACTCATTTAAGAACATTAATTAAGAAATTACCATAAAAACATAAGCATTATTTTAATGGGATATGGAGGATGTCCTTCGGATATGCGAAATAGAGGGAAAGTACTTTAAATATTGTTGATAGTATAATTTGCTTCATAAAGAAATTTTTAAATTTTAAAAGTAAGTAGGTTATACGGCATTCAAAGATTTTTTTAAACTTGCTTACTTCACATCGGATTCGAACCGGCATTTTATGAAAAAGCCACCCTTGTGTTTTTATGATGCCGATTATCAGGACCCAAATTATTTGTAGCCTTTTAGTGCACCAAGGTTTTTTTGAAGTCGGTTAGTTTTTTTACTTATTTGCTTACCTGAGTAAATATTATTTTTATATTCATCAATTGATTCATGTTATATCTCATAACCGAGAGGTTCCGAGTTTGATCCCCAGCCTGGCCATTAAAATATTGAAGGTTGTTTAAGTAAATTATTGAGCGCACTCCCAGTTAATCATTTTAGGGTTATGCGATAACTTCACATAAGTAGTAAACTTTAAAAGGTACTAATAATACCTTACGGGCAAAACAAGGCAGACAGATCTGCAGACAAAGGGGACTCATTATAACCGAAAATATAATCTAATTTCTGTACTGAACCGTTAATCTTGTACCGAAAAATACTGTTACAGAGCGAAAAAAGTCTTGGTACAACACACTTTTCATGTTTTTTCGTAACACCACAAATTACTAATAGGGTTCTGAGTAACATGAAACCCTTAAGGGCTTCAGATGGATACAATTTCTTCAAAATACATAATATTATACTATTTAAACAACTTATATTAGGTTTTTTTAGAATTTGTAGCGCATACATCTATTAAGGTTTCTAATTAAAGGGTGGTTCAAAAGTGCGAAATAATAATTTGGGTACATATTATACAGTAGCTGATATGTAAATTTTCTGAGAAAGTGAGATTAAACGTATTTAAAAAAATGTACGGTATAAGAATGGAGATTAAAAGTGTCATTATTTCGATTAAACTTTAATAAGTACAATTTAATTGTATGCTCGACACTGATCCAAAGCTCCAAGTGATTTTTTGGACGTTCGAAATACCCTGTATCATTACAATTAATTCAGGTTAGATAACTTTATTAATACGTGAAGCAAAAACTTTGTACCCCATTTTACAAAAATTACACAGACGGAGTATGAAATTTAGCCAGTCAAAGATTATATGGAGGAGGAATGCAGAAAGCTAATATTTGTGTATGATGTGCGTTAGAAATAAATGAAATAAATAAACAACATTACACCAATTTTTGGAAGTCGGTTTAAAACCTATACCAATAAACGATAGCGAATACCCATAGACAAAAAAACAGTATCATAACCTTAAGGCTAAAGCGCCCATCTAGCCCGCGAAGTTCAAATTTTTTGAGGTTTTGTAGAATTTTTTCAAAATCTGACAATAATAAAAGGCACATTTTGTAATTCGCGAAAAAGACCGTGTGCAGTGCATTTATTAATATATCCAACTTACTCTAAAACATTTCAAGAACGACAGCTATCCAGATAATCTGTATATTTAGTGATTTACTAGTATCATATCCACCGTGATAATATTTAGAGTAAAATAAATGTATTAATAAACGCATTGCATACTGTGTTTGTCGCAAATCACAAAATGTTGTCTTAAATGTCTTCAGATTTTGGATAAACTATAAAAATACTCGAAAATTTTGAATTTCGCGGGCTAGACAGGCGCCTTCACCTTAAGCAAAATCTGCCATTATAGAAGTATAGTTTGAATGAATTGTAATTAATAATGCACCATTTTTTTTTATTTTTCAAGGTGCCTTTACTGCTTTTGCTAAAATATGATATTCCTACCACAGCAAAATAGCGAGCAACCCATGGTAAAGCCGCATTGTATCCGGTGGTTTGTAGAGTATGCTCTTTAAATCACTCAACTAAGGAGATACTACTTTACAACGCACCCCATAAAAACCCCATAAACCCCTTCAAAATGTTTTATGTACTATGAAACTATGTTATCTCGCGTTATATGTGAAAAGGACTACTAAAGCATAAAATTTATGACGAAAATTTACTTTATTTGCCACCCGTTGATGGTTTTCTACGGTGCTAAATTATTGATATGTGTTTGAAATGCGCAATGGATGTTGAAGCAATGTATTCGGTCTGTCTTTGTGGTAGAGAGCGTGAACAAAGGGTGTTTTATGTGTTCTAAGTTCATAAAGAGACGAAGGTAGTTCCGGATTAGAATAAAACCTAGGGTTGTCACCCTTCTCCAGCGCGCATATTAGTAGTTTCAATTTCATATATCTATTTAGAAATATAATTGATAGTGTAACCAGTGAGTTGCCCTCACTTGAACTCCCATGACTTTACCAAACAGGAGTGATTAAAAAAAATCCCAATTATAAATGTTGTTATTAATGTTCGGAATGCTGCTTCCTCTGAGCAGATTCGTAAAGAAACTGAATGGATACACTTTTCAATAGAATCAAAGTTGATAGGCAGGCGCAGGCGACGCCATTGTCACTGGAAAGTTCTAGAAAATGATATGCTAATGACTCACAATTACCGAACTTATTAAGTCCCACTCAGATTTGGTAGGTATTTAAATTATAAAGCTAAACATTATGAACTCAGGTTAAGCCCATGATCAGATAGTAGATCAGCTCCTTATACGTCGTTTAATTCACGAAGACGCAATCAAATAATATTCGGTGCCAAAATATAGTTGTCCGTAGTGGTTACCTTTAATTTTTTTTTTGTGTGTGCCATAAAAGGCACTATGGACTTTTTTATTTTTATTTATTCGTTTATAATCAGGCATCACAGGCCCATAGATATACCTTATATACTATAATACATATCTTATCTATACATACATACAAATAAATAAAATTGGAGTGTCTGTTTGTAATATCAAAATACCACCTTTTCACTAAATGCATATGAAAGTACATACGACACCTATAGCAAAAACGCGATTTAAAAAATGTTTGTCTGTCTGTCTGTTTGTCTCTCTATCTGTCTGTCTGTCTGTCTGTCTGTGTGTTTGTTCCGGGTAATCTCCGAAACGGCTGGACCGACTTTGACGGGACTTTCACTGGCAGATATCTGATGTAATAGGTAGTAACTTAGGCTACTTTAATTTTTGAAAAACAATTAGGGTTCCGCGTCAAAAAATAAAAACACATGAAATCAAAGAGTATCTCCGAAACGGGTGGACCGATTTTGACGGGACTTTCACTGGTAGATAGCTGATGTTATAAGCAGTAACTTGGGCTACTTTTATTTTAGAAAAACAAAATTTAAAAAAATGGGTTCTGTCGTGCGGGCTCAGAACGCGGGAGCGGGCTTTTTTGTTAAGTTAAATTCCACGCGGACGAAGTCGCGGGCTCAGCTAGTTTATAATAAAACTAACACCATAACACTAAACTATTGGTGGTGCCGGCGGCAATCTCCCCGAAAGCGCCTGAACACCACACCCTTCGGCCAATAGTCTTCCTGCATTAAAGATTCCAGCCTTTCAGTGGGGACCCTAACCACAAACGCCTTAAAACTTGCGTTGTGACTAGAATCCAACGGCTGAACTCTCAATGAGACATTGCTCTTGACTCGGATGTGCTCTGCAATGTCCCCCGCCTTGCTGGCATAGTGGAGGCGGTAGTGGACAGGTAGACTGGTGTGGTCGCCAGTGCTGCACGCAACAGGAAGTTGGACCCTATGCTTTTTGGTATAAAGCATAAAATAAATGTTTTCATTTATTTGTTGATTCCCAATCCTTGCGATTCGTTTAATTATAACGTGTAATATCGGTGGAATATTAACCATTATTGTATGTTCATCCATGTGTGTGTGTGTGTGTGTGTGTGTGTGTGTAGGCAATTGGAACAAAAGTGGTGTTTTTTTTTTATTCCCTTAAAAGTCTGGCAATTTGTCAGTGAAGTAACGGGGTGTGCCTGTGCTTGACATATAATAGAACTTGAAATTAGAATTTTACATGACAATAACTAAATACGAAAGGCGATCAGCGTACCAAGTACCTTTAACATATCGGTTCTATGTCTAATACCAGTGAACAGTATTTGTTGTCAGTGAAACTGTATGGAATGTTTGTGACTGCTTCGTATATTTTGAATATTGAACAGTTTAGTAACATACTAGTTCGACAGCAAAAGATTCCTTTAAACACAACACTAACTGCAAAATTAAACTATGCACTGAAAATATTTATACACTACATTTTTGCGGGTAGATTTAACCACAAAACTATTTTGATCTGCAACGAACAACTACTATGACGGGCATAAAGTTCAATATATACTGGTTATTGTTATACATGTCCGACATAACCTGAGCCTGAAAATCAGCACGCACTCCCGTTTCTCGGCCAATTTTGAAAGACAGAAACGGATGGGGAAGGTCTAGTTAATTTGGTTGCATTCAAAACATAGTTTCGCATCGGGAATGACTCCCAAAAGACTCGCGATGTGGGAATAATGTTTTGCATTATAGATATGAGAATGTTTGTCGAAATGTGTCGGTTGTATCTACTGGGATTTATCTTGTGGAATGTTTATTGAAAATCGCGTGGAAATATGAATGTTCCTCTCTCTTTATTAAATTACATTATTTTTGTAGTTCCGTGTTTTTTTTACTTCATTTTTGCTTTAATTATAATAAGTGTAAGCAAAAATACTAAAAGGGATACTGGAACTACAAAAATCATTCGCCGTCTTTCTGCAGATATCGTTGATAACGAAAGGAAATCGGTCCTAGCAGTGCAATTAACTTCATCTCATATACGGTCTGGCCGGGCTAGTATCACCCTTTCACAGAAGGTCAGCGTAAGGTAACTATTATAGCTGCGTTTCGTACGATAAGGGCGAGAGCCGGAAGGCCAACTTAAAGTCGATTCCTTTCACTCTGTTCCACTCCCCTTCAAGTCGTCAACGTGCGAGCAATGCCTTTGGTATTGCAAGCGTCCATAGTCTTAACTATATAACTGCTAAATATCAAACAGATCTAACGCTTTTTCCGACATTATTAAATGATAAAACAACGCCCTGGCACAGGGGTGTAATAGGTCCCCAATCTCCCTCGAAATGATTCATAATGAAGACAATTATTCACCAAACCAATAGCTTAACCATTAACTACAGTCGCTACTAGCTAACGTCTACATAAACCGCGGCCGACAGAGGCGCTGTACAAGATTGCCAAACAAATATTTTGCGTAAACGCTTGCGTAAAAGTCACGATAGAGCTACAAGCTACCCGATATAAATATTATGAAACCCTTATACCCTGTAAACATGTAACCCAACCATAATTCCCGACTGTTATGCCACCCATAACGCAGTGACATTGTTCTAGAAAATTTTCCGAGCCTCGCCTATAACCCTAAAATAAACTTTTACGAGCTTTAAATTCAACCCTCTCGTGCGTACAGTAAGTAATATGCGTGTTTTGTACCCCTAAAGTGTTGTCGAAATTATTGTATGCGTTATCATTTTAGAGTTGATTAGATTGAGCTGTAACCGTATAAGATCACATCTAACGATGTGTCAACGTAATTCTGGGTTATTTTAGACCGGGGGCTTTGTCTTGGATTCCATAATGGTACACGTGTTAAGGAAACGGTTAAAGCCAAGTGTAGGTACTAAATAACTAACAATAATTTTATTCCTTTACCCAAAATTATTATTACTCACATAGTGTTGTTCAAAACATTATAGCTAATTAATAATTATAGCTAGTTAATTTGACGACCGCTTGGCACAGTGGTTCGAGCGTAGGCCGCTCGTCTCACTGCATCGGGTGGTTGCGGGTTCGATTCCCGTCAGGGTAAATTTCGGAAATGGCCTTTTCGTAGTTTTCCCTGGTCTGGGTGTCACTGGGATCGCCCCCAGTCCATTGTACGGTACCCATAATACAAGCGTTGCTTAGTTTGGGACCATACAGTTGGTGTGTTCGTGTGGCGATATTTATTTATTTATATTTATTTAATTACCTGCCCTTCACTACTATTGAGTAACTTAACATGTTGTTATGTGAGAGTATGACTTGACGTAAATATTGACAGCGAACCTGTATAATTTCAGACTAAATAATGCAATTATGTAGAGCACGTATTTTTTAATGTACCTCAAAATATTTGTCTATCTTTTACTCACATTTAGGCTTTAAATTCATAATAATTTAGACTTCTCAACAAATCACAAGAGAATTATGCATTCACAATTTTAAGGGCTGTAGCGACCCCCAAAACACTCGCGCCGTTAAATTAAACGATATTTTTCACCAGAAAGAAGATTTCTTTTATCTTGAGAGGTCATTTATACCCGTCGTGTGATGTTAGTGTTGTATCTCCGTAAGATCGTGGAATTATCGTGGAGTATCGTAGAATATATTTCCAGAGGTTTGGGGACCACAGTCAGTAATCATGTTTTAGGTGCCCTCGACCAAACTGAAGCATTACTCACCCATACAATATTCCGTTCGAAATAATAATTATAAATAAATTTTGTTAACTAGGAAATATTTAGGAGTGGGCCCACGTCAATAGTTTAACAGCCAGGATGGGGATCGAACCCGGGACCTCTCGGTTCGAGGACGGCCCTTCTAACCACTAGGCTATTGCCGTCTTATAAAGAGAGATATTTAAGATAACTTTGACCGTATCGGTTGTGGAGCGGTGGCGATTATATTGGTTGTTCATAATTATGTACCTGATCTGTGAAGACATACGATACGACTCAGTTTATGAGTTACATACATTTTAATATTTAATCACAACTTTTTAGTTGTGACTTATTCAGCCCACAAGACAATGAGGTGAACAGCTGTTGTTATGTGTATTATTTTTAGAACTCGTTAGCGTTCAGTATTTTACTATGAATAATTACCGTAACCAATGCCTGTAACCAATATCAGTGTACCCAATATCAGTGTATTATTATATATAAACAACTGTGTGGAATAAAATCAACATAGATACGAGAGAATTTACTCAATTACAGGCGAATGAAAAACTCTGAAAATATATATTTTTATCAAATTTAGAACACTCGGCCTCTTCCCGTCATATTTCAAAATTACATCCAGATTGAATTTTAATTGCTGAGGGTATTATTAATGTATACCTTTTTTGTTGTTTTTTCACGCTCGATATAAGTAATTTTCTGTTGAAAATTTTTATTACCTGCGAACAAGACAAAATATTTTTATTTATTAAAAAATTGGTTTATATTATGATGAAAAATGAAATTTAATAAATCAATTAATGTTAACGTGTTATTGGTTAACCTCGCTAACGGGAGGGTTGACTACGAAGTCCCACATTTGATCTCGGGCCAGACAAAGTACATAGTATAGATGATCATTGACTTAAATTTTACAATATTATCGTGCGACGAACTGCAGCTTTTATTGTACGAGTATACACTTCTGCCTGCCCCTTCCGTACCAATGAATAGAGATGCTTATTTAATTTACAATATATTCAATAACTATGTAACATAGATCTCATTTTCAAATAAGCTCGTCAACACAGAAATATGAACCAGGACTTCTAATTAATAGTTTATTGAGCCAACGATCAAAGTTTTGGTTGTAGAGCCGCTGGGTTACACCGAACTTAAACAGAAGATAGCACACACTAACAGAAGATTAATATTAAGGTAGCCCGCACTTGAAATGTCATGAGTAAACATATTATATCAGTTGCCTGTTTTTTCGTATAGTTTTACCCCTTTCGACTACGAAAAACAAAGCTATAGAAGAAATATCGACAGACTAAGACACCAACTGTATAGTCCCAAACAAAGTCCTGACCAGGGCAATTTCTGAAAAGGCTATTTCTGAAATTTTCACCCATGCATACGAGCCCGCAACGCTCAAACCATTACGATCATCTTAAATGCATTTAACTACTGACTGTGTGTAAAATTTATGTGAATAGCATCATCAGGGCCCTAACCACGCTAGCTACTCAAATCGTAATAGAAAAGCAAACGCTCGCGATTACGTTTCAAACGCTCCGCTTTTGACGTTTTACTGACACCATACCATATCAATGTCAGTAGAAATCGTGAAGCTCGTGTCAGCAAACGTCAAAAGCAGAGCGTTTGAAACGTAATCGCGAGCGTTTGCTTTTCTATTACGATTTGAGTAGCTAGCGTGGTTAGGGCCCTGGTCATATGGAGGCTTATAGAAACCAAGCTGGTTTTAACAAAATTTTCACAGTTTAACTCCTGAATAACTGACAGTGGTACCGACCACTACATTTGTAATTAACTTAAACAATAGGGAATTGGCGGGTGCGGCCCCACTGCACAACAGCTTTGCTAACAAGGTAAGCAGTGTTATTTAGCCTCTAATTTCCCATTGACGGGCACACGCCTCCCCTCAATGCAAGTGGGACTCGAGCTCTTTAACGACTTTTAGGCTTATAGTTCAGAGCTAACTAATCAGAGTTTCTAGTTAAACTTTAATATCCGCACCGTATAACAATTCTAATGAATGTTCTGCACGTCCGTAACTTTAACAAAGCAATTTAACAAGTTTAATGTTTTTTCACAATGCTATACGATGTGGAATTGTTATATAATCTGAAAACACGCACGATTTAACTATTTCAATGAAATAAAATTGACACGCAAACTAAAAATATAACCTATGTAGAGTAAAGAGTAGAGGGAGCTAATGATCCCAGTTTGTTAAGACATAATGTCATGAATTTAGTCACACCGAGACACTATTTCTCTTTCTTAATTCTTAAGAAATTTGAGACAAAATAAGAATTACTTCTTTATTTTTTTTATTACTGCTGAAATGTGACTTAATGTGAATGTATGTTGCTAGTAGCTGTTAGCCCCTTCAACTGAACTAAATACTTTTGCTTAGATTATTCTCACGTCAATAGTTTCATGACCAGATTGGGGATCGAACCTGCATGCTCTCGTTTGCGTATGCATCCCTTCTTACCACAAGGTTATTTGTGAAATATACATCTAGTTATTACTGTTTCATCCCAATTCGCCAGTATTATTACGCCTGAACAAAACACCTTCAAGCCAACTGAGGCAACAACAGGTTTTATCTAATAAGCTGCAAAGATTTCCCTTCGAGTCTTTCAAATAAAACAAATCAGCGAAAACAAAGACAGGTAATCGGAGCACGAGGCATTTAAATAAATTATTCCGAAGACATCCGCCATGTTGGGCGGGGGCGCCCCGCGAGCCCAATGACTCTCAATACAAAATCAATGACTTTTTACTGAAAGCGAGACGAGTTGACTGCGCACTACGGGGCTGGTGCAAATATTAAGCGAATGGGCATTTTCACAGTGCCAACACACACTAACTGTACGATCCCAAACTAAGCAACGCTTGTACTATGGGGACCGTACAATGGACTGTGACACACAGACCAGGCCTACGCTCTCTATGTCGGCGACGTGCGAGCAATGCATGCGAGCAATTGGAATCATCGAGAAGCTACGATAACTGCTTAACATCAGGAGGGGCGTTTTTTGACTTTGGCTTACAAACAATGTATTCGTAGCAAATAATAAATAGGCTTCTCATTTCTAAAGACTATTCTCAATAACGAAGAACAAAAAAACAGATATTACTTGAACACGTCACTTGCCACACGCCTGTCTCAGGCACGTGTAGATTACTGAATGCATACATTAAATATTACTTATTATGCATAATAATATGGTTCCAAGTGTTCGTTAGCAAACATTTTAAAGTAACACCTGTGAATAATTTTCCAAATATATTCTCAATGTCAAAGGTTTCACACAATAAATAATCGTGTGGTAATTAACGACCAACTTCTTCATTGCAAGGAACAGTCAAAGTTATGGCTTAAAGTAAAATTAAGTCACTGTTAAATTTACTTATTTTCTTCACAATTTTAGCTGTTTTTGGCTGTTGCTTTCACTTTAGTCGTTCAGGGTAAAACTACCCGTATTAAATCATGCTGTCTCTGTCATACTTATTTTCGAAACTTATTATATAAGCGGGACGCAACACGCTTAATCAGACGGAGATGCCACTATTCTTTCTGTTGAGATCTGGGTTTAGTATTCGACATATTAGAAATGATCGGTGCCGGCTTACCGTGTGAATTACAGTTTAGATGCTCAGGCCATTTACAGTTTATGTAAATCAAAATTATAGCAACACACAATAACTAACTAGCCGCTGAAAAATCACAAATACAATACCTACGTAATAATCAAATAGCGTTTTAGATTCCCTAAAAAGCTGTGATAGCCGATTGGTTAAAGCACGCTTAGCGCGGGCACTAGGTCTTGGGTTCAAACCCCGGCTCGCACCTCTGGCTTTTTCGAAATCTACATGCGAATCTTAATTTATATAATTATGATTATCACTTGCTTACGGTGAAGGAAAACATCGTGAGGAAACCTGAATGTATTAGAAGATCTAACCAATTTTCGAACGACATGTGAAATACGCCAACCCGCACTGGGCCAGCGTGGTGGATTATGGCCTGAATCCCCTTCGTGCTGAGGGGAGGCCCGTGCCCAGGAGTGGGACGTCAAAAGGGTTAAATTATTATTATTATTATATAATTATTTTTAGATTCTCGAGCTTATGACTGTTAGCACTTGACAAGCCTGAAATTGTTAATGATTAGCTTCCAAATTAATTCTATGAAAACGACGACAACACATTCAATTCTTATAACTTAAGCCAGATTCTCCGGCGGGCAAATGAGCATCATTTAAAGCTTTGAAATAAATCGCTTTATCGTATTTGTTACGACGATTCCTTTTACAAACGCGGGATCATTGATCATTCAAATAGAATCGGGAATGTTTCGCATAAGAGATGAAAGTAGATAGATGCTTGGAAAAGTCAAAAGCTAGTAGTTAGCGGAGCCGCCCCCGTAAACGAGAGATTCTGGGTTCGACCTCCACCCTTTTTGTTGAGGGAGAAAATCTTCCAAAGATGTCTGGGGATCTTTTGCGAGAAGCCTGGAGTAAGCGGGAATCTTAACCACTCAAACCTCCCCGGTGGCCACCTTCCCTGACGGGGATTACAGGTGTGGCTACTGAACAATTAACGTGGGCCCACTGCTAGAACAGAACATTCTGCAAAAAATGTGTAACTGCCCGCGTAGACCCGAATTGAATAAACTATTTAATGCCATTTTTTAGCCATAGTCACCTTTTCTAGAACGTGACCGATATTATAATAAATAAACATTGATGTTAATAATTATTCGACGACCGCTTGGCGCAGTGGTTCAAGCGTAGGCCGCTCGGCTCACTGCACATGGTGGTTGCGGGTTCGATTCCCGCCGGGGCAAATTTCGGAAACGGCCTTTTCGTAATTTGCCCAGGTCTGGGTGTCACTGGGATCGCCCCCAGTCCATTGTACGGTACCCATAGTACAAGCGTTGCTTAGTTTGGGACCATACAGTTGGTGTGTTCGTCTGGCGATATTTATTTATTTATTCGTTTGATCACATGCTCTGACGTCCTGCACTTTCTGTAATTATCTGGAGTCTGCCTCGACGCAATTTTCTCCAAATAATATATATAATAAATGTAGTCTATATATAATAATATATATAATTAATATTTTTACAGATTATCTCGCACAGAGAAAGTTTGTATCTCGAAATAGCAATGATCACAACTGTCTAAACTTGTTCTATCTCCAGTCCTAAACCTAATTTGAATATTACCTGCCACTCAGAAATGCAGCTGACACAGTTTTTATGAATTAAGATAATTCGAACTCCTAGTTTACACCGACGCAATACATTAATGTGTTAATTAATGATGTTGCCTCTTATTTTGAGGTGTCAAAAAATAGAGACAGAATTTGGGTAAGGCCTCATAGTAATAGTGAACATTTAGGATCAATAAGGGTTTGATCAAAGGCTACATTGTCTCGCCTTCATTTCCTTCCTGTCTACCTCTGTGGCATGCTGGGGTGATGACATATTTAATACAATCAGCAGCATTATCGGAAGATTCTCGAATTAATTAAGTATTCAGCTAATTCATTTAAAGATATTGTTGTATTGTTATAATTTTATAATAATCGAATGTTAACCATCTGTGTTAATAGCGAATTATTAAATATTAATTACATTAAGGAAAGCGGGGTCATTAGAGTGTACTTTAAAATGAGATGTAGTTTTTAATATCAAATATTTAAAAATATTTCAATATCTAAAATTATGAATATGGGATCATTAAGCTCCAGTGGGGATGAGCGGGTCGTGCGGACAGAACGTGGGATAATATTTCAATTAAGTGAACCAGAGAAAAATAGCATTACAAAATCTGGGTGCACTAAAAAGCTAGAAATCCCTAGTTATTTCTAGCTTTTTAGTGCACCCAGATTTTTTGAAGTCGGTTCCATTTTTTTTATATATATTTTTTTTTCACGATTTTTAGTGTTAAACTACGTACTGGTAAACATAAATAGTCCATATTACTTCTCTCACACTACTGAACTATTTTTATGAAATTTATATGGCACCACTGGCGTACCCTTTCAAACAACTACAAAAAAATACATAATTATATATATCTGCCCTCTAACAATCATGGCCACACAATATAAATACAACTTATATCAATAATCTGGCACTTATAGCCAGAATGCATAACAATTCCACTAAGCCTAAACACGACTAGGTCACATTGTTTTATTACGGAGTTCCGGCGCCTACCATAATCAGGTATCATCATCAGATGATGATGAAGCCGGAAGGCAGGTTATTGAGACTATTCTAGTGACCACAACCACCACTGAAAAGTCTCAGGAAAGCAAATTACGCAATTTCGTTTTCTTGAATGATATATTTTTTCCAGTTATTTCGATTTAAATGCCAGACTACTGAACCGATTTTAATGATTTTTTTATGGGACCAATCTGCAATGACTTCCTTTCTAATGCATAAAGATTTTTTCAAATCGGTTTAAAATTACGGAGTTATGAGGTAACAAATACCTCCTCCTTTTTGAAGTCGGTTGAAAATACCGCATTACGCATGTATTCCCCGTAGAGGTGGGCAGCGTCCTGCACTGCGATGGACCCATATTTCGCCGACCGTATTTTGATCACAATGGACGATAGAAGGGCTAGTAAAAAGCCGCCGAAGACCGACATCAATTTTAAGGTGAAGGCGCCTGTCTAGCCCGCGTAATTCAAAATTTTCGAGTATTTTTATAGATTATCCAAAATCTGAAAAACATTTAAGACAACATTTTGTGATTTGCGAAAAACACAGTATGCAGTGCGTTTATTAATACATTTATTTTACTCTAAATATTATCACGGTGGATATGATACTAGTAAATCACTAAATACACAAAAATTGCCAGATTATCTGGATAGCTGTCGTTCTTAAAATGTTTTAGAGTAAGTTGGATATATTAATAAATGCACTGCACACGGTCTTTTTCGCGAATTACAAAATGTGCCTTTTATTATTGTCAGATTTTGAAAAATTTCTAAAATACCTCAAAAAATTTGAACTTCGCGGGCTAGATGGGCGCCTTAGCCTTAACAAAGTGATAGTTGCCTTGCAGCGGACGAAACTGGTTAAAAATAATTATAAGCTAACAACTGCCTAGTATGTTACTAAAAATGTTACTTTTCCTTTATTAGTATGCTTAGCGGTTGAAAATTAAATTCTCCAACTACAAGTGTAAATAGTCTTCTTGTATTGCCCAGGTCAGGATGTTACTAGGATTGCCTCCATTTCATTGTTCTATGGATGGTACTTCTGTTAATAAGCTCAGATACATAATTAATGCCGTATTTTTTGGACTCTGGCAGTGTTTTTACAAAATTCATTTGCAAAATTACATAAACTTAAATAAAAAAAATCACGTGTCCTTTTTACCCCAATATCCCCATTGGGTAGTACCTACCTAATTATGTGCGATCAGTATAAAAGGCGATGTTGTGTCTCAACAGCATCTGTCACAGCTTGTTGGTGGGTGTTCCATCAGGTGAGTGATAATATTAATAAGATATAATAATAAATTTAATAAAATAATAATAAATATCGCCCAACTAAGTTCCCAAGTTAAGCTACACTTGTACTCTGGGTACCATACAATGGTCTGGACCAAAGCCATTGCTTGGACGTTACCGGCCTGAAGGGGAGTCGGAAGGCATGGGCAGTGAGGGGGAGTTGAATTTCATATAGCTATGAAAGCCGGACTTCCTTAGGCACTTCTGTCAAGGGGTGGTACTACTCCGGTCGACGCAGCCCTTATATGAGCTGTAATCTATTGGCTATCAATTTATCTCAACCACCGTACAATTGTACAACGTTTTATAATGTGTTTCAGTAATGGCAGCAGTGCTGGCTGCGCAGATCAAAAGACACCGCGCACTCAACTCGTGAGTCGGGAGTCGGTTGGAGACGACGCAATGACTTCTTCCAACCACAATGTCCTGATCGGTGAGCACTATATCCCTTTATCTCTTAGATTTTTGCATTTTACAAACAAACCCAAGGTATGCAAACCAAACTCAGTGTCCAGGCTACTGCCTGGATATTAAAAAACAACTTTTATAATCATAAATAGTCGTTTTAATTCAAAATTACAATTCTTTTCATTTAAATCAAAATGGTGGGCGAATAGAGTTGTCCCCAATATCAATTTTAACTCAAAACTAGTGTTGTCCATAAATCAAAAACATAATCTTATTTTTTTCCAATCGTTGCTGCGTTAACACTCAGCAACTTTCCGAAATTAACCCCGATAGAAATTGTACCTGCAACCGTTCAGTGCAGACCGACGGTCAAACCGCTAAATTTAATATATTTTTATTAATGTTAGCCAACAAAGCACTAACGTATTATCTGAATCACTACTAGACTTACCAAGCCGACCTCAAACCTAAGTAACTATCCTTTATCTTTTAAAACTTTGGAAAAATATTTTTTGAGATACTTATTAAAAAAAATAAGTAGGTACTTGTATGTCTAGAACGTCTCTATGTGTCCATAAAACTCAACGTTATTTTAAAGGTTTATTTTTAGGGTTCCATACCTTAAAAGGAAAAGATCCTTCTTTCCTGTTGTTCCAAAGTTACGGAACCCTTATAGGATCACTTTGTTGTCCGCCTGTCTGTCTGTCTGTCTGTCAAGACCATTTTTCTCGGAAACGGATAGAGTTATCAAGTTGAAATTAATTTCTAATATCAAATGATCCCTTAGAGGTATAAAAAATAGGTTTCTAAGTCAACGCAATCAAAAGATGCGGTCATTTATTGCGGTCGCATATTTTAATACACTTTGCAAATTTACTAATCAAAACAAAGGAATCAACGCACAGCCCAAACCGCTCTGGTGTTAGAAGCGTGAAATTTTGAAAGTGGGTACTTTTTATACCGTAAATATCCCTTAAGGAAGGATTTTGGAAATGTTTACCCCTAAGTGTATAAAATTGGGGGTGATACAATGTATGTTTCAAAAAAATCTCAACTTAGAGCCTAGAAAATTAGTATTAAGGTTGCTCATTAAAAATTAAAAATATTCTCAGCGTTTTATTAAATTCCACCCCTAAGCATCTGAAATAATGGAAAACAGTTCGTATTCAAATTCAAATAGTATTGGGGTCCCGAATTTGTTTAAGCTGAAAACGTGGCCTTAGGTAGATCTGTCCGTAAAAACTTTGAACACTGTGCAGAAAATCCGGAAAAAACCAGGATACTAGCACATGATAAGAAATTGAACGTAATATGATAACAGGAGAAATGGGTTCACTAAATCACGCGCTAGAGCCAACCAAGTTAAAGCAAAGTTAATTCCCCGTCATTTCTGAATAAACTTATCAACACTGAGATTCAAAAATCAACCGCAAATACAACTTTGTTTCTTGTGTTTCACTACTTTGGTTAGGTATAGATACGACAAATGTTCGCTATTGAAATGGGTGCGGAAGCCTGCATTATGCATGTTCTGATGTGTCCTTGTCAGATTTTTTTTTAAATTTCGTTATATACCTATTCGTTTTATTTTTTAACACCTCAATGCAAATTATTTCAATATTTCATTTGCTCTATGTAAACATACCAATAACATGCGTGTCATATAACTATTCAACTGAAAATTTTATTTCCGCGTTAAGCGATAAGTAAAATATAATCAGCACTTATCGCTACCACCACCAGGTGGCGATACTGTAGTAGAGATATAACTGCACCAACCTATATATTTCTTTAAAAGAACTATTTGTGACAGGTAGTTGGTTTCTTCTCCTGTCGATGAGTCATCGTCAACACTAATAGATGATAAATAATTCCAGATGGCAGCAGTAGTCTCTTCGCTCTGGGCGGCGTCTCTGTTGACGCGATTACGCTCTGCAAGAGAAGGACCAACAGCATCTTGCTGAATGCAACACTCTGCTGTGGTCAGAAGTAAGTAAAAACCAAGCAACATAACACCACAGTATTCATTCCCATCACCAAGTACTGAAATAAAAAACGCAAACAAAAATAAATAAATCGCCAGACTGACACACCAACTGTATGGGCCCAAACTAAGCAAAGCTTGTACTATGGGTACCGTACAATGGACTGGGGGTAAGCTCAGTTACACAGACCTGGGAGTATTACAAAAAGGTAATTTCCGAAATTAGCCGCGCGGCCTACGCTCAAACCACTGCACCAAGCGGTTGTTATAGCCATAAATTGCAGTTTCCATTGAATGGTCGAAGGAGGGAGAGGCTGTAAGCAACATCCAAGTTCACATATGTAGCATTAAATACTGATCACAATCAAAGACTCAAACAGCATCGACGATTTAGTAGGTAGAGGAGCCGTCTCCGTATCTAAGAGGTTCTGGGTTCGATCCATATTCTGGCTATTCAATTATTCACGTGATATCACTTCTAACTATCATAAAATATTTTGCTTGATCAGTGGGGCTTACGAGACCGCTAGTAATCATGCCGATATTTAAAAAAAAAAGTATTTAATTGGTTTCAAACATATAAATTGATCTCTATAACACCGATTCATTGGTTAAGCTCGTGTAGGAAACAAAATTCAATCGAGAGATTGTGTTATTAATTAATCCATCACATCATCTCTTTTCAGCTTCAATGTTCGAGTCTCTGCCACGATCGGAGTAATTCGTCAGCACCGCTGACGGGACCAACAGCGCTCGGCCTCACCAGGCTGGTTTTACACAAAACGTTTGTCGATGAGGACCATCCAACAATACTTTAAAAAATACTGTACTTTGTACAGTCAATGTTTTTTTAAGCAGAGCCAAGATATTGCTTGTCCTGAGGCACCAATTGGCAGTAAATATGGCCGAAGTATAACTGTTGCAATGTAGCAATTTTGTAAGGAATAATTAGCAACAGCAATGCTAGAACATACAATTCCAATTCCTTATATTTTTTCTTGTAATCTCTCTTGTGAGCAAGACAGAACTAGCAGGCGAGCCAATACAAGACTTCTGTAACGGATTATGTCACACCAATCACTCTCATGCTTATTAGAAGTGAGAATGCAGAAAAACCGATTTCACATTTTGTCTTGTCACAGCTAACTGTGCTACGCTATCTGCGCTATGAATGATATGACTATGCTATCTAGCAGAATGTTAAGCAGAGAGATACTTGTAAAAAGGCTAGTCATTATTAATCTATCCGGTTATTCTTGCCTCTGGATGTAAATCAGATCTAGCCGCATTCGTCCTTTTATGTGATTAACTAGATTTCATGTTAAATTACCCTTCCTCGCCTATATTGCTCAAATTAAATGGCAGAGATGCCTTAAGTAGATGCTTGAAGGTTGTTGACAATACGTTTGTGTAAGAACGTTAGAGCGTTGGCCACACATGATACACGTAAAATGTTCCTGGCTTCAGTGGTCTGACGCGGTGAGTCACCGTGACGTCATGCTGGAGCTGGGTCGCACGAGCTCGTCTTCATCGTAAATAAAACTTTCTAATTCTGTTACCCTTTACTAAGATCATTTGATGGTATGAACATGTAAAGTAAGTAGATTCATCCACTGTTTTCCAAAAGGTTGCCTCTTAGAACTTTTTTTGGTAATTATCTTAGATATGAGTGAAAGGAAAAAGTCAGGTGATGTTGTGTTGATACTTAGCTGTCTTTAGTTCTGTTTGGTGAGCTGTCTTATTAAAGCATATTATTAGCGCAGCGCACATTTCTACTATAGTAACCCAATAATTTTGAGTAGTTTTGCTAGCGTTGATGAGCCGAACGAGTCAACAGCACAGATAACTTTTATCACCTTGAGACTTTTCCTTTTTCCAAATCATTTACTTTTCATACAATTTCAAAATTGTAAACATTACGATGACGACCAGGCGTGTTTTGTAAAGGTGCGTCACACCCGTAAGACATTACAACCGATCATTTAGTCGAACGTTTAAGAATCGTTATGTAGGTCCTATTTAGTATGACTTTTGTGATCTCATAATGTTTTTGGCAAATTAAAATCGGATTGTTTGACGAGTGTGGTCTACCTCCGGGTGTGTACGATTAGGTACGATTGTCGGAACTGACTACCGGATCCGATTGTGTACTCTCAGATGGACCCGTATTATTTATTCTGAATGCCCACCAAAACCGTGAGATTAAATGGGCACCTTATAGTGATAGTGAAAGCGTGCATAATTTTTTACTATCCAAATTAGTGATTCGCACAATTTTGGTGGATGTGTAAGCTGAAGTGCCCATGCGCAATTGTATCTAGCCGCACCGTAGAATTTATTTAAAACATCATTCTTGATTGTACTCCATTTTACTTCATCACTTTTCAAAGATTATAATAAGACCCATAGATTCCATCGTTTTTATTCTATGATTTAGCCAATAACAGAGTTTGTCGCAAACTGCTGCGGTTCATTGGACAGCTGCGGCGTTTTGGCTAGCAGTTTTGCATTTGGTAGTCACCGTTCACAACGATTGTGGATGCGGTTGCAATTGCGGTTAAACCTTATCCCTGCGGGTAACCGCGTGGCTAGCCGCGGTTTGCGCATGGGTGATAATTATTTATAAATATAAACAATTTACAATTATTATACTATGTTATTGTTATTATAATAAACCATGTATTGTGTTTTGTACTTATTTCATTATAAATCCATTAACCCATTTCTAAACAGGTTTCATCTAATTACTTAGGTACACTTTATTTATGACGCCTCATTGACCAATTTCCGTAGGTATATTTCTAATCAAAGTTTCTAAAATACTCTGAGCAAAGTAATTTTTCATTAATATAGCAAAAAAAAAACCTTTATTGGTTGCATTTAAGGCGTAACTTTTTGAAAAACTCACCTCAGAATGAATTCGCTGTGAAACTTAGGTCTATAGTTTTGTATACTAGGTATTTATAATAATAAATATTGATGCTACTTATTAATTTAAAATTCAGGCTTATAATGTGAATGTATCATATGATAGAACAATGCTTTAGTAGGGTTAAAAGGGCATAGGAGCAACTTAGTGACAAACATCTGAAGACGGGTCACAGACTTTAAACAGTCTTCATATTTTGGAAAAAGTAACGACAAGTAGTATAACTAAAATAGTACTTCATTAATATTGACTTCAGCTTCACCCAAAAATCGATAGATGGCGCAACGTGGTATTAAAGTAAATTTTGTCCAAAAATATTCATAAATTGTAATTACTTACAGCAATATTGCAATGTAAAAGATCCTTACACTACTGTCGAAAAGACTGGACGATTTTCAATTTCGTATGAAATAAATGAAAATTGAATATTAATGTAATTACATAGGTAGCAGGTGTTTTTGGATATCAGCCATATAATTTTAAACCAATAAATAACACATCTCAAGGACTTCACATAAAAAAATGTCTGATACGTGGCTGATAAGTTTCCATGTTATTTATTTTCTCTCTTTTGTTGAACCACACTTGAGCAAAGAAGTCACAAATAGGTACAAATAGTTACTTCCCTAAAAAGTTATTTCATTCTGCTTCCCCTTAATGAGTAAAGCGTTCAATCATTCAAGTAAATTACTTGAGTCCTGACCACACGTCACGTTTATATTCGTCGGTATTTAGTTACAATCACAAATGTAGGTAACGGCTCAGTAACACATACCACAGTGTAAAGAGTTTTTAAGATAGACCTAGGTTCAAACAAAACTAGGAATTAAAACTTTGATGGCTCAATACTTTGAAGTCTCAATTTAAGACTAAAAAAATAATAAAAAAAAGACCTCCCCGGTTACATGTATGGGGAAACCCCTTTCTATGTAATAATTAATTGAATATTTGTTCATATTACGGCCATCAATTTACATATTTTGTTTGAATTTCAAGTCCCTATCTGAATCCGTTAAGCAGCTAGGCATACGGACGGACGGACGGACGAAAAACGTGAGCACAACAATAAAGTTCCGCTCGGACCCTTCGATGTTCGGAACTCTAAAAGATGGGGGAAAAAAAACTAAATATATTTTATTGCTATTTTTACAGTCGCGGTAGTATAATATTTGAAAACGTTATATTCTAGAATTATAATTGATATGACGTATTAAAATATTTCAGTAGTTATCACTATACAACAAACAAACAAGGAAACCCATTATATTTGCGCCGCTTTTATACAATTTATAAAATGGCCCGAATGTTGGTGAGCCCGACGGTGATCAACTTGATGTCGAATTCTGTGACCATTTGGAATCTAAGTAGTCTAGAAGTTTTTGTTTTTGATATACGTTTACTTAAAAGATTTCTAAACAAAATACCTATCTTTAGGATTAAATTCAGACGGGAAAGTAAGTAGGTACTTAAATATAGTATTTAAAGTTTATTATTAAAGTTACAATATACAACAGCAGAAAAATATTTATTATCTTTAATATTCATATTACACTAGCTCACCCGACAGACGTATTGAATTCGAATTGTTCCGCTCACAAATTTCTGAACGCACCTATAAATATTTGACAACCAAGTGGCAATTTTTTATTCCTAAAAAGACAAAAGACATAATTTTTTTCATAGCTGGTAATAGTTTGTATTGGAAAATCAAATTGACGTGTTTAGTATTTTCCTTTACCAATTATTTATGTTTCTCTCCGTTTAAACCTTCCCTGAACTTCCACAAATATTTAATGATCAAAATTAGCCAAATCAGTCCGGCCATTCTCGAGTTTTAGCGGGACAAAAAAACACACACTTGTTGTATTGTTGTTTGTATTGTTATTGTATACTATAATTATACAATAACAATACAATATATTGTATATAATTATTATCTATATATATATATAGATAATAATTATAGTATACAAGTTCGGTGTGCGTGTGTTTGTAATTCTGCTCATAAACGATTTGACTTGATGATGGACGGCTTGATATGTATTTTTTTGTATCTATGGGTTCTTAGCTAGACCCGATAGATGGTGCTGTCGTCGTCAACCAGAAAATACGCTAGTGAGGCTGCCGGCACAACCTTGTATTTATTATAATTTCAATACCATCATCGTTTAAAATATTGTCTGTTGACGTAAAACTTGAAACACAGGTGTAACAATATTTGAGCCATTGACGCACCTACGTGGCTATGAAAGAGTTGAACATGCAAATTTAAATAAGCCCAAACATTGCGCTAGTATAAATAATAACGGGTACACCCAACTGCCTTCATACCACATTTGAAGGCAGGCTCAACTTGAAACGGGTAAGAAAATATCAATTTAAGTTTTGAATTAAAATTGGCTTAATTTTTTTATCAAATTACTGCTTTTAATATTTGTAATTACAAATACTACCGGGTATTTAAAATATAGCGTTAATATTTCAATTGTCTTTTTCTAACCAAGAATACAGAATTTTTGTCCATCCCCAAAATATGTTGGTAAGCTATAAGCTAAAACCTTATCTTCTCAAATCTAGCTTAACCCATAAAATTCATTATTTTTTTATACATTGCTCAATCAGCCGCTGCCCCCCCACTGCTGCCCCCACATGTCTCCCACAAATCCCGGTCCACCCTTTGCATCTCGCTTCCTGGGATGCCTTTCTTCAGTTCACGCCCCACACTATACGTGGGCGCCGTCCTAGAATCTTTCCGCCCCAACAGCCTTCTGTTGTGCAAGCTCTGTCCACACACTTCCACTGTACAATCCTTAGGCCCGTATTAATTAATCGATCTGAAGTCTGAGGGCGATCTTCATTTTATACTGGAATGTCATAAGAACGGCATTTCCAAGATCGCTCTTAGACGGACCATAGAGCGTATGCCTTGCTCTAGTTCGATTAAATCCCCCAAGCCAATGACCCGAGCATACCTCTCTTCATTGCGCGCTGATGATGGTTTTAGAAGTTAGATTTTTTATCAACTTACCATATATGTCTCCACATATCTCAGTTCCTGGCCGTTTCCCGATGCTCCCGCTTAGGTATTCAAATTATCTCGTAATCCGCACCTGTATCATATTGTGTACCTTTCACACCGAAAATATTTAATTGATTAACCTACCTTATTTTTTATAATAATAATAATAATTTAGCCCTTTTGTACTCCCACTCCTGGGTATGGGGCTCCCCTCACCACGAGCGGGATTCAGGCCAATAATCCACCATGCTAGCCCAGTGCAGGTTGGTGGATTTCACAAGACTTTAAAAAAAATGAAATTTTTTCTAAGAAATGTAGGTATCCTAACGATGTTTCCCTTCACCGTAAGGAACTGATAATTATTATAGAAATTATAATTCGCACATAGATTTCTAAAAACCCAGAGGAGCGATTTGAAGTCAGGGCCGGTGTTTGAACGAACGAGCCGGGGTTTGAACCCAGGGCCTGGTGCCCGCAAGACGTGTGCTTAACCAATCGGCTATCACTGCTGTTTTTTTTAATATATAGCATCAAAATTAAATAGCTCTCAAATTTGACTTGGTTCGAATTGGCGGCAGTTAATCTAAAAATGCTCAGATAACCATGTAACTAACGATTGTGATTTCAGCAACAATTTTGATTTATCCAGTCTTAGAGGTCATCGTCATTAAATATTGTGCCTTGTGGGATTATGAACAGTAACACACAGGACCGCGTCCAGCCACATGATGCACGCGCGTGCTGCACATCGCACGTGTATCATGTGGTTGGGGGGCGTTTTTGTTATATTACATCGTGAGAGAGAAAATAGAAGATCGCTTCCATTCTAACATGGCCTTACATTCTCATCAAGGTTTCGAATCCAACTACTATTTTGAACCCGTAGTAAATTGGCATCGTTTTGTCAACATTGTGCTTGTTTGATTATGAAAACTGAAGAAAGCAAGAAACAAAATGTCTCTTTTTTTTGAATAGTAACACACAGGGTCGTATCCAGCCACATGATGCACGCGCGTGCCGCACATCGCACGTGTATCATGTGGTTGGGGGGCGTTTTTGTTGTATTACATCGTGAGAGAGAAAATAGAAGATCGCTTCCATTCTAACATGGCCTTACATTCTCATCAAGGTTTCGAATCCAACTACTATTTTGAACCCGTAGTAAATTGGCATCGTCTTGTCAACATTGTGCTTGTTTGATTATGAAAACTGAAGAAAGCAAGAAACAAAATGTCTCTTTTTTTTTTATAGTAACACACAGGGTCGTATCCAGCCACATGATGCACGCGCGTGCCGCACATCGCACGTGTATCATGTGGTTGGGTGGGGTTTAACTTGTTATATAACATCGTGAGAGAGAAAAAAGAAGATCGCTTGAACTCAAACAATTTTCAACAAGATTTCGAATTAAACTACTATTTCAAACCAGTTGTAAGTGGGCGTGGTTCCTTGCTGGCTTATGAAAAGTACCACAGAGCATCGTGTCCAGCCACATGATGCACGCGCGTGCTGTATATCGCACGTGTATCATGTGGTTGGGTGGGGTTTAAGCTGTTACATATCATCGTGTGGAAGAAACAGAAGATCGCTTTCCGTGGCCGTGTACAAACATGGACCTCCATTAAGTTAAGTGTGAGGTGTTTTGAGAAAAAAACTGTAAATATTAGGAAATTCGAAAATTAAAAATTACAATAAGTGGCAAACAATTAAAGAAAAATCAGTGTTCTATATTTAAATATTTATTTTATTATTCACCATTGATTGTTCTCACAGCTGTTGCAGCTATGTTAATATGTACATCGCCAGCCAATTGACCTCTGACGCAGAGACCTATCGTTTAACAAAAACATCACCTTTGCCGTCACAGCCGACTGCTTCCAGTTCACTGAACCGAAGGTTACAGACGGTTCGTAAGACAATAGTTAAGATATTCCCACGATTGTTTAAATCTATAACCAATCAAATTTGTACTCTATCTCATAAGTATCTGAGTCTAGATTTCAATGTCAATAATTTGTGAAATTACAAAGGAATGTAAACTGTAAATGTATAGGGTTAAGAGTGATTTTCTTTCGATGGTCGGTGTAGTGGTAAGCAGGTTACCGCGTTCTCATAATCATTATGCACTGAATTGTTAAAAAGTCCCACATTCAATCTGAAGTGTAAGAATGGTGTGAGTAAAGAAACTGTAGTCTACGTAATGTAGGTATCGTTTATTATACAGCATCACGCTTGTAATCCCTGAAGAGGCAGGCAGAGACACACATATCGCCAATCGAATATCAGTCCAAATGTGATAGTGATAGAGTTTATTTATATGCGAGTTCGGTTAACGCTGGGCCAAATTTGGGTGTCACTGGGAGCGCCCCCAGTCCATTGTACGGTACCCATAGTTCAAGCGTTTCTTAGTTTGGAACTAAACCGTTGTTGTGCTAATACTGCCGATACCTCTGTTTTTGTGTATTAATTTTCTGACGTTGATGTCTAATATAATTTATTATACAAACATTTTACGTACACGCTGGCGACTAACGACCGTGAATCACGTTAGAAGTTAGAACTAACGCTCACCAAATGAATGATTCCTCATTTCTGAGTCTAACTGTCCTAAAGTCTGAACATAGCTCTCCATTGCGCGATGAGAAGCATATCCATGCTTACGTCATCCCTGCACACGTCACACATCCCAGATCTGAGCGAGTTAGCAACGAAGCCCGGATTTAGCGCGCCCGGCACTCGAGCCGGATCTCAGCCGCAGCCAGTTTGCACACACCCTGTGTAAAGCATGCCACTTGCATTGGGGGTGTTGTGTGAACTTGTTGGACGGCTCTTTGGCTTAACTATTAGCTGCTCACTATGGCACAGTGCAGAGCCCATGGTTTCTCTGTTGGTGCGTTGATACGTAACGCAGCAGGCAGTCGGTTAAGAGAAACATTTACGCCCGTGAACCAAAGGAATGGACTCTTGGTTAATAAACAAGGTGTGTACATGATGTGGGTCTAAGATTTGAAATGATTTCGCTACACATAATAACAACCTTTGCGCCATTCTCAATACACACAAAACGGAAAAGTCAAAGGTAATTTACTTGTTTAAAAAAATGTATGAATAACATTCCTTGATATGTTTGAATATACCAAAGGATCTTTATACAGGGAAGTCGAAAATTATAATTTGGGTAGCATTTACAACATATTCAGTAGCCGTTACATAGATGCCAAGTGAAAACAGACTAATGGTAAAAATAAGTTAAAACAACCTGTATTTAGTGGTTGGAGTTGAGAAGATGGTATTGAATAACCTTTTTTAGTGGAAAAAGGGTCAGGAGTGTTGTTGTTGGAGCCTGTTGCAACACGCACGGATATGTTTTCATCGAATTACATTTTCAACACACATTGGTTTAATTATACATTTTATAGATTTCGTGGGAACACTTTTGTCAGCTTATCTTTCTTTTTTGCGGTTTGTTGGGGTAGACGTCGTGCTTGACGCCTCCGTGTACCAGGCTAACATAAAGATCTAAAGTCTTTTCAGGCACATAAAATAACCCAAAAAGCTATACAAGATAACCTCCATCGCTCCTCAGTAGAGAGGTAATAAAAAAGCTGAAAAACGGTCACGTACAAGCAATATTTCAGTTATTGGATGAAATTTAGACGTAATAGTTAGTACGTGCAAGTTAGAGATGCGATCCTGAATGTATTACAGATGGGTTGGTTGCCAGCCAACTATCGCATCCCTGCGGCGACGAGGCTTGGGACCAATAAGATTGCTCGATTATGACGTGATACGAAAATGACGTGATTTCGGAGATATCTCATTAGTGGAAACTGGAAAGCCACGTATTGAACTCTTTCACATTTTTGTTGAAGAGTAGATAATTATCTCAAATTACGAGTATTCATTGCCCACCCTTGAAAAGTAACCCATTTTTTACTCTTTTACTCACATAAAAATAACATTTAAATAAATTTAGTCTCCTATCCTGAATTATTTCGTAAAAACAACTCACGAACGTTTTATTCCTTTCGTGCGGAATTCTAAATAGCCAGGTCAGCGTTGAATACGTCTTTGTCAACGTTCGCTGAATTGCATTTCTCAAGTAACTCTTTATAGTCATGAACGCCTGGTATTTTAAAATGAAACCAAGTTTGTTTTGAATGCAATGAAGTGGTATAAATAGTACTTAAAAATAGCATTATATGAAAAGTATCATCAAGCCTGTATTTCCTGAAGAGGTGAACAGAAAAGTGTAAGTACAAGTGTAGGATCGTTAATATGAATTAACTTCATTAATATTTGCAATATAAGCAATATTCAAATCTCAATCAATATTTATAATATAGAACTTCAACTTGCAAGTCGAACTGTTACTTAGAACCACATAAAACAACTAGTCTAAGCTAACTGTAAGTAGAAAGAGTAGAAATAGCAATTTCAGCAAATTCGTCTTTATTGGAGTGGAATCGACCGTGCTGACTTGCAACTCATAGTATACAACCTCTTTGGACGATATGCGATCCTGGTAGCTTGCGCTCAATATTACCTGAAACAAAATTATAAAGACAATTAGGTATTTGGCACCTTGTGGTACACACAGACACTATTGATTGGCTTGGTAATAATAGCGTAGTACTTATCAGATATTCGAGGTAATTCAGGGGCTTGTATTCTGAAATCAATGGTCTACTAGATTACTGGTATTAATATCGGTGTTCAGATGAATCGGTAGACAAAGGATCGGAAATAGAAGAAAATTCGTATTGGAATGGATTTTGAGATTTAATCATGGTTTCTAGTATCAGCCATTGTAAAAAGTGTATTCCGAAACACGTCCCGAGCTCAAAATCGAGTAAACACAAAACGAAATGGAAGGTACCAAATTTTATTCCGGCAATGATTGAAACCAAGGGCCTTATCGAATCGCCTGTCTCAGCTACAACACTATACTACTACCACACTAGCCCTTATCACAACCGAACACAGTCCAATTCCTTTTAATTCTATACTCAAATAACTTTGTACGGGAATGTGCCGACAATTTTTTATTCCCTGTTCAAATATACTTTATTGCATTAGGATAAGAGTTGTTTTTGATCGCGTCAGCTGTATTTAATGTTTGTTTTGCAAAACTGAACAAATTCAGGTATTTCGCTTAAAAAGAACTTTAAGTGTGGCATGGTAAGTTATATTTTTGTTTGTTTAGAATTTTAAATTAATTTTGTCGTTGGAAATCGCTTTGTTTCTTCTAAATTGGGTCACGTAGCCGAAGCCAGGATGCATGCAGCGTTTCAACTAATGTAATACGTTTATTAGTTCAATATCGACTCTCTGGTTTTGTATTTGCACTCTTTATTGGGAACGTTTTGGTCAGTTAGAGACACCGTATAGACCATGGAAAGGGAATGTCCAAGTGCTTATGGAATTTGTATGAAACTGTTTGTATCATAATGAAATAGGGCTTAGTTTAAAGCATGATAAGCAATAATTATTTACATGATATACTTCGTTTTTAGCGATACTGACAATGGGCACTTTCCTTTTCAAAAAGTTCAAAATCAAAATATTATTAATAATATTGACAATACAAGGTGCGACCACGGCACTTCGAACTCGATATTATCTGTATCCGATTATACTTAGTTGCCGCAAATAAACACCCTGTAAATCATCACACAACCGGCCCTACGGGGTATAACTCGAGTTCGTATCGAGCGAGTATTCAGTGAGTTCGAGTGAGTAACAGCTATGTGATACGGAAAAACTAAAACGTATGTTTCGCTACTTGTAATGCTTAGTTCTGTGCACAGAGTTTCTATAATTACAAATACGATTAACGGCTGATTCAAACACTTCAATAATATTTTAAGTCCTTATCTGCCTAAATGTCGAATTGACCTTTCTCTCGTTAGAGCTCATATTTAAGTTTCACTTCAAAATGTCAGTATTCTAATACTGCCTCTTTTTTTAGTATTGTTATTATTAACATAAATAAGTAAGAATACCAACGTAAAATTATTTTTTATGTAGGATTCAAAAATGTCATTATCGAGTTTTGAAAAACTAGCATCTAGTTCCAATAGTACCAGTGGAAGACAGGCCAGGCCAGGGGGATGGAGAGATTAGACGCTCAACGTGTCGAAATGAATCATTGTCGTGCAGATAAACTCGATACGGGCCGCGTCAGATCGTTCTTATGGTAGGGGACGGATAATTTAGATGCCGTTATTTTTTGATGCTTCTTATCATAATATTAGAATTTTTAGATCTTAGGAAGATGTTACATACGTATAATTTTAGTATTCTTTATATTTAATTTTCTGCTTGACTGCTGATATCTTCGAAATGGTTATTAAATTATGTTTGATGGAAATCGAGTCAGAGTCAGTTTTCTCGATGTCGGAATTTCCGATATGTTTGTCGTGGGATGAAGCCATCTCCACGTCTCAACCCACCCCGGCATATGCAGGCTCAATTAATTCACCCTCCAACCGCCTGGGGGTTGTAATCAAAATAATTGCTCAAAAATAAGCTATGGGGTTTATTATGTAATCTTTATTGTAATTCATTTAATGCTGTTTGATTAAATCGTTCCTGCATTAGAAAGGGTGTTCCGTGACTTTACACGCCTTTCAATTTGGGTGTTTGTATTAAGCGCCCATAGCCTTGAAGGTAAAGAGACTGTCCTCGTAATCGAAATGTTTTAGGTTCGATCCTAACCCGTGCCATTAAACAACGTGACGCGAGTCCAAGTAGGTATGAGTATTGAGTTTGATCGAACGCGCTAACAGGATTACTAAACTAAAATAAAAACTAAAATAAAATTAATAAACTACCAACGATCTCCAATCCTGTATAAATAAATGGAACCTAGTCTTCCAACAGCAACCGCACAATTTGCGGTCGGTAATCATAACACAAAGCGGAGAGTGGCCATACATTATATTCTTGCCCCAAATTCGTTCTATGAAGACGCATAAAGTGCAAACGTAGGTGTTAGTGGAAGCAATAAAGATAAACTCGCGGAGATTATTGTGCCACCCCTGCAGGGCTCCAGACGAGAGGGATGCTGGGGTACTTTGTGTTTTATTACACGTTGTAGATGTATCTATTATATGCAACGACTTTATTCGCTGAAATTGGGAAACAAGGAAAGGGATGTTTGTTTTGGATACCTCCACTTAAGGATCCGAAGATTTATTTCAAGCTGTGTAATCAAAAGAGCTTGATTGGAATCCCTAGACTCTAGCTAGAGTGTAGACCAAATTGGCAAACTTGCATCACGTGTAAGTTAGATAAGGCCGGACTATGGCAGCCGGAATGTCTCTACTCTCATGTATTCTGATACGGAATTCATGATCAAAATGCATGCCATTGAGAACGGAAAAAAGAGAATGTGTGTGGAGAAGCAAGAAATAGAAGCATGGAAATGGAATGGAATGGAATGGAAGCATGGAAATTCCGGCCTTTCTGAATTCACGACACAAAACACTAACATTCTTTGATCGGGATTTTTAACTATTGCAGAAACAGTAGGTTTGGCCATAACTGCCATAACTGAATGTATTATGCAGTAGTTGTCACATAGTCAAGTGGACATTATCGACACTAGGCGGGCATGGTAACGAAGGGCATGGGGCTCGAATCGTGAAGTAGACCGGCACGATTCGATTGGAGGGGAATGTGTAATCTTGTTAAGAGGGGCGCTGGCGATATTTTTTATCGCCATGGTCTTTAAAGTCGGAGTTAAATCGCCAGAAAGCAATTTGCAAGTAGAGTTATGACACTCAATGCGTAATCATTACATTGGTTGGAAAAATTACAAACAGTTGAAGAGATTTGTAAGACTTAGAAAACATCGAAGAAAATTGTGTACTACTCAGGAACAGTGGCGTGTAACAATGACGCCGAAGTTTGACCCTCGACGGGTCCCGGGGAGAATCTAAATAGTCTTGCAACCGCATGAATAGAAGGAAATAATTCACTTCCGTCCATTGCAAGGCGGGAGACAAAAATAATTGTAAAATCTGATTACCAAGCAGAAACAAGACACATTCCAGTTGTGAGACACCACGGATGGTATTAGACTATGAGATGTAAGCTTAGGAGCTGAAAAATATAATTACAATTCAATTTTGTCCAGGGTGTTATTACCTTTCATTTCATCCTCCGAAAGACAGGGAGTGGTTCTATTCTAACTCGACACTAGAAGCTGGGGAAAATCTCCCCATTTTTATAAAGACCCTTACACACATATTCTCCCCACACAGTGTCAGTTAATGCGTTTATACAATTTATATGCCCCGGCTTTTATCGCGTTTATAGGTTTATATTCGAATGTGGAGGCACTATGTCTTCACAATACGCAGCAAGTTCACACATTAGGGGTGCGATGCGTTTGAGACAGCCGCCTTCTACACCGTAGTCTTACAATATATACCTACTGGATGACTTCGAAATCATTGGCAATATTGTAAACTATGACTCTAAAAGATTCTCTTATTAATGAACGAATTGATTTGTCAACAATTTAGAGTCAAAATTAAAATGGTTAAAATGTATGTTTTCTCAACTAACCAAATATGAAAATACAACACAATTTAATACATCTAGGATTTAAAGCGGTTTTACTTCACCACTTCAAACTCCACCACCAGCAGTAGGTATTATGTTTTTGAGATGATAAGATGATGATGACGTGAATGTCAACAACTTACAGTACGGTGTGAATGCTATCTGGGGGAAGTCGCATAAGAAAATATTATCATCTACAAAACGCGACCATTTCGCGACACGCCCCTACTTCCGATCCCCTCACCGAAAAACCATAACGACACAGCGTCAACGATAAATTCTATAAAACATTAATTACATTACCGCTTTAATCCAGAATAAGTGCTCTATTTGCAGTAGACAGTCTGCAATGTCTGAGCGAATGCAGACATAATCGGATCCGTATCTGTGATGAACGGTTTTTTTCCCTCTGCATATGAGAGGATGGTTCTCCCCTCTTCCTTCAAGTGGAGGTTATGTGAATGGTTTCAAGCAAATTGAAGTTTTATCGTACGAGTGTTCCGGAGATTGACAATAAAACTTGAAGGGGAGTCTCGTATGCGGATTGCGTGGAAATACAATCGGAGTAATTGAGAAGCCGATTCTTTAAAATCTGTGTTCAATTCTCAGCTCGTCGATATTGTGAATCGATCACGAATCTCAACTAGGAAATGTCACCCAAATGTCATTATTTCTCTATGGTCAATCTAATGTTAATTTATTACAAAATGCCACCTCTAGACCGCACTCACGTTCGACACCATACTAATATGACTGAAAAATACATGTTAACAGAATCCAATCAAGATAAAATAAATCCCTACGAATCGATACCCTGTTTATATAAGTCGATAATAAAACTTCGTTAGCGCGATTCAGCATTCAGCAGCAAACGGTCTTGTTTAACAAAATAGGACCAATACTTCTCTAAGAGGAGGAGTTAAGCAGTTGTTAAACCAAATGCAAGGCGATGCTATGAAATATCGCTTTATAAATGAAATATTTTTCTATTTGTGTATTTTATTATAAATAATAATTGATTTAATTTAAAAATAAGTGAATACTAAACTCAGCTCTTAAGCCTGGTGATAAATCAATCTTAACTCTAAAGCGACTTTGTAAGTGCATTCTTGAGATATTGATTTTGTAATAAAATTATATAAGAATTACATTTAAGTTCGTGCTCAGAGTTGAAATAGACTCAACAAAATAAACGATTTAAGTTTGAGTTTCATTCAGTCTTGCAAAGAGATAATATGATGCACATTAGTTATATAAAATCCATAAAATATCAAATATTCATTCTGAATAACGTAATAAAATCCTTGGCGACACATACTGGGAGATATCAAATTCACAAGCACTAAAACTGCACGTATTTGGGAATGACATTCAATATGGCGTCGAAGATTGAATGCATTTTACGATGCTGACACATTTACGACAGGTAATAACAACTTTCGTATAGTTTATTGTTCTTGGGTTAGCTTCCAGTTAACTTTAACACACGGTTAAGATTCTAGTGTATCTTATCCTATAATCCAACTAGCGATTTCTGGCGACTGCACGGGCGAGAGCTAAATCCATTTTAGCGAGTGCTTAGAGGGCGCATGAGACAGTCAAATTTAAAGTAAGTATGTGGTCTTAGATACCTGATACATTATTCATTTTGGGCTTTAAGTTTCGTAGTTTTTTGAGATATCATGATTTTATCTTTTAGATTCCAACAAGTTTTCTTTATATAACAAAATTAGCAAATTCAAGCGGTAGGACCACAGATATAGATTTACATAGATAGCGCAAATGCATGTACTTCGCGTGTACGAAACCCCGACCAAGCGTCAAGGTTGGTCGCTGTTAACTTGCAGTCCAGGCGACTACAGATATAAAAAATATTAGTATCAGCGAGATAATCACTCGAGAGAATCGCAGCGGGCGGAGGGGCATCGGTGGCATCGGTGTCTTTGAATCGGTTTGAATTTTCCGTCACTAATGACGTCACAGTAGGTGTTAAAAATTCGTCACGCTTGGTTTCAATACTAATCGTGATACTTGCGTTATCTATGTAAATCTATATCTGTGGGTAGGACCTACCTGATGACGAGCAGTTGTTGTAGCTTGTAGACGCTTGCAATACCAAAGGCATTGCTTGCATGTTACTGACATGAAGGGGAGTAGGACAAAGGGAATGGAAAGGTAGGTTACACTTGCGGCTCTCTCACTCGTCGGACGAAGCGCAGCTATAATAGCTACCTTATTTACGGCGATCTCCAATGAGACTCTACTACCCTGGTGGAGCCAACCCGTATATGGGATGTAGTCAATTGGCAACAGCTTAGCTCTACCACCTCTAGCCGTAGCTAAGCTTGGGCTAGAAAAGGGCTCACGTCAACAGTTTATGGCCAGGATGGGAGTCGAACCCAGAACCTCTCGGTTAAAAGGGCCCCATATCACTAAATAAAGGTCTCTATTTTTAAATCGCCTATAATATCTCTCGCTCATCATGTGCAACTATCTTGCCTAGGCCCATTAAGCTTCCCAGTGATTTGTGGGCCCCGGGCACGGAGGGGCCCCCTCTGGTGGCCGTTAAATGCAATCGGTCGGTCGCTAATGTGGCTCGTCTCTATGTTTTCATTCCAAGACAATGTGAGGGAAATGAAAAGCGTGCGTGTCAGGTGTGATTTCTTTCTGTAGGCTTCAGTAAAAGGGGCTGATATACGAGACGTAAATCACGTGATATACGTATTGAATGCTTACTTCCTTTTTACCCGACTACGGCAAATCCTAAAGGAAGGGTTACTTATGTATTTGGCAGTCTATGTGTCTATGTGTCTATGTATGTATGTATGTATGTATGTATCACACATCCGCTTTTGCTGAATGAGGTGTCAATCGATTCGTTATTATGTTCCGGGTAACTGAGGCTACAAAATCAATATGACGGATGTTACGTCGAAAACCCGTCCCTGACATTTTTTTTGGATATCATATTATCGAGTGGGTTTCTAATGAAAGCAGAGAAAATCCCGAGTTCATAAATATAAATATAGTGTCATATAAAACATACCAAGAGACAGAAAAACAATTTTATACTAAATTTCAGCGCTTATAAATACTAGTAGCGCTATCTATCGGCAGTTCTGAGTACTCGTGACCGTAGCTGCGTAGTCGGGTTACAGTTTATTTAACTTTATTACTTGTCGCTTATACCCATTATAATTTCTGCATGTCGATTTGTTTGCTATTATTTATTTATTTGTTATTATTTCTACTAACTATCCACTGTTTTTTCTTATTTATTAAATAACTATAATCACATTTTTTCTTATAATGATCATAACATTTTTTAAGACAATTTAGTTTCAACCCCGATAGAATTTGTTGGACACCACTTTGGTAGATCCTGGCTTACAGTAATAACAGCAGTGATAGTGCAGAGGCCAAGTCGGTGAAAAAAAACAGTAGTAATCTGGTTTCGTTTTTCGAAAATTGTAATTAATTTCTAAGACTTTGACAAGACCCACGAACTGAACGGTTATGCTTCAATCAATGCTATTTTGGGCAAAAAACTGAATTTAACTCTTAAGTTTTCCTTAAGTTAAATGTGAAAGGTTTATGGAAGACAAATCTACCATCTTGGCTTACTCATACTAACAGGGGAAGAGATCTCTGTCGAAGCCATCTCCCCCAGTTCCATTCAGAGTGACTTCCCATCAATCTTCTCCCGGATTAAAAGCCTCCCTCAGGGATAGGGATAGGAGATAAATACTGAGGACGGTGCCCTCTTAAGGATTACAAGGGTTCAACTTGTGGTCAGCTATTGATACGTAGGGGAGGACTTATCGTCAAAGACACCAATCGTAGGGTCTGTTCAGACGAGCCACATGTAGTTGTAAGCCGGCTGTAAAGTTGCAGTTTGGATGCAGTGGATGTAGTTTTAGTGCGGTTTCACGTCGTTTGAAACAGCTAAGCGGACTTTAAACATTAATGTTTAGTGTTCCGTTCATATGTTACTATCAACATACGGGGAATCATTTTCGTGATATGTTGGCAGGTATGTACTATTTTAGAAGTGAATAAAAAATACACGATAAAAGACGTGTTTCAAGCGATATAATAAGTATTATTTTTTAAAACTTACAGTTTTGATTTGACATTATAATTTAGTATCATGTTGTTGTGATTACTGAACCACTAATATTAATTTGGCCATTGAAGTTAATTTCACCTTGTACACCCTAATTATTTGTATGTTTTTGTATGTAGAGTCCAACGTTCCAGCGTTTAATTTCGAGCCACGGTTATTCGGCGGTAAATCTGTTTGGTATTCACTAAGGAGTAAGTGACGATACGGACTAAACTTTGACCCTACTGTTCGTTTCCCGTCCAAGCCACAACGCCCTGACCGCTGTCGTTTAGCCTAATTCCATAGCAAACAATATCCGGAACTGCGGATGAAATTTATATTACGGTTATCCGGGATCGGCTAATTACCCCAATTACCCCACCCGGGTTTGTTTGGTCCAAGATTTACAGAATAGATGGTGTAGCAGGGATTGTATTTGCCCCTTTCATAAATAAATATCGCCAGACAAACACACCAACTGTATGGTCCTAAACTAAGCAAAGCTTGTACTATGGGTACCGCATAATGAACTGGGAGCGGTCCCAGTGACACCCAGACCTGACAAAATTACGAAAAGGCCATTTCCGAAATAAACCTCGCTGGGAATTGAACCTGCAACACCTCGATTCAATGAGCCGAGCGGCCTATGGCGAAACCACGGCGCCAATGCGATAAGATGACTAACTGCCGACTCTACGAAAAGACTTATCATGTATTTTCTTACTCATTCTCTATATGCATCTATAATTTACGGTAGAGACATTTGATGACAATTTATAAGTGGAATAATATTTCCTCTATCGCAAAAACAACGCCTCCGTCACAATCACAATCACAACATACATCTTAAATTCTGCCGACTCGTTCGTTACAAATCGTTACCGAAACGAAAACAATTGACCACGCGCCGCCATTACGCTGTTTGTTATGCAAATGATACCATAAATTGGGGGTTAAAACTGAATAATGGCTCACATGTATTTGTATGTGTGGCTGGAGGGGATGCAGACCCACCCTCACACCAACTTTACCGGAGTATTCAGATGGTTAAATGATGGTAGAGCCAAGCTGTAGCTTATTGACTACATCTCATATACTGGGTAGTACCGCCCTCACACAGAAGATCGGCGTGAAGTACCTATTATAGTTGCGTTTCGATAAGTGAGAGAACAGTGAGCCCAACTCTACTACACTCCCTTTCACGTCGGCAACGAGTGACCAACTCCTTTAGTTTTGCAAGCATCATAGGCTACAGTAACTGCTTAACATCATGCAGGGAGTACACTTGTTGTCCGACTTAGTTATACAAAAAAAGTTTTGATAAGTATTCGATTGAAAGGTAATAAACTTAAGAAAATACGTTAAATAAAACATGTGAATAAACGAGCGTAATGTGTAAAATATAACGTAAAGTAAACCATAAAAATAACGTCAGAAGCTAAATCTTAAAATAGCGCAGCCCTGACCTTTCGCCGGGATCCCGGCGGCCGCAATAGGCCGGGATCGATCCCGGGACAAAAGCACCGCATTAACTGGGCATTGTTTCCGTTTTAATAACTGCAATACAGTTGAGTCGGCATTTAACTCCATTTTGCTAGGTTTACGTTACAATAATGGCGGCAATTCTGTGTTCTAGAAATTATTTCACTAAACCAGGGATCACTTAAATATTGCTTACTCGCACCATACATTAGTTAAGTCTGTTGTAGTGTAATAGGGATCGATCCCAATTACATTTTTTGTCCCATACACTGGTTCAATACATCCCTGGGCCTTAAAAATTTAGCGCGAGGATATAGGATATACCACCTGGATATACCTAGATAGATAGTGTCAACATACAAAATTAACCTGTAGTATGTAGCAAAATGAACTCTATTGATTGTGGGTATGTAAAGAAATATAATTTATTGACTGAAAATGTGTTCACTGGTCCTAAATAAAATAAAATAGTTTTACAGAGGACTGTATTTAAGGTAAATAAATAATTTAACACATGCGAACAATTGAACTACATATGAACCGCGCGTGTATTGAAGAGTGACTGACAGAATGATATTAATTAAATCTATTAATATCATTAATATCGTTTTGTTGGGGAACAAACAGACATTTGGGTATTTTAACTACAATAATAATGACTGACAAATAAGTCAATGTCAACTCGTTTATTTTGATTAGGCCTACGGGGGCACTTACGAATTGGCAATTTTTTTTTCTCATATCTACAACTGTTTCGGAACGCGACCTCGACTGAGAAGATCCAGCAAGAAACTCAGCGGGCTTGTCTTTTAACATTTTGTTTAATTCTTTTTTTAATCGCCAGTTGCCTATAGTCTAATTAATAATTACATAGGGTAGTAGATATTCATAATAATATAAATATAATAGCTCCAGTGTGCTGCCTTTTGAGATTACCAAGAATTACATAAAGTAATTTAGATGATTTGTAGCTATCACTCCCTGCAAGGAATATGTCGAAATACCATGTGATATAAGTATATAACAGAGACTGGGATGACCTATTTTCAGTAAAATGAGTCGCCATAGCAACGATTTTATACTCAACACCAAATTTTCAATATAACCCCTTATAATTAAAATCCAATTACTGAAATTGGAACCACAGTATTAGGCCCGCGCTCTGGTGGGTCAAAGCGGCCGCAAACAAAACATCCAACACTTCAAAGGTCCTCGGTACAACTATTACATAATTATTGCGACAAGGGTTACAGGTCGTTTGGGATATTCTAGATTATTACGCGCGGAAAGTTTCCGAAGACAGGGCAAGTCCTGTTACCTGTTAACCTTAGTTACCTGTTAACACGGCGAATCAACTACGGCTAAACGACCAGTAGTTCGACTTCAGACGTAGGCCGGTAAACAAATTGGCAAAAATGTAGATGTATACCCCCGGACAAATAGTTATACAACGAACTATCTTTTTCTGTCATCAGTAATTTGGCATTCGAAAGAAGAAGACAAAGTATGGTGTAATCACACAACCGCTAATCCACGTTTTTAATAAGGGGGTTAAAGTTTCGAAAACTGAACTAGCTAGTGAAATATGACGTCATAACTAAGTATTTTTAGGATTTTTTTTTAGGAAATTATATTTGCATCTATATAAATGTGTGTGGATTTTTTATTTACTTATGTAGAATTTTTTTTCACAGACATTACAATTCTTTCACATGTAAAAATACCAACTGAATTTACTAATTAGTCGTCATCCCTATTGTGAGTTCCGATTGTTATAAGATGTTACGTATGTTCCTCTCTTGGCCAAAACATGTTACCAGCACGGAAACACACGAGAGCCGAATCTAAATTTGAAACCAGTATCAGACCCACCCCAGTTCGGCTCGTTACCATTAAAATCAAACTTTAATAACATTCGACTCTATGTAACGTGGAGAATTTGTCTTCCAAACTTTCATACAATCACACAACTTTACATTTACCACTCATAAATTTATATCCCTCCGATACCGAACTTTATATCAATGGTGTAAGGTCGAAGGTGAATTGGTGAAGTGTAAAGTTATCTTTGGTTCGGTTTGCAAGTCTCGAAGTTTTGTTTGGCGTAATAATAGTTTGACACAAATTGAAAGTGACATTGTGGAAAGTTTTTGATGGTGATTATTTTTGTGGGAATATTTTGAGGTCTCAGCCAAGTTAATGACAAAAGCAACTTCATATTCGACTAGATACGTACCGATATCAATAACATTATACTTACCTATACACAGGTGTTTCAGTTGTCTGAAATTATATTTTAGTTATATGTCGGGGAGCAAAAGGCTTCTAAAATATATAATATTTTATATTTATTTTGCTATATTTTGTTCTTTAGACGACGCTCATACGCATATGTAAGAATTATTTTGAACTTAAAAAATAACCTGAATCAAGTGTTGAAAGTCCATATAGATAAATAATAGATTAACATTTTATGTTACACAACAAAACTCCTCGCGGTAGATTCCGCGAATTGGCCGGAATATTTGGTAATTTAATATATTAAATATATGAATCGTTCAGAGGTGGCGCCACCTCGGGGTTCGCGTAATAACATATTACGATATTTACGATATTGAGGGAAGGAGAGCAGAACAAATATAATTATTATACAAATATTAATATTCAAAAATTTAAATTTTACTTGAAGGCAATAGCAAAAAAAATATTTGTCAGATTCTTGCCAATAACCAAGCCAACCTTGCAAGTAGAAATAAAACTTATCTTTAACCTATACTTAGCTACTGTACTGTACTGGGCGAAGGCTTCGCGTAATATAATACTTGCCAAACCTCCGTTTGTGAAACAATAAAACATAAATTTACATAAATATATTTGTGTAAACAAACAAAACTATTTTATTACACGCGTACATAACCTCCACTGCGTCCTTGTAGCTAAACATTAGACACTTACTTTAATCTCAGCGAGTCTAATCTTTCATCTCAATCTTTTGATCTCATGACTTAAAAGAATTAAAACTCAACAGAATGATTGATCAAAGAAATCTGGAATATTAAAATCTTGCAAGTTTTTCAAGTTAATAACAATGGATCGCAAATATTCGTTTTAGTAAGTAAATTAAATTCGAACAGTTACTTGGTTTTTCCATGAAGAGAGTGAGATTCAAAGACTCGCCTTATGTATATTTTTTTGCCATCCCTACCTGTGTACTAGCCCCGGAAATTGTACAGTAAAATTGGGTAGTCATTTTATAAATTGCATTTGACCTGCCCCCCCTCACCCCCCGCCCCGCCCCTTATGTTATATTAAATCTGCGAATATTTGCGGAGTTTAATCCTGCCTGACCTATTTGATACTATTAAAATATGCTGATTCAAATTTAGAAGATTCCAATTATTTTTACTGTTATAAATTTGCAATTTATATTGCTGTGAAGTGTTTAAAAATTTCGAAATAAAGTCATTTTGAATATAATCCACAGAGATTTTAACGGTATTTCTGATAGAATATACTAAATACCTACGGTGGGTAATACTATGGTGAGTAAGTGGCAACCTTAATGTCAGTTACCATAATTTCACCACAATTTATAAAAACTCGAGGACTCGAACTACCTTTTGTTTCTTCCATGTCGTTACGAGTACATCAACTTAATATCTATCACAAACTTTAGCTTAGTTTTACAACTCTACGAAACATGTATGTTATCCCAAACATTTTAACGACCGTACAACTGAAACATAAACGAATCTACAATCTTTTGACACCGAAACAGAAAACTATAGTCAGACCAGACCACGTGAGGTTAGACTAATCTAGACCCGACCCGAAACTTTAATTAACCGAATGTCGCGGCAACAGACGCACTAACAAACGCCACGGGTCTCTTCCACAGGCTTAACTATGAAATAGTTTATATAACCGAGAGTTTATTTATATAGAGGTTCCGTAACCTAATACAATTTCACCATGGACTATCTTACAGGCTCTGTGCATTCTTGCTCATCACCAGTCACTACCAATCGAGAAAATTATTCTTCTATACCTGAATTAAGTTAATTATAGGTCGATGTTAGAAACAGTTCTAATTGTTTGAAATTTCTCGAGGATCATTTCAATGATGTTAATAAAATAAATGAAAAGATTCACATTCTGTAACTGAATTTCATTTCTCTGTTGGTAAAGTGACCATATAATTAAGTAAAGAATTTAAAGTCTCGGTCCAAGCACGCTACCTTGCGGGACCCCGAAAACCCCTTGCTATGTTTTCCCAACCTACTGCACGTTGGCGAAATTGAATATCGCACGCGACCACCGCTCGTGTGCGCCCCCATACATCACGTAGTGCCACAGCGGTGGCGCTGGCTTTAGAACTTAGGACACTTTTTAATCAAACTCTTTTGCCAGTACTGTATGAAGAAAATAATTAAGATAGGTTTAATTTTCTATCTGTGAGATTTCATTAACTTCACTCGTATATAATTTTCATTATTCGAGGTAATTTAAATGCTTTCAAAGCAAAATAATTTCATTCTACCTGAATAACCCAAGAGCAAACATTTCAAAGTTAATTGCCAAGGTATTTTAAGAGCAGAACATATATTACAAAACAGTTTAAGTCTTCTCTTGTTCCTAGATAATTTAAAAATTGCCTAATGTTAACAACCATTGTAATGAAATCTAGGTCCGAGTGGGTAGACACAATGGCATCCCTATTTGCTCACCTGTACCCAAAGCATCTTTACTTTGATACTCGTATCTAGTACATTAAAAAGGGCTAGATATAACTAATGGACTGAAATATTCCAATACAATAGTATCGCTAGTGGTTTTGAGAGTGCGATACGAGATGGTGACACTAAAAAATTTGCAAAAGCTTTTAAGCCGACGTCACGATAGCTTCGCTCGAGAACTGGATTCTATTTGCGCAGACCGGCGATGGAAACGCTTGCAGATATATTGCCAATAGTTTATAAAATTATAATAGATTTACTAAAACAGTAAAATGACACTTTTGTTCTAAATATTTTAAATTATGTTCTATGATTGCAATTATATAATAATAAGTAGCCTCTTAATGAAATGTTAACTTTGTTGGACTTTCTAATACACGCAGGTTTCCTGAACGATGTTTTCCTTCACCGCAAGCGAGTGATAATCATATTTGAATTCCTATTAACTTAATAACACAAAATCAACTTGTAATTCCCGTACTAAAAACCATTACTCTTTACGATAAAAGCGTGTTGAGTTAGTTATTGAGCATCAATTCACTCGTTCGTTTACCAACGTTGGTTATCCATGTCGTCACAGTGGAACAACTCGATGTTTTATAATTGCAAGTGTAACCACCGATGGCAGTGAAAGAGCAATAGAATCGCATTTTTTGCGCAGTCATAATACTAGTATTGGAAATTACAGCGAGGGGAATAATTCCCACAAACCACATTTATGGAGGATGAACGAAACCGTTTCGCGCGGTTTTTATTTCTTTATCAAAACTTAATAATAAAAAAATATTCAACCCAATACAATAATGTTATACCAACAGGTCTCAACTTTCCCATAACTTCTCACTCCGAACGCAAAACAGAACAAACTTTACAACATTTTTATTATTTCTAAAAGAGTTTTTTAAATAACATTCCGCCGAATTGTTTCGTAAGCGAAAAACTATATTTAATTTTCTTGTTAGTTCCACACAGAGTTGTCTTTGTAGAAGGAAAATAGGCCCTAAATTGGTTCACGTACCAACTTACAAACTTGCTTTTCCATGAAATCTTTGTGAGTTTTTAAATGAAAAGTTAAATCAAAGCAAATACCTATCTCAGTTACCCAAGTAATAGAAATACATAATCTACTGTTAGGTATTGTTACGCCTTTGTCCATGTCTGGTGAAAAAATACTCTCATAATATTTTTTTATTTAGGCAAGTTGACCATACAGGTATATTAATATTCCTACTTATTAATTTGATAACGGCTAATTATATCGATACATGTAAACTTCAATACAACGATCTTGATTTTGTATCAATAATAGCCATCTTCTGCCTAGAATTTCCGATATCGGTTCAGCGCCATCTACCGAAGTATCTTGATTTGTAACCCGCGGGAAAAGCCATTATAGTAGCAATCCTACTAATATTATAAATGCGAAAGTTTGTGAGTGTGGATGTATGTATGGATGTATGTAAATGTATGTATGTTTGTTACTCCTTCACGCAAAAACTACTGAACGGATTTGGATGAAATTTGGAACACAGATAGATTATAACCGGGATTAACATATAGGATACTTTTTAACCCAATAATCCAATACTACGCGGATGAAGCCGCGGGGCACAGCTACTTACTAAATAAATAGGTAATATAAATTAAGCCATATGCTATTACTAAAACAGTAAAAAATTAATAGTATCAAATAAATTATTCCACATAATATATAAATTTACATCTATATAATTATTAAATGAATGTATAAGAGAAATAATAATAACATAGATCTATACAAATAAATAAAATTGGAGTGTCTGTTTGTAATATCAAAATAACACATTTTCACTAAATGCATATGAAAGTACATACGACACCTATAACAAAAACGCGATTTAAAAAAAAATTGTCTGTCTGTCTGTGTGTTTGTTCCGGGTAATCTCCAAAACGGCTCGACCGATTTGGACGGGACTTTCACTGGCAGATAGCTGATGTTTTAGGGAGTAACTTAGGCTACTTGAATTTTAGAAAAACAATTAGGGTTCCGCGTAAAAAAATAAAAACACATGAAATCAAAGAGTATCTCCGAAACGGCTGGACCGATTTTGACAGGACTTCCACTGGTAGATAGCTGTTGTTATAAGCAGTAACTTAGGCTACTTTTATTTTAGAAAAACAAAATTTAAAAAAATGGGTTCTGTAGCGCGGGCTAAGAACGCGGGAGCGGGCTTTTTTGTTAAGTTAAATTCCACGCGGACGAAGTCGCGGTCTCAGCTAGTATATTATAATTATTTTACTTACCTCTTTCAGCTGCACATTCGCCTCCGATGGCGACAAGCGCGAGAATGAAGAGGACCGCTTTCAACGCCATCTCGTATCAATCCCCGACACTTATCACAACATTACACCACTACACATAGAACTCATTAATATACCAGTTTTATTTAGATACACTACACTATTTTTATACTTTTTTAAAACATTTTATGACAGTCGGTTTTCGTTCGGATTACGACCTGTAAAATAAAAAAAATATATTATTATTTAACTTAAGTGTAATTACAAATTAAGAAGTAAGTATCTGTTACATTTAATAATAATGGAAATTCAAATTAGAAATATAAAAATGCTCCCTGGTTTCATCTGAATTATTTTATTTTCAACTGCCTGTCTATCAGAAATTTAAATTAAATAAATACTCTTTAAGACTAAATAAGAATGTACCTAAGTCCTGACTAGTTTTTTTTTAATATAATACGTATAAAAATATATAATTGTGGACTCCTATAACTACCCCTCGGGGCACAGGCGTGATGGGTGCCAGCGTTAAGAAACGTTAAGAAACTAAAGATTAATATTATGATACTTTAATAGATATTTTAAAACATATAATTTGGGTAAAAAAAAATTAATTTGGGTAACTTGGAGTTGTTTCTCAAGTGATATGAGTCGAGATGTAACCTGACACAACCTGACACTACACACTTGGTGTTCGAGAGTCAGCACTTTGAGATTTATTGTCCACACGGTGAGTGTCAGGTGTCGGTTCTGAGAGAATAAGTGTCGAGACTAGTGTCAGCGGTTGACACTTATTTGTCAGACCTTCTGGTTTGTCTCTCTTTAAATAATTGTTTGTTAACACTGATCTTTCCGCCTTGTATAATGGGTTATATCGTTTTATTTAACTTTCACAACACATATTTCGCGTACCATCGTATCTGGGCAAACGAAAATACCCGGTGTGCGCAGACGCCGGTTTATTTTGGTTGGCGGAACCATACTTGTGGTTATTTTTGGTTATTTGCATGCGGTCTTTATGCGCTCACTATCTAGCACAGTTGCTAGATATGATAGATCAGAAATGATTATATTTTTATAATAATAATAATAATAAGCCTGACTACTGAGCACGGGATTCCCCACAATGCAAGGGGGATTAAGAATGGTCTTAATCCCCCTTGCATTGTGGGGAATCCCGAAGGAGAGGGAGGGAATCCCGTGAATATGGATTCAACATCAAAATTTGGTTCTTTCAGATGTCCATGTTTTATTCACTGATCAACGTGTAGTAAAATCTTGGTGAGACATGACTTCGCACATGGAAACCAAAAGTACGAAGCGGGATTAAGAGTATCAGTTACCTAATTACATTACTTAAGTGCACTTTAGACACATTACATTTTGTTGAGATATCACATGAGGTGCCGATGTAGGTGCCGACGTTATTAATGACGTCACGCCTCCAAAATAGTAACCAATAGGGAATAACGCTGTAGCTCTACCATTATGTTTATCCTCACTATGCGCTAGTGTCTGCGTTAAATATTTGCATGAAACATTAGTAGTTCTTTGGATGAATAATATTTACCCACAGCATTTGCTATACAAGTATATTACGGAGACAGTAGCGTCTAGCGAGCGCAACACACGCGTAAAATTCATGGTAGAGCTCCAGAAAGCAATAAAACTACGCTTATCTGAAGCCCACACGCTGGTTCAATGAAAAATCCCACTAAAATTGATTTCTCAGGGAGGAATTTATTCTACCAATGTTTGTGGATGATCGTTAAATCCGCCGAATTGCAGCCAGGGTTGTGTCTCAGATAAGTTATGATCCATCTTGTTTTGATAAAGTTTTTGACCAGAGCCGGCTCTCGAAGATATTTTTATATTCGGCCATTTCAGAAATTGTGTTATAAATATATGCCACGAACTACTCCTTTATGAAATGTTTATAACCATGTTTTAACCATTGTTTTAAACTACAAAGTAATATTGCTCTCTTACTTGGTAACAAGATACTTGTGTCTATTTTTCATAACTCCATGTCAGCATGTGACACTACCAGAAGTTGGATGATTTTCTTTTAAAAAGTGTTATGTTAGCAACCCTGTTTAAGGGTGGATTACACCAGGAACGCCGCGGTGGGCGCGGAGTGTGAAGGAAGAGACGAATATCTAGATATTAACTCCCTTTGTGGTCGCATCCGGAGCATGGTGCAGGACACAAGTGCACAGCGGTATGCTATACTTGTTGACTCTACGTTGGAATCAGATTATTTAAGTTTATGAGAATAATATTGTACCATATGCACTGGCATAGGTACTGACCTATCCTTATTATTTCCAGACTTTTTGCACAGTGATTCAGAAGTTCGAGGAGAGTCGTCTCAGACCACTCATGTAAAAGGCCGCTTTAGAGTTTACAATTTAATTAGTAAAACCAGCATTTTCAATTTAGGCAAACCAACAGACATGGCGAAACAATAAGGGCTTCTCAGTTTTAATACGGAACCCATAAATCTTTATATACAGCTTTCTCTTATAACTTGCATGCTACCTCCTAGTCGTACACCGTGACACATGACAGGTGTTGCAACCGTCTTCGTCACAGGAACTGATCACCCCCGAGCCGGTGAAGCGTGAAGCTAGGGTGCAGGGCAGACGGTGGCGTCAGGCGTGCTAGCACCGCGGTAGACACGTTTGGGATTCAGTTTGATGGCTTTTGTTTGAAATTTTATTTATGTCTTGTGTGGGGCTTGAGTCATGCCACGCGACAACCGCTCGTCTCACTGCAGCAGGTGGTTGGAGGTTTGATTCTCGTTAATTAAAACTCCAGAAATTGCTTTTTTAAGTTTTCCTTAGTCTGAATATTACTGGGACCACTCCCAGTCAACTCTGCGGTACATATCTGCATCACTCATGTAAGAAGGACTTTATAAAATCCTTACTTACAAAAAAAAGTATTTTTACATAATCTTAAAAGGAAACCTCGCGCCGTGGCACCACCCCTCCTCCCCCATCGCCCCCATTAACTAAAACCGAGTCTATTACCAAGATTAAAACAACATCACACGTCGCACAAAGTGCCTGTTTAATACAAAATTCAGCAACACTTGCCGTTAATAAATTACCTCGTGAATTTTGGAAGTTTATATCGATGCGTTGTACAGACTAGACGATTATGTTAAGGCGACTGCGACGCTTTGAGCCGGTCGGTCGCTTTATTGAGCAATATTAATACGCTTCAGGCCTCTAGGTAGATTATGGTACGATTTTATTGCTTAGACAAATCATCCTGGACTTGTTTTCCATTGCCGCAACCCTCTGATACTATTTGGGAATTGGCCATAGTCGTGGCAAATGTTTTTATTTAGTTTACCGCAATTTTGCATTCATGCATACGTAATTGTGACCGAAACTAACTCTTAACAACTTCATTATTGGATAGTCAACAGTTTATTTTTATCTTTATTTTTCTGTAAGTACAATGGATAAAGAAATGACTCAAAAAATGATCGATTATTGCATAAAACTACTTATTTAATGCCTCTTCCAAGTCGCTACTCTGTTACCCATTAGTAAATCTTATTATTTTGGAATCCCAACAAATTAATAGTAGTTGAAATAAAATTTTGTTCATTCCTTATGGTTCCAATTAATGTTGCACTTCAAGTTAGCCGATGCATTGGTCCCAGCCTTGGTTGGCTTATTCTGTACAAGGCGGGGTTCGGGAGTTATTGTGTTCGAGATAACTGATGTACGGATAAATGAGGGCAGGTTTAATTAACTGATGCCTTTTTGACTTGATACTACTGTTCACGGGAACAATCAGGATCTAGTTGCGATATGTCTATGATAATATGAGCAAGATTTATATTTATTTATTTAAAACCACTTTTTAGAGCCACTTAAACAGTAATTATTTTAAAATACCTGTTCAATGATACGATACTCGTTATAGCAGGTTTATTTTTTCAACCTTGCTTTCCAGGCTTCTTCTTTGTATGCGATGCATCTTAGAATAATTTTGATCGTTAGATTGAACTACATATCTTTGTAGAAGTAACAATTATTTATAAGTGTGGCATTTTTCTGTCATGTTGTCCTAAATAGTCTCTGAGTAAAAAACTTGTGACATACAAACAGTCGGACAGCGGACATGGCAAAACAATAAGGGTTCCTTAATTTGACTACGGAACCCTAAAAAGGTAGCTGTCAACTTCACAAAGTCATTCCTCAGGGCATTACATTTGTCAAAACAATTAAAATAATTAACTTGGTAGGTACAGAGCAGGCGGCAAGTTGCGGAGTTAGCTTTATCCTTGCTTCTGTTAAATGTCATTGAAATTGGAAATGGCGAACAGAATTACTGTTTCAACTTGTGGGGTAAGCTGTACCACTCTGTTATTTGAAGTTATTGCGCCATCGCGTGCGTGACTCCAGAAGGGGTAATCAGATAAGTCCTTTTTAGTCGATCTCTTTTGGCACTTTATCACACACGACTGGCATTAAAATATTTATTTCATAAAATATTTCCCCGTCTTCAGACTCCGCTCACCGCGCGCAAGCAATTATCGGTTGATGCATTACGGGTTTGTTATTGTTTTCTCGACCTTGTTAACGTTACGATGCCGGAAACATTAAAAACTTTAGTGTGGCATATGAGAACTGCCAAACACAGTGCCCTTGTGCCGCGGACCACTGAAATAGAAGCGCGTGGAAATTTAACGACAAGATTATTTTTCCAACTTCGTGAGGAAACAGGGCGTTTGGCCAGCCTGCGCTGGGCGGGCGCGGTGTGGCCCGAATCCTCCTCTCACTGAGGGGAATTCGGGCCACACACATTCAATGTCCGTTGCGGACCATTGCCTCAAATATTTATGCAATCCCTATGACACGGTAGCTGGATGTTTACACTTATTATTTTGCAATATTTTTATTTTGTATAAGTAATTGTTTTTATTTGTATTGTCTATGGTGCCTATTATTTTCTTCAGTCAATCTCCAGTTATAATGCGAGTGGTGCTTTATTATTGGATAAATGATGAAATCATTCATTATTTCATAAAATACCAGTGCTTCCTTGTAGGTATTTATTAACAAAAGAAATACATCCAAAGAAATCAAATATCCAATATTTTCCTCGATAGCTAGCTATTAAAATGAACGAAAGCAATTAGCAATACGATATTAATCCGCAAATACTTCAAACGCACAAAACATTTCAAAGGAGACCGTTTTATATCAAATGAAAGTATCATCTTGCTTCATTGAAAGAAAAATTGACTGCGTGACCACTCGGCAGTGTTCACGATAGTCGGCTCTATTACAATGATGATAAAACCCATAATTGCCTCGATGTTATCGTTGGGAAATTTTTCATTACTCTTCTCGATTCTTTCTGGGGGCACGTTTGTTTTATATTGCGGTCTAAGTTATAGGAACGTGGACTTAAAATCCATTAATTTAAAAATATCTATACATTTATTTTTAAACTAGACAAAACGATTATATTACTGAAGTTAGCAAAGAGACAAACGTCTTATTTAAAAAAAGCAAAATAGCTAGATAGATATTTAACGTATCCAAGTTGCTTTTTTAGTAACAATTTCGGCAAACTAGGGCATGACCAGCCAAATGTTAAGCAATTACCGTAACCTACAGCCGCTTACAATAATACCAAAGGCATTGCTCGTACGTTACGGACCTGAAAGGGAGCGGGACAGAGGGAGGGAAACGGTTGGACTTCCGACTTTTTCACACATCGTACGAAACGCAGCTATAATAGCTACTTCACGCCGATCTTCTGTGAGAGGGTGGTACTACCCCGTCAGAGCCAGCCTGTATACCAGCTGCAGACAATGGGCTACAAAGAGTTATCCTGTTCTATTCTACAGCTTAACAATTCTATCATTGACTTCTTTATTCTTACTACTTTATTTAAAACCAAGTGATAGAATTAACAACACAATTTGAAAGTCAACGCTAACTCTAACAAACATCATTAATAAACTTATTTATCATAATTAAAGTTGTCAGTCATCTCTTCGTCGGTTTATTTTGATATGATGGTCCATACAGATGGACAGAATAGTTTATTAACGGTCCATAAATTTACGAAATCACTAAAAGGTTAAACCCTACAATTGAATTAAGTCTGAATTGATAGGAAGATAAATCTATTCCATTATCATTTCTTGAAAGTTAGTTTGCGATATGAATTAGTTTGAAATACTTAAGTCTGAAATAAAATGTGGAAGAAGATTTTATAATTGTTGCCATTGTTTATTTTAAATCTATAACGACCCATTGCTACAAAGTATCTATTACTCTCCAACTTTGCTCATTTGATTTTTCAAATTCCTTTTGCCAAACGTTTAGTTCATTACATGCCAGGTATTTGAGCTTGCATTGACAATTGGCTTACTCTAATGCATGGTAAATATAATGGACAGTCATCAACTAATCCAAGCTTCATTCAGTTTGCAGGACTTGGTAATATCATATAACATCTTTTAAATCTTTTCTTAAGATATTTCATCACAATTTCCTTCCTCAATTTGTGCGTTAACAAACTAAAACATTTGAAGAAGCTTAATCAGCAAGCAAAATTATTGTTCCAGTTTAAAATGTTGGCAGTTATCCAAATTTCTTATTAAAATGTTTGCCGGCGGTGGCGACTCGCATATCACACGGACTCATGTGTTTCCATGATTTGGAGATTCAGGATTGTGCCCTCGATTACACGCCTAGGAATATACTAGAATCTGGAACAGTTTAAAATAATTGAAGTTACACTTGGTTGTCCTATTTCGAAAAATTGTCCATACTTCTTTAATCCCTGTCAAAGTTTCTAATTTTACAGCAACATCAAAGATCCCATAAGGTTTAAGTCAACTTTAAGTATTCCTATTTCATGCAGATTGGTTGAGGTTTTGTTATATTGGAGTCCTAGTACCTGGAGGAGGTTCTTATTAACACCTCATATACCGACTGGTTCGATCGGGGCAGTACCAACCTCTCACAGAAGATCGGCGTTAAGTAGCTGTCGAACGCCGGGAACACAAACCCCCCTATCCCTTCCCCCTCTCTCTGTTCCCCCGCAGGTCAGCGACGTGCGACGGACCTTTAGTATTGCAAGTAAGTATCTATAGGCTACTGCGTCTGCAACGGGTCTTATGTTGGTGTGCCTAATTTGTTTAATAAAAAAAAACCTCAAATTACAGTTGATATTCTATAATCTCCAAGATAATCTCCTATGACTTGCTCCTTTTATCTATGATTTAGCTTTCCTTGGAAATGCGCCAATTGCAAACTGCTAGTGACCAGTCAGTTCCCGCACGATGGCTGGTAGTCCACACTCGGCAGTAGGTCAGCATGTTGGGCTCTCGGGCGCAATTGACATTTGATCTCTTTGAGTGTGGCTTCCTGTTGAGTACAACTTCAAATTAAAAATTTCTGTTAAAGATTTCTTACTGCAAGACATACTTTGTTATAATTACCTGCTCCAATAGTATGGACGAGTCGTATATACCCCAGGGAGTATATTGAACAATACATTTTCTATTATGTCTGATTGGACGCACGTCAGGTAAATATAATTTAAAACGATAAGAGTTTAAAAGCCAGAGAGAAGTGTGTACCTAAGTATTTTTGTTTTTTTTAAAGATGAATAGCCATGTGAGTTTAGCACATTACTTGTATTCCCGTTAGCCCCTCCAGCTAAGCTAATGCTTGTGTTAGTAGTGGGCTCACGTCAATAATTTAATGGCCAGGATGGCCGAACCCGGAATCTCCCAGCTACGAAGGCGGTCCCTCTAACCACTATGCTATTGACGCTTTTATCTATTATTTTGTCAACCCTACAAGAACCCTGACGTAATCATACAAATATGCAATGTAACCAGTGCTCTTCCTAACATTGTAGCTTCCTTCAATAAGCTAACGAAAGCTTATAGAATTTAGCCATCAAATATTACATACACAGTACCTTCATCAGCTGACTTTGGAGACCAGCCAACTATAAGCAACCAGACTAGCAACTTTGATTTTTTGAGAAGCTACCTAAACGAAAACTCGATTTAAGGCTAAAGCGCCCATCTTGCCCGCGAAGTTCAAATTTTTTGAGTTCTTTTAGAAATTTTTCAAAATCTGACAATAATAAAAGACAAATTTTGTAATTCGCGAAAAATACCGTGTGCAGTGCATTTATTAATATATCCAACTTACTCTAAAACATTTCAAGAACGACAGCTATCCAGATAATCTGGCAATTTTTTTATATTTAGTGATTTACTAGTATCATATCTACCGTGATAATATTTAGAGTAAAATAAATGTATTAATAAATGCACTGCACACGGTCTTTTTCGCGAATTACAAAATTTGTCTTTTATTATTGTCAGATTTTGAAAAATTTCTAAAAGAACTCAAAAAATTTGAACTTCGCGGACTAGACAGGCGCCTTCACCTTAACTTAAACCCTACGTCTTTGTAGTTGGTAGTGCATGAATATGTATGTGGATGATAGGAATTGGTTTGACATTTATTAAATTCATAGACCAAGCGAGTTTTGTAGTGGAAACAACGATCTGACAGGAAGCCATCACAGAATTTATTTCATTGAAATCATGATCTTCTTACAGGGACAGATATTTCAGGCGCAATTTCTCAAAACGATAACAATTTTAAAGACTATTGAACAATAAGAATAATCATTATGTTTATTGCGATGTCCCCGCGTGATGCTGTAAATGTACACTGTGGGTGGACGATGTAACAGGAACTTCATCTCCTATATACTGGTATACAGTTCTCTTATTCTAGTAATTTCAATGAAAGTTTTTACCGCATCTGCTCACTATCGAATTTGATATAATGTATTTATACTGGTTTAGTTAGAAGGTCATTTTCGCATAGGAATATTCAGCTTTACTACTACGGATGGCCAACCTCTGTTCCTTGTTTCAACGGAAAATAATGTCAGGTGACCCGAGAATAATATCTTTTGTCTACCAATTAAATTCTGATGTCATTGACTGACATTGCGTCGGCCTTCAAAGCACCTCAAAACCAATCTCGCGGTGTCCACATCTCGTGGCCTGTTCCATCACATCACATTGGCAGCCCGCCAAGTGACCACCGCCCCGCTTCCCAACATTCAGTTTCTTTACTCCATTGATTAGTCATAAGTATTTCGGTGCGGGTTCGTATCGGGGCCGGTCTTTTGTGCGGGAGTAATGAAGGGACGCCGAATGCGGGAAACTTTGATTTCTGAACATAACGTGAGATGTAGAACACGTTCATATTTTTGTATGTTCCTGCATTGGTGGTTTGAAACTATAATGGATTGTGATGGAAATAATGATGGATCTTGTTGTGGTAACAATGTTAAAATTAAGATTACTGACTGCAAGATTAGCTATGTGCCTGCCTTGCTGGTTTCGTGATTGTGTTCTCAGCAGACTGATCAGAAGGTCTTGGTGTTGCTTCCCGGATCAGATAGTGTTATTTGAAGTCCCTGGTACAACGCCTGTATTTTATCATTATTTAGTCCGATATCTGTCGTTTACGAAGATCTTCTGACCGAATGGAAATCCAGATGGGATACAACAACTAAGGGCCGCCACCTCCACCAATTCTTTCCATGCGTTCGTTAATGTCTGGAGAGAGCGTGGTTGGAGGTGGACCACTGTGTGGCTCAATTTCTGACTGGGCATGGCAACTTTAGGAGCAAATAATTCTACTTCACGTTGTTTCCTTCACCTTTCTATCAATGCTCGACTCCGCAAAACAATCATGAACAATCTGCACATCACATCCTGTGGGAGTGCAGTCTCTGGCACAACGAACGGACTACTATGCTAAATAGCCTGCAAAGCAGTTTATTACACAGACCTTGTGGAAACCAGGGACAATTTCCGTTCGTTCAGGCGCTTTTGCCATGCCTATTATTGGAATCAAGTATAATCAGCTCACGAGTTTAGGTCCAATTAGTCATATTACGATCCGTGGTGCCTTACAACTGGTCTTAAAGCAGCTGTAACAGTCTTGTTTCTATGGCAATTAGCCCATAACAGCTATTTTTGTCTCCCGCTTTGCACCGGAGGGAAGTGGAAATATTTTCTTCCAACTCCTCCTATTATTTCTTTCGATTAAATTCGTGCGGGTTCCAAGAAAATTTAACTTTTCCCCGGGTCTCGTCGAGGGTCAAACCTCGACGTCATTATTGGTCACCATTGTCGATCCTGGCTTACAGGAGTTACGGTGGTGGGAGTGTGTGGCGGGACAGAGCATCCCTACTAACCCCTTCAAGGAATATAGTCGTAGCTATTTTATTTTTTTCTGTTTCCATGCTGAATGTTTACCAATCTTTGTAATAAATAGTTGCAGTATTTACTACTGTTGTTTGAACTAGTTGGCCTGAGTTCAACAGCGAGTCCTTGTGATGTCCAAACAAAATTCGATACGTGATGGATCCCACCCGTGTGAGCTGGCCAGTTATGATTCCGCGTTTATGTAATATTTAAATATAAATACATTATATATGTTGTCAATATTGAATTGCCACTGGGACACAGTTCTAGAATGGTGCCTTGAAGCTAAAAGATGTAGTGTGTGGCAGCCACCTCGAAAGACAGAGAAATACAAGGGGCTAACTTGCACTTACTACCATCGCAAGTGTCACGTGTGAAGTGAACAAGATTATAAAGTCATCATCAAAATAATATTATTTTCATCAACATTAATAGTCTAGAATTAATGGACATTAACCACATTTGGGTCACCATCCGTTTATAAATACGCGGTCGGCGTAACATGATGCTTGCAACAAAATAATATTGAATGCTTTGAAAATATTCTCCGATTCACTTGCTTCACAAAATGACTCTACCATTTCATATTTCATGTCCGCAATCGTGTTTTCGTAATGTACCCTGGTCTGGGTGTCTGGGATTGGCCCGAAACACAAGAAATACTTTAACTGACAAACATAGTTTTTTGTGTTCGTATTAGTGTGTACTAGACTTATTTATTTAATACTAGCTGTGCCCCGCGACTTCATCCGCGTAGTATTGGATTATTGGGTTAAAAAGTATCCGATATTTTAATCCCGGTTATAATCTATATGTGTTCCAAATTTCATCCAAATCCGTTCAGTAGTTTTTGCGTGAAGGAGTAACAAACATACATACATACATCCACACTCACAAACTTTCGCATCTATACAAATAAATAAAATTGGAGTGTCTGTTTGTAATATCAAAATAACACCTTTTCACTAAGTGCATATCAAAGTACATACGACACCTATAGCAAAAACGCGATTTAAATTTTTTTTGTCTGTCTGTCTGTCTGTCTGTCTGTCTGTCTGTCTGTGTGTTTGTTCCGGGTAATCTCCGAAACGGCTGGACCGATTTTGACGGGACTTTCACTGGCAGATAGCTGATGATAAAAGGAGTAACTTAGGCTACTTTAATTTTAGAAAAACAAAATTAAAAAAAAATGAGTCCTGTCGCGCGGGCTCAGAACGCGGGAGCGGGCTTTTTGTTTAAGTTAAATTCCACGCGGACGAAGTCGCGGGCTCAGCTAGTTTATAATATTAGTAGGATTATACAGTCATCACCAACTCGGAGTGGTCAAACTTAATATCAAAACTCTATCACTCAATTTTTACTCTTTCAATGAATAAAAGATGGTGTACATTCTCAGGAATAGCAACAGAATGTAACCAAGCAACACCATTGTCACTAAATAGTAATCGTCGAAGCTCCAAGGGGGACTCTTACGTAATTAACGTAAACTGAACGTAAATTAGGATTGTGTTTATATTTAAAGGATGGAACCACTTCAAATACCACCTTCCATTAAAGGCGAAAGGGTCAAGGCTAACCCTTGACATTACCTAGATAATACGTGACTAAATTACTCGTAACTAGTACATTTTGGAGGTGAGCCGACATCGCTCCAGGGACATTAAGGTTTCCTGGAAGTTAATCCCAAAGATATTCATAAGAAGACAAAACTCTTCTCTTCAGCGATCACTATAAATTTGGTATAACCATGAGTATTTTAAAGTTCTACACAAGAGTGGATTTTAAGCTATAGCCACCGTCCACCCGTCCCGTAGCAGCCGTCCGTTCCACCGTCTAAGCCAATCACAGATTAGAGGTCATGTCTTTTTTTCTTTGATCATTGAAACTTTATCAAACATTCAACCTACTCGTCTATGATAAGGGTTGTCAGATCTCTTCTTTATTCATAAAATAACGTAGATGAGCTATTCATAATTCAAAAGAAGTGTGTAAGAATTTTAGCCCAGATTGATAATACGGAGAGCTGCAAACCATCTACTATATAAAAATAAGTCGGGTTTTCCTTCCTGACGCTATAACTCCAGAACGCACGAACCGATTTCCACGGTTTTGAATTCGTTGGAAAGGTCTCGGGCTCCGTGAGGTTTATAGCAAAGAACATTCAGGAAAAAATTCAACAGAACGCGGACGGAGTCGCGGGACACAGCTAGTACTTTATAAAATATCAGATTCTAACTATGCCTTCTATATACATACTTGACATTTGCATATATGTTTTTAAAAATATCGACAAGTTCGTTAAAGTAGAAGATACGCACAACGTCAACACTCGCCATAAAAATCGGTTATGCGCTCCATTCTCAAGAATTAAAATGTTAAGCAACAGCCCATATTACATGGCAATAAAAATATATAACAAGTTGCCCAATACGTTCAAAACTGAAAAATCTGTAAAAGTATTCCAAAAACGGCTAAAACTATACCTAATCCAAAAATGTTTTTACGCAGTAAAATAATATTTAGAGTCCAGCTTTAAATAACGATAGTGGCGATCTGTCCAATACAACTGACTTTGCATATAATTTTAATAATAATTTGTAGTACCTACTTGAAAAGGATGACATTAACATTGACGAATAATTGTATTGGATTCATTTTTATTGACATTTAATTTTCTCCAAATTTTTATTTTGCTGTGCCCGACAGGGTCCATATTGATCATTCACCTTGTTATAGCATATTTGTAATACATATGGAATGCAATAAAGTATTGAGTATTGACTATAAGGCGAGGTTTATGCCATCAGCAAGGTCACCCGACCCCTCATTGGCATTGACGAAACATTTATATTGCTCTCTCTATTTGATACTTTCAAAAAACCAGAAACAACATCACCCATCCATATCCTTATATCGCCAGTGCAAGCTCACGGTTGCGATGTATGATAATCCTAAAATTATATTAATTCAGAACATATAACATTGACATAATTCCTATTTGAAGCCATCCCTTCAATGATGTCATTGGCCGAAACACACGGATTTCGTAGCGCGATTACTCGCTAATTCTGTGTTTCACTGGTTGCGTTAGTCACTCGTTGTCGGTATTAGAATGTAGTTGAAAATAAAATGTGTGTCACAGTCCGTTAGCATCAGATTTGATTAGCTGCTATGTATTTCCTATTCCTCCAGTTAAGAATAGCAGGGCGACCAGTCTTTTCACAGTCATAACGAAATAGAACCCATAATAACACAACTGTTATTGTGGGTTCTATTCCGTGCCAGTATCTTTTATTCCCGTGACGTCATCACAGCAGCGAATATATCTCATTCACGGCGGATTATATAAACGTGTATGAAATCAGTGCGTGGGCATCGGCCGGGGAGGCCGCGCTACGAATTCAGTTTTTTCAGATGTTACAGAGATTATAAATATTTTGTTGTTGAGTTCTTATTTAATACCGCAAGGGATTAGTCCGAGACATTCCAAATAGACAGTTTCTACCGTTACAATCAATTCTCAACTCTATTTTGAGAGCGATCAAATTAATAGTCTAAGTCGTTAATTTTCTGTCACCATCATTTCATCACCGACTCCAGTTAATAACCAAGAGTTATGCTTAATTTAAACTGTATAAACATATGGACAAGGTTCAAATCCTCAGTTAACTGGTGAACGAGATACTGAAGTTACTAGTGTAGTAGGTACCAAAGGGCTTATTAGTCTACTATTAATACAAGTGTATTCATCTTATTGGTGTACTGCAACATAGTATCGCCTTAGTCACCATGTACTCGTATATCCTGGGCCTACAGCCTAGTGGTTAGAGAGGCCGCTCTCGTAACTGGGAAGTTCCGGGTTCGACCCCCATCATGGTCATTAAGTTATTGACGTAAGCTCACTTTTAGTACAAGCGTTGCAGGGGCCAAAAGGACTAAGTACTAGTCATATAATTAACGTCACAATAATAAAAGAACCTGTAAGTACCTACTTGAGTATTTTCGAGTCAAAAGGTAGGTATTCATAGGACGAAATGGCTCTCAATACATGAAAAAGGGTTAATCAAGAATAAAGCATAATCTCACTTTAATAAGATTGGAAATAAATGTCGTCTAATCTCTGTCTAGGTAAGACACACGTGATAATTCTCAATTCGCGTTGAGCTTGTGCTGTTACCTAGATTATAACTGGCGATTAGGGCGGGGTCGCAGTGCTAGCGAGATATATATCATAAAATGTAATAATTTATTTTTAAAAACAAACATACCCATGGCGTCACCAGATCTGAGCCAAAGTACGAATAGAACAAGGAATTTTCAAGTATTCCTGTTTCTGGTTTGGCTCAGGCCTGTCACCACCTTTTAATACATAACGTTCTGTGAATCTGAAATTACAAACGATCAGTACGTGAGAAAGAAAATAAATCATTTGTTTAACTATTCTTTGTGTTTTAGTAAAATATTTATTTAAGTAATTTATTACAGCTGATGTGTCTTCATTGAATGTCTCCCCCTGGGCTTAGAGGCTATTATAGAGAAAGTTGTGGATAATGTTTAATTATGAGTCTTATTTAAATATGTTGTAGATTCTCTAGGGAACATAATGTAATTCGTATTTTATTAACTTTGTTGTGAAACCGATTCTTTTAGGAGAAACAATATTTATTTAATTAATTTTATACCGTTTAATATGAAGTGTTTTAAGGTGGTAGAGCCAAGCTGTAGCTAATTAACTACAACTCATATATAGGCTGGCTAGACTGGGGTAGCACCACCCTCTCACAAACGATCGGCGTAAAGTAGCTATTATAGCCGCGTTTCGTACGATGAGTGAGAGAGCCGAAAGCTCAACCCGCTGTCTTCTTTCCTCTCTCTGTCCCACCCCCTTCAGGTCGTGTACGTGCGAGCAACGCCTTTGGTAGATATTAAAAGCATCACGGTAACTACTTAAACATCAGGCGGATCGTTACTCATGTTTGCCAACAAAAAAGTGTAAAATCTATTCTTAGATAACCAATTTATATTGAAACGAGTTCCGCCACCACTCGCACCCCGCGTCATATTCGCGGATCGCACCGCTCTACTTGACCTACATACTGAAGCCGGCGCCGGTGGAAGCTTTGACTCCATCCGAAACTATCTGACCGCGAACACGCTCGCTCGTGGTAATTACATGGATACTGACGAATTAGTGCACTAGCATGGCATTTAAAACGAGCTTTTTGAATAAAAACAAGCGCTGTGGATATAGCGCAAGCTTTTGGAAAAATCAAGCACAGTAGAGTAATATTGCTGCTATTTGAGGTCTCTTTTCAACCGTGGATGTTTTCCGCATGATGAATGGCATCAACTCCAATGTACAAATGGACTCAAGTCATCCGGAACTAACTTTATAAGCTTTAAACCATACTACTGCAAACTGCAAATTTATCGACATTTCCGCAATAAAAATTACAAAATCATACCGCAGGACCTATTGTTTTTAGCCAACAAATTAACAGTCTATTTACGGCACTGTAAATGTGTCGTGTAAACCCGACAAGTGATTGGAACGAGGAAAATGCTAATGAGCACTGAAATAGAAAGCTTTTTAGCCGCACGAACAAAGTCAGCGCCGACAGAAACAACGCTACCGTGCCCATGTTGCCGCTACTGTGCGTTGACAAACATCGATCAGCTGTAGATCAACGATTTAATGATATTTATACTATGATGACGCGTTGGATAAACATTACTCCCATTATTTTTATGTGGATGTCGTAAAACGAATCCATAGCCCAATAAAGAAGGGTCCACTGCATACATTTTTAGATGTAAACTCTACCACCGATCGTTCAAGGATTTATCTTAGTTGGAGGTGCTAACAAGATGACTAGGCGGAGGGCTGCGAGTAGCGCTTTTCCCCCCACATTCTCCGAGTGCTGTAGTTACAAGGTAAATAATGGTCTCGTGTTTCCAATACACAAATCGTTGGTACAAATTATTGAAATTATTCAAATACCCGGCGGCCGCGCGCCATTGGCGGCGACCTGATTCCGTCGCTATATTAAACGCGGCGGCGATGTCAAAATATTTTCTTTGACACCGACTCGTCGCGATACAAATCTTTGAACGATTCCGTCCGACAATTGATGAAACATCAAAAGAGCCATTGTTGTATTTGTATGACGCACGGTTTTTAGATGGGAGAAATAATCAATTTAAAAATATACTTTAAGGTGACATTATTTTTGTTATTATTTTTCACAGTTACGCACCATGACGTTCGTTTTGTAGGTAGATGTGTGCTACAGTACACCCAACTTTTCACCAATGGTATTTGGTCCCAATGAAACAGGGAGGCATCCTATTACGTTCATCCCCTCCCCCATCGTGCGAGATGGATTTGGTTAGGAGTAAGAAAACGGCAATATCACCTACATCTTTTATTTTCCAAAGAGGTATGTAGAAGCATTATGACAATCATGACAGTGCCCGGGTTCGATTCCCTTGTCTAGATTACGAAATCGTATATTGAATTCAATAGTCTTCAAGTGTGAGCTGTAAATGGCAATATTATAAACAATATTACATTCGGACCTCATACAACAATGAAATTTGGGTATATTCATCTCTGCCCACCCCTTCAAGAATTAAAGGTGCGATGTTACATGTCATAGGTCAATGTAATGGCGTAGAGCTAGAAACGTAATTACAACATAACGAGACACAAGAGAATTCGTGTTCCAAGGATGCTGCCTCTGAAATGAGACTAGTAGATAACTGTATAGAGGTAACTGTTCAAATAATGACTGTATCTATGATTCTCGGTTAAAGTTACATAAAAATATTCTCATCAAGCTACAATACCCTGCTAAATAAATAATAAGAATAAATATTGCCAGACTAACACACAACTAAACAGCGCTTGCACTTTATTTATTTATTTATTTGGTTTACCAGCGTTTATATACATTACTACATTCATAATACACATTCAGATAAGCTTAGAACTAAATGTAATAAACAATTAAAGGTAAACACCACTTGTACCACTAGCTTTGATTACATAGTATCAAGGTTATAAATATGCAGAAAGAAACATGAAGTGATATGATATAAAGGAGCAATACTACAAAAAACTAAATAATAGAAAGTCTACTAAAAACTAAAAGATAAACAAAAACAAATTCAAATACAGAAACTAGTTACTACGTACTAATGCATTGCATATTATATAACGGAGCTTATCGGGTGAGTCGAAATGTATGTTTACCAGGTCACTATATTGGTTAACTAATTTACATAGCCTTGAAACAGGAGAATTAGAGCCGAAAACCGTTTTACGAAGAGGTGGACTGAAAGGAGTTATTCTATTTCGAGGGTATCTACCAGGAACGCGCAAGTTAAACATTCCCAATAATTGAGAACAATCAATGTTTGTGTTAAAAATATTAGATACAAAAGCGAGCTCCAATATTGTTCTGCGATTAGCCAATGTGCTCATGCTAAAATATGCTAATTGTTTATGATACGAATTTAGTTGCTTTTTTGAGATGCCTTGCTTAGAATATACTAAATGCCACATAAATCGCTTTTGTATCCGTTCTAGGCGGAGAGAATGAGTAGCATAGTGAGGTCTCCATACCACTGAGCCATATTCCAAGATACTACGTACAAGACTATTGTAAAGTATAATTTTTGTTTTACTGTCGAAGAACCCTTTAGAATTTCTTAGAACAAATCCCAGCATTTTAGACGCGCGCTTGGTAATACTTTCTATATGTGGTATAAAAGTCAGTTTCTTATCAAATACAATACCCAAATCTCTTAGCATACAATTGACGGGGGATGAGCCCAGTGGCACCCAGACCGGGGCTGATCGCGAAAAGGCTTCTGAAATAACCCCCTCCCCCTCCGGAAGTACCGACTCAGTTAACCAGCAAGTCTGTATAAGAATATTTCTCTTCCATGAAAGTATCCTCACAACATGCTCAGCATATTCCCGAACCCCGAAGTTAATTTAACTTCCAGAACAACAAAGACCGCGGCGCTCGTCACAGATCCGTAAACAGAATCCTTTCGCGGCGGCTGGCGATGTGGATTTTGGTTCGACACGGAAAAAATAATGGTCAAGTTTGAGCCCTCAGGCACGGCAGGGATCCGACACTTGTTTTATACCTCTGAGGGATATTTTCTTTCATCTAGCAGTGAGAAAGGAAAATGATTGCCTCTTTCGGCAGAATACTGAATGCTACTCATTTTAAAAAAAAACGATTAGGTGTTTGAGACGATGTTATGTTTTGTTTTTGTATGGGTCAAATTACACAAGCCTTACATTTGAGTTGCGTTTCAGTTTTCAGAAGTTCCTCTGTCATCTGGGGTATAAAGATGTTAAGTTTATTACTTATGTAAATAGATGAAATTATCTTATACTATTATTGAAAAAACATTAAAATGCACAAAGAAAGTCATAATCTTGCACGATGCAAGTAACCTTATAAATAAATATCGCCAGCGCAAACCCACAAATAGTACGGTCCCAAACTTATCAAAGCAAGGTTCTTCATTTAGTATCCACCACACGGTACCCTAAATATCGGGGTGAAAAGTTTGTAAGTCTCGGATGGTTCGGCAAAAATTAATGATTAATGTTCGGTGACATCCTGAATAATTATACTTCGCAACTCGGCGCCCGCGCCTGCCCGCGCCTGCCCGCGCTCTGGTATGCGCGCAAATAGTTATCTGGAGCGTTGGAAAGTTTTGTTACCAAAAATAACGCTTTTGTTCAGATATACACAACATTACAACAGATATTCAAAAGGAGCGCCATCTGACCTCCGGAACCCTACTAGTGGGACTACCTGTACCAGATCCAAGGGGTGGATCATTTTCAGATTTTAACAAGGATCTGACTGCCTGTAACGAGTTCCGAAAGGTGTTAGCAAGAAAACCGAAACCGGATGCCAGTTGTTATAATGTCAATGTCCTTGTTTGCGGTGGCTTTGTGGAGCGGGTCACCCTCTTCCCTCTATTATGGTTGAGGAGAGTGATGCCGCTTTTCAAGTCATGCTCGTGCGCGGGCGCTGCTTGCGGGGATTGGTCCACTCACTTTCCTGTTAACAACATTGTCGTTAAATACTATTTATTTACTTAGCATGGAAGGCATCACACCAAAGCAATTATCATATTATCCACCCCTGTTTTATCAATTATTATTTTGGTTCGTAAACGTTTAATTTGATGTAAGTATGAGTAGGTATGCACATCACACTAAACTAGCATTCTCATTTTATTTACATTATTACATATATGATTATTATTTACTATTAGCTATTTAGTGACAATGGTGTTGCCTGCTCATATTATTTTTTATGCTGTTCCTGAGAATGTACACCATCTTTCATTCATTGAAAAGAGTAACCATTGAGTTTCTTGCCGGCTCTTCTCAGTGGAAGCAGCATTCCGAACCGGTGGTAGATTCTGACTATTCATAAATGTTTTGTTGGCTTACATGAATAAAAACAATTTTGATTTTTTTCGATTTTTTGAATTTGAATATAATTTGTCCAAGACCGCATCCAAGGTCTGACCGAGTCAACGTGGCTTAGCGCGATAATCTAACTCAAAACTCAAAATCTTAATTGTTTTTATTCACATAAGCCAACAAAGCATTTATGAATAGTCAGAATATACCACCGATTCGGAATGCTGCTTCCAGTGAAAAGTTCCGGCAAGAAACTCAATGGTTACTCTTTTCAATGAATTAAAGATGGTGTACATTCTCAGGAACAGCAACAAAAATATGAGCAGGCAACACCATTGTCACTAAATAAGTAATCTATACAAATAAATAAAATTGGAGTGTCTGTTTGTAATATCAAAATAACACCTTTTCACTTAATGCATATGAAAGTACATACGACACCTATAGCAAAAACGCGAATTAATTTTTTTTTGTCGGTCTGTCTGTCTGTCTGTGTGTTTGTTCCGGGTAATCTCCGAAACGGCTGGACCGATTTTGACGGGACTTTCACTGGCAGATAGCTGATGTTATAAGGAGTAACTTAAACTACTTTAATTTTAGAAAAATCTATACAAATAAATAAAATTGGAGTGTCTGTTTGTAATATCAAAATAACACCTTTTCACTAAATGCATATGAAAGTACATACGACACCTATAGCAAAAACGCGATTTAAAAAATTTTTGTCTGTCTGTCTGTCTGTCTGTCTGTGTGTTTGTTCCGGGTAATCTCCGAAACGGCTGGACCGATTTTGACGGGACTTTCACTGGCAGATAGCTGATGTTATAAAGAGTAACTTAGGCTACTTTAATTTTAGAAAAATCTATACAAATAAATAAAATTGGAGTGTCTGTTTGTAATATCAAAATAACACCTTTTCACTAAATGCATATGAAAGTACATACGACACCTATAGCAAAAACGCGATTTAAAAAATTTTTGTCTGTCTGTCTGTCTGTCTGTCTGTGTGTTTGTTCCGGGTAATCTCCGAAACGGCTGGACCGATTTTGACGGGACTTTCACTGGCAGATAGCTGATGTTATAAGGAGTAACTTAAACTACTTTAATTTTAGAAAAATCTATACAAATAAATAAAATTGGAGTGTCTGTTTGTAATATCAAAATAACACCTTTTCACTAAATGCATATGAAAGTACATACGACACCTATAGCAAAAACGCGATTTAAAAATTTTTTGTCTGTCTGTCTGTCTGTCTGTCTGTGTGTTTGTTCCGGGTAATCTCCGAAACGGCTGGACCGATTTTGACGGGACTTTCACTGGCAGATAGCTGATGTTATAAGGAGTAACTTAGGCTACTTTAATTTTAGAAAAATCTATACAAATAAATAAAATTGGAGTGTCTGTTTGTAATATCAAAATAACACCTTTTCACTAAATGCATATGAAAGTACATACGACACCTATAGCAAAAACGCGATTTAAAAAATTTTTGTCTGTCTGTCTGTCTGTCTGTGTGTTTGTTCCGGGTAATCTCCGAAACGGCTGGACCGATTTTGACGGGACTTTCACTGGCAGATAGCTGATGTTATAAGGAGTAACTTAGGCTACTTTAATTTTAGAAAAATCTATACAAATAAATAAAATTGGAGTGTCTGTTTGTAATATCAAAATAACACCTTTTCACTAAATGCATATGAAAGTACATACGACACCTATAGCAAAAACGCGATTTAAAAAAATTTTGTCTGTCTGTCTGTCTGTCTGTCTATCTGTCTGTCTGTGTGTTTGTTCCGGGTAATCCCCGAAACGGCTGGACCGATTTTGACGGGACTTTCACTGGCAGATAGCTGATGTTATAAGAAGTAACTTAGGCTACTTTAATTTTAGAAAAACAATTAGGGTTCCGCGTAAAAAAATAAAAACACATGAAATCAAAGAGTATCTCCGAAACGGGTGGACCGATTTTGACGGGACTTTTACTGGTAGATAGCTGATGTTATAAGCAGTAACTTAGGCTACTTTTATTATAGAAAAACAAAATTCAAAAATGGGTCTTGTCGCGCGGGCTCAGATAGCGGGAGCGGGCTTTTTTGTTAAGTTAGAATTCCACACGGACGAAGTCGCGGGCTCAGCTAGTAGTAAATAATAATCAAATCTCACTCAGATTTAGGTATTTAAATAAAATGTGAAAGCTAGTTTACCTACTCATACTTACATCAAATTAAACGTATACAAACCAAAATAATAATTAATAAAACAGAGGTGGATATGAAGATAATTGCTTTGGTGTGATGCCTTCCAAACAACTATCTCTATCAACTAGGCCACGAAAACAATGTCAGAAACAAGAACTTTTATAACAACCCGAAAATACATTTCAATGCTCACCCAACTAATCCATGAACAAAATTAGTTAGCTAGTTTAACAGCAAGTTAACACAAAATATATCAGCATCGACAGGCTGATGGCTGGTAAACATTATGCTAATATAATTCATAATGTAACCCGGCATGGCACCCGCGCCGCGCGCCGCGCGCCGCGCGCTGGAGCCACGATCTCCTGAACGATAACTGTTTGATCACAACATAACGTGATTTATATCAACGCATTTTGGCAAATCGAACATAAAGTAGGCAGCCATTATCATAATATCTATGACACTCAGTACAGGCATCTGCCTGGGTTCTATCTAGAACCCTGAAAAAATCTACTTAACTCGGATGAACAAACAGTGATAGGTAAGTTGGTATCTAGAACTAGATTTCAATAATTATTAGGACATTACTTGTGAAATATTAGACATCGTGTGGAAGTTTGCACGTCTTTCCAAGAGACGTGTGAAGTTCGCCAACCTGCGCTTGGCTAACGTGGTGAACTATGACCAGAATCCCTTTCTCATTGAGGCGGTGTATGCTACCGGGTATAGCAAGCGAGCCTATAGCCTTTAGGTATAAAGGCGATAGGTTCGCTTGCTATTACATCGGGTCTAATATACCATCGGTGAAATATGGATCCTCAGCAATGCACCTCTGCCAACCCTTGGGCTTTCCAAGGCGGGATGAGAACATCGCTAATGAGCCCAATCAGGGCACTGGCCAACCCCAATACGAAAATTGACAATACGTTTAGGAAGAAAAAGAAGGACAATGTCGTATCTATAGCTATTGTTATAAAAGTTTCGGGCTACAGACATTTTTCTACGCCATTGCCTAGAGAAGACATTCATCTATCAATCAATTTTGATGTCCTAGCCTGATATTTTCTTATAGCACCACCATCGCAATATCTTCCACAACATTTTGTTTATTTCTGAATATCGAAACTTTTCTCATAAATATTGATACACAAACACTAATCGGATGGCCCTGAATTAAGCAACGCTTGTTGACAGAGACCTATTACAATACCATGGAAATCAGTAAGATCTACGGCTGCAAAACTAGTCCGCATACGAGTTTACTAGCTTTGGAAATTGCTAGAGTACCAGTTTACCACTATCTGCTTACTGAATATAGGTAAACCTGTATCTGGTGGAAACAGTGTAAGTATTATACGTTGGTTTTTTGTAAGAGTATGGTCGACAAGCTGTGATAGCCGATTGGTTAAAGCACGACTCTTGCGAGCACCAGGTCTTGGGTTCAAACCCCGGCGCGCACCTCTGGATTTTTCGAAATCTATGTGCGAATTATAATTTCTATATGATTATCACTTGCTTACGGTGAAGGAAAACATCGTGAGGAAACCTGCATGTCTTAGAGGAACTAACCAATTTTCGAAAGACTTGTGAAATCCGCCAACCCGCACTGGGCCAGCGTGGTGGATTATGGCCTGAATCCACCTCGTGTTGAGGGGAGGCCCGATAATTATTATGGTCGACCATTATAGGCGAGCGCCAACAACATTGCCGCTCTCATCTCAAATCTGAGAACGGTCTTGAGTACGCGTTTGGCATGTCATTTTGTACTGGCATGTCATTAGAATGACATTTCCAAGATCGCTCTCAGACTTGAGATCGATTTATGGATCTCACAGACTAATAGGTAGCCAAATAAACACAACAAAAAATTTGTGTTTTGGGACTATAATAAGTTTAACAGTCAAATGTAAATTGAAACGGAAACAAAATAAACTCTAATATATATATACCTGTTTAGGTACAAACATACACCTCTGCCTATTTCTTGAGTAATTACAGGCGTGATGGCAGGCAATTTGCTTTTTGTTGAGCATGTGAAAAAATACATACCACCGTAGGTAGTAGGTAGATTATTATCTAATTATAATTACCTTTAATCGCGTCGAATCACAACTCCCTACCCATTGTGGGAACTCGAAGATAAGATTTTTAGATGATTATAATAAAGGCGTGACCTTAACCATGACTATTACATATAACTATATTTCAACTGTTTTATTGCTAAATGTATAATAATTATTCTATTAGGTACTTGAGTAGTTTCAATAAAGCATTGACATAAACATATATACATAACATAAATAAATAAATAAATTAATATATCGATTCCATGGCTTTTCTATCACAACCGAAATATCGACACTACGATAAAAGAAAATAATTTGATAGCATGCATGTAGGCCACCTTCATATTTTGACGGCATTATTGAAAACTACCCTCATCAATTTATTATTGAAAACGAGAGAGTAAGTTATATTCTGATATGAAAATGTGAATAGTTTCCCTAAATACCATTACCTACCGTACCTAACGTTTATTAGGTACATAGTTATGTAAATACATTTATAAATAATTTATAGTAACCTCTCTTACGAAGCTAATTATTTAATTTGCGATTCCCTTTCGTAACGCGGGTAATCAATCTGCTCCGAACCGACGATTTAGACACGGCTGTTTAGACGAATTTGATGAATGTGCCCAAAAAAATAATAGGCCGACACAGCGAGCATCATCAATCTAATCTACCTAAACATTAGCCGAGAATATTTCGTTATTTCGGACGAATCCGGGACGACCGACATGAAATAATATAAATCATTCAAAATAGCTTACAGACTTGCGCTTACCGGGAGGGAAAAATCACAAAAATTACACTTTCTTCGAATGTCACACACAAATCCACACAATTATTTTATATCACATGTCACACACAATCGTATCCCGCGTTGTGATATATTTTTTTAAATGCGTGCACAAGGCAGGGTTTATGAATCCGGGAACGAAAACATTCGCCGCGTTCGGTCGTTCGAATGGGCGCGGGGCGTGCGCTCCGCGAGGGGCCAACACCGATACTGACGAGGCCAGGGCTTGCTTGCAGGGTGGCTCCTGGGTGTGTGGCGTCGTGTATACACGGGGGTGGGTTTGTAGGTGTATGGGTGCTCTTCAGGTCACCAGAATTCGGTGAAGACAAGCTTTGTGCCCTATTTCGAGTGACTCTTTCAGGACGCCACAATATTGCAGTTTAATGTACATTGCTATTTTCACCATAAATGGTTTGTAACCTCTACTGAACCGATGGTAGACCTGTGTAGATTTTGAGAGGCAGAAGTCATAGAACATCGAAAAATACCAATCCTTTCAACTAAGCAACGCTTATAGATAGCAAACAATGGACTGGGGGCGATCCCAGTGTCACTCTAGCTATAAAAAGCAATTTCCGAAATTATCCCCAACGGGAACCGAGTCTACAACTACCCGGTACAGTGCGCCGACTGGCTTACGGTCAAACATTCAACGTCCAATAAAACTGAGACAGATTTCACCCCCAGGACTCCTATAGGTACATTTCAAAACACAAATTAAGGCAGCTACAACAAATAAACAACAGATCCTTGCCGCAGCTAAGTGCCATGAACGGACAAAATATTACACTAAAGTGAATTTGCGTTTTTCCAACGAATTAGAATTAGAATTGTTCTGCAAGCATTCAGTTTAATTACATGGATTCCTCTCGCGCTCAGAATGAGTAGTGGGTTAGGATCGAGCTTAAATATTTGCGGTTTTACATTAGCGAGCCTTTTGTTCTCATTCTGGGCTTTGTGGTGGGACTTTTGAGCTTATAACATAAAATATAATGATGAGAGATAGTAATTACGAGGTGGTAATAGTAACTACAAGTCCGTTGATCATATTTTCTGTAGTAGTCATAATTTTACAGTGCTAACATGAAAATAAAGTGACAAACGATGTCGCTCCGTTTTTAATGTAGACTCATTTCTCTTATTTTTAATTGAGGTAGGCGCGGTCTTCACAGTGGACAATTGAGTTTATAATGCCGATATGGAATTTTAATGTTATTGCTAACTTCATTTTTTCCTAATCAAGTAATATTTCAACAACACAAGCGTGAACTAGTCTCCGATTATTCCATTTATTCCATCCGACCCTTTACAGAGCCGTCGGGTGGGCGGTCCCTTTGTACATAGTTGTTGAATTAACTTTTGATCAGTGATCGAACTCGTAATTGACTTTGGGAATCCAAGATAGTTTTAAGTGGATGTAATATTTATTTTGCTGTCATTTTTTGACCGTATTCCTTTTTAAGAGACGACGCAAAGGTATCTAATAAGTGTTATTCCTTTTTCAATCCCCCTAGTAGACTATTTTATAGGTAGTCTTTCATTACCTAGATGAAAAAGCTGTTATCAGTGGAGACGGTAACACCAATCCCAGTTCTTTTATAGACAAATAACATCGATATTGGCTCAGCCAAATAACTTTAATAGCGGTAGGATGAAGCTGTATAAATTTGACTACAGCGTATATACGGGCTGCCTCGCCCGGGGCGGTACCACCCTCTCACAGGAGATCGACTTAAAGTAGCTATTACAGCTGTGTTACGTACGATGAGTGAGAGGGCCGGAAGCCCAACTACCTGCACCTACCCCTCCAACTGTCCCACTATCTATAGGCTACGGTAACTGCTTAACATCAGGCGGGTCGTACGCTGGCTTGGCGACATTGTTATACATTAAAAAAATAGAATGTGGGCTCAATGCTGGGCAATAGGTCTCCCCCAGTGACTTCCACACGTAGCGGCCCACCGCGAGCCGCGCCGCGTGTGTCGCCGTCAACCCCCCTTGTGAACTACGCACCGCACACTCCGGCTCGTAACCCACATTCTAGATCCTCTGTACTCCGCCCAGCTCTACAAATGTTGTGCAAACCATTCCCAATGTCCCTGATCAGCCCTTTGAAGATTAAAGTCGTAATGTTATGTAATTCTAGTTTTATGTCTAATCAGACCGCTGCGGTCTAATTCCACCCCGGGTCAGCTGGACCATATTTCGTTTGAATAATAAATAATACCACAGTTACTGCGTAGTCTACCTAGCCATATCGTTCGCCTAGGCAGACAGGCAATTTCAACCTATCAAGCTGAGAGTGGACTAGGCTAGCGGACGCTAACAAAGCGGCCTAAATGTCGGCTACCGAATTAACATAGCGCTGTTTTTGTTTCGGGCCTCACATTATATTATGTCACGGCTGTCTAAGCAATAGTAGTAGAGCAACAAGCCCCTATATATAGGATGCCTGGATTTTTAGACCATAGCATAATGAATGCACAGTTTTTCAACCCACTTCAAAAAGGAAGAGGTTCTCAATTCGTGTGTATTTTTTTTAATGTTTGTTACCTCAGAACACCGTCATTTATAAACCGATTTGAAAAATTCTTTTTTCATTAGAAAGGATGGTCCTCCAGATTGGTCCCATTAAAATTTAATCAAAATCGGTTCAGTAGTTTGTCATTTAAATCAAAATTACTGCAAAAAGTACATCATTCAAGTAAACGAAATTGCGTAATTTGCTTTCCTGTGACATTTAATGGATTCAGGTTGGTGCTGAATAACATCTGACCCCTCTAATACCAGAATAGACCGGTTGTCATGGTAACGGCTTTGAGAAAAATGACCACTGATCGTACGATACACTTGTCTTCGTCTACAAGTCAAGTGCCGTGATGCGGCAGGGGTGTCAAGTGACACTCTCCATAGCATCACGACACTTTCATCACAACGATTTATAGTGGCGCTGCGATGACTCCGACATAGTTCTGGCACGTACTGACTGATAGGTGGACATAGAAGAGTATTGACTTTCAAGCCCCGACCGCAATACGCATGCCATTAACATGTGACTTGTGGTTGATGGTACAACACCTTACGCACCCGTTCGTTCGCTTGTCTGTACACAGCTTAATAAGCGTAACCTATTTTCCTATTATAAATGAGTAAAAACTTTAAAACGAAGAGTTAACGAGTTTTATTAATTTTCAGTTTAGTATAAAATATTAAACGGTATAGTTTAGCCTCCACTAACCCAATACGTTTTCTAGTATCACGACGATCTTGTGAGTCTTAGATTCGATTCCTAGCTCGGACACCTTTTGTAATACTATTGTTAAATTCAAGTACACTAGGTGGGCTCATGTCAATAGTTTATGGCAGGAAAGAGGATTGAACCCGGAACCCTTGGTATGGAACGAGGGTGGCTGCTTTAACCACTAGGCGATTTGTTTTTATATGAATGAAAATACCATCGTCGTAATAAGGCTGTACACCTGCTTACCTCTGTGAGGAACACCGGCGTGATTATACAGTATTTTAAAAAGGGTACCCTTAAGTGCACCTATAAATTAGGGATAACAGCCCGGTCTGACGTCATTCGGCACTAAACCACGTCTTAACGAACACCTCAATTAGTGCTAGCCCCTCGTTAATAGCCCTTATAGCCCTCTACCCCGCCCTCAGCGAATATTATAAGGTCAACATTGATTTACTCAATGAACATTCGTTAAATAAACTCTGAGGATAAAATAATACAGGCTGGAGCGCCAGAACTATAGCCTGGGCCATATCTCTCTCGATACGATTACATTTTACGTTTCAAACTCAACCTCAAAATTGTTTTTATACATGTTAGCCAACAAAGCATTTATGAATAGTCAGAATCTACCGCCGGTTTGGAATGCTGCCTCTACTGAGAACATCCGGCAAGAAATGGATACTCTTTTCTATGAAAAAAAGATGGTGTACATTCTCAGGAACAGCAACAGAATATGAGCAGGTAACACCATTGTCACTAAATAAGTAAGTAAGTAAAGTTTGATTCACATGCAAAAGCATCAGTATAACGCTACAAAAGCTGAGTTTATCTCTGTAACCGCCGGGACATCGAACACAGGGCGTACAAATGGATCTGCCAATCACACCGACCGCCGGCTGACGTGGCCGCCGCGGCCGACGTCCGTTCACTGGCGTACAACCACGTCGTTACACCATAGACACAACATTATACGGTCACTTTAAGACTTAAGGCATAAGTGATGAAAATAATGAAAACAGCTGTAATGTCCATGCCAGATTATAAATAGGTACATAATTCTCACGATACCTTCGATACTGACTTGATATGTATTGTGGTACTCCTTGTGTCCTGGCTCAGTCAGCGGCTATGCAGGCGTTGATAAAGAAATGCTAGTAGAACATTTACCTACGTCATTATGATGACTTGCCCAAATGATGTCAATGGCGACTAACCTATTAATACTACTGAATCGATTCAAGCTCGAGAGGCCCGAGGCCGTGTTTTCGAATCCAAACAGAAGACACTGTGGACATTGTGTGCACTCAATAATGCACAAAATGAATTTTCTTCACGAATTAGAAAATAGAAAGTTATGTTATCGACAGCTAATATCAAGAATATGAAATGTGAACACCGCTGAGAGCTCACGTACATACTCCGTTAAAAAGTGAGTCTTGTGAAGTTATTTTGTAATTTAATAGTAAGTGAAATGTTACTTTATAATCTATTGAATTATTAATGCTCAGTGCAATCACCAGTCCAGTGTCTCCGTCAAATTGTATTAGATAGGTATGTCTTCGCTATGTATTACCAATCTAACAGGTACTAAAGTGTTCACTGAAATTAATCCTGAATACGTATATAGAATTTAATAATCAACACCAGCACTATGGAATTAGCAAATAGAATTGAATTTACGAGCGAGCTCCCGTGAGATGCAGCCTGCATATTGTACGAGCTAGACTCTAGTCTAGTTTAGTTAAGTCCAGTTTCTGAATAAACATTGTTCTTCCTTATTGTTTTCTTATATTTACGCGAATACTACACATTGAAATAAAACTATTTTTCGGATTTTATCGCGTTTATTAACTTCCGCTGCGTCCTATTGTAAGTCAGATTGACACACCAACATACAGTCTGGCCCAGCACGTAGCGAAGGTGCTCTCACTACTAAGAGGACACACAAGAGCACGTACAAAGGATTCATACCATTTTGTCAGTGAGATTAAACATCTACATCTTGCTGACAATGAAACTATGGTCAGTTTTGATGTTCAGTCTTTGTTTACCTCTCTACCTGTAGCAGACTGCATCACTATAGTATCAAAGAAGCTAGCAGAGAACAACATGCCGGAGGAATATGCTGAACTTTTAAGACATTGCCTCACATCCGGGTATCTGTTGTGGAATGAACAGTTCTACAAGCAAGTAGATGGTGTAGCGATGGGCTCCCCTGATTCTCCTGTTGTCGCCGATATATTCATGGAAGACTTCGAGGAGACAGCCCTTCGCACTTCACCTGTGACCCCAAGATTCTACAAGCGGTACGTAGACGATACTTTCACAATATTACCATCTGACAAAATAACAGCATTTCTCGACCATCTTAACTCCATACACTCTAAAATCAAATTTACAATGGAGTTAGAGGCCAACAACACTCTAGCATTCTTAGATGTTTTAGTAATCCGAAATCCTGATAACACCTTAGGCCACACAGTGTATAGAAAAAAGACCCATACTGATAGGTACTTAAACGGTGATTCTCACCACCATCCAACGCAGTTAGCTACCGTGGGTAAATCTTTGTTTCAGAGAGCACAAGGGATCTGTGATGAGCAACACCTGGCTGCCGAGATCCATCATGTCAAGCAAGTATTGCATGACAACAAGCTTCGGATCCCCCGCCGCCATCACAGTGACCGAGTGAAACCAGCCACAGTCGAGCGTCTACCTGCTGTACTACCATATATAAGAGGTGTCACAGACAAGATTGGCTACATCTTGAAACGTGCTTCAATCAAAACTTATTTCAAGCCACCAAAGAAGATTAGTCAGTTCTTACCACCTGTCAAGTGTCACATTCCTCTACAAGATGCAGGGGTATACAAACTCGACTGTGAATGTGGGCTCTCCTACATAGGGCAAACTAAAAGATCAGTAAAAACCCGCGTAAAAGAACATATAGCTGACGTGAAACACCGGCGCTCCACGAAGTCTGCAATCTGTGAACATGTACAGGACCGCACCCGCCATTATATCAGATTTGATAGACCACAGATCCTCGCAAAAGAACACCGATTCCGACCAAGGATGATACGTGAGGCCATTGAAATTAAAAAACATCCTAATTTCAATAGGGAAGATGGCTGGGTGCTACCACCAACTTGGGATCCAGTAATTAATATAATTAAATCCAAAACCAAGTGTACCATTGCAAGACCTCGAGACACTGTGAGCATTTTCTGCGTGGATCGGACCGCAAACAACAACTAAATATGAGGGTACCCAGTTACTAACTACAACATCAGGACGTCTAACACCTCAGTCCCCCCGTGACCATGGCTGCTGTAAAGCAACCGAAACGTCGGGAACATAAAGTTAATAAACGCGATAAAATCCGAAAAATAGTTTTATTTCAATTGTTCTTCCTTGCTTGTTATTATGAGGTCAGAAGGCTTCTGCAATGGTTTACTTTGTCGTGTCGAAAATAACGTGTGTTTTGTCTTATTGATGAACGCATTAGATGATCGCTGGTCGAGATAGAATACTCGTACACTACTGTAGAATGGTTTCCTAGAGCATATTAAACTTATCGAGCGACCATGAGCAAACGGAATTGACAATGTTTGATATACACCCGGGTGTATAAACGTAGGCTTGTTCTAGCGGTTTAAGCCTAATCGAATTGGCGTATCCTACGATTCAAAATTGAGCATATCTCATTCATTTCATGGTCAACTCGATGAAATCGTGTAGTGTGGATTTATTAATTCCTTTTGGTTTATTAACGGATACTACGACCGCCTTCCTTCCGAAACAACACTGATGGAAGCGTAGCCTAAGTGGACTTGTGAGATTTGTCTCCCGACTGCCATGAAGATTGTCAGGAGAGTCAGCATATACCTAACTGTCTTTAGAACGCTGTCTTCTGAACTAGGCAGGAGAGTCCGCGGTGCCGGGACCTCATGACCGGCGGCGGTCCTAACAATCATTAGATTAGGCTTTTTATAAAAGCGACTTTTTTATAAAACTTTTGAACACTAAGTGGGAAAGAGACAGACATAGTCACATTTCACCTCATGCACCTGACATCACAACAGGTGGCGTGGGACCGTTAAACTTCGACCACAGTGTAAATAACTACTGTATAAAATAGTTGTCATACTGCGTATTTTAATGCAAGGTCTAAGATAATTCCTATGTGTAGTGTGTAGTAGGTATAGAACAGATGTAAATCGTCAGGCCACAGAATAAAAAACTTTCGTATTGTGGTATTGTCACACCGACACTTTTATATCAGAAATAAAGGTGATGTATTTAATCCGTGGTACGTTATATGTATGTGTGAGTGGCGGCAGATGTGAGGCGCGTGCGCTGAAGTGTGAAGACAGAAAAAAGCGCGCGTTTTTTATCGTTTGATTTTGATGACCGGATGGCTGACGGTTTGTGGATGCAACCATTGGGGCTTTTGATCTATCGCTTCTAATGTATGTCAGGGTCACTTATTTTGCTAGTTCAACTATGAGTTACTATTAAAGAAAAAATATGAAAAGACAATGCTCTCGTACCCCTAAAACAAGCCAAGTGATTTGAATTTTAAGTAGAAAAGTATACTGAGATAAAAATGCCTAGATCAATATTGCGATCTATAAAAATCTGCCTATGTCTCAAACCACATCCTTAGTTCCAAACTAAGCAATGCGTGCTAGTGATGTACCTTCGGAGCCAATCCCAGAATAATATCACTGGCACAAAGTATATCATAAAGGAACCGCTACGCTACCACCTACCACTTTGTCCACTGACCCCAGCTGTCTCTACCACCCACTTGTGGTCGTCACATTGAACAGATTATTGTGAACATAACGCCCCTTGACATTATTGGCATCCACACAGGCGTCTCCATGCAGTGGACCAACAAACAACAGGAAATAATTAAAAGGAACCAGTCCGTTGTAGTAACTTGCAACAGTTTAATTCAGTATCGCATTCCCTTGAGGCGTTCCTATATACGAGTATATGAATATTAAAACGAACCGCGGTTTATATTCATTAGACCGTGACTCCACTATTCACAGATAAACATAAATATTTTTATGTGCAAAAAGTGTCGTCTCCCGCTGAAATTTTGACATATAAAATTCGAGGCCTCCGGTAATGTTATTGCTCGAGACAGTCAGAAGCCTGCACATAATAACGGTAACAGAACCCTAGCCCTAGGGCTAGGGTTACTAAGGGTTACCAAGTGTTACTTACAATAACTTGGTACCGACAATATTTTCACTGTGCAGTTATTACAGTTATTACTGCATAAAATAATTGATAGGTAAGTAATTAAATACCTTTAACCCAACCAAACAAATATTTACGTACAATATAATATTGATGCGTTAATGGCGTGTGAGTATAAAATATCTCTTTAGGGGCTGACTTATATTGTGCAATATGCAATAATATACGAGAGCCTAGTCCCGCCACACACTCCCACCACTGTTACTCCTGTAAGCCAGGAACCACAATTGTGTTCAAAGATGCCAAAAATATCCAAAATTGTCTTGCAATAATAAGTTAACTCCCTCAAGTTTTCGTCAATTAATTGCGGAATATTGAATACGAACGCAGGTTCTCAAGTGGTGTACCGCCACAGGTAGTCTGGTCGATCGAACATTTCTCAACGATCTCTATATTTATGCTATATGTTTTAGAAACCGACCACAATAACGTTACTGAAGAGGTTTTCGTGCAGCCTGTGATACAGGAACTGTACCAACCCGAGTGGGCGCATCATCTACATTTCCTCCGTTATATTATTACGTCCGTCACTGTCACGGGACATAAAAATTCGTACCGTGACAACGCAAGCCCGCGATGGATCATAGTAAGCTCCGTAGTGTTGCCAGAACACAGCACATTTTCCAAATTTACATAAATTATTATTATTATTCAAAATATTATTTTCCAAACCTTATCATAAAAATTGAAGGAGTTTTCAATGTAAAATTGGGTCACAGAAAAGGATCATCTAAGTATACTTTTGACATAAATATACGTTGTAATAAAAGCGCCAATATTCCAGCGATTAAAAGGATTCGTTGACATGGTTGCGAGTTCAAATCCGACCACTAACCGATAGTTAGCTTAGCCGGAAGGGCTCACAGGACAACTATAATTAAACCCACTTTACTGACTCAACCACGCAAAGAATTTGTAATATTAAAATTCTTTGGTACCACGGCTAATGTTCGAGTCTAAGTCGGCCACCGCCGCGCCGGGTCACCAAGATACGAGCTATTATGTATGTAGTATGTGTCGTAAACCGTAATGTTATTTAAAAATAAATGGAAGCGAAACGGTATCCTATAAACTAATAAATTGATAAAATAATCTATTAATTTTCTTACCACTTCTAGTTATCCGTGGTACAGTGATCTTAATTTTTAATAACTCTATTTCTATCGAGAGTTCATGCCGTAACGATTAGTAGTGACTACTACAAAATCCCTCTAATCCATTGTTTTTTGTTAGTTTGTATAAAATCTATTTCGACCGCTGGCAACCCACACCTATGAGCTATAAACCTGCGCCCTTGAGCCGGCGTCACTCGGCGCGCGATGCTTTATGGCCGCTATAAAGCTTGTTACCGACTGAGGTCGCCACCAACTATCCGTGGTAATCTTGGCTTTGTTAGATAAATATCTGTATATTTCAAATCTATATTAAAATCCCGATGATTATTAATCCCAAGTGAGAGTGCCGAAACTCTCTCCCTTCTCCTTACCCCCCTCGTTGTCTTATGTGCCGTGTGCTAATCTCATTTCAGTTTTAAATAAAGATGATGACGTATTATTAAAGCAAATTCCCTGTAAAATGTAGCTGCAAATACTAGGGAATAATATTAGACGGAGCTATTTTATTGGCATCCAGATGGAATCGGCACAGGAAACACTAAATTATCACACATTCATCTCAAATATTCATATTTTTTTGATATATCCAACAAAATGGGCAAACACGCGGCCGACCCATCTGATGTTATGCAGTTAGCGTAGCCTATAGATGCTTGTCACATTGCCGAACTGAAGTAGAGCGGGATTGAGGATAAGTGGTACGAGATATTTACTAACCCAAGATATTTACTAACCCAAGTTTCAAGTGATTAAAATTTAATTTAATTATCCTATATTCGATGAAATCTATGGTAAAATCGTTAACTTGAAAAACAAAATAATAGCTAATTAGAATCATCTCAGTATCAAAAAGGTTTTCAATCTGATCCCCTTGTTTCTGTTAAACCCTAAGTTAACTAAACACCCGCCGGTTAATATGGTAATCGCCGCCATTAATATACATAGTTCCATTACAATATTAATACGTCACAATAGCGAAATCTTTGCTAACGATAATGACGTCATTGGCCAAGAGTCTACCGACGTGTAAAATGTTTTTGGTTCTTAGAAATAAAAATAGGTAGGTACTACTATTGAAATGTACTTACCTTAAAAACATGTCTCTATTTTTTACCCATTTCGTGCCACTCTGGGCAAAGGTCTCTCATTTCTAACTAGGATTATTACTATTACTTATTATTCTATGGATTACTGTGTTAAAGCGGCCATCTCCTAGACTTTAATAACGTTAGCTCGTTAAATTACTAGAAGAGCCGCAATATCGTCGAGTTTCACAATTAGTTATAATTCGATTCGCCGACAAAGGAAGATTTAACCTTATTCCGTTACACAACTTTTTGATTCATTTATATTTACATAAAAATTATTTTCATTGATATTTGCATAATAATTTTAATATAGGTGAGAAAATCATGGCTCTGAAGTCAAATTGATGATTATTTACATTTTCAATAGTCCAGTAACTCAGTTTTTAAATTCATAGAATAGAAAAAGTTTTTTTGTAGGGGATGCCGCTAGCCAGGTTAAACTTTATTTGCTTCTTTAAAATAGAGGGCATTGAGGCCTTTGATTTATTACATTGTATTTGATTATTTCTCCATCGCACAGATGATTAAATGTCATTAATCCTCACAGCACCTATCTCTGCGAGCCAGTTTCTTCTCGACCCACATTTCTCAAAGAAAAGATGTTGTCAGCAAAAGTGTCGTACAATGCGGCGTTATAGACTGTAGTGTCGGCGGGTGTCGGGTGCGGCGCCGCGATATCCGCTAATCCTGTCGTTTGTCGCGAGTACACTGTTACTGTCGGTTGTACTGGCGGTACTGTGCTACAACGTGGCACTTTATTTATTTCAGGATTGCGCTCAGTATGCGAGCGGGATTTAGGCCATAGTCCACCACGATATCCCAGCCCGGGTAAAGAAATTCCGACATCTTTTAACAACTGAGGCTGTTTCAGACAGGCAGGTTTCACGATGCTTTCTTCACCGTTCAGCAAGTTATAATCTTTGCAGAAAAAATATATTCGCACGTGTCATATGAATAGCCCAGAGGTGCGGGGTGTGAACCTGTATATTTTGATTCCAAAGCGTGCATTCGGCAACTGACCACCGGCAGACGGGACAAAAAATTATCCAATATTCCTTTCTAGTCCAGTGCTTCAGTGAGAGCCAGCTGCAACTCTCTGGGAACTAATTAGAACGCCTATCGGTGGCGCCGCGGGGTAAATAAAACATGAGCCGTCAAATGAACTGGCTCCTCGAGGGACGACATAAATAAACATTTAGGTGGTGCCCTTGGACACTTGGGAGCTGTAAAGTGTAGGAAATGAACTGAAGGCATACTAAGCACGAGTGGCCTTGGCCTTTTGACCTTGAAGAATTTGGTGATAAATTTAAGCTTGTTAAGATGATGGCCGATCATAATGCAGAACGGTTCCTGAATGGCGGCCACGAGCCGGAAGACGAAGTGTAGGACGGCCACAAGGTGGACCGATGACGTCACATGCGTCGCAGGGTCGCGGGGGACACGCGCGGTGAAGGCCTACACATCCGGCAGTGGCCATCTTCCAGATGATGTCATAAGATACCAATATTTAATATTCATTTTGTAGGTGCGGTTTATACCTAAATGGGTACCATTTCACGTAGAGATCAGTATTTATCCATTGCAGATAGCTCTTCTTCGTCAGGTTTACGTGTGTATTGCTCATTAGCCGCTAACGTCTACGTAAAATTTATGTGTATGGGTAATTGTAGTTATCAGTCTTACAAGGGCCTTATAAATTTGCTTTACAAATATTCAACGTAGTCTCTAGCAACTCTCGACTCTAGCGAGGGGATAAACTCAAGGTTGATTTCTCATGCTAGACGGTTGGTACCGATTACTTCAACACCACAACAAGTAGGTGGCGTGGCGTCTATAAATAAAGCCGGTCACACACGAGGCCGCGCGCCGCATCGACGGAATTAGCGCGTTTATTATTTTTAATACGCGCTGCGAATCCGAACATTGCTTATATTTTATTATTCAAATGTGCAAAAGTACCATACGTTATGGAATTATATCCAATACAGAGCAATCACATGACCAATCAATTCGGTTTATCGAATACGATAGCTCTCTGGCAACCATCGTTCTGGCTGTGCAGCCCGATCTTGATTTCATGATCCTAGCGAGGTTATTATGTACTCTTCCCTATATTTTATTTGAGTAAACGTGTTCAACCATTTGTTATTAGGCGCGTCCAGACATAGCGAGCAGCTCTGGCCGAGTCTGGCCACGTAGACATGACGGACATAACAATTCAATAAAACGTAATTCGATTTGTCGAACGTTGCTCTCTGTAGAAGCTTTCGATCATCGTCGACTCATCTCTTTATTGTCACTCGATGACCGTGGAAACAGCAAGAAATAATAATCCCCTTTATTGTATGTTTGAATGAACAGAATCAAATCAAGTCAAAAATCATTTGTTTACAGCCATTTTACAAAAAAGTACATATCTAGTTACCAGACCCCGTACTAGGATTGAACCTGTAATGATTTATCGGACTGAATGATCTATGTCTGTAAGATATTCTTAGCCAGCAATGTGTAGCGACCTTTCCTCAACCACCAATGGGAAACACATGGAGGCCGCTCGTCTGTTTGCTTTTAATATAATCTAAACATAACTCGGTCAGGCACAGTGGATTCATGGTCTAGCAACGCCTGGGTACATGCATTACTGAGTATTATGGTTTATTCCTTATGACGCGTCTCGCTTGCGTTTTAGAAAACAACGTGGACCTTTAGAAAAAGTTGCAATGTCCATCTTCAGTTCATATTAACACACTTACCTATTCACTTATTATGTTAATATTCACACTTAATTAAAATGAAGTCATCTCATTACCTTCACACGTTTTTGCACTTACCGAAAAGAAGCAAAAATGGCCAAAACAATACAGTTGTATAAAAAATAAACTCATTGTGTCACCGGCCGACCAATACCTGGGAGCATGCGCCCACGCCTCTACCTGCCTGCCGACCAATCACAGAGCGGGATTTCGAGCGTTGTGTGTTGAGCTGGTGACGCAAAGAGGCTGGGTTGGGTTGAGCTATATGAATATTGTTTTTTTTTCTGTTATAAGATCCAATGGAGGTAGGTCGTAAATTAATAGTACATTGTTACCCAAGGGGTGAAGGTTATTTTGGCCCGAGACGGGGTAGTTCGAGGGACAAAATAAGTCATTCACCCGAAGTAAACACTGTAACAAAAAACAAAATAGGCGGCAAATGGCAATCCGACCTTCATTTGACGACCGCTTGGGGCAGTGGTTCGAGCGTAGGCCGCTTGGCTCACTGCACATGGTGGTTGCGGGTTCGATTCCCGCCAGGGCAAATTTCGGAAATGGCCTTTCGTAATTTGCCCAGGTCTGGGTGTCACTGGGATCGCCCCCAGTCCATTGTACGGTACCCATAGTACAAGCTTTGCTTAGTTTGGGACCGTACAGTTGGTGTGTCTGTCTGGCGATATTTATTATTATTATTTATTATTAGTTTTTTCGAGTTGCAGAGAATTGTTCATACTTCTTTGAATTAATTATTTAGCTAATTCCTGTTTTTATTTATACTTTCCTTGTATTCGTAATGAAAATAATATATTTGTAAATATGAATTTTTATAATGAATTACAAATAAATAACCATAATTTATTTATACGCACTGATTGAAAACGAAAGTTTTCAATCAGTGCGTCCTACCCGTCATGACCTACGGAGCCGAGACGTGGACACTCACGGTAGGGCTGGTCCACCAGTTTAAGGTCGCTCAGCGAGCTATGGAGAGAGCTATGCTCGGAGTTTCTCTGAAGGATAGGATTCGCAATGAATACATCCGACAGAGAACCAAAGTTATCGACATAGCTCAAAGAATTAGCAAGCTGAAGTGGCAGTGGGCTGGCCATATCTCGCGAAGAACCGACAACCGCTGGGGTAAACGTGTTCTTGAGTGGAGACCTCGACTCGGCAAGCGTAGTGTAGGACGCCCTCCAACCAGGTGGGATGACGACCTGCGAAAGACTGCAGGCAGATGCTGGATGCGGCAAGCTGAGGACAGGGCGCTATGGCGCTCATTAGGGGAGGCCTATGTCCAGCAGTGGACAATTATAGGCTGATGATGATGATGATGATGAACCATAATTTGTAATATCCTACAATTGTATTACCAATATATTTAAAATTATTATTCTAGTATTAAAAACGATGTAAACTATCGAAGTCGGTATTATCAGGCATTTTTAATTTATTTTTAATAAATAGATTCGTAGTTGATGCCACTATAAAACAATAACAGCGTCGCGACGCCACTATGAAATAATAAGAGCGTCGCGACGCCACTATAAAATAATAACAGCGTCGCGACGCCACTATGAAATAATTAGAGCGTCGCGACGCCACTATGAAATAATTAGAGCGTCGCGACGCCACTATAAAATAATAAGAGCGTTGCGACACCACTATAAAATATTACCAGCGTCGCGACGCCACTATGAAATAATTAGAGCGTCGCGACGCCACTATAAAATAATAAGAGCGTTGCGACACCACTATAAAATATTACCAGCGTCGCGACGCCACTATGAAATAATAAGAGCGTCGCGACGCCACTATAAAATAATAAGAGCGTTGCGACACCACTATAAAATATTACCAGCGTCGCGACGCCACTATGAAATAATTAGAGCGTCGCGACGCCACTATAAAATAATAAGAGCGTTGCGACACCACTATAAAATATTACCAGCGTCGCGACGCCACTATGAAATAATAAGAGCGTCGCGACGCCACTATGAAATAATAACAGCGTCGCGACGCCACTATGAAATAATAACAGCGTCGCTACGCCACTATGAAATCGCACTTAGAGCATTCTATTACCTAATAGATCTTAATAACAGTATTTAATGTTTTAGTATTGTATGGCCACGAGTGTACACAAATCATAGGTAGTTCAGACTCTTATTAGTTCAGAAAGGGTGAACCAACACAAGTGGAATACAATATTCATATTTTTTCACAAACCTCGTAAGACACAAAGCCTCTCTGGGCACACGAGACCGCTCAAGCGTGAATTTAACGAGAGATCGTTACTTCGTCTAATAAATGTACCGGCAGGCACCTGCTGGGTAGTTCGTTTGTTCTTCACGTGACTTGATGCATGCGTAAGTCAAGAAAAGTATTACATAGGCATTAATGTGATATTCAGGTACCTAACTTTATTGTACATGTTATTGGTCTAGGAATTTTTACACTTAATATGCCGTACTACTTCAACTCCTAGATAGATACTATACTAAAGGTCTATGTTGGTCTGATTTTTTAGTTTTAATTATTATCCACTAATATTTTTTAATAGTATGACACACAGATATAACAGAAACAAATACTATTTAATTTGCATAATACCGTTAGTTATTGCAAACGTCTCTTTTAATTGTTTGTTTCAATTAACATCAGTAATAAGGCCACTTTTTATTGCCGCAACAATGTATAAAACAACATTTCAAAATGTGTCACTAACCTTTTAATTGTTTGCTCATACTTCTCTATAGGAAGGAACTTTATACGGAATGGGTGGTATTGTCTTATCGGTATACTATTTTGCGATATACGTGATATTACATTAACAATATTTTGCACTGAATCTAATTACGGTCAGTCTCTCTTCTACAACTATTGTATTTCTTAATTAACTGCTTCTTTTACATCCAATCAATTGCTCCTTATGCAATATTGCACCAACGGCAGGCCTCCGCGGCGCGGACCCCCGAGGGCCCTCAGCACACAAAGAGTCCCCAGCGATTGTCCGATATTCTCGTATTTGTATTGTTGTTTCAACTTTTCCACTGATCAAAACTTCGATGAGACCGGTCCGATGGGCTCCGAGATGAAAGGCATACACACAACGGTCCAAAGGCTCTTTACAAAGATTTTAACATTATATAAAATAACGATTGTTTTTTCTGAAAGGGGCAGGCAGAGATGTGCTGTTCACACACATTTTTGTGATGATATTGTCGATGTAAGACTGCCCTCCCCACTCTGTTGGCTGGTATTTTTTGTAAAAGACTCCATGTGTTCTCCAAAGGAAAGATTGTCTAAGAAATTCTAAGTAAGTATAGCCTCGCCCTTATTGCATCCATTCTCTAGACTGTACCTATGCAGCTAATCTAAATATAACGTATGTTAGGTGTGTTGCCTAAACTATACGACGATGATAAGAATGAGAATACAGTTAATGTAGTCAATTACAATTTGTGTATCGACAAAATCAGTACCCACCACCGTGTTAATGTATTGACTCTGCCTATTTCCCTACAGCGAACAAACTTTTCCAATTATTCACTCAAAGGTGCAGGCAGCCAGTTCCAGAGTTGTTTCTTTCAAAACTTTACATTTTGTGAACAAGTTTATTCCAAGTTTTCCTTATTTATTGGATTTACTACCTGAGCTTTTTTCTTGCATTGCGGACTTCATTTTGAACTAAAGACTATTACTGTGACATAGTAGAGTAAGTAGTTGGATGAATGAAAATGAAGTGAATTAAGTAGCTCTACCATGAAATATTTATACTTTTGCCTGAGTCGAGACACTTAATTGTGTGGAAAATTATTAGTTCCTCGGGTGACGGATTTCGCTGTACAATTTGTACTTTGTGTTAGACTAGCGAGCTGACAACTTATGATAAACCAAACTAGATATGAGTTAAAGTGTTGCCATATTACTCATGCTTTTACAGCATAACTAGATGTTTGCAAACAACAGCTACATTATTTTTGCTCCTTCTGCATCGGAATCATCAAACCGACATCAAACTATAATACGCACTGACTACCAGATCATAACAATTTTATGCAGCTTCACTAAGCTTATCTCCCTCAAATGCGGGGATGCTCTGCCATAGTAAAAGAAGATCAGTATAATAACAACTTTTTTTAATTATAACACAATTTTCGCTACTTTATACCGGTGTTGGCCAGTCACAACTAAATTTACGGTATACATATTGAACCTATTTTTAAGTTATTATTAATGTAATTTAACAATACGATTTGGGAAAAAACTAGAAATATCCAAAGTCTAAAGTTTCCAGCCTGAAAATATGCAAACGATATGATAGCGAGAAGCTGTTTTGTAATTCAAAGACAGCCTGCTTGTGAGAAGTTATCTCACTGTTCCTATTCCAATATACCTCTCGTCCTAAGAGTAATAAAAACGCTATTTTCATTGAAATTTTAATCGCCCGCGCACTGCGTGTCGGGCAGTAAAACCGCCGTAAACCGGTTCCAGTGCAGCGCCATCTATCGAGGCGCGCGCAAATTAAACGTTTATTGCCCCGTGTTAGGTACTAGGGCAATATAAGTCAAAGGAAATTTATTGAAATCAATATTGTTCGCTAGATGTTGAGAAAAAATATTAGCCTATTTGGCACCCATTTATTTCCTTCTAGCCACTTTTTGTATTGGGGTTGACATTCAATTTATTCATAAATTAAGAATGAATATGGCTTAACAGAGATCACCTTGAGTGGCGATATTCACATAAAGCAACAACCATCTGCCCTCCGAGACCCACACTACAGAACATTTCTTAGAATTGTTCGGACTGTCAAAGATGTTAGAATTACTTATATACATAAAATATTATCAGAACACGGTGCGGTCCTTAATTTACAATAATGACGACGACATATTGACGGCTCGTTACAGCACAGATGGATGCAGGCAACTATTTGCTCGCGTTGATCGACGTACAGGAGACTGTAGCCCAAACATAACCCGTGGACACCGGCCTTTGTAGTGTACATCCACCTGTCACGCTCCCTCCTCGACGTGAGCAGTGGCATGTGCCAGATATTAAAGATCTCGTGTTACATTGTTACTACATTTGTTCTCATTATAGTCTTGGCTATGTACAACATTTCGGAAATTATCTTTGCGTACATTGGCTTACATTAATAAAAAAAAAAACATCCTAATTTGATCGGTAATACAAACTTTCTGTATAGAACATTTCTCTCGGATACCTACCTGGGTCTACCTAGAGCTCTAGGGTGAACTGCGACAGAGCAGTCAGAAGTGTCAGAACAACTCTACATTGTAGAGCTCATACATAACCACTTGTCCTGTCTATGTTATGAAGTTATGTCTAGTGTGCATTAATAGGAGATAACGGGGCGGGCGAGTATTTTTGATGGTTGATAGATTTTTATTCTTATTAAATTATTTTTTTAACTGTTGGGTCACAAACTTGACTAAACCCAATTGCTATCCTGCTCACGGTAATACAGTTGTATTAGAACATAAATACTTTTGGGTGTAAACTTTAGTTTATTCGTGATTTGACAACATTTCTCATGTTGGTATCGTGTTCCTTTAAGTGGTATCAGATAGGCTGATTGTGTCCGCTACCTCTCCCGCCGCCGCTCATCACTGTGCTCGCTCTGCACCGCGTCACGCGCTCGAGTGTGTAACACCTCGACGAGCAATTTATGATGTTCCTCACTGACATGTGAACACTACCATTTGTATAATGCCAGTCTGTCGGTGGCTTAGCGCGTCTTGATGTGATTTAGGGACATCTCACGTACTAATGTTGCACTAGACCAAATTATTAGTAGATAAGTAGGTAGGATCTGTTATTACTTCCTACAGGCGATAGTGGGCGCTTTGAAAATAAATAACAAAACTGACTAGAACGTGCGGGACGAAATGGAAGGCGCCACGACACCATTACAATAGCATCACGATACTACCATGATGTCCTGACGAATTTGTGTCGTACGCCGCCATTATAATTAACAGAATATGGCCACTATAAAATCGTCGCGATGCCGCTAAGAAAGTGTTGCGGCGCCGCCTCTATATCAAGCGTCGCAAGTGTTGCAACCCAACTAACTATACAAGCGTCGCGACGCTTTCTCATTAAGGCGTTTTACAAAACGAACTTGTAAATACCGTTAGTTAATCTCCTACTACCAAATATTCCGTATTCCATACAATTATTATTTGATTCAAATATTGAAACTGTATCAGGGCATAGTCTGACATTATTACACTGAATAATGATCGGAATGCGCACTAAATAATTCAGGTATGCAGCCAGATAGCTGGTGGGTAGGTAGGTAGTGTTAGTGAGGTAGTGTGGGTAGCTGCGGTAGAATGCACCGTCCTATCACTGTTTAATTATTGAAGTGTTTCAGTGATGCTACCGTCGATAGATTTATCGACATCGATAATATTTTTGAAACTAGACATTTAATCGTGTCATTATTTACTAATTGAATAGGGTGTTAGCTAATTTTGTGTAAGTAGTATAAAAATGCTTACGGTTACGGTGAAGGAAAACATCGTGATGAAACCTGCATGTCTTAGAAGATTTAACCAATTTTCAAAAGACATGTGAAATCCGCCAACCCGCAATGGGCCAGCGTGGTGGATTATGGCCCGAATCCCCTCGTGTTGAGGGGAGGCCCGTGCCCAGGAGTGGGACCTCAAAAGGGCTAAAATAATTTAATTATAATTATAGTATAAAAAAGCTTTTATAACAAACACAGAAAAAATCGTGTTTTTCGTAACGTTTGTGGGTTTGATTGCCAGTCTTCTCTATACTAATGACATTCCGAATGTGTGATAGAGCCTTATCATAAAAGGATTCTGTCACATATTAATGAACTGCTCTGGTAAACAATATACTTAAATAAATAGTATTCTGATTCGTTTTCTGTTTCCGAACACAGCAGTGATTACAGAATATTGGTTATTTCTAAAAATTGTTTTGTAAATATTTCGGTTTATCGACAACCTTATTATGTTCCCCCATCTCTGATCTAAACGCGTCGCACAAAATGTGTGTCTGTTGCAAACAGTAGGTACCGATAGAGTATTACAAATAATGGCTATATACACCTACCGGTACATATGTACAGGCTGTAGCGGTGACCGAAACAAACTAAATATGGGCAGTGGAAGTGGGGAGTACCCACTGTAATGGACACAATTTCAGTACCGTTTGCTGAATAGTGCAGAGTGCTGAAGAGAATTTGGATACTTTGAGTGAGGTAACTTGAGCATCACTGATTACTGCGACAGCTGTCTCTCTGAGCAGAGGATAATCAAATCAAATCGTATCAAAATATTTATTCGTGTAACCCAACATAGCACTTATGAATAGTGAAAATCTATCACCGCAATGCTTCCTCTGAATAGGCACCTGAATGGTTCAAGAGATGAATCGATCCAATCTTAAAATTAAGCAAGTATAATCAGGCCAAGTGACGACCGAAATATATACATAACGGTTTCAATTTTTCTCTCGTCCATTAACAGGCTCTCCCACCCTAAGCCACAGAGTAGATATTTGCGTTCACGTTCAATCGCTAATTGTTAATAATACAGTCAACAAACTCGACGCTTGATCACCTTAAGGTTGCATTTTGTATGCATTGACCAGCATCCACTTGCAACTAGCATGGTCATAAAAACAATTAAAACAAATGGCTTTCCAAAAAAGGGCTTTTGTCTCATCGGACGCTTTTCGTATCATTGGACAACATAATGGGCGAGGCATCCTATGATTACTCACTGCAAGGGAAAAGTGTTAAAAATTGACCTTGCCCGCACCGACCGACACAACACGACACGATACGACATGACACGATACGATACGATACGATACGATACGATACGATACGACCGACTCATCATTATCACGTATTTACTCAACCCGATTGCTGTTAACAAATTACAAATAGAATTTGTAATGTTTGGGACAAAAGCAATTATTTGTTTAGACTTAAACTAATGCATTTGAAACAAATTCACGCTAGAATAGGTGATTGGATGGAAAATGGCTCTGATTGGAGTTTGATAATTCGCAGCCCAAAAGGACGTTAGTCGTGTCCAAAAATGGCTGTGTTACCGCCTGCCGTATAACATCATTCCTCGAAACACAATCTTCTGACGTATCATATCATCATCATGAAATGATGCTGTCACTGTCTTTCATATTTATTACATTTGTTATAATTATAAGCGGAACAGAACACCCAAAGACAGTGACATTTCTTGATGATGATAAGATGATTACGTCAGAAGATGTAAAAATATTGTGCTCGAGCTGACCTCCGTGCTGCGGAAGGCACGTGAAGCTGTCAGTCCCGGTTGTCACTTCAATATTATTTATGACAATCGCGACTCCGGGTTTGAAACTATGATTATTAAATAGAACTTGCCCTTATATGAAATACAAATGAGTATATTAGAGATAGCAGAATTCCGTCAATTACTCGACAATACTCGATTGGCTTTTGTCTCCTGAGTTTGTTTCGGTTACAGCAGTTATAACCCGGTACCCACATCGTGGACACTGCACATATGGAGGAACCTGTTCGCTGGACTCGTTGGTAAACTGATGCCGACCATGGAGTCCCAGGGCCAATTAACCAAGCTGGGAACTGTTATTTGACAGTCAATTATTTAATTCAACAAATATGATTGCTTGCAGAAACCGTGAAGCAAACACCGTGAGGAATGTTTCACGGCTTTCGGAAGACGTATGCAGTTCGTCAACCCGCGCTAAGCCACCGTGGTCTGCTGTCGCCGGTATACTGACGATAGACTTGCCCGCTATTATATTAGTATCAAAATACCATAAGCGAAATGAAGATACGCCCGAGACATGGGTGTGAGAGAGCTTGTAAAATACAGCTCGTTCTTCAACTATCGAGCCCAGCTGTGGGCCCACGGCGCGGTATTACTGGATTTTAATTGGTCACCGCGAGTCGCGGCGGCAAATTGATTCCGTAACGAGCGTCCCGCGCCCCGTCCCTCCGCCCGCGCTACACAATACCAACAATATCGACAGACATAGCTTAGATTCTGTTTATTCTTTCTCGTTTTTCAGTAAAGCTTAAGTTACTAAAGATTTTATTGTTGCAGTCTAACTACTTCGATCTTAGAGCTAGGGTAAAAAGGGCAAATTAGGCTAGGGTGAAAGTACACATAGGGTATAGTGTGATAGAAAGACTAATGCAAAATAAGAAAAGGCAATTTCCGAAATTTCCCCGACGAGAACCGAACCCATAATAACCATTACGTGCGCTGAGTCGGGTGGCCTACGCTCCAATTACTAGACCTAATGGTGGTCAAATTGAGTTTTACATTCATTATTTATATCCAATAAAGCTTGTTCTTTATCTAGTCAATGCTCCGTGTATATAAAATTAAGTAACATTTTAAAATGTATTTTCTAATATGAACGCCTGTTATCGACATTACCGATTTACCCTCCATGTCCTTTGTTCGCTTAAAACTCCGATCTCAAACAACATTAGAAAATATTCAGTTAATAAATTTGTTTATCGGGACGGCGGCGGGGCGCCCTAAATCAAAATATAGGCCTGGGAATGGGTAGACGTGGAATCCCGGAATATGTCCGCAATTCGTATTATATTTAAAGTTGATCGAGCGATGCTTAAGCGTGGTTTTTGAGATTTCATATTCCAAATGTCTTAATTTTAATTAAACTTTATCAAAACATTGATTTCCAAAGAAATTTCAAAATAATAAGATAAGGAGAGGTTACGGTTTCAATCTCCATCTCGGCTATTTAAGCCCGCCTTAAGTTGGAGGGGCTAGCGCATGTGACCACCTCATATTGCTAGAAATCTTGTAAAGTCTAACTTGCACTATTGCTATGCAGACGGTGACCGGGTACCATATCAACTACATATTCAGTGTATTTGTGGATAATAATGGGGACAAAATATTTCGTCACAATTGCACTCTATTAAAGAAAATCTGCAAATACCCCGGCCCTATGTTTTTTTACCTACAACAACGGAAACTGATCCCGCAAAACCTGTTTATTTCGGAATCCGAAATAAACAGGATCCCGGGATATATTCCGCCTGCCCCTCCCTACGCCCTTGCAGAATCGCCAAAAACAAAGGGTACAAGGTCCATTGAATGGGATGCGATAAATTTATACGAAAAAAAAACACTTTTGTTTAAACGTCAACCCGATAATGTATGGTGATTATAACAATTGTGTTGTTTTGTCCACAACAAAGTTCTCTAAAGCTATGTGAAGTTTTCAATAAAAAGATTTCATTGCGATACTTCAACACGACATTGATAATCATAATTTGGCCTTTATCCTTCTCCAGGGCATGGGCTTCCCCTCAATTCAAGGAGGATTCATCCCAATAATTATAATTATATTGAAATTATTTTCATACTACATAGATTTCAAATAGCTCAGAGATGTGAGCCAGGGAAACACTGGGCTGTAACATCTAGAATATTTTTAACATTTAGAATATTTTTCATTAATCAATCTTAACATTTAGAATATTTTTATCAGAAAGTTGTGAGCCGCTTTTAACGACCCGGAAATAGAATGTAGGACCTCATGATTAGTAAATCATGAGGTCCTACTGGCTCTACCAACTCTACTCTCCATGAGAGCCTACTGGCTCTAGATCTATTTTATCGTCCACGGAACAGGGTCTGTCGAATCAGGAGTGGGTTGAAATGTTTTGGTAATGCATTATTATCATAATTTAGAATCATCTTCGGAAGAAAAGGCATCTTTATACGGAACAAACGGGAGTGCGTTCGGGGGAATTGTTCATTTCCTTTGCGGACGCGACGCAGACGCACTACAGTGAGGACCCAGCCCTCAGTTATATAAACCTACAGTATATGGACTTGGGATCAATATAGCCTTATTATTTATTATATTAGCTTTTTGGTATCAGTAACGTGTGTTATTTAGTGTTAATTTGAAATAACTTTTATTTAATGATTTTACCTATTAAACTAGCAGTCTCAGTATTCAACAAGTTTAAGATTATTGGTCCAAAAGATTAAGATATTTTAATGCCAATTACTAAGAATCTGTTGTAAGAAATTGCTCACCCTGTCTTATTAACCATACCTCTTATACCCTTCTAGCACTTAGCGATTATAAACTAGACGGAAATAACATGAATCGTTCAATAATCACACTTCCTCACTTGTCGCGAGTCCACAGCAGTCGTGGCCACCGAAACACACACAAACAGGCCTTTCATCCCATTACCCAATTTCCGCGGCGCAGCGATTGTCGAACGACAATGAAATCACTGAACAATCAAATATTTCGCGCCCAGACACTTGCCGGCGCCCCGCCCCCCTCTCTGCCCCCCCCAACAACCAATAAATAAGGAAATTAGTTTTTTGTTTGCCTCCGCCTGTATCGACGGTATTTTTTTTTTAATTTCCATCAAATTACGTTAGATGTTTATTTCATTTGTGCTTCAGATTTTCATCTTTTGAATTATTTTCTCCAATGACTTCCCAATACGACACAATACAACGTCCACTCTACATCGTGAATACGGAACTCCGTGAAATTCCGTGACTGTGAATTTGTAAGGTTTGTTTCGTGATTCTCCTGGACAATACAGCAACATTATCTATGCGGCTACTGTAGGGTTACCACACAGACCGACATAATACTTAGGTATATGTCAGGGATTATGTCAGAGACAGTCTTTCGCTCTCTTCCTGAATTTGGTAAGAATGAGACAAAATCGATTTACCTACCTCGTATTATATTTTCAGCCAACCATCATAATATGCCTGCAGGTCAAAATCCTCTCAATTTTACGTCGATCGCATTCATTTGAAGGGGTATGTAACAATTAATTTGATTTCATTGCCGACATCGAGCCTATAGAAAAATATATCGAACATTTATCAAATCATTGTTTTAAGAATCAAAAATCTAAATCCTCTCCTACTAACCGTAGTGGCCAGATAGCCTACTTTACTGACATCTTAACACCAAAACCAATGCCGAAACCTGTATATCATTAAATTATATCTGATATTAAGTAAGATCACTACCATTAAAATCAAGCGTGCCCTAACACAATCAGTAAGCCACGTCTTACCTAGCTGAATGGTACACCGGCGATGCCCATCACAAGTATCCCTTAGCTAAAGGTCTTAGCCGCGTCGCTGGGCGCCCCGCCCGCCCCGACCGCCGCGCCCGCCGCGCCCGCCCCGGCGCGGCCGGGCGAGCCGCTCTGTTACAGCGATTACGAGGCATTACAGCGGCATTACAAGAAGACATGTCACTGATTCCCACTGAATATTGTGTAATTTAGACAGTTTACTAGTGACATCTATTGGGACTTAATGAAATTGTGGATAAGAGGAAAACAACAACAATGTGTTACAAATATTGTTGTTGTAGTGAACTTGATAATTGTACTTACCACTCAAAGAGAACTCCTGATTTTAAAAGTGGCTTATAAAAATGACATAATATAATTACATTTCAAATAGCTATGTTTAAAGGTATTCATCGAAGTCATAAACCTATTAGGTATGTCGTAGTACATAGGTATTAATTATTAATGTTATTTTGATACGTCCATTATAAACAAAATGTTTTTTTTTGAAATAGTATATTTCATGTCTTAGCACCCACCAAGACCAGTTACAGTTGGGGAACTGAAGAGAAACATAAAAAGACTGCAAAACAAAAAAGCTCCTGGATTTGATCTAATCACAAAATAAGTTATTATGCAACTCCCCAGGAAAGCATTGGTCTTTCTAGTCGTTCTTTTTAATGGGGTGCTTCGAGTACATTATTTTCCCAGATTATGGAAGGTATCCATAGTAACAATGATACACAAGCCAGGAAAGCCCCCGGAAGACGCGACATCGTATAAACCTATAAGTCTCTTACCTCTGCTGTCCAAGATATTTGAGAGGATCCTACTGAGCAGAATGTTACCCATACTCAACGAAAACCTGGTAATACCTCAACACCAGTTTGGCTTCAGACAACAGCATTCTACGGTAGAACAAGTGCATCGGGTGTGTGATAAGATAAGACAGTCCTTTAAAAAAAGGAATACTGCTCCGCTGTATTCCTGGATATTCAGGCAGCCTTTGATAAAGTGTGGCATAAGGGCCTTCTCTACAAAATAAAAACGTCTCTACCGCATAGTTACTACCTTTTGATGGAGTCCTACCTCACAAACAGATTTTTTCAGGTGAGAGAAGACGGAGAGCTCTCCGTTATCCAAGATATAATGGCGGGAGTTCCACAGGGATCTGTCTTTGGTCCCGTTTTATACACTATCTACACTGCGGACCTACCAGAAACGCAAGGGGTAACTACGGCTACATTTGCTGACGACACTGCAATTCTTGCAAGCAGCAAGGATCCGATCGAAGCATCCGCTGTATTGCATAATAACATTGATAAGGTCAACGAATGGACCCAGAAATGGAGAATCAAAGCCAGCACAACTAAATCCGTACACATCACGTTAACACTAAGGAGAGGAAGCTGTGCTTCGGTTAAAATGGGCGACAATGTTCTGCCACAGAGTGACTCTGTCCGGTACCTCGGTATGCATCTGGACAAAAGGCTGACCTGCAAAAAGCACATCAAATCAAAACGAGACGAGCTGAACATGCGGTTCATAAATATTTACTGGCTGATGGCACGTAACTCCAAACTTTCGATCGGCAACAAACTGCTGATATACAAAATGATACTAAAACCAGTATGGATGTGTGGCGCACAGCTGTGGGGAAGTGCTAGCGACTCCAATTTAAACATGATGCAAAGGCTGCAAAATGGGATACTAAGAACCATTTCAAACGCGCCATGGTTCATCACTAACGCAGAGATCCATGAAGCTCTAAGCATAAGAACTGTTAAGGAGGAGCTAAAGCTAACAGGGAATAAATATAAAACACGACTGGAAAATCACCCAAATGACCTAGCCACCGCATTAGCAACTATTAACTACACTAAACGACTGAAACGCCATGATATACAGAAACTTGGTGACAGATGGTGAAGGATGAGGGGTCTCCTGCTGAGGAGCTCCTTGAAACGATAACGGCATAGAACAAATCTGCTTATAGTCCAGGACTAATTGTAGATAAGCACAAAAAAAAAAATGTCTTAGGAGTGTCCTACTCCCGAGCGAAGGCCTCCCCGTTTCTCTTCCACACTGCTCTGTCCAGGGCTATTTCCGGCCTCGTCTTCCGGTCTTCCTCACAAAGTGTCTAGGTCATCGCGGCACCTAGTAATAATCTTTTTTTCTGCTGTAAAAAGCACAGGCTAATGATATATCAGAAGCGATAAAAATAACCAATAATATCGTTTAAAAATCCCTCCATTTCCTTATCACGTTATAATAAATTATAATATTAGTCGATACTTTCCTTGTTACTCGCATGCTGAGTACAACCCCAGGGTAGGCCTCTTTGCCAAATATAAGAGGTCTTCAAAAAAATATCCGCCATTTCGTTCCAAAATGAAACAATACGGGCCAGTATCGCTTCCAATGATACAAATGGGCCAGCGGGTCCGCAGGGCCGGTGGCCGGTGGCCGGCCGGCTATCTTATCGCGCCTGGGGCGGGCGGCCGGCGGCGGGCGCGGGGCTGCTGTCACTACTGGATGTTTATACTGATGCTCGGTGGCTCGTTTTCAGATAATATCCGACTTCGGTGGCAGTAGTTTGTTGGTTGTACGCTTTTTCGGAATCCTACTAATATTATAAATGCGAAAGTTTGTGAGTGTGGATGTATGTATGTATGTATGTATGTATGTATGTATGTATGTTTGTTACTCCTTCACGCAAAAACTACTGAACGGATTTGGATGAAATTTGGAACACAGATAGATTATACCCGGGATTAACATATAGGATACTTTTTAACCCAATAATCCAATACTACGCGGATGAAGTCGCGGGGCACAGCTAGTCAATAATAACACTATTGAACAGAGTATACCACGAAACCCCAAAAAAACGACAACCGGTACATAAGTTACCATAGGACTGTTAAAAATTTACAATTATTTTTAATTTTCATACTTCAGGCTTGTGAAATTAACAATGTTTAGTTGGAATTCAAGTATTTAGGACTTGAACTATTTGGGCTTTATCTTTATCTTCAAGAAAATCCAAACAAAATAAGTATAAAACTGTCGCAACTTTAATCAATACCCTCATTTTCAACACAAAATAATAAAACCTTATCTAAGGATTGTGACAGACAGCCCTCTGTTATCTCGGGTTTTTGGGTTTTGCACAGACAGACACATCGACACGAGCCACTGATACCATTCCTATTGCGACCCTCCCCGCCTCAAATGTTTAGGGATGGACATCAATACACTGATCCGTAAAGGTGTATATTCACCCCCGGACTATTGACAAGGAATTAGGGGGGTAATCGGCTCAGTAACATAACGCCGAATCCGTATAGGTACCGGCAGAGATTAAGCTTCATGTCATTATTACATCAAGCACCACGTGACTCCAATAATAACAGGATCGTAATCCCGGGGTCGGTCAGAGACATTCCAACCAGTTGAACATATTGGAACATACACTTGACAACATAGAGGTGTGCCGTGTTTACCCCAGCTCCCCTAGCAATGGGAGGCAAAATACCAGCGGCGAAGCATGGGTGCATTGCAGTGCACCCCTGCCTACCCCTTCAGGGATACACGTGTAACTGGTGGGCAATTTATTTAATCTTAAATATTGTCAGTTGAAGGCAGTACTAATAATAAATAGATCTCATAACTCACTCAAAGTTGCTCTCAGATTTGAGATCGCAGAGGTCTTATTTTAATAATGCATGATATATTTTGTATGGCGCCTAAGTTAATGACAAATGTGACTTACCTACCACAAAGAAAATTATCTGATGGGATTCGTTTTAACAGCCGACTTTTAATTAAATCACTCGCTTCCAACCAGCTGTGCCAATCAACAGAAAATGAATACATGTTATTTTGTTTATACGTTCATCATTAGCATTTATTAAGGCGCCACGCAAATATCGTGCGTTATAAAAATAACACCGCATGCGAATTCATCACTCGCTAATAATGCATTGATTAGTGTCACACAGTTCGGAAGTGTATCGAACTATATCACAAACACTCCAACACCGCGTGGATGATTCGCTACGTTACGCAAATGTAAATATTTGACGAGCCGCGGCGCCGCGCTCGGTACAGCTGACCTGTTTATGTCGCTGTACCTTCGGGAATTGCGTGATTTACCGTTCATATGGAAATCGAACAATATGACTGTGATGATGAAATGAAGTTCTTTATACTAGGTGAAACAGAAAGGGTATAACTATTTTTATTGCAGCTTTACTTTGTAAATCTTAAACTATCGGTTCTGTGAGACAGTTGAAGTACTAAACGTTTCGTAGACTCATGAACTATGTCAACAGCTGTATCCTTATTATACCTTTTGTTTTTCAAGTTTTCTCCAAAGCTGATAGTTTTAGAATTACAAAGTTAAGTTTTGAAAAAAAAAACCTTTTCTGTTTCAACCTGTATGCGTGACAGCACGGCCTTACTCCCCGTAGAGGTTTTACAAATAGTTAAAATGAGTTGAAACAACAACGATTTACTCAAATGTAATAATTACAGTTTGCAGTTCCTATTTGGAACTTCCTCTTAATTTTACAAGATCCACAAGGAAGGACAAGGGGAGGGGGGGGTTAATCACAACAGCAAGTGCGACGAGAGCCGATGATGAAGTTCAGAGTAAAATATAATGCTGCTGTAACAGCAATGTGTCCTGAATGACCTATTTCGTTAATGGAAAATGTTTAATTGATGAATTATTTTACAGAATCTAATAGGTATATTGTGCACCGTTAAATAACAGAATTACTTACCCCAGGGAGCAACTGAGGTCAAGAGGGATAGGCATGCGAAAGGAGAATAAATATCATTTTCAACCGACTTCAAAAAGGAGGAGGTTATCAATTCGTGTGTATGTTTTTTTTTTTTTAATGTTTCTTACCTCATAACTCCGTCATTTATAAACCGATTCCAAAAAATATTTTTAAATTTGAAAGGATGTCCGTGCATATTGGTCCCTAAAAACTTTTTTTCAAAATCGGTTCAGTAGTTTGGCATTAAAATCAAAATAACTGAAAAAATACATCATCATCCAAGTAAACGAAATTACGTGATTTGCTTTCCTGTGACTTTTCAGTGGGGGTTGCCGTCACTAAAAGAGTCTCAGTAAATTACCTACCTTCCGGTTTCATCATCAGATGATGAAGAAACTGGAAGGTAAGGGCTGGAACACCGTAATACCACAATATAGTCGTGTTTGGGCTTAGTGGAATTGTCATGAGATGCATTCTGGCTATAAGTGCCATATATTGGTATAAGTGGTATACTATGTGTGGCTTTTATTTTCAGGATCCCTTGGTGATACCATATAAATTTCATAAAAATAGGTTCAGTAGTTTGAGAGATATGGACTGTTTACGGTTGCCAGCATTTCGATAAGTAGTTTACCACTAAAAATCGTGAAAAGAAAAATTTTAATAAAAAAAATAAAACCGACTTCAAAAATCCTGGGTGCACTAAAAAGCTAGAAATAACTAGGGACCTTATAAATTCTTTCATTTGGAGTCGGTGCCACTATCTTTACACAACGATATAGGACAACTTCTTAGGCACCTACCCCTACTTGCTTTAATTGGCACCGACTCCATATGAAAGAAATTATAAGGTCTCATCATTTCGAAATATCATGAAGAGAGTCAGTCGATGTCCCTTATTCGCTGATAAAAGATAGTATCAGGAAATGCTTTATTGAATATTTACAAACAACCCATGTATGACTTCTTACAACACTTCCTGCAGCAAGGATATTTAGGATTCCTCACTCCTTTGGACCCCTTCTTCTTCTTGGAGTCGGCGCCGTGGTCCGGGCAGTGCTCTTGCCGTAACCGATTCTGGTCCCTCTGTCTCTGCTTATATTCCTTTATTTTCTTTTTCTCTAACTCTCTTTGTGCTATCCATTCTTCTATCTTCTTCTGTATGGATTCCCTGTACTCCACGTATTTTTCCTTCTTAACCATGGATTGTTTCTTGAAGATTTTTGCAAAATCCAATATTCGTGGTTTAAGTCTATCATTGTGTGCCGTACGTCGTTGAATTTTGATTGCATTTGTATTGTTTTTGTTGCTTGTTGTCTCGTCTGAAAAATTACCCGACAGGTCTGTCGGGTCGATTTCGGTTCCGTTAATCTCTTTTAGTTCTTGTCTCAAGTCTTTCATTAATACCATACCTTGTTTCGCATCGGTTTCGTTACTCTTCTCTAAAGCATTCATTGTCTCATTGATAGCTTTGTTTAAAAGTTTGAAGAGTTCGTTTTTTTGTTTTTGAAGCTTGAATAATTCTTCTTTTTTCTTATCAACGTCTAAAATTGCAGTGAATACACCGTAAATAACATGTATCGTAACTATATAGGCGATGGATTTCATGGTGCATTTGGTTTAGTTGTGTGTGAATTGAATTATATATTTATTATTTTACTATTTGTTTTATTGAATACTTTATACACAATCGAGATGTTGTTTCGCAACTATGTCGAAGTGTTTATTGCTTTGTTATAGTTATAGCAACGAATACAAGAGTGCGCGTCAAAACTATTTCCTAAAAAGATGTTTGGTTACTTTCAAATTGACTAACCAAATGACATTGTCAGACTAATAAATGTAGCCACCAACACCATAAGGACTTATTTTAAAACATAATATAAATGATTGAATGGGTCTAATCTATAAAGTGGGACAATATATTATTGTATGTAGAATTTAACATGACTTTGGAAAACAAATTTTCGCAGGTCTAGATAATAAGACACAAGGCCATGGTATAAAGTACCTATGCCCGATGCTGCCTTAAAGTCTATTTACGACTTAGGCTATAAATTCTTTATAAGTACTTATAAATACATTCAAAGATATCGTGTGAAGGACAATAAAGAATACCTACTGATTCTCCCCAAAAATTACACGACACAAAAGCGGAATTCCCCGACAGCTATTAGCGAAATAACAAGTCTCCCTAACACCCCCGGCGAGTGGTCCCCTCGGCGCGGAGATGTCCGGCGTGCACTAATCAGGGACATCATATTGAGGACCTTTTTTATCTCGCGCTCTGTGACGCACTCGACACTCGGGGGGGGGGGGGGGATACTTTGTGTTCTAGTCGAATGTTAAGTGGAATAATAAGAGATAATTGCGTTTTTCTGAAAATAGTATTTAAATGCATTAATTGTATTGAAATCTGGTTTGATCCCGATTACGCATTGATATGACTATGTTACAAAGGATTAGACTAATACATAACTTCTGATAGCATAAAAGCAAATAACCTCTAGATTAAGAATAATCAATGTCCCATCTGAAGCAGGATGACGTCAGAAATGTATTGTATTGTATTAAATAAGAACTTAAATATAATTTCAGTTAGTTAATAGATTTCGAGTTTTTCTCATAATATTTTGTATCAGTCCACTGGTATACCGGGAAGGGTCATTACTATGATGAGCGCGGTTATCTCGGCGGCGGCGGCGGCGGGCGGGTCCGGACCGTGCGTACCGAGGCGATACCGGAGCGGTACCGCGCCGTTTCCGACTCAGGATGCGCCGCAGCCTCACTATGCGGTGTAGGTATGATCCGAAAAAATATCAAATCATACACTGATTACTTACTTCAGGAGAACAAATGATGTGGCAAATTTTTAGCCTTGGATATGAAGGTTCCCCACACGCAGATCAATAGATACCGCTAGACTTATACACACTTGCAGTATTCCCTTAGGTAAATATACGAGCGCGATGTGAACCATTGTTTAGCAAAGTGAATTATCTTCAGCCGATGATCCGTTGTTAAATATAAATCAAAGATGGCGCGCGCCGTTCGGATATCTTTAATTTCCGACCGCGAAATCACTTTGACTTTATAATTGGCGCGTGCGGCCATTGCAATCGCGAGTTTTGTAATCCTAATGGAATAATTTCAGATACCAATTCCAGTAGTTTATACTTGAACGTTAATTACCCATCTAATTTATATATAGGTGGTTTTAAAAGTGACATTACATACGTCCAGCGCGGTCAGCGCTGCGAGCGGTCGGGAGTGAGTCCAGCGTTTAATCAGCTAACTGCCCGCCGCTGTCGAGGCCACGCTGTGACGCTCAAGAACAAAACTCAATCTATCGTCGATCGTCGTCGATAATCAAATCACGCCGCAACCAGCGACGCCAGCGCCGCCCAAGGGTTGACTGCCCTTCGTACTTAATAAATTAAACAGATTTATAGACATTGCCACAGAAAGTTGCCATTTAGCTATAATGATATAGAGATATACTAGTCCTTATCACAATTGTTTGTAAGTCCAAACGCTGGCTCGCACCTTTATGATTTTCAAATCTCATATGCGCATCTTATTTCTAAGAAAGATTATCGCTTGTTAAACTTTGATGGGTAACATCGTGTTAAACCTGAAAGTCTTCCGAGGGATGCGTGAAGTTCGCTAAGTCGCACTGGGCCTGGGTGATGTAGACTATTGCTTCAATCCCCTTCGCATGGAAGGAGAGTGTACCCGGTGTTACAACGTACCATCGGCGACCAAAATATAATCGGCAGAATGTGGCCACACTGCAGTCCTCCTCTACCAGTTCCTTTGGAATACGTGATGATTTACAATGAGAGCAAATAATAATACTTAATCTAATAATAATGTATTCCATCACGTCTCTTACAACTATTAAGTAATTCCAACGCAGTCCGTCTGTGTATAGCTGTAACGAATTTTTTTTTTTTTTTTTTTTTTTTTTTTTTTTTTTTTTTTTTTTTTGAATTGACTATATGTTGTTGGCCAGAGTGGCCATAACAACTTCACCCGGACAGAGGGCGAGCGCAAGTGCGCTCCAGCCAGAGGGGCAGGGGGGCAGCTAGCTCAAGGGCGCCACAAGGGACACGACCTCGGCTTGGGCCGCTGCCAGGAGAGGTGGCGAGGGTAAATCTACCACCGGATCGGAACGCGACCTCGACTGAGAAGATCCGGCAAGAAACTCAGCGGGCTTGTCGGGTGCCAAGGTGCGTCTAGGTAAGTAGACGCACCTTCTAGCGGAAGCGGGGGTTCGTCGACCTCGCCGGCGAGGTCGGTGTCTGGTGGGGAGTGTGCGTGTGTCGTTCTCCTCGACATCTGAGTCTAGGAGAGCGGTGAGTGGGTCGGGGGGGGAGTGGGTCGGGGGGGGCTGTAACGAATCACAGTCGATATTAATTAATAACTAAGTGAAGAGCTTTTAGTCACTTAACGGCCGGCGGCGCTCAACCGAGATTGACACTAATCCTTATTGAATTAACGTCGAAAGATTTCATAATTTTGGAAAGGACGAAGACTTAAGTCTGTCCGCAAGTCATAAAACTTCATAAAATGGAAATGGCAATAAACCCTAAATGAATGACATGAGATACAAATTGTTAAGCTTACGGACCAGTTGACCGCACGTCCTTTCTCTGTGTCATTGTGAAAGCATGCTGCCGCTTTCATTCTTATTTATAAAACCTGTCCCGTGAACGGAACGGCACACGTTACATGAGCATTATACTACGGTAAAAATTTCGTGCTCAAGCTCAGGAATTAAACAGTATATTTTTATTTCCTGAGCTTTAGCCTGAAAATTACACCAATAAGTATATATTGGTGTAATTTTCCGTGGATTGTAAAGACACGGCTAGCTGTAATTCTGTTCAGATACAGTAAACTATTGTCACAATAATAATACCCAACGAACTTTCACTTTAATAATCTTTATTATAAATATTTGTTTGATAATACTCTCTACTGCTTGTAAGAGCGAGATGATAATATTTTAGCTGTGTTATTTGTTGATAACAGTATTGTTGCCCCAGTCGCTAGTCCTCTCCCACTCCCGTTGACCCTGGTATCCGTGGCTCACCGCCCAGCCCCTGTCCGGGAGCCGGCCCAGCTTCCGTCACAGAGCCGCTTGCACTAATTGCGTTTTGGTAATTGCACTCCCCTCCCTTCCGCGAACCACACCCCGCCCAGTACTGTAGAGAAATTGTCAGTAGATCATTGCAGCGTATTTAGACTAGAATGTTTTATGAACATACAGTATTTCGTGACAATAGCTTGGTTTAGCGGAAGCCGATCAGCTGTTGCACCAGCGGGTTGCGGGTTTGATTACTATTGGGGAACATTTGAAGACTGGCAATTTCATAGTTTTCTCTGGTGTGGGTTTCACTGACATCACCTTCAATGTATTCTACGCTACCCATAGTACTAGCCTCGATTGTTTAGTATACAGTTGATATATTTTGTCTAATCCAAATATGTTTATACTATAGCAGAACTACAGCGACTACAGCTGCCCCGCGGCAGGCGGCAGGCGGCGGGCCCGGGGCGGCGACTACAGCTGCCCCGCGGCAGGCGGCAGGCGGCGGGCCCGGGGCGGCGACTACAGCTGCCCCGCGGCAGGCGGCAGGCGGCGGGCCCGGGGCGGCGACTACAGCTGCCCCGTGGCAGGCGGCAGGCGGCGGGCCCGGGGCGGCGACTACAGCTGCCCCGCGGCAGGCGGCGCCCCACGTTTGTGTCGCGTCAGTAAAACGTCAGCACGCCTGACGCGCGACTGCTGATATGCGAAAGTAGGCATCTTTTGAAAGTTCCATTGAAATTCTTGTTTTATTTACCACGGCATTACTTACGGATAATTTTGTCACAGTAAATTGCCTTCCAATACACACACATTTCAGTTGCCCAACTAAACTTAACTAAATTTTATTTTAATTTCTATTATTTTCCATTTTACTTTCTGTTCGGTTAGTTTAGTGTTTAATTATATTAATGTAAATAGTTACTTTATGACAAATAATGTTAAAGAAATACTGAATAATAATTATACTAATGCCAACAATCTAATGAGCTATTTCGGCATATAAAGGCAAAAGGTCCAATTAGTTGCAAAGGTTTTTATTAGTTGATTACCCGTCTGTTACATTTTTCTGTGTCACTGGAATCACCCCCCCCCCCCCCCATTGTATGGCACCCTTAGTACAAGGGTTGCTTAGTTTGGGACAATACAGTTTAGGTATATGTTGGTCTGGTGACACTTATTTATTTATTTACTAGCTGAGCCCGCAACTTCGTCCGCGTGGAATTTATCTTAACAAAAATTTAATTTAACAAAAAATGTTCGTTCAGTTCGTAGAGTTTACGAAAAGTTAATAAAGAATGAAGTTAATAAAGAAATATCTATGCTAAGTTTAATCTTAATTTTCTTTATATGCCTATCGCAAAAAGCACGCGCGACAGGACCCATTTGTTTTTCTAAAATAAAAGTAGCCCTAGTTACTGCTTATAACATCAGCTATCTGCCAGTGAAAGTCCCGTCAAAATCGGTCCCGCCGTTTCGGAGATTACCCGGAACAAACATACAGACAGACAGACAAAAAAATTTAAATAGCGTTTTTGCTATAGGTGTCGTATGTACTTTCATAATATGTATTTAGTGAAAAGGTGTTATTTTGATATTACAAACAGACACTCCAATTTTATCTATTTGTATAGATAAGCATATTTCAGATTATCAGAATAACAAAACAACAACATAGTATAACATAAAAAAATAAATCTAACTTGATATTAATACGTATGCTCTATTTAAAACGTTGACTGCTACAACATCACTCGTAGGCACCTCTCGTAGGCGTCGTAGCACCGCTGTCACGGCTCGTAGCGCGTTACGTCGTAGCGCGTAGGCCTACCGTAGCGTGTGGGATTCCTACGTTGGATGTCCTTTGTAGTCACAGTCCGTACGAGTACGTGCGGTCAGGATCATTTGTTAAACCCCGTAATATTGCAATATCTGACTATCCTTTTTGGTAATCGATCGTAATGGTGATATACATACCATACCATACGAGTATTTAAAAGTGTGATTATGTATGCAGTTTATAAAAATAACAAAATAGTATTTCAGATTCAATTTAACATTGTATTAATTAACATTTAAGTGTATTATTAATAGAACGAGTACAGTGCCGAGCTCCATTGAACTCTTTAGTACATTTTTGTTACAATAATGTACTGGACCGCGGCTTAAAGTGATTTACCGGCGGGCGGCGGAACCCCATTCGGTAACTTGTTGCGAGCACTTGTTAGCACTTTTAACTATTTTTGTGGAAACAACTGTTAAAGCTTTTTTAAATAAACGTTTTGAAAGTAAAAAAGTGTAAATTAAGATGGGATATTCATGTGTATCCCTTTCGCAAACAAGACATACACAATACTAGTTACATCTAAAATAATTACCGTGTTATAACAAAAAATTATAGACATTGTAATAAACGCCAACTATGACATATTTAACTTTTTTTAATAATAACTCCTTTGATATTTAACATTCAATATTTATGAATACAATTGCATCCATTTGAACCAACCTATACACTTTTGTGATAGTCGAAAATCAAGGTCCTGGGTTCAAAAGATGAATATATGTGCGAATCATAATAATCAATATGATTGATGAAATCCGCCAACCAGCACTGGGCCAGCATGGTGGATTGTCACCTGAATTCCCACCCGTATTAAGGGGAGGCCTGTACCTGGTGTTATTAATATTTTATTTATACACCACTTAGTGCAACTATTTATGTAAACTTAATTACCTACTGTTTATAATCAATACAAGAAATAGGCGATTAAAGAAAGTCTGTAAAAAGACTAGCCCTCGAGTTTCTAGCCGGACCTTGTCAGGACGTGATCTGATCTGATTGTGAGGTTAAGTAAAAATATAAAAGGTCAATTTGTAATAGCGACCATAGGCCTAGATAAAATGTTTGTCTGTCTTTGAATTTGTACATTATCAATACCTTTACTTGGTAACATTATTATACATCCGTCTTAATTCAAACTTTACTTAAGGCGCGATTTGTGAGGAATTCAATAGTAAGTTTATCGCGCAGAGGCACGAATCCAAATATAAATCGACAACGCGAGGCGCCGCGCGCAGGAAGCGCGCTCCGAGAGGCGACGCGATTTGTCACAGCGTAGTGATAGAACGTCAAAGACACCATCGATAGTTTTGGAATAAGTTAAATTGGGTTCGAAATTGTTCCCTAACCTGACAATATCTCTTTCTTATTGTATAGTATACATTTTTTATTGAAGCATAAAAATAAAAATCGCCACAAGTTTAAATAACCTAAATAAGTAATTAACTTTATTTATCTCCTCTCTCCTACCTTTGCGCTATCCAATAGGGTCCATAATAGTAATAACATACATGTAAATAACAACTGTAAACATGCAATATACGCCATGCAATAAATGAGAATATTGAAGTCGAACATGCAATCTTTAATTTTGAATTCAGCAGTTTGACTACAATTACTCAAACCGTCAATAACTACGTACAGACAACATAACTAACTTAACAACCATCGTCTTAAAGTAACAAACTAGAAAACTCTAGGAAACTTCTCGCGAGATCGAGTATCCGAAGGTAAAGTACGTACGTGTCAGAAACACGCTGATAATAACGAGTTTCTCTTCACGGACCGAGTTTGTTTAGTAACGCGAGAGATGCAAAAACTTTTGAAGTTTCCTAATATAATAGTTTTTGCGTTTATTAGCTTTTGAGGGAGGGAGCTCACTTTGGAAGTTCATACTATAAACAGTAATGCCTTTTTTCCAAAAAATACATGTGTTAAAATAAACTGGCCCTTCTAATAATTAATGCGTTAATCAAATATTAAATAATTTCGTGCTCCTGCAAATTAGCCATTTTCATTTTTCTTTTAAGAAAAGGCAGGGCGAAATACGAAATTAGGAATTCATCGCATCTGTTTTAAAAAACAATGAATTGCGAATCGATATCGATAAAAAACAATGACACCTTATCACTACACTTACCCGTTTAGTCACACAGGTAGTGAGTGCGTGGTGCGCGACGGAAATCAAACAATCGACAGCTCCGTACGTTCCCTCTCGCTCATGCCGCAACTTCACATAGCAAGTGTGAGAGAGATGGACGACGTGTTAGGACAAACTCGGGAAATGTTACAAAACAATAATTGCTTGTCGTTAGCGACCTGTTTTGACCGGAGTTTATTGATTGTGAGTATTTTTAACCCCCGACGAAAAACGAGGGGTGTTATAAGTTTAACATGTGTATCTGTGTATCTGTGTATCTGTGTATCTGTGTATCTGTGTATCTGTGTGTCTGTCTGTAGCCACGTAGCGCCCAAGCTGATGAACCGATTTCAATTTTGTTTCTTTTGTTAGATAGGTATTCTGATCGAGAGTGTTCTTAGCTATGTTTCATGAAAATCGGTTCAGCCGTTTGAAGATCATCAGCTCTTTTGTAGGTTAAAAAAGCCACATTCACGGCCAAAAACAATTCCCACGGCTCGAATCCATTCGAAATTTGTGATTATTGGATTTCGATTTATTATATTTTTAAATGATCGTAATAGTCTGAACTGGCTTTTTACAATATTATAAATTTGAAATGTTTCCCTGATTCTGGAAAAAATGTATATTTTATCAATTTTCATATGAGATTTGTGTATGAACTAAAGACGTTCCATAAGTCACGTTTCAAATGATGGATACGCGCATGCGTAAAATTTTGTTTGTTTTGTTAATGGTCATGGAATATTACGCAATAATAATTCTAGAGGGCGCTGCTCCATTGAGAAAAAATATAAAAAAAACAAATCTAATTTAAAATAATTTTAGCGTTATTGAAAATTCTTCCCCTGGGCTGCTCCCGTCCGCCTCAACCAGAGTTATTACATCAAATTGAATCATAATTGATAATATTTTACTAGGAATTAAACCTCCGTGGCATCAATATTTAGATTCGTTGTCTATTCTAATGTCATAACAAAATAATGTCTCATACTTTTACACAGATTTTCTGTTGATTATTGTACATCAGATTATAAATGAGGAAGCCAAAACAAATTATGTAAATGGCGCTTTCATAATCTGGCATCGAAACTAGTTGTACCAGATGAATTTGCGAGATGGGTTATGGATACTGAGCTACGGGAGCTACGCAAATCGCGCTAACTTCATTATTTGGAAGAACTAGGTAAATTATACATTTGATGAATAGGTCGTCGCATCGGGGGTTTTTAAATTTTCAATTTAGAGTTATTAATTTAGATTAGGTCAGAGTTTGCATATTAAACAACACAGTTTTATGCATTACACTAAATGTTGGTTTTAAGAATGATACATTTTAAGTCAGTAAGTAATCTTATTTAATTATCTGTACCCATGTACAAATTATTAATACACTGTCGGGAGGTAATACAATTACGTTGGCAACAGAGATTTCAAATAAAATCAGAAAATAAATAGATAATTCAGTATAATTTTATGCTTTCTATACCAATAACAAAGATACAAAGTCACTAGAAATGTCCATAAAGAGTTCTTACAAAGTACTAGAAACTGGCATATTGTATTTTGAATCATCATCCACGATACTTTCCCATCAACATCTAAACCACCGCCGCTCAGAGTAAGCACGAGAGTACTCTGCCGTCGCATGCATTATGTCCAGGACGATTAGCACCTAAACAAACACCCTCGCGAGGAGTGATGGCCCTCAGACGAAAAGTTTTAAGTCCTCCGACCTCCAAGTCCTGCCTCCAGCCCGAGGGCTGTTTATCTTCGGTAGGGTTTTGTTTATTACTTTGTTAAGGGTTTGAAAGGAGTCGAGAGGGATCAGCATTATATCAAGTAGAGTCAATCAAAATGGGTAATAGGCGACTCACACCGATGTGAACACTCTTTAAAATGGATCCACTCGGACCGCGGTACGAAATGCCTAATCCTCTATCCGAATGAGAATTCGAACCGATCTCGAAACTATACAATCCATTTTCTATTGTTATTTCACAACAGAATATAATTGAGTTCAAACGAACCCATTGGCCTACAGACAAGGAATTCCGAAAATACTTACCAAATTTCAAAGTACTAGTCTATGATGTCGACAAAGATTTTATCATAATTTAATTATGATCCATAATATGTGGCCGCGATACGCACGGAGGCATGCATTTTAAACAAAACTGACGCACTTAAATATTTCCGCGAGGACCGGATAAGATGCGTCTCTATCTATAAAGTTCAAGCTCCGGATGAATTGCATCTATCGTATACGAAATGCGGCTGACCCTAAAATAGTTGCCTCGTGGCCTTAACATGTCAACTACTATCCTTATATAGTTTCTCAAACTAATATTTAAAACGCCACTAGTCCTAGACATAAGCCCGCGTAGAGCCGCCGCGTGGGCTAATGAACGAGCGAGTCCCACCGGTGGGCTTGTTGGGCTTAATACATAAAATTTATTCAAGCGACGAGCAGCTACCTTGGTTGGATAAGTTGTGATTACATTATAACGAAAAGCGGAAAGTGAAAATTGTTGAATATGGAATTTCAAAATCAGAAGCATTGAAATTCCGTTAGAGACTCGTATGTTCTTTAATTTCGTTATTGAAAATCTCTCATAATATGTATGTTTACGCGCTTGTTTGCTTATTATTGATTTATGTAGATGAGGATAGTATAAGACATTTGAAATAGATAATACGGAATTTCGGTATTACGTTTTTCGGAAGCAATCGGGAGAATATAATATGATTATATCACATGACATTTACCAACTTTATTTCTACCAATAGCAAAAAATTGTTTATTCAATCCACAAACAATAACATATTTGGTTCATCCTTCGGGAAAACACCAGGTGGAGACAAAACGAATATAATCGCTCGCGTGTCCAATGTATCCTCTACATAAATAAGTGTCTTTAGGACGCCTCGTCCGATTTCCGCCTGCTTTCATGAGATCCCTGCGAATCTCCAAATACCACACTTTGCCAAGCCATAACCAACTCTATTTTTTACTGTATAAAGGTAAATTTACAACTCCTAGCAAATGTCATTTCTTGAGATAAAATTGGAAAGGTCGCATTTAGGTTTAGTGATAAGAATTTACTATTTGAAGAGCTCCCAGAGTAGTGTGGCTAGCGGAGATCGTTAGATTAAAAGTTCAGCAACGTTCGTTTAGGTCCGGTTTTAGATTGGTTAAAAATCATCTATGTACAAACACGCAAATATAAAATTAATTAAACACAAAAGCCCATTCAAATACGTAAACGGTTAAATTGGTTCGTCCAATATTTGCCCAACACGCTCCGTGTTTGATGTATTAACAATTGGATGATAATCTTTGACCACTGTTTGTGCTAATACTGAAAATATTTCGTACAAATATTTGATTGTGCTATTATCTTCAAAGCTGTGCTCATGTGTCTATATTTCTCGCATTGTTTCATTTCCAAACAATATGGCATAGCAACGCATTTATTTCATCTTTCTTCAAATTTTCCCCAAAAAAGTCCTGATCACGAGACCCTCATTCCGAAAGAAAATTAATTCCCAAATCTTCGCCCATATACGACCGTCAAGAATTAGCCTGACCCTACCATTATCTACACAATACGTGTCAGGGAACTGGCTCACTCGCCCTACTTCAAGATAGCGTAGTCATTAACCGTAATAAAACTACCAGAGTCTGCTATCTTTCTCTAGCAGGAAGGTGGAACAAAGATGGTGGTATGTCTATATTTCGTTGGAGATTGTATGGATTAAGGAAATGTGTAATACCTTCCGTGTTATATCACTGCCCTGCAAGCACAACCTTCTCACGTTATCGTCATCGTGTCGTCGTCGAGAAAACATTATGTCATTGTCATTCTTATAATCTGCCGCTAACGCTAACGTCCGCGTCGCACGAACATTGGGACCGCGACTCTGGAATATTATTTTAAACATGAATTTTAAGAAATTTTGAATTATATACTTTCCACGAAAAAAATACTGAAAATATGTTAGTTTATGGTATCGATCGATCTTAGATTTGGCGCAATATTTAGATATACGTATACGATATAATATATATTTAAATTAACGTCATAAAGCGATCCAAACAAAAATTTTATCGGATTGTGACCTCTATATGCAAGTCTTCGCTCTATTAAATAGGAGCGTCTTGAACAGTGGGCGGCCACGCAAGACCACTAGTGGCGCCCAGATATTAGATGCAGTTGGTAGAGTTAAGGAGTCAGGAGTGGGCAATATCGGGAGTGTAATGAAGGGATACGATTAGTTTACGACACCCGCACGCGAGACGTGCAACCCTCTACAAACTTGTATGTTGGCGTGTAAGGTCACGGGAAGGATTCATTACAGTCAGTTTACTCTTTAAACTGAACCACCTGAACCTTCTAATTGTTATAAATGAACGCACAATTAATTTTGTTTCTGAACAACATGGTTCAAGATCAAAATCCAGACAGAGACAAACTATCTACCTTCATCTCAGTAACAAGTGCAGAATAAAATTAGCTCGTTAATAAATTGCCTGGAACTGGCCAGGTTTCAAACTTCATGTTTATTGGGAATTTAACCCTGCACGCGTATAGTTTCCCATCATTTTCCTCCATTAGACTCCGAAGGAATGTTCTTCACAATTTGTGAACAGTTTAATTAATTTACTTTGTTTGTAATTATAATTGCATGATTCAAGTTTTTAGACGATTTGAATTATCACGAAAGAGGCGTTTGTATTGATAATTAATTTTCTTCGGACCCCACGACACAGGCTAGGCCTAGTGTGAGATTCACAGACAATGGTGTAATTGTAACACCACCACTTAGTACAACTTTGTTCTTATTATATTTGTAAATAAATTATTTTTAGTTTTCATTTTCAATACATATTCCATTGCTGGGTTATTTGCGGAGATAAATCCTTACATTTGCCTTGATGCAAATAAAATCAGACGATACAAACACGTATTACTTACAGATATAGTATCTCATATAAAGTGATAAAACACACGTAAAGTTAGACTGGATACAGAGACTCGGGTTTCCTAGATATTTAATAAAAATAGGAATAGTTTTAATACTCTAGTAATGTAAACTAAACGTTCAAAGAGAAGTCGACCTTAGCGATCTCCGACGGCAAGGCTTTGTGTCGGCTTAGAGCCATTTATGTATTACCTGGTTATTCCATATATTTTATTACAAAACCATCATATGTATGTACAGTGAACGTCTTTTAACCCGAACAAAGTGCTTTCGGAATCCTTCTTCAATATGAGAATCTGTATTAATTTAAAACAAGCACGTTGATCTTCCAAAAAGCCAATAACACCTGCCCGGCCTATCTAAGGACCTCTAAAAAGGTAACAATTTATGGTCGGCAATACAGCTCGGTCCTCGGCGATACAGACAAATGGCCCGCAGATAAAACCGCCGCCGCCCGCCGGCCAGCGGAGGCTGCGTCTTCACGATCCTCACAACTAGCCTTAACAAAGAGTAGAATAAGCATGGCTTACAATGTATAGAATTTAAAGTCTATAAATTCTATAAATTGCAAACCCAGGATCAGAGTCAGTGCCAGAGTCTATGGAGCTGAACCGAAATCGGGTGCGCTGCAGTGCGCCTGCGGTCCTTAATCTGAGAATACGGATGTGATAGACGGTATCTAAATATATATAACTCAAAGGTGACTGACTGACATAGTGATCTATCACCGCACAGCCCAAACCACTGGACGGATCGGGCTCAAATTTGGCATGCAGGTCGATGTTATGACGTAGGCATCCGCTAAGAAAGGATTTTGATTAATTCTACCCCCAAGGGGATAAAATAGGGGATGAAAGTTTGTATGAAACTTTGTCAATTAAATTCCACGCGGACGAAGTCGCACAGCTAGTATAATATAAAACATCCAGTTTCCACCAAAATTAGGTGTACAAGAACCGCACTTGTATCAGGAGGTGAGTGACCCCACCACAAGAGACATCCAGTTACTATTAGATGATTCATGGTATTCATTTCTTTCGTCTTAGAAGTCGTCGTCTTAAAAGGCTTTAAAACAGCGCCTCTACCGGTCGCACTGTAAACATTAAGATGCTACTATAATTATTCCAAAGCGTTCGTGTGAACTGCTCTTACTTTAAATTCCGCCATTTACCCACATAAATGTAATGTTAAGGTTTCTGATAGCTAGGACAATTCGGTTTTTTTCAAAGACAAATGTCTGGGCGTATCGGCCGAGGTACGGCTATTTCACTCGATTTATTCGATACAAAGGACGTTTAATACGATTCTATACGACCGTATTGAACGATTATAATATATCGAGGGTGTCAGAGTTATTTGTTACATATTTTGTTGGCAGATTGAGTATCTACTGACGCAAATCATTGGGTAAACATGACTTGACGTGGTGTTACTACATGGATGACTGATCTATAACATCCATCCTCCGGAGCGGCGCGGCGGCGGCCGCCTGGCGGTGTTACTTGAAATTGCCCTCTAAATCGATGCCAATGCTTTAGACCAACAAATCAAATTAAATGAATGATGGTGAATCGAATTAAATATTGTTTATAAGATTACTAACAATGCGAGCTTTTTACGTTACTAGTATTCCCATTAGCCCCTCCAACTAAGCTAATGCTAGTGTTAGGAGTGAGGTCACGTTAATAGTTTCGTGGCTAGAATCGGGATCGAACTCAGCACCTGTCTATCTACGAGGGCGGTCCCTCTAGCCACTACGCTATTGACGCTTGACGATAAATTTCAAATAAACCTGAAATAACACAGATTATTAATTAATTATTGCACTGGTAAACAAAAATGTGCGATAAAATGAGTAAGGTTTTCCATTACTTGGTAATGGAAATAAAATATTGCTTCTACCATTAAAAACACACGGTTGAGGTAAACGCCGCGCTATTTATACAGGTTTACTTTTAAAAAAGGTAAACAATTGATTCGTTGATTAATGTTTGTAAAATAATCTGAATCATAATGAAGAATCGTAGTTTCAAATAGTGCCAATGACTTGGAAGTGTCCCGTAGAAACTTTCCTTAAAATGTTATCTTTTAATGTTTATATTCTTGACTATCAGTTGTACTCTGATTAATAACAGTGAAATACAACATTCGTATAAATAAATTATCTTCAAAATAAGTTGTCTCTACACGTGGTATACTATTCTAAAGGCGTGCTATCTCGGACAACTTTTAGATTTATATCACAGTAAACTTACCGGAGTTTGAAAGTTTTAATGTGACCACATCACGTAAAGACTACGGTTAAGTTTTAAGCTAAACTTAGTTTTAACGGCGACTCTGCGCGCGTTTAAATGAGGCCTACACGACAGACGCGTAGCATAGCCCACCTGGCATGGGGACGCAATTTAGAATCACGCACAATAAGATGACATTAAACCACGTTTATATTATCTGAAGGAGTAAGCGGAGGTCTCCATCCCTCCCTCCGTGACCCGGAAGACGTCCACTACTGGACACAGGCCTCCAGTATTGGGGAAGCGGCGGAGGAGCCGGATGTGTAGGAGTAATAGCTTATCCGCCACTCGCGTCCAGCGTGCCCCCGGGCTAGTGTGACGTCATCGGTCCATCTTGTCCGGCCCTCCCACAATATGACTTCCAGCTTGGGGCCGCCATTGTCCCACAACGATTGAGGTGTACTTACAGGCAAAATTAGAAGCTGTCATAATTATAACGTACGCCTCAATATAGCGAGCTCAGCCGACGACATGCGAATGCACTCGGAATACCTCTGAATAATGTCTCAGCCGTGAATAATTCAATACAAAGCAACCCCATACATATTCAAACGTTCAACTGAGCTTTTTGCATTTAATTCGTGAGGAAATAACAATTTTATAGTTAGTTGATCATTAATGGAATTAATTTCCTCTTCGTTATTGAACAGTGTTGGAATAAACCCAGGGGAGTGGATTCATACAACGAACGATGAATGTAAATGATTTGTTGGACCGTAGCATATGGCACGCAATGGTCTCTGCCTACTCCCATAGGAAACAAGCATGGCCATATGTGCATACGAATAATTCTACTACTACGTAACGTAGGTACTTACTCTAAATTAACATCATCGGCCTGCAATCAGCAATTATCGTCAAACGGCTCACATTTCGCTGCAGGCCGCGTGAACAATGGCGCGTCGAGGGGACCGGTCGCGATACCAACACCCTCCCCCCCCCGGCGGCGACTGGCGACATCTATCCGATGAATGTTGTCAATTTTCCGGGTATATTGCAATGTCATTGGTAACGAGTTTCGGATAGATGTGCATACGATATCGTAGACAACGCATACTGGTACGGCAAAAAATGTCGGGATGTCAGGAGGCCACTATAAAAGCGTAACGACTCCACTTCTATAATAGCGTCGTCACGCCTCTAAAGAGCGTCACGACGCGGCTACAACGAAAACACGATGCCACTGTACGAAGGCTTCGAGTATACTTCGCTAGCGTCGCGACGCCGCTATAATAGCGTCGCGATAAAACGTGTTTCATATTTCGATCCCCACTAGCTAAACGGTAATTCATACCCATCATCAGAACAAACGGCCGGCATTTAACATCACAGTAGCATGCAAACAATAGCATACAGTGCGAGCAATCCGCTCGCAATTCCGATCATTGACGGCATTGATACGTGTGACTGAGTGGGGCCATCCGGGAACAATTGGGGCCGATTTACTGTACTGCATGTGTTGTATTGAGCACACTAATCTGAGAACGTATTCAGGATGTCTGTTGCATTGTGCGACACCTAAATTGAGGGATGTCGGAGTCATAATACATACTTAAAATGACATCAACTAATATTATTGACACTCAATAGATTGGGATTGGAATCTCGGAAACACCTACTTTAGAGCAAATAGTACAAAATATGTTTTTTAGAAAAGGTATTTAAACCCACTATCGTCTGATCGAGATACTCCTAGTGGCAGCGACGTGGACGTTTAATATTTCAGTGATATGTCGTGCGTGAAACAGTGAGTCCAAAATTCAGAAAATGGTTTGTGGGAACTCCAACTAACTCGTAATTGAAACATAATTGAAAATGCTTAAACACTGGCAATATTATCTATACCCTATTATCATCATAGTCATTGTATTTGTTAATATTGTAGAGCGTGTCGGAGGTGCGGTGCACGAAGTGGACGATGCCCTTCCTCAGCACCTCGTAGAACAGCCCGAGCCGGGGGTGCACCGGCACTTTGAACGTCTCGAGCCGGGCCAGGATGGGCGCGACCTGCACCATACCATTACAGGAAACTTCAACACCTGTACATAATCATTAAACTTAAACGCTCCGATCGTTTTGTACGCCGGTAATCACGTGATAATCCAAGGTGAAAATGGCTCAAGAAAGAAGACCCAAGTTTCACACGCCGATGGCCAGCGATCTGTACACTTGCACTGACATCACCCGCACTGTACAATACAACAGTACATGTCCTGAATAAGGGCGGGTCGGGACGCTCCTAACATTAGAACAGATTGGAACATCCCACCGTGTACATTTAGGAGACGTGTGCAGGATCAGCGAATACAGAATACAGGTCTGAGCTAGGACAACCAGGAAAAACTGTAATCATTCGCTGTTCCACTCGCGGCTTGGCTTCGGTCTGTCTCTGACATGAAATAACCCCTTTAATTTCTTCAAGCGCGGAACTTTCCTGGCGAGTGTAATAGTGCTATATTATATGCTGTCAGCAACGGTGATGTTAACAACAGAGAGACTCACGTGTTCCGCCAACGCTTCGTTCTTCTGCACAGTACCGAAGTCGCGCTCCAGACGTATGATGAGCTGCGACGACTCCTGCGCCAACAACACTAGATTAACCATCAGCAGAGCCATCTCGCGGCCAACATATTTATGAGATCTCATAGACCATGTCGCCTCGAGTCGCCTCCTCGGCAGAATAACATTAAATTAAAGACCTTAAAAAATGTTCGCTTCGCTACTACCTAATCTATGGTCTAATATATTTATCTTACATTTCGGTTTGTCAAAGCTTTTTTTGCTAACCAAAAACTTATAACGATAAATTATCGGAAATAAAAATTCGCAAATGTGTGTTTCAGAATGTAAAATAAAATGAAATGTTTTGAAGTATTCGTCCTGCAAACGCCGGCAGAAGCTTTTTGTAGTTTTTAGTAGACCTTAAACCCATTTGAGGGTATCACATCACGTCACTTCGGCCTGGGAGCGCCCCCCCCCCGCCCGCCGCGCGCCCCCGCGCGCCCCCCGCCACCACACACGGACCTGCACAAGACACACGCCGGCGAGCAAGCAAACGGCCACAATTTTCATTTCCGTCGCGGTCATTGTTTCCGAGAGTAATAATTAATTTCATGCATCAATGGTTACGTTATTAATTTCAGTAGTGATTTGTGTTGTGCAATGATTTGGCCGATGTAATATCAATATTCTGAACATTGCATAAGAAAAGTGGCAAGATCTGCAAATAATATAAACGCTATTAAATTAATAGTTTACTGTACTGATATATATTCTTTTCATAATTATAGTGGTGTATTGCCTGTTGATTATGTTCAGGCATACCTACAACCATACAACATCATACAATCCAGAGCATTACTCGTATAAAGCCAAAAATAATTCATTCATTATAATATTATTTGGAGTCGGTGCCGATTAAGACGATTGATAAATAGTTGACACCCACTCCAAACAAATTTTTGCTAATTATATTGAAGTATTTACTTATTTATAGTAGGCAATGGTAGGCATTCCAATAAAGTTACAACAAAGTGTCAACGGATGGCGCTACTCTTAATATTACAAAACCGTTACTTTAAAACCGTTTCTCCCAATTACAGTTACAATTAACTTCACTAAGAACGGTGTTATCAGTCGGCTATCGCTCTCATTACGCGGTTGATAACATCGGGGCGGGGGCCACTGACCGCCCGCCAGGCGCTCGTTGTGGTTCCGCTCAGGGACGGGCAGGTGGGTAGACTTATGTCTTCGATGATGGCGGTACACTCTGCTTTTACCTACTATCTTCATGACGACAATGTTATTTCTTTTGACCGTTTCACCACCGGACAATAAGTAATTTTGCGACACTACAAGTCAATAGTGAAGGGTCTCGGGTTCGATTCCTACTACCGATTATACGTAACACTAGACATTAACTCACTCGAGGTTCTCACAAATATTCACTAATCATTAATATTACGATATATTTTTCTGCTAACTATAACTAAAGTCATGTCTAGAACTTAAATCTTATGTTAAAAGATTGCCTTTGCTAGGAGTCTAGGAGTGAGTTCAAACTAACGTGTATTAAGGCCTTTGATATTAGAGCTATAGCCTTTAAAATTGTCGAGTCGTCTCTTTATTATTATCTTACAGCCCTACGTAAGAAGCCAATTAAATAAGACTTTCGTTTTCTATCTAGTTTGTAATGTACTAACTAGCCAGGAGCGCGGCGCGATCAGATACCGGCACCGAGCGCGCGGTGCCGCGATACCGCGCGATCGCGATTATCAACAGCGCCGGCGATTCGCGGGTCGCTGCGGACAGCGCCGCGCGATTTGCATATACAGCGGTGTTTCTGAATACTGTATTTAAAATGTGATATACTCGTATCACGTATCTAATCCAAAATCTCTATCGATGCCTGTTGTTACCAAATCATGACGTAAAGTACATCTCAAATTAATATTTATATCTGATTCATACGTTTTGACTGTTAAAGGTTCGCATAAAGTACATTTTGTTCTAGTTTTGTTTGTGTATAAACATTAGGTAACTAGTAATATAATCTTTTTTTTTTTAATAAATGAGATAAATTTAATTATGGCACCCGATGGGTATTAACTACAAATATTATTTCGATTAGCACAACAAATTCAATGTAATGCGTCACTAAATACTAAATAAATTTTAAAACAGACTAACCTTACCTAAACCGAACCGTTTCGTGGGTTCTCGCAGACTTTTCCCGCAAAAGATTTATTTAGAACACAAAATTAAATCCACTAATCCCTTTATCTGTTTCAGCATCCAAAGCTGAGATAAACAAAGTACACAGATCCTTGATTTCTTAAAATAAATCCTAATTCATTAGTTGCCTTGAACAGCTCCGACCGCTGCCCTCAAGTTCATATTTTGTTTTTAAAGTTGGATTGTTTTCGTTTTTCTGACTCCTTAGTTAGGTTTTAAGGGATATTTGTTCTAATTCTGTGAGCACCGCGACGAAACATGAATCAACTAACTGTATTGCATCCTGTCCTGCTCGTGGTCGTAACATAGTTAATTTATTTGTTGTTTATAAATCCATGTCTAATTGAATACGCACGAGACGGCCACGAGATTAGAGAATATTTCTTATGTTTTAAACAAGCTAGAGAAGCGCTAATACAGATTATTCTTCTTCTTTCTTCAATAATATTTGCCCACTCGGTTTAATGTGATAATACAGATTCAATATTTTTGGCTAAAAACCTCCTTGTCGCAATATTACATCCCGCCCAACAGTTAACCTTGAATTTGATATTACGATTATTTTGAACTCAACTTACAAACTGAATACTGTTTGTTGGGTTGTCTGAAAAACGTCGTCGTCGCTGGCTCCACATCTGCCCACTCAGGGATCTCGCCGGATTTGCTCACTCGAGAAACACAATAGATACTGAGGGCGACAGGCACGGACTCGGGGTGCAATAGCTGCAAACATCTAATGTTCATTTATTATAATAAATGCAAAAAATAAAGTAATACGCGTATCGCTAGCATTACATAAAGTTAAACAATAATAATAAATGTACAGAATATTTTAGAGCAAAACACGTAGGTCACACCGGGCGTTCCTAAGCAGTTCTGTTGTAGAATTAAGGAAAAATATTCAAACATCAATTTATAACTACCTACGTAGGCCTGAATTAAATACACGATTGGACTTGAACTTACCGATCACATTATTAACAAACTCAAAATGTTGAAGGAGCTGAATTTATTTTTGCAAGAACTCGAACTGATCTAGCTTCTCACAATATACACATAAGGTATATTTTAGGCTACCAACTTATGGTAACGCTTTTAAACAGTGATCTAGTGGCCAGGGCCAGTCCGGCCCCGTCCCGTGTAGTCGGGAGCGCTCTAGGTTAGCGTCGTATTTCGCTTAGATTTCAACTCGGCTGATAAGGGTGAGCCCCAATTGAAATGTTTATGCCGCGCCGAGATAAGCAACAAATAAACTTATTCCAGCTTTTAAATTATACTAATACTTAGTAATGGAGCCTTTTGTGAATCACTTGGAAATATTGTGGTTTTTGTTGGCGATTTTTGTATTGTACAATCGTTATTCATTGTACAATTGTACGCATGAGACTGGTATGTACGGTATACACCGCATATATGCCTGCCCGCCTGCCTGCCTGCCTGCCTGCCTGCCCGCCTGCCTGCTCTTTCGAAGTAAAAGTGCACACTTGTATGTCGCGAAATTTACATATTAAGTTTATTGATATGTTACGAGTAATAGTCCGATGGCGATAATGAATCGCCACTGAAAAAACATTATAATATTATCATTGTGAAAGCGTGCTGTCGCTAACGTTTGAGTAACGCAGCTACTGCTCTTAGCACTAAGTGTGTATTTCCAATGTATTCCTTTGGATTGCTACTAGAGGAATACATTATGAGAGATAAATCAACACATTGCCGGGAACCGAAACCCGCATTCAGTTGGCAGCCGTGATGTCAACCGACAGTAAACCCTAAGATACACCAACGGCATTAAAATATAAACGAACATTTTGTTTATTTCACGTCACATAAGTGGATTTCCTCCGGCGTAAGTACAAAGTAAGTAGTTACAAAGTTTTCCTCGTAACGTAGTTATTGTCGAGCGGGGGTGAGGGGGTGCGGGGGTGCGGGGGTGCGGGGTGAACATATTTGCATGTCTAAGCGCCGCCTTCGACGAGTGGATGTTTGTAAGGGTGGGTGTCCATCAGCGATGTAGCAAAAGTATGTACTTTTATCGTATGTTAGTGAATAGCGACATCAAATATATAACGATATATGACGTAGTATGTGTGTAGCGATAAGTAAAAAATAACTATGACTTGTTTAATTGCGACATGTTGCTGGGAGCCTCTATTTTTTGTTTCCCGATCCCGATCTTCTTGGTGTTAACGTGTGAGCTACTACCTAACTCTGGTGTCGACGTTTTCAGGCCGCCCGATGTTCTCCGACATGGCTTAACGACTGTGATAGCCGGGACCGACAGCTTAACGTGCTTTTCGAAGCGCGGACGGAAGCGCTCAGTTGTAAACACCATTAGCGATAGCGTTTCCAGATATATAATAATTGAGTTACCGTAAATGGACCACAGCCCTAGCCCGAGCCACTCAATCCGCGCCCACAGTTCATTGTTGGGCAACAGTTGGGCAACTACCTCTAACTTTTTATTTTCACAAATGGCCGCGGCCGAGTGGCTCTTTCACTTTTCTATTGTGTTGCTTCAGCGCTGAAGTGAACCATGTTGCAACGTATACATTTATCAAAGATAAGCTTTTCTGACTCTATTTTGTAAGCTTCAGTAGCCTAACAGTCAATGGAACCTCCTGTCACGATAAGGTCGCCGGTTCGATTCCCACCATAGACCTTTCGCCATTTCCGGAAGTTTAATGTGATAAACTGATAACTAATTATACTGAAATATTTAAAGACATTAACAAATTTGTAGCAACGTGAAGTCCTCTGTTTAGTTCTCGGCTTGTGCAAAGTTTTATTGAAAAAAAGCTTGAAGTGAATTTAAGAAGATAGGTAACATAATATCTGCCTGCAACTATGGAGGTTATGAGGGTTGAAATATTTAGTAGCATTCAGAGGTTACAACGCTTTAAATAATAACAAATCTCAACCGACCTCCTTAACTTAATCACCTCATGTAATACAAACCCTAATTATGTTAAGCCGTTTGCAAACGGCATTACTATTGACGAATGTGCGTTAATCTCCACGGTACACATGTAATTGCTGTGTAAATAGGGCCTTAGGACCGGCGGCGTGACGTCACAGGTGTTGGGTACACGCACCAGTTGTCGTACGAACTATGATTATCTTATTAGGTAATTTAATGTTACATATATCGAAAAACATGAGCCACCTGTGACACATATCAAGGGTCGCAAATATCAGGTCGTAAACGAACTTTTGATAGTTACTTCATGGAGAACTGTCAAAACGTAAAAAATGGAAAATAAACTTTGTAGGAGGATTGTGAAATAGGCCCTTAGATTTTGTTGAGAACTCTACGTTTATCCGAACGACGTTTAAGTGAATGTTCCAATCGAATATTCATTACGATGAACCAGTCGTGTTCCGGATCCTAGATGACTGCGTCCCCGCGGTCACCATACACCGTATTCTATACGTCTAATAAGTCGCCTTACAAGGTTTCGATATCATCTAAAATTAAATACAACAAACTGAGTCGTAACAAAAGCCGCCCGCCGCCCGCCGCCCGCCGCCCGCCGCCGCGCCCGCCCTCGTTAGCCTCGCTACGCGGCCGGCGCCCTGTGCAATCGGATTGCACCGCCTGTGTCGGGATCCAATAGACGGGTCCGGCGCGACGAGCTAGTTAGGATAGTTCCTCGAATGCCACATATTTTGTTGCTGAACAGTAAATACGGATCCCCTTGTTAGATCTTTACTGCGAGCGATTTGGAACTGTAGCTCTACCATGCGATATACACTCACCAGGTGTCCCTAGCGTATCTACGTAAAAGAAACATAATTCACCATACAAATATTTCATCTCACTAATTGTAAGCCTAGATGCATTATATTCAATGTAAATCAGATGACAATTCTGAGGGGCCCGGTTGACCGCATACGCAGTGTCCACGCGATCGTACCGCGCGGTCGGCCGCACCGCTCGCCGCACCGCTCACCGCACCGCTCGCCGCAGCGCCAACCGCAGTGCCTTGAATTATCGCATAACTGTCTAGTTACCCAGTGTGATACCAGATTAGATTAGCACCGCGCCTTCTGTGAATATACGGCTATCATTATTAGCACAATAACAATTGTAGGTAATAGGAGAATGTTTGAAAAGATGGCCTCACCTTCAGCTCCATCGCGACTTCATACGTTCGCTAGAGATGTCAGCGTCTACGTGAAATACTTGAATAGTCCCTAGGGATCGCTTTTATTGTGACTACCATAAACAAAGCTGGATATAATTCCAGTAACATTTAGAATCTAGACATAACATTATTAAGTAAATACAGGAAATAACGAGTATGAATCTCGTGGTAAATCTAGATAAGATTTACGAATTACGTCTGGCCTAAATTACGTCGCTCAGGCCTTCTTCAGGCAGACATCGAGGATGTCGAAGACGCTTCGAAGTAACTTTTCATGTTGTTAAGTTAATTTTACGTGAATACTGAAAGCGTTCCGATGAAAAGCTTCAACGTTCAAACAATTATTTGTTTGTTTTTTTGCCTTTGTATTTGTTTGGAGTTGAATAATTGTTTTCCGATTGATTGTTTTGCTAAAGTAATGGTCTTTATACTAAATATTTAAAAGTTTAGCAACCGTTTTATTTGTAACTAGCTGAGCCCGCGACTTCGTCCGCGTGGAATTTTGATCCTTTCTCAGGGGATGTCTACGTCATAGTAGCTTTATGCATGCAAAGTCTCAGCCCGCTCATTTTAAAATTGACAAAGTTTCATACAAACTTTCATCCCCTATTTTATCCCCTTGGGGGTGGAATTAATCAAAATCCTTTCTTAGCGGATGCCTACGTCATAACATCTACCTGCATGCCAAATTTCAGCCCAATCCGTCCAGTAGTTTGGGCTGTGCGTTGATAGATCACTATATCAGTCAGTCACCTTTGAGTTTGATATATATAGATAATGGTCATGGTAATATGTTGGTCTCTGTCCGGGTGAAGTTGTTATGGCCACTCTGGCCAACAACATATAGTCAATTAAAAAAAAAAAAAAAAAAAAAAAAAAAAAAAGTAATATGTTGGTAGTATAGTACCATTCATATTCATACTCCGGTTGCTATCTCGTATTATCATATCTCTCAGTAGTGGTTTAGTCAGTTTTAGCAACTTCTGCAACTAAAATATTCCGCGTTTTAGTTTAGAATTACGTATAAACAGATGTTACTCTCAAAACTCATTTGCGAATCTCATCTTATCACGGCAATCTCGTAGCGCTCGTAGCCGGCTCGTAGCCCGTAGCGCGTAGCATGTGTCGTAACGGCGTAGCACTACCACGAGCTGCACGCGTTTATAACTTGCTTGAGTTAGAATACTGAAAGTGTTAACTTAAGTGCAAATTGCTTATGATTAAACTAGGCATCGCTTTTATTGTTACTACCATAAATAAACCTGGATACACTTGCAGTAACATTTAGAATCTAGACATAAAAAAATATGAAAGGCAATTTATGAAGTTTCTGTTGTTAAATTGTAACCCACACGGGAATCGCACCCGCCACCACTCGATGCCAGGTCGATGCCAACTGGGCCCAATCTTTATTTCTCTTTTACTTTCTCATCCGTGTACTATTCTAAGTTGGTTGGAGGTAGGTAATGACTCTAAAAGTAACTTCACCTCAAAAGCGTACGAGTAACAATTGATAGTGGGATCCAATCTCTTCATTCTGATCGATTATTTAGTATTTCAATGAATTAGCTTTCCATCTAACTCAACATTTTCGCTATCAGAGTCGTCTATATTCGCACAGGTTGTCGCGTGCACACGAATCTGTGCACTCTCGATAGATGGCGCTGATTCAATCACTAGAACTGTGTCATAAAGCCGCGGTTATGTTGCAGCGTCAGAGTTCTATAAAAGCGTTTAGCGTCCTAGGTACAACGACTATATTTTCAGCGATTACGTGAGCGATTCAGTGATTACGTAGGTGAGATTAAAATTCAGAGACGTTACCTCCGTAAGTATGACTTAAGCATTGTTAATAATTGTAGATACACTTTAAAAAAATACTATCCTTGCTTGGGTAGCGATTAAAAAGATGTCAGGTGCAGTTGACGTTTTGTTTCTTCTTATGCCTTATTATTCTAATGTAATGTAATTAAGTCAAAGTACTCAATTTATTTAAAATTGTCCTCAATCCGCTGCGCTCCGCTCCGCTCCGCTCCATCTATCCGGACCGCTACAATGTATTACCGCGCGACACGACGACGACACGACAAATTGAAGCGCCGCGATTGCTCATTTAAGCTCGTATGTCGACTCTAACTTTGTACAACGCATAATATATGTACTCTATTTTTCTAGATTCCTAGTGGAAGATTTTAATACAAAATAATAATATAATAAACACACAAAAACAAATCATTAATCTAAAAAAAGTTGGCGTAAAAGGATAATAGAACAATTGATTTTAAGCCAAGCGTCTATCTAATGGATTACTGATAATTTGGCATTTGCACCACCGTCCTGCAAATTTCAACGCCAGTGCCAACAGGTGTGTCTTCCAAAAATCTTGTGTCCTAAAACAGAATTGTTTGATAATGTAAGTGTCATCGGTATTATATTGTTATCTTAGATGTACATCAATTATTAAACCACACTAAATCAAACTACAGAAATCCAATCCCCCTTCTCGCTACTCTCATTATACCCGCGGCGTGGGACGGGGTCGTCGCGAGCCCGGCCCGGCCCCGGCCCGGCCCGTCCCCGGCCCCGCTGGCCCGGCTGGCCCGGCCGCGACGGAACTAGCCCGCCTGCTCGGCCGGAACATCTCTATTGCATTTCAGAGTATTGCAAATTATTATGATTCTGTTGAGATCTTGAATTATTGTTTACTAAGAAGTTCTATTCACCAACTTTCTATTCCCAAGTCGATTTCTTAATACTTGGACTTGATTTAGTCCAAATATTGTCGGGTCTGGTCTCAATAATAACCAGACTAGACAATATCGCAAATATCTTCTCGTTGACTGTTGACTTTGATCTCATATAATTAATCTCATTTAACATTAATTTGTTAACAGAACAGTTTCCCTGTCTTAATACAAGTTTCTTTCAAGCCGTAGTCAAATATATTTTGTGACATCATTTTCCTTATTCCACAGGAGCGTCCGGGGCCAATTATTTTGACGTTTAAAGTTAATTGACTTCATGATTGTTAATTAGGTTTATTACGATTGTCCGACCGGGAAGTAGTCTGGATTTTATTTTTAATTGGCGTTCTAATAATTGGTTCTTCGTTAGAATGTCTATTAATTATGAGTAAGAGTAGGGCTTGTGGGGAGGAGATGACGTCAGACTTCATCTGACTGAATAGTCGAAACAAGAGCTGTAATTAGTGTAGGTGTGATGATTGCGACGAGACCTACTTACAATAGTTATGGTGGATAACTTCAATCATTTATCATTGTTTCAAAGTCTAACACAGCGATTAACCTGATTCAACAGCGAGCCATGGATTTATTTACTGTGTTATTGTACAGGCCCGTTTTGAAATCACTCTCCATATTTCTAGCCTTCATAATTCCAAATATACCAATAAACATTTTAATTTAAATAAAATTAATATAAAAAGTGAATTCACTTAATTCTCATCTGCGCGCTTACAATTTCCAATTCCGCAAAAAGAAGTCTGCGATGAATTACCCCGACTTTTCAATGATAGCCCCCCCCATCTTCAAGGGGGTGTTCTCCGCCACCGAACTCCATCACACAACCGATTTAATTTCACCATTCATATACTTTCATAAATAAGGTGTTGACTCATTTTTGTACCATTCAGGAGTGCAATGGGGGGTGAAATTACCCCTTTTGTGGGGTAAATGGGTGATTCTCCGAGTTCCGAGTCGGCGACATCCCAGGCGGTGATGTGACGTGGATAATGTGCTGAAAGGGCCGCGAGGGGGCGACGGAGCGCGTCGCAATCTTTTGTGATTTTTTTTAATGAATTAGGGAAATCCCTCGGACGTATATAGACGAAACGCCTAACTTGGTAGAAAGTGGGTAGAGTGCCCTTATACTGGCCGCTCCCACTAGCTAGCACTAGCTAGCGGCCAGTTTACCCCTAAATCAGCAAACCAAACCTACAATGTAATGAGATCCTATAATATACAGCATGTTGTATGACGTTCCGGCATCCATAAGAAGTTTATTTATTTATTTATTGAACACAAAACAGGTTACAATCGTGTTAGCATGAAGTAAATGTTTACAATTATAGAGCTTATATATAATTATAACCCAAAAGCTTGTGTTACGTAAAGTTAACAATATCGACGGTACGAGTTAGACAATATAAGTAACTAAAGTGTATGTAAATGTAATAATAACCTAATACTAAACTTAACAAAAATACAACAACTAAAATTTTATTAATAATAAATAATTATTAATCACAAAGTAGACATTATTATTAATTAGGTATTGTACCTGCCTAATAAATAAGTACAACTATTTTGTACTCAGCTAGCTAAAACTATAGTGTCCTTATGTTTCATGGAAAACGACAAAATTGATGAATGTTAAGAATATAATATTTCATTACTCATACTCGGAAAGTAGGTCTGAAGTTGCCTGAGGAGCGGGTTGAAAGTAATACTTTTCCGCCCTAGGGAGAATCGCTTTCAACTGACACCTGTCATACTATTAAAAAAAACTAGTTCCATTTTCACATTTCTATGGAACCATGTTCCAACTTTTTCTACAGTCACTCAATTGAAATGCGCGATGTAAAATTGAAATAATATAAAGTTAAGTATTAATTAAAGCATATATATTTTTAAATGACTTCATTATAATTTAGTTTCAACAATTTCTTTAAACTAACATAGTTTTGGGTAAAATATTTAAAGATAAAAATGAAAAATAATGGCTAAATAATGAAGTTATCCGGCCAACGAAAAAAAAAAACCAAATTGACGGCAATCCGATCTTCATTTGTTTTTTCGTAGAGTATTGTTCATACTTCCTTGTATTATTTATTTAGCCAATTCCTGTTTTTATTTTTACTTTCCTTGTATTCGTAATGAAAAGCACAGTGTTTACCTCGGGTGAAAGACTTATTTTGTCCCTCGAACTAACTAAAACCACGTCTCGGGCCAGAATAAGTTACATTCACCCCTTGTGTAACAATGTACTATTTAATGCTTATGCACCGTAGCTCAGAACGACAAAAATACACATGCCGGCTAGTCTAGTGTCTCCGCTCTAGGGACATCGGAAGGGTACCCTTCATGAGATCCCTGTCGACCAGTAGCTCTTCCAGGCGTTTTCAATTCGCATTAATAACGTAATTAATAATACTTAGTCATTCTTATTATTTATCCTACTATAAAATAGCACAGTAACCACTTGGAATTTCAGTAAAGCAAATTCGCGACGAATAAAATCTAAACAAGCAAAATTGCGAGTGTTTGCTAGCTATACAATGCATCCAGCTTAATCACAACAGCTTAACTAGTACATATTTATCAGCTAGCTGGTAACCGGAGAGCCATTGACCCAGTTGCGGCCTCGCCTCCGGACGGGTGGGGTCCGGTCAGATTTAATCACCGGACCGCAGTACTTGAAGCGATTTTCTGAATATTCCCAATTATGGATGACAAAACTAGTGTTCCCAATTGAAAATAGAATGTAACTCGCATGGTGACAGCAGTATTACAGTGCGGAGCACGTGACTTGACCACTCGGAGTCAGTATTAGTATACATCTATGAGTCGGGACAGCTTGGCACTAGTTTGTTTGCACATCAGCGTGTGATAATGTTTGTGGTGTGGGACGCAGGCTGCGCTGTGTCCGACAGCGTGACTGGATCGTCACGTGTCATAACCATATATATTAGTATTACTGCGGTCGTAACGGCCACCGCTGATGCGCTAGCGAGCCCCACGCTTTCCGCGGGCACCCGAGTTCGTGTCCTCTATCGTAGCAAATACCAATGTATAATAGAGGACTAGCCCGTCGTTATTTATCGGGAATACTTTAAACCCGTATCTATAAACAAGTCATTGCATATTCTTATCAAAATTCTTTGTGATTTTTCAGGTATAATAATAAATAAATTGTGTTCTACAGATAGGTAACGCAATTGTCGACCCGAGACAATCGCGATTATTAGTTGGCTTAGTATTTTATCCATCGACAGTTCTTACTATCGATAGTATCGGAACTATGATATACAATTAATAACTAAAGTAATTCCTTTTACTTATGAACAAGTATAAACTCCTCTGCAATTACAGAGGATACGAGTATACTTTTAGTTGTTACCGTCAATAGCCTAGTGGTCAAATAGGTCGCTCATATAAAAGAGAGGTTCCTGTTCGATATTTATGTGAGCCTCCTCCAAGCATATATTATAGTCATATAATAATGTGAATATTGTTAGTGATCTTTCATAAAATAACACAAATTTCGAAGCTGTACTCGCCCGTTCTGGGAATACAGTAATGATGTTACATATATACAGTGGGTCCACTCCTCTAAGGGGGTGGGAGTCGTCCCATTACTTTCAATTATCGAACATCAAAAAGAATTCTCTGAAAAATGAAATTCCCTCGTCGCCGCGGTGACTCGGGCTTCGTTCCGAGTTTCAAGTTAAGCCCCACCTCTCGGGAAACATGTGCCTGCACACTGACTACAATACAATCTTTGATGTCATTCGGAATAATGTCTTTAGTACACATAACGTAAGGTAAGGTACAGTGGATGTAAAAAAATATGCACTCATTATTACACCTTAATATGAATTGTTGAGGTCCATTTACTCATCATCAATCAGCCAACTGACCAAGCCAATTTAAAGGCCAAATACGACATTTATCGGACCTAGCTTTCAATCTCCTTATTCACACTACAATCGCGTCGGGAACATCTCATTTGTCGTAAGTTCTCGAGTGTATTGCTGGCATAACAATTATTCCTTCTCTCCCTGGCGGGGGAGGGCGGGGGGATCTATGAAGTGGGATGAGGGGGCGGCGGGGTGTGGGGGGTGCACTCAAATAATTAACTAGGAATAAATAGGGACCATTTGAATTAGTCGAGCTCTAGGGACGAGCGACGCGCCTGGACCGCCGGCTAGCGAGGGCAGGGCGATCTATTTGCATTATATTATCGAATACTCATCATGGTTTTAAAATAATTAGTGATGTAGAAAATGATTATGATTTGATTCTTGGAATCAAATGTATATTATGACTAATGTAGGTATATCAGGTGCCATTTTGTCACAACAAAATGTGATTTTATCATTATACTAACATCAGACACGTAAGTATGTCATGGTTTTTGTCGTAGGTGAATACAACAGACTCTCTCATCACACAAATAGGTATAAATATTGATAAATTTATAAAATAATCGTGATTCCTTTAAAATTGATTTATTCGCAGCACTACTTACCCGAGACTTAATAAATTCCAGTAACAGTTTGTCGACTAATGAAATGCCCATCTCTACGGAACGAACAGGTACTGTGTTAAGTGCTCACAATGATTAAAAATATTTCGTCGTTAGCGGTAGGCACCGGAGGGCCCTTGATTCGTGCTCGAGGCTTGTTATATCTGTGACTGGTGTACGGTGGCAAGCCCCGCCGCGCCGCGCTCTCCCGCCGCACCGACCTACCGATCATACCTTCATACGCGACCGCTCGCGCTCTCATAAAAGTTTTAACTATATTTTTTATTATTAAAACGTTTATTATCGCTCTGGTATATTGTATCGTATAAGAAAAGTATTATTAGTATTTGCCGGTTATCTATTTACATGTGGACTTTCATACAATAAATCTCAATTTATTAAAATTTTCAATAGTTTAATGGAGATAGATTTACATGTTGCAAAAAATACTGTAGCCCTACCGTGACACCCTAATTTATACGTTCGCTAGGGTCGCTAGTCGCTAGTGTCAACGTGAAAATATTTGTATGGGAAATTATTACTACTTTTAATATTGAACTCAAGGTGTATAAGCACTTTGTGTATAAACCATTTACTTATCCGTAAATATCTGGTGTATGTCAGCTCGCATTGCCGCGGTTCCCAACCCCAGCCATCACAGTGGAAGACACCCGACTCGGTAATGCACAAACACCGCCGAGCACTCGTTCAACATGGCGCGCGGCGCCCGAGTCTTGACACACTAATATATCCTCATGGTAATGTGGCCACATTGGTGAAGCGATCATGACTCTGATTCGATTGCCAGCATCTGTATCACACAATGTAGTAGGTCTATACAACGATCAGAATGCTCGAGGCTTTTTGAAATGGTGTTATTTAAATTGTCCTGGTCTAGGTTTTACTGGGTTTAAGTACCATTAAGTACCATATTAACAGTGTTACCGAAACGAATGATTATTTTTTGATTAAGTCATCATTATACAGCCTGGCGCTACCATGGCGACTTTAAATTAACACACGTAAGGTTCGCATTTTCAGATTTAAGAGATATTTAAATTTTATTATACATTATTGTTTATTGAATGATTCAACATTTTCTGAAATACCATTTTGGAGCAGCCTGTACGTAAATAACTCTAGCGCAGAGGTCATCTGCCGAGGTCAGGGATAATAACATTTCTTCAATGAAATTAAAACGAAAAGAAATACTATTAGAAATAATAATAATACTATTAGCTCGCCCCGCTCCGAGTAGTAGGTAAGAGCGTAAGAGTAGCTGAATGAATCGGATTTCAAGGGTGATGCCAATTTGATTACTTTATTTATTATCTATTTTGTTCGAAAATTTTATTTTTTCTATTTATGGACTTTTTTTTATTACTATTATGATTTGCCAGGCTGTATTTGAACAGCACTAATCTATTACATCGTCAATACAATATTGCGATACGCTTGATGTCGTCTGAATAAGTAAATTTTCAATGTTCAAATGTTCATGTAACTTTTGTGGAACAGTATGTCTGATAAAAACATGTGTCTGTGTTGATACCTATAAATCATGGGATACTTGCTTTCAATATGTGACATCCAATCCAACAAAGCCCATCTTGTCATCGTGTGACTGACACCAGCCACCAGCACCGCGAGGTGTCGTCGCCAGCACCGCCGCGGCGCGCGGCGTCGCTAAAATGCTTTCCGTGTTGGCGCGGCGCGGCACTCCCGCGGCACTCCCGCGGCACTCCCGCGGCGCGGCGTCACATTCAAACTGATTTTCAATTCAATTACAGACAATATCGGGGATATTTATAAATACTTGATACGAGTAGCTTTTAGTAGCGGAACTCCGTTCACTGTTGTTCCTAAAACTTTTGTCATCATGTCCCGTAACTCAGGATTCACAGTTATTATATTAGCTATGTCATAGATACAAGTTTAGCTATATATATCGAAGCCCTATGGTGAAGACGAGGATCTTTCTTCTTCTTTGATAAGCTTGTATTGACTCACTCACGCCATTGGGTTTGGTATGGTGGCTAAGATTCATATCTTAAATGTGCTTATATCACTCAAACCTCTTTTTTTATTCAGTAATTCCAAGAAACGAGTGCCCTCGCGTCGCGCTGTGTTCTAATTACCAGGTTTCTGGAATTGAAAACCAATAAGCAATTGTTTTGGAAAGCCATCAACGAATTAGAATCACTGTGAGTTCAGCTCGTGGTGGGATTTCTATTTCAATCCTGCAACCCGAAGAAGGTGTTTAATATTTTTTATTCCAAACTTAACATCCTACTAATATTATAAATGCGAAAGTTTGTGAGTGTGGATGTATGTATGTATGTATGTATGTATGTTTGTTACTCCTTCACGCAAAAACTACTGAACGGATTTGGATGAGATTTGGAACACAGATAGATTATAACCGGGATTAACATAAAGGATACTTTTTAACCCAATAATCCAATACTACGCGGATGAAGTCGCGGGGCACAGCTAGTAATTAATAAAGTTGAATTGGAATCAGAATAAGGTCGATCTCAATAAAACCAAAACAATAGAAAATTTAAAAAGGCGCAATTGTCAAAATTTGCCACGAATACAACGAAAAGTATACACTCAGTCCGCATGTTCTACATAGCCACGGAAGCAGTACAGCACATGCGGTGTAGAAGATGACCAGTTTCTACTCAGGCTTGGTTACCCTAGGGAGAAGGTGTGCGGGGCAAAAACTAGTAATTGCACTGGGACTATTCTCAGAATATGTTACAATCCCGCGCGTGGGCCGAGATGGAAGATGACGCGAGTCTTTGTAGTGTTCGTTTCATACAGGTACGAGTCGTCAGAAGACTGAAAAAACTGACAAAGACAATCTTCCCGATAGTCCATTAACCAGAATCATACTACGATAGTCCCGCTAGTTGGGTATTGAAGGGAGATAGCAATAGCTCCGTCCAAATAATGGCCAAATCAGAGTAGACTGAGAGTCTTTCAAAAGAAGAAAAAGAAATGTAGAGACTAATTCATTAAAAACTCTTCTACACGGTCCGAGCAGAGAAAAGGCTTTAATTTATCTATAAGTTCCATGTGTGTCTGTTAGTCAGTTGATCCGACGTGTGGAAGAACTGTAATAAAAAAAAACTATAATATTCGCTTACGTCTCGCGCCTGTGTCCGTGTGTGTGTGTGTGTGTGTATGTGTGCACGCAGCGACCGCCATTAAAACGCCATTATGTGCGATACCGCGATAACATCGCACACGCGCGATTACATCGCGCAGTCGCAACATTACACTGATTTATACTTTAAAAAATTCGTGATCATGGTACAGGCGTTAAAATGACATAAGTATCATCGTTGTGAGAACTCAATTATAAGGTACATTCGGTAGTATAAGGTATTATTTACGTTGGATTTAGTATGTATGTAGTTTTAAAAGTATATCAATAAAGAAGAATGTAAAGTGGCATTAATGTTTCCTATGAGAATATATTCCAAGGTTATATAACAGTATTTACAAGTGTAATATTCTTTTTTAACACCAAAAATCCGTCTTGCCTTTCCTAACACTAACACGCTTCCAGCGTGAATACAGGTGGTAACCACCGCGCAGCGCGGGCACTTGACTCCGTATAATTGCGAGTGAATGTGTCGTTTTATTAAAAATAAATCGCAGCGCGGGACTCGTTAAAACAGACCACAGAGCGTGAACGACACTCTCACGCAGCTCCACTGTGAGCGCGGTGACGACACATAAACGTCACAGACACCTGTCTCTTATCAATATGATCGTCTACATTGCTTCTACTTAGTCTAGAGCTGGCTGGCAAAAGATACAAATAACGCGATAGGTCTCAAGATTGAGGCTGCTAGCGAAAACAGCCTTGACAACAACTACGCTTGATAAGCATCAGGCGAAACAACTTATTAAGACGCATTATTTATAAACAATGCTCTCATGGCTGCATCTGATAGCGTCGTGTCGTGCACGGCAGTGGACCCGCGACACGGTGGAAGGGCTCCTGAAAGAGTTGTTCAAAGAAATAGTTGAGAGCGCCACCTCGACCGATACCACCCGCATACCTGCGTAGCTGATGTGATTTTATTTAATAGAGCCACAGTACTCGTATTCATAGCACACGGTCGTGAAACTCAATACTTCAGTAGACAAAGTGGAGTCGATCCCCGGCTGCTGCGGCGCCCGTGACACGCTTCGTATAGAGCTCACAGGCATCGTCCCCGCCGCCCGCTCCCCCGCGCACCCCTACCCTCACTTCACCCAAGGAAATCAGTTAAACGACACCATGGATAGTAACTGTGATTAAGCCACCCAAGAAAGTCTTCATTTGTATAAGGCGTTTGAATGATTTCCACCATGACACCTACTCGTATATCCTGAGAAGGGTACCTATAGAAGTCCCTGTATTGTCGGTTCGGAGCAACACCGCTCCCATAGTCTAGCCGCGAATATTGCAAAAGACGTACTGCTATGGTCCATCCAATGATATTAGAAGTAATAAAAGGTCATAAAGTCCATAAATCAGAAGCCGCCTCTCCTGGCGGTACACCCACACCTGTTACATGCAGTTCCGTGTCATTTTGGTGAAGTGGACATTCCAATTCTGATCCATTGTTTGAGCTGTATCTAGCCAACCCTTCAGAATGTACAGTCGCGGTGTAATGTTTGCACACAATTAAGAACACATATTTGATATCATCCAATTGTTCCGTATTTCATAAACGGTTAGAGTTTCATCGCTGCTCTAATGAGCGCCGAATTGTATGTTTTTCGCTAACAAATAATATAACTGTAATAAAATAATCGTTAGGGCTCTCCTGTGTGAGCCGGCCATTAATGTGTTGTTCGATCATTTTACATAAATGTAGAGTACAAATATATGGAGAATAATGCCATTTAATTTACTATTTGTGTTTGCTCCCCAAGGACTTACTTAATGAATAACTTTATTTATATAATCAAATTATACTGATGAGAACTCAATAACAAAGTCAATTCCCGGGAATTGGACGTATTCCTTGCAGGACTCACCCTGAGTGTAGCATCGCAATGCAGGAGCTTCAATGCAATAACTTTTACTCCACTATTATTATACGAAACTCCGAATTTTTCTTGACATTTTCAAATTATGTGATCCGTTTCATCTCAAATAGAATTCTTAATTCAGTTATAACCTCATTTGTAACTCTCAAACAAAAATACCTCACATGTTTTTGTATCAACAGTAAGTGCCTATTGAATTTAAACTCATTCAATAAGTTTTTACCTTTCAATAAGACATCATGACGACCGCTTGGCGCAGTGGTTCGAGCGTAGGCCGCTCGGCTCACTGCACATGGTGGTTGCGGGTTCGATTCCCGCCAGGGCAAATTTCGGAAATGGCCTTTTCTTAATTTGCCCAGGTCTGGGTGTCACTGGGATCGCCCCCCGTCCATTGTACGGTACCCATAGTACAGGCTTTGCTTAGTTTGGGACCGTGTGTCTGTCTGGCGATATTTATTATTATTATTATTAACTTTAGTTTTTGAGTCTATATAATAATATCTCAATGTAAAAAAAATATATAAGTGACCCTGTTTATGTCATCCCACCACAAAGAAAATAAATATCAGTTCAGTTGTGTGCATATTTATATTATATTCTGTACTTTTGCAGAATCAGATTTCGCAAATTACTCCGACATTTTCCCTGCAACGTGAAACATCGCGAAAGAATATCAAAAACACTAAATTATATTACATTTTAGCATTCATTAAAACCCCTTCTATGTTATGTTAACTATGTTTATAATCAAATCAACGCTACGAGCTACGGCGTAGCGGCTACAACAGCGCTACGGTCGCTACGCTGCTACGCTAAAAACGTAGGAACTTAATAATGTAGATATGTGGTAGAGCATGATATGTGTGCGTTATTTAACAATAGTTTTGATATTTCGCTGATCTGACCCACAGAATTGCGGCAGTTATTTAAATGGTGCTGTTCTAACCCGACACTACATTCTTATGTACGAAACGTATGAAACCAATACATCACTACTTACTTACGTAACCGGTTCATGTACTAACATGTTCATCTACTCAAATAAGTATTAAAAATTCCTCAAACCCGCCAGCTTGTGTTGCAATTGGACGGCGCTCTAAAATAGCATCCAGTAACTTGCTCTTGAATGTGAGCTTCTGCTTGGATGGTGTTCACAAAAATGCAGTCAGTCAGGCCGCGACGCAATATTTACTGCGGCTATTCCAGGCGGTTCAGGCGCCCGCCTGGAACGCCACTACTATAGGCGTTTTTTTTAAAAAAGCACCTTCTTCTGTGGTTACCTATCTCCAATTATTATTTATTTATTTATTTAACCTACAGTATAGCAAACTGCTGATTTAATGTCTTGTGACAACACTCGTACCCAAAACTTAGTCCAAATTAAATTACTAAATGCAATTGCGAGTGTCAGTAGTAGGAGCCGTCCTGTCCAAACAAATATGTTTCGTCTGTGAGCCGGCGAACAGACGGCATCGGTCCTCGTGAACGAGACGAGTTCAGTTTTATTTTAAACCAATAACTTTATGTTATCTATGAAGATATGTATACAGGGAGTATAGCTTATATGAGTGGATAGTCACCTCCGTAAAAATCACGAAGAAAGGATTCAATTGTGATTGAAATACTACTAACAGAAGCAGAAATTACTTATTGCAAAGAATATATTGTTGGAAAAGCAAAACAAAACAGTAGAGATTAAACCAACAACGCAAACAATATCACAAGAAACGGTCAACAAACTTGAACCCTCAATGCGGCAAACAGGGGAAGCGGCTGACATTAAAACCAATATAGTATATTCCAAATATCAGTAAAATGTCAAAATTTATCAATCGTATCTGATATTAATAGTCAGCTCGTCTCTCGAGCTGCTCCAAGAGCCCCTCACCTGCTGCAGCGCGCTGCCAGCCGGCTGCCAGCAACGCACCTGTACACGTAACTAGAATATGTCGAGCCTTGTAATATTGGACAAATAGGGGTGTGGGTTACTAACATTAAATAACCGTCTCATACTAAAAGGCTACACCTGGTCACTAATAAAAATAATCCAATCATTAAATTCCTTAAAGTGGTCGGCTGAAGTGTCATGTTGTGCATACATTACATTTCAGCGATGGTGTTAAGTCCCAGGGTAATAAGGACCCTTCGCAATGTATCCCCTATTGCTATGTACCGCGCAATCGCTGAAAATCTGAAAAGCACCCGGGAATCAATCCCGAAACAGCGGGATCAGCAGACAGGCACCACCAAACGATTGGGGCAGTCCCCTGCCATCATTATCTCACGAGCCTTACTAACTAGTTGCTGTTTTGTTGGCTATCAAAGTAATCACTGACTATCCCGTTGCTAATGTTGAAAGCCCTGCCGCACAATCACAATAATTGGATATAAATTGATGAAGGTGCGGCTGGCCGCAGCGGTGGCCGAGCACACGGCACTCGGCTATCAGCGCTCGGCGCTCGGTGCTAGGCACTCGGCCAGTAATTGATATGCGCATATTATATTGAGGAGCCACTGACTCACTCTCCACGCGTCGCTGGCTCATATTCCGATTCTGTAAACTATACGCATCCGTGATGTTGGCGGCGATCATTTCACCCTCTGCCACAGTCTGTAACGCGTGCGCAATCTTTTTACGTACCGTTACCTTTGTGTAAGCGCGTTCCGTCTCGCTCATACCTGTGATTTCACTAATAACACTTACAGTGATAGCATGCTTTCTAGATGACGATACGGTTTTTGTTAAACTTTTTTTCCATAGGATCTGTACTCACATCTCTTCTGCGATTGTCCAGCCACGCTGCATCGTCCTAAGTTATAATTACATTAATAATTATATACGCAAAAATATTTCGTATAACTAATAAATTATATTAATACTTCCCAATTCTATTGTAAACTCGACTGCTTTTTTTATGTGTATTTCTTTGGAGTTAAAACAATATCAAAATCTTTGTCAAAAAACATCAACATTTTTCTATTCCTCCATGAAATTTAAACACATATTCATAGCACTCTTAACTTTAATAAAAGGTACGCGCTTTACAAAGCAGCTGACCAGCTATGAATTTCTCTGTACATACAATGCCAGGAAACCACAATTTAGTTCATGACCTCCTAACTCACTGAGAAATGGCTGACAAAACTGCGAACAGACAGTAATACTGGGCGATATATCACGGCACACGTGCGCTAGCTGGAGCCGGGATACCATCGCGCCGGCTGCGGGCAGGGGCGGGCAGGGAGGGACCGCAGAACATACCTACCAATACTTAGGCCCGTACTAATAAATCGATCTCAAGTTTGAGAGAGATCTTGGAAATATCATCCTAACGGTATCTCAGTACTAAATGGCATGTCAAAAGCGTACTCAAGATCGATCACAGACTTGAGATAGATTTATTAATACGGGCCTTAGAAACGGAAGGAGATACCTATAGGAGGGATTTTGTTGACAACTAAACATTTTATATCTGGGTCGAGATAGCACGACGAGAGACTGGTCTTCAAGTCGTACATGAGCCGCAAAGAACACCACGGTTCACAGAAATGGTTCCAACGATATGCTTATCACCAGCCCCGTGTGCGGCTCCTATGATGTCCCACATCTCTTCAATTGTCCGCAATGTGTTTAGCATCACTTATAGTCCTTTGCAATGTAGCTCTCCTTCACCGCCCCTCTGCTGGACGCAGGTCCCTCCCCGCCGTCACCCGGCACGGTGTGGGCTCTATCATACCACCCGCTTCTAGAGGAGCGTCCCGTTACCGCATTTAAGTCGGCTTCACATTTACCCACCGTTTTATGAGGTAAAGAGTCCTCGTGTAGAATAAATGTAGACCAATATTATTTTAAACATAATTATTTGATAACAACGAGATCTGTTCCATGTTATCCCGCCCGCCCACGCGGCCGGCGCGCGCCGCCCGCGCCGCTATCTGCCGACTTACAATAAAACAAAGTTATTACTTTTATTACCAACCGCTCTCGGTACTCCACGAGTTGATTTTTGTAAAGAAATCGTCTTTTATCGTGATTCGTTGACAGAGTAGGTTGGTCTCTACTAAGCACAGAGCTTTTATTCCTAAATAATTCTTCGATAAAAATGTATGGTAAAAAAAACTTTTTAAAGACAAGCTTTTTGGATTTAATGTGACGTTGTATTAGTATTCGTGTTCTCCTCAAGAAACCCCTTTAATTTGATACCTATACTGTGGTAGTGCAGAAAAGATAACTAGTCCGCCATCTTGGATGATAGAATGACGTCACATAGCTAAGCATGCATTGTCATCCAAAATAAGCGTGTATACCAAATTTCAGCTCAATCGGTTAAACATAACTGATTTAAAATTCAGTTGCAAGATTCCACCCGGACACACATACATTGCAAGTTAAATAAAAGCTTGTACAAATAAGTCTTGCTTTCAAGGAATAAAGACGAAAAGACAATTAAATAAATAGCAATTGCTGAGCTTCACCCGGCTGAAGTTGACAGGAAATGAAACGATCCTATTGGTCGACGCGGGTGGGCCTCCTTCATAGAACAGCCAAGTGGAGGGTCACCCTAACGCTTCAAAGTCAAAGACAAAGCGTTTATTTTGTTTAGGCCTACGGGAGCACTTACAAATTATCCATTTTAATTTGTTTTCTTATATCTACAACCGGATTTTACATTTAGTTATATTTCTTTTTTTTTATCGCCAGTTGCTCATGAAGATAATGAGTACAATTAAAAAAAAGGGTAGTAAATATTAACTTAAATATAATAGCTCCAGTGTGTTGCCTTTTGAGATTACCAAGTAGGTACTTTTTATATAAACGCACACTCGTAGCTTTCTATAAACAAGTCGTTACTTTTTTAAAGTAATTTCTTTAGAATTCTTGGCGAGTCATAATGACAGTTTAAAATTCGTAGTAATCAAATTACCAAGAAACTAATATACAACACAATTCTTGCAAATTACTATTTCTTCTTCTTTCTTTAAAAATATGGCCCACACACGTTAATAGGTATTTCGCTAGTGTCAAGTAACAAATAGCAATAACACAACCACAAAATAGTAATTGCAGTCACCAAACGGCTACCCAAAACAATAATGAACATATTGATAAATTTTCTACATTATGAATTAAAGTTTATCTCGTTTGATGATGAGCCGCAGTCGCACAGAAGCTAGGAGTGACACGCGCCGGCGCCGCCCGCCCAGGGCCGCCCGCCCGGGGCCACCCGCCCGGGGCGTCCGCGTCCTGCGCTAATTGACTGCGGTGATGATGGGATTTTAATTTGCAGGATTACGATGCTTCATTATTAGCAGGAATATATTTTTTATCGGTAATTTAATATCGGTCAAAACCCGACGTAAACACGATTATGATACATACCTTATAAGTAGGAGAACCGGACGTGAATGCGTTGTCGCTTCTATAGCGACATCGCGTCGTCGTGCTGCTACTGTTGCGGGTCGTGAAGCTTCCATAACGTTGGAACATTCTGACTTTCTTAAGTGCTCAACTGTCTAACATTAAAAAAGCTCTCATGTGCTAACTTCCTAATGCCCTTACAAAGGCGTCACGACGCTCTGTCGTATCGGCGTCGCGACGCTGTACAGTGGCATCATAGCGGCTTCGCAACGCTGTCATAGCGGCGGTACGTACCGTAGCGGCGCGGCGTTTTGACGCTTTGTGGATTCGTAATCCAACACTTAGATAATTTTGTGAATGTACTTTAATTAGGTATTCATTTGAGCATAACTAAATCCGTCCTGATATCGTTAAAAATCCAAGGAAAGTATTAAACTTGCAATCAGTAAAGGATAAAATTAACGACATTGTGCAACGACACAATAACAACGGTCGCACAATTATCACCAGTTCAATTTGTAGAGCAGTGCCGCGATTGTTCGAGTGAGACAAAACCCTATTGTAGTGTATTTTTAATCAGCACATCGATCTCTTGTCTCGCTGCTCTTTCTATCAGCAGCCATTCTGTCGCTGGCACTTTTAGAAAATTAAACCGTTACTTTGATTCACTCGCGAAGGAAAATGCTACACAAATAAAAATAAAAAAGGGGAAACAAAACCGAAGAAATAAAATAGCGACTTCTCCAAACGGAGTGATTGGCAGAGCGCACGCTGTTGTATAGCGATGTCACGGGGACAAGATTATAGATTCACCGGGCGTATTCATATCATATTCCACATCATACATCATATTCCTAACTCGGACCGGGAATTAAACACATGACTGTTACATCATATTCCTTATTCCGACCGGGAATTGAACCCATGAGTTTATTGCTCGGCAGCATAAAATGTACTAAACAGTGTCAGTTTATATATCTACCTACATAAAATTACCTACATTGAATATCTTATTTCCAGAAATAAGAACCAAGTACCCACTTAATATGTAACAACTTGAAGAAAGCACTCCCCAGTAGTCTCGAGGTAGACCGAACTGCTGACATCAAATCGAAGATGTTGGTTATCATCACAACATGTATAACGGTTCGACGAGCGAAGTAGGTACCTACTCATCACAAACACAAACAAATCTTCGTTACATTTCTACTCATATAATTATTCTTATAGGAACCATGCTTCAGGAAGAGATACTAGAAGTAATTATGTAACCATTTTAAAATGAAATATCTTAATGAAAAGCGCCTCAAGCGTGAATATAAATAACGTAACATTGTATCCAGTTAAACAGACCAGTACCTACATTACACAAATGAAATCCGCCCGGTCCCGTCTCGGTCCCGTGCCGGCTCCGCTCCCTCTGCAAACAATCCGTGTGTGGTGTGAAAACAATCCCTTGATGGTTATATTTTAATTAACTCGTGTTTGAAGTGCGCTGACCGATGTGTGCGTCCGGTAGCGTCACGACGTCGCGTCGGAGTCGTGCCGGTGACGCTTCTCAGGTCCGTGGCTTGATCAGTCATGCAATTTAATTCATTTCAAAATAATAACTGCCAATAACTTTGCGTATTGTAATAATTTATTTATTTTATTTATTTATTTATTGATAGGAATATATAAATAAATAATATTATGGATAATATTTTATATTATGGATATTTCTTTTTCGTATTTTTGTTAAATCACCCGTGGAATACAAATCACTGGAAGATTTAATTGAAACTAAATTACCATTAACTTAATCCTGAGTCAATATAATGTAAAAGCTATATTTTCGTTCATATGAGTAAGTAGCCAACTGCAGCCATGCAGTACACCCACTTACTTACCTATACCCAGTGGCGTGCATAGGGTTTTGAAGCAGGTTAGGCAGTGTAAGATAAAAATAATTTAAATTAGGCATAGGTACCTGTGTGGGTACCTTCAACTATTGCTTGCTAGCTTAGTCCAGGATTAATGTGTTAGGCCATCGTACCGATTGAACGAAATGGGACATATTTTGTTGATAGTAAGTACCTACATAGATATTGATATAGGTAGGTACCTATCCGAAGAGGCCTTTAAAAATACGTTTTATTGGCTGAAGTAGGTACTTACCTATTCATGCAGATATTCACAAGTACAGATACCTAGGTAGACTATTATAAGTACTTACCTCAAGTCTAACCAAAAGCAGTCAAACTGTTAGTTACCTACCCAGCCTAAATAAAATTCCCAAACTCCCCTTATTTATAAATTACTTACTTAAATCTACATAGTTATTTTTCAATCTAAATTTTAGACAACACGGCATGGCGATGTTGTGCTTGCGTATTTCGTAATTACCTACCTAAATGTTTAGGTACTTACCTACTTATACGCTTTAGCGATAAAAAGATCTCGGTATCCCGTCAACCAAGAAAATGAGTCGTTAAATTTAGCATTATAATTGTCTCGTAATATTTATTACCTTTCATCTGCGACAAATCCAAGTTTTTTTCACCGTTTAAAATATAATTACTTGTGTATTCACTTTTTCTGCAGCATAAGACAATTGATAAAACACCTTTTAATTTATGTAGTTACCTATCTCATTAACACATACGTCACAAATAATTTATCCATAACAACGAGGATTTTATAATTATTCTAATTATTTAGCACGATGTAAACAAACACAAGACAACCAGCAATAATGGCGTCCAAAAAACTCCACAATAAATTATTCAATACTAAATACCTATAAGGTAACAAAAACGCATTGAAAACTTTAAGCCAACAAATTACATTGAGATTCAAACTTCTAAACCAAGTCGGATTACCAAAGAAGGCAGAGCCTACATCCCGAACATTTTCATTCATAGAAATATTGGAAAGTGGTGTGTATGTGTGCGTTTTTAGTACAAGTTTTGAGGCATATTTAGTGCATGCTTTTGCCACCGCGAAAGCAGCGGCGCTGCCGGCGCGAAAGGAGCGGGGGCAGCGGGGGGCGCACTGGACTCCACATTACAGCATTCTGCGCGCGCTTTTTCAAATATTTAATCAAAATGATTATTTATTTTCGAATATATTTTTCTGTTTGATTTTATTATTTATTATTATTTTATCATAAAATCTCAAGGTAGGCAGTGCCTTTATGCCTCTATGGAGTGCACGCCACTGCCTATACCGTATTATGAAAAGGTCTTAAGAGTATTGTTAAGAAATATCAAATTCAGCGGATGTCGTAGCTGCTACCAAAAAAAACTAAGTAAATGTATCCATGCTCTACATAGCATCTGATAGGTATATTTTGCAATATGCAAGCGTGCGGCGACTTTTCAACATCACAAATATCCTCGTTTGACTGTTGTTTATTAGGCTTTGAATATTTCCTCGATTCGAATGTAGCTAGCGTGTCGTAACAGCGAGTTTATACTCATTACATGTTGTTTTACAACCCACGCCATAGAGCGGACTGTGTTCGCTCACACATACCTACCCTCACACTGCCGGCGAACATTCATCTCTATATGCAAAAAACTACACGTGTTTTATATATTTGTTACTAAATATTTTACTGCTAGCATCACATTTCATCACATTTCTTTTCATTATTACGCCGACTACCAAACATTCCAACAGGAGCAGGCAGCGGGAAGTCTCTACAACCTTACAACTAATATTCCTCGTCTTGGACGGCATATATCAATGGCTCCATATCAATATCGGTAATTAGCTTAATTAAAGTAGATCGAAAATCGATTCGATCAATTCAAATATTGACAAGATTAGGGAGATGCTGTTACTTTATTGCTTATACTTAAGTCGTCAATAGTAAAGTCAGCAATGACGTACGCCATCGCAAATGCAATACTGAACAACTTTGCGACAAAGTCGCTTGTTAGTGGTCCTGTTAAATAGTTGGGTAATTCTCAGTGATATATTGGATACACAGCAAGCCGACCCGGATGCAGCGGCTAGTATCCCGCTATCGTAATATTTACATATCAGTACGGAGGGAGTCGCGCGCGACGCCACTCGCTCGCACACGTCTCCCGGGACACGCTCACGCGCACCGCCGCGCCGCTTTATTAAAGCTATTGTAGAACACATAAAAATATTGAAACAAAAATGTTAATTATAATAATAATAGTAGTGTATGCGGCCGCTGTCGACTGCACGCAGATAAGTAGCCGCGGTAAGACAACAACTTAATGAAGTGCGCACACCATGGCCGACGGAGATGTTCGTGTTCAAGTCGGTCACTGCCGCGCTCGCCAACATTCTGGCGGCCATTTTATAAATCTGTGGTTCATTCGGCTTCGGAAATCGGAATATTAATTTAAAATTAATGTAATAAATAAATAAATAATAAATATCGCCACGGACACACCAACTGTATGGTCTCAAACTAAGCAATGCTTGTACTATGGGCACCTTAAAATGGACGGGGGCGATCCCAGTGACACCCAGACCAGGGAAAATTACGAAAAGGCCATTTCCGAAATTTGCCCCGGCGGGAATCGAACCCGCAACTACCACCTGCAGTGAGCCGAGCGGCCTATGCTCGGACCACTGCGCCAAGCGGTCGTAGACAGAACGTTCAAACAACTAATGTGATAAAATAATCTATCCGTTTTTGTGTCGCTCCTCGTTGGCCGTGGTAAAGGTACATTTCAAAGTAACTAGCACCGGATGAGGGGTGGTCTGATCTATCAAACGTAATATTAGTCCGCCCGACGAGCCCCGAGTCGGTCACAAATGTAGAACCAGTAGGCCATTTGTCGTCACCCACTTGTTTTATTAGACGCGCTAAGCCTTATATAACGTTTAGTTTAATAATCAATCATTGTCGACACGATGAAGCCAAGACCTTCTCTTCTGTATTTCCAAAAGGTAGTGTACAAACTGAATGACACAATTAACCATAACGTTTCCACCGTCTATTCCGCTCAGCGCCTGCAGAGGACGTCCAAAACCCGTTATTGGAATCTCTGCGGCGACAACTGATGGAGAACAACTACGATTACCAGTCCATGGAGGAGGAGCGAGCGAGGCGAGCGCAAATAGACTCGCCCGCCGCCGCCGCCTCGGACTACCAGGAGGCCGGCCCCGAGGGCAGGTCCGTCCGGCCACGCATTGTAACGACCTACACAAGCAGCCAATACATCGTTTAAGTGAACTGGAGATTTTGTATTATGAATAATTTCCTTATCCTGCCTGAATTTATTAATTTTGTTTTTGATTGACGTAAGTTAACATTACAATCTCTGACATAAAACTAATCAGATTGGCCCCTTAAAGAAGGTGAAAGCAGTGATTTTCATGATAACTGATGTGACGGTGAGGCGGTGAGTGCCTGTGAGTGTCTGTTTGGTACATGGCTCCACACTCTTCGAGCGCACGAGGCTTCACATGCCTCCCACTATACTATCATAATATATTCTGCGGACAGGTTCCACGTGGTGGACACGAGGGCGGAGGGCGGCGAATATGAGAACATGGCTTTCCAGGCGGCCAATGACACACCGCAGTTCAAGGTTCACGACGTCAAGGGTCAAGAGTTCAAGGTTCACCTTCTTTGGTATCTGAGACCCTAGTACGATAGTTCCCAATACCGTGTAACGTCGAAATGAAGGGCCCTTACGCTAGCCCTTACCTAAGAGAACCGATGGTAGTCAAGGTAGACAGGTCCATTTGGTCGCCACGGCGCGGCGCGGAACAACGGACCAATTACGCCAGGCACGTCACGGGAGGCCGGTGGATGCGAGAGATGGAGGACCAAGATATGTCGGAAGCCTATGTATAGTCAGTTCTTTCACGAAGACGCATAAATTATTGCAAATTGACCCATATGCTGCTGTCATAAAAGTCTCAGCACGCGTCTTCGTTATATGAACGCCCAATGATACATTATTGGGCGTTCATCACCTTGCTGACGTCACCTGGCTGACGGTTGGGATACCAATGTAGCTGAAAGAATAGTGAAGTAGCAATGGATGCAGGGCATGTTGTAGAACCATAAGATACTTGGTATAGTTTCGTAAGAATCATCTTATTTGTCTCATTTAGGTTCACGACAAGGTGGTCGGGCTCGACGTGCTCAGCCTCCGGGACTCCAAAGGGGGCCCTCACTTCAGGAGTGGATTGGACAAATCCTTCGAGGCCGAGAAATCCTCGCAAGTGGTATCCAAGACCGACCTGTTGTACTACGTCGATGAGAACCGACTCCGGCGCAGCCAGGAGCCGGGCGATGACTACCACCAGCTGCGGCGAGACAAAGCTGTGGACTTTGAGGAGATGTACCCGCACGATGACGATACGACCACTCCTAAAGTCAAATACAAGTTGTTGAAGGTACGGTCTGGTATACCTACTCTAAAAGAGTACGTGCGGTAAATCTTTCTTTGTATGTATGTTAAATCTTAACAAGCAACGATCTTCTTGCAACATTTTGGTTATAATCATGATAAAGGAACCTGCAAACTTGCCTAAGCCAACGTGGTGTACCCCAGTGGCGATAGGTTCGCCGCCACTACATTAGAACCTAATACCAATATGGATGCACTAATGTAGACTTCTGCTGGTCCTCTCGAGGAACACAGATGGGATATGATTAGTTCCAACAGCCCGGTGTCGCCGTCAGGTCCGAGAACGCTCGCCGACCCGTCGCAACGCGCCCGTGCGCAGGTTCCTCAAGGAGCGAGGCGCCGAGGGCGTGGCCTTCATGAGCCTGGACGCCGCGCCCTTCCCGCTGTTCAAGCTGCCGCGCTCGCGCCGCCAGTACATGCGGGACTCCGGGGAGGAGCTCCAGCCCGCCGACACCGAGGAGGACATGCCGCCGCCCGGCGCCGGCTCGCGCCACAACAGTCGCGAGGACATTTGAGGAGAGAAGGAGATCCCGCACACGTAGAGTAGGATGGATAAATTGGGTAGGGGAGACCAGTGACTTCTCGCATCACGGGAAGTTGGACGGTGGCAGGACTGAGAGATGTGCGGAGGTCATTGTCCTATAATCAGCAGTGGAGTGAGGGAGGGGGCACTCTTCTCATTTAATTATGTCATATCTTATCTACTATAGTTAGTAAGCGATAGTATAGTGTAATTTAAAAATAACTATCAAAACCATCAGACTAGCCATATATTATTATATACCTATTGCCGATATCAAGACTTCACGTACCTACCGCGCTTTATCGTCCAATTTTATAGTGTAATAAAACATATCGACTGAGAATTGTGGTTTACTTCCCCACTCGTTCGCGTGGCCGATATATAAGTACCTCAAGTGCAGCAATGAGTGCCTCTGCGCTCGCCACGCTCATGACACTGGGCGGCATCTCACTCGTCTCCTGCGACGCCAATGTCACAGTTACGACGACGTCGTTAAAACCAGGTAATGGCGGATCTTTCAGTGCATGCGTCAGCTCAAATCCTCTGCAATCTATCACGACGTCACCTCGCCAACTTCATCACCAAATGTGGGTACAGCTATGAACTACACGGTTTGCCCACTTCATACCTAAATTTTTCACTTAAACTTTACGGATTACAGGGCAAAAGAAAACTAAAGCGATAAATGTAAGTAGGTATTATCGCATAAATATCTAAATAGTATTGTTCTTAATAATAATGCCTATATGTAGTAACTGGCTTTATGGCCAATTTATGGATAAGACAACATTCTACGAGTAGTAACGGCTACATACATGCCGACGGTTGCCTCGCAGGGTTGGTCAGAGTCATCCCTCACAGATGGAATTGCAACATCCACTCCCTAAATTAGAAATTGGAGAACCACATACTTGTTAGATATTGACCCCATCGCAAAAACGCACCCAACGTAGATGTCCTTTCTCTGATTAATACATTCCAAGTGATAAATCCACGTGTAAACGGAATTGTCGAAAGTAGGATAAACATACCGTCCGATACCTGCATGGTTATATCGTTATTAACACATTACAGAGATCTTAGAACTGGTGGACGTCATAAAACAGGATCTCCGCAAAAACAACGACGACTACGCGGAGCACCAGCCGCGGCGGGACGCGCCGCGCAGCGCCTACCTCAACCTCACCATGAAGCCCGCCCCCGGCCCCACCCCCGCCGGCCAGCAGCTCCCCTCCAACAACCAACTTAAACCCGAAGACACCAGGAGGCGATTCAACCCGGTGCACGGGCATAACCCAAGACACCTCATGAAAAACCTTTTCTCGAAGGCGGGTCTACGCCCGAATGCTCAACATAAGCCAGATCCGAAGAAGTTACGGGCGCTTGCCCAGAAACTGAAATTCCAGAGATTAATGAAGAATAATTATCCTAAGAAGTACACGAAGAAAGATAAAACGGATAAGCTGAAAATTTTCATACAGAAGAACAAAGGCAAGCTGGAGCAGTTCGTGAACAAGCAGAAGCTGCAAGCGATAATGAAGGCACGCACCGACACCGATACCACGGAGTTGGAGACTTCCGAGAAAGACGAGCTCAGGTTCAAGCTGCCGGAAGGCGACCAGCTGGACATGGCGCCGGCGCGGGGCAGCCGCATCCACGCCATGCGGCTGAAGGTAAAGCTATACAAACCCCTGTGCCATCTCAGTCCGAGCTGCATCGAGCTCTGCCAGCGGGCCGGCTCCTAGCCGCTGCTGCTGCTGGTGCGGTCGCCGGCCAGCGGCCTGGGGCGCTACCAGCTTAGAGGCTTACTTGTTGCTTATTGTTTTACTCTTTAGGTAACTATTTCGGTATACTTAGTGTAATAAATGGTGGTTATAAACATTTTTTTTACTTTGAAAGATTGTCCTAATTTAGAGAAAAAGATACGCATATGCTTAGTTGAAACATTATTACGAAATGAATACTAGTAGTAGTAGTCTGACTAGTAGCGACAGGAATTTTGCTAATTATATTAATATCATTTAACAATGCCTACTGAATCACATGGTCACTCTTGATCCTCGATTCTTGTGTCTGCTGCGATACTTCAAATTAAGAACCATTTCAAAAAACGTCGTCACCACTCATCATGAATGACTACTTCCATAGCAATCAGTCTTACTTTTATATACCTATATTTTTTTAATATATTTTGAGATTGTGAGCTATGGTGACAGGCTCATTAATATTTTTTTTTCTTTATTTTATTTGAATCGGTCACCACAGCGCTCATCACACAAATTCACCGAACCTTCAATTCATATACCTATCTTGATCACAAATGTTTGTGTCAGGGTCGACTCTGCTTCCGCCACGTGATGTTCCCGGAGGGGCCGAAGTACGATAGCAAGGGGCAAATATACTTGAAGGCGCACGGCGAGGACCGGCAGCGCGCCCGCGACTACGAACACACCACGCCGGCCATGCTCGTCATACCCAAGTGCTGCAACTGCTGCGAGAAGTCCGTGCTCGGCTGCGAGTGACCCTCCCGCCGCGGAGGCTATGTAACGACCACCCAGCGCCTACTTCAATATCCACTTTGTCTTTCCCCTCTTAAAGAATCATACCTCATCGAGTTTCGCCTCGCCTTCGCATTTCAATCTCTGATTAGGCCGATTACCTATATTCATGCATTTTGGTGCGACTAGGAAATACCTATTCTTACAACTGGTCTAGCCGTTTGTTTACAGGCAAACCTGATGGGTATACCGCTTAGGATTGTCCAGGCTTGCTGGCCGTAGCTACTGTCCCGATCCTGACACGCGATTCCGCAGTTCTGAAGATTAAGGGGTAGGTAGGTAGCATATTTTATGGGTATAATTTTACCGGTGTTTTATGGATGAAATCTTAATTGTAGTTATTAAATTATACTTGAGTTTGAAAGGGAAATAAATAGAAACACCTTTATGTTTTAATACGGTTTATAAATGTTTAACGGCTTCCTGAAATTCAATAAATAAATATGTTCATTAGTACATAAATCTATCAAATCTATTTTCAACATATTTTCAGCGACCGGCTCGAAAAAAAAAACAACTCACTTGCCGGTCTTGATGTAATGTTTCATGCTGAAAACATAAACATCCTTAGTATATATCATAATGTCCAGCATATCCGGAACAAACATACCAGAACTGATAAACCGCACTTACCCACCCAACGATATTCCGCAACGACAACGCTTATTTACCTCGAATAAGATACAGATGTAGGGTAACTCACATGCCGGGGAACTTCTCGTGTATGACCATCCAGTCCCTGCGCCCCCCCACCGGCCCGAACAGTGCCATGCTCCCCCTCCCCTCGCTATCGTTGCCCCTGCCCTCCTTCCCCTTCCCCTTGCCCTGGGCGCCCGCGCCCGCGCCCGCGCCCGCGCCCGCTCCCAGCGCCGGCCCGTCCTGCACGAGGGCGTGCATGTGCGGGCAGCACTCGCGGCAGGCGCCGAGCTCTTCCAGAGGGCTCTCGGTGCGGTCGCGGGATTTGTACGCGTCGCGCAGGTCGCCGCATAGGTAGAGCATCACCTCGAAATTATCAAATGTTTACAGTGATGCTACTTTTGATGGCGCGTACACAAACTAAACCAAATGTATCGCCGTGTTCTCGTTGACGTACGCATTAAGAGGAAGCCTCCCGGTGTTGTAGCAGTAGGCTCGCCTCCTACAGGGACCAACATACTGTTGCGACCTAGAAACCATTTGGTCAAATACCTCGAAGGATCCTTATTTTATCAGCTTGATACAAAATCGCATTGTTATGAACCCCATCGAATTACGAAGGATCTCTAAAAGTTGAATGTTTGAGACTGTAGGTATGTAGGTATAAAGTGAACGCGTGATCGACGCGACGGCGGCGGGCAAATACCTACTCGCGAACGAATACAAAGGGAAGCCGACAATGGGTCTCGAGATCGTTCGATTCCGATTATTATTACCTACATACCTACGAGAATGTTCAGGAAAATACCAGCTCGCATTTTTATTCCGTATATAAGGTGTTGACGACGGGCAGCGAGTCAGTTACTTCTTGGAAGCGACAGTGTACGGAACTCAAGTAAGCGAACGAAGAGTGATATACCAGTGACCTAGGCGATTATATTGGAATACTGTGTGACTGCTAAGTGATTCGGAACAGTGTTAATTGTGAGTAACTAGTGTTGGTGAAGTATTGTACTAGTGAGTATTTGTCAAGTTTGTGGAGAGCGGAATTAAACCTTTATACACGTAGTCGGCATTATTTTTACCTACCCCTAGTACGTAACAATTGGTGTCAGAAGTGGGATGCCGTTACTACCGCGAGACGAAGAAGGGCGTACTCCACGAACCAGACGTCAAGTCGAGATGGATGCCGCACGTCAACGTAGCCGTGAAGAAGAAGAGCGTCAAGTTGATGCCGGTGTTTCGGCGGGAGCTGAGGCAGCATCAACAGGTAGTTCTTCGGAATTGAACTTGGCAGCGTTGATGGCCTCTATGCAGCAAATGCTCAAGGCCAATCAAGAGGCCAGCGAGCGAATGATCCAGACCCACCAAGAGTTGATGCAGGCCAATCAAGAGTCTAGTCAGCAGTTGTTCAAACAAATAATGGAGAACATGCGCGCAATGGAGGCTAATCAGCAAGTGATCCAAGCCAATCAAGAGGCGGTATTGGGTAAAATCGACGCTGGAATCACTATTCTGGGTGAGAAAGTAAAGACACTAGAAGACCGCATGCAGGTACTGAACGAGGAGGTGAATCAGAAGACTGGAACCCTCGAAAACCGCCTGATTGTGCTTAATAAAGAGGTAACCCTAAAGACTGAGACCTTCGAAAGCCGCTTAGAGGTAATGAATAAGGAAATGGTGAGGCTGAAGACTCAAGGACCTATTTCAGTAGCTTCACCATCATCCACAAAGCTCGATCTCCCGCGCTTCGATGGGACTTCCTCGTGGACAGCCTTCAAGTACCAGTTTGAGATACTTGCAATTGGAAATTCCTGGAGCAGTGAGCAGTCCTTTGCAGCCCTGGCGCTTGCCTTACGGGGAGATGCTTTAATGGTACTGGAAAATCTGCCGCCTGAAGGAAAGACGCTGGAGACTTTGATGGATGCACTGGACACACGCTACGGTGAAAAACATCTGGAATATGTTTATCGAGCGCAACTCCACGAAAGAAAACAAAAGGCTAATGAAAGTCTCCAACAGTGGGCACAGGAGGTGGAAAGGCTAGTTCGTCGTGCTTACCTTTCGGCACCAGAAATGATTGAGAAGACTCTGCTGGATGCCTTCATCAATGGCATAAGAGAAACGGAAGTTAGGACCTTTGTACGGCTGGGTCACCATCAAACTTTGAAGAACGCACTGGCTCATGCTCTCGAGGTGGAAGCTGTTCGGCAGGATACGAAATTAAATGAGGTCAGAGAGGTTAAGGAGGTTGTGAAAGAGGAAAGGAAGCCTCGGTTTGTCCCAACTTGCTATGGTTGTGGTGGTAAGGGACATATTCGCCTGGAATGTCCTTCGAAGAAGAGAAGGGTCACAGACGAGTCTGAAACCCAAGGTCAAGTTATGGCGCCGACCGTTACCATCACGCAAGTTTGCAATGGGAATAGTCTGATCGTCGAGGCCACCTTGAACGACCAACCTTGCGGCTTAACTGTGGATACAGGAGCATCGCGTACAATTGTGAAACCAAAGCTACTGAAACGCACTATAATGTGGGAAAAGCGATCGCCATCGTGTCGTCTGCAGACAGCCACTGGTCAGCCAGTTTCCATCCTCGGTGAGACAGATGTCAAGTTAAGAATTGGCAACCGGGTATACCGGCAGTCAGTGTTAATTGCAAGTATTACTAATGATTGCATTTTGGGACTGGATTTCTTGAAGAATCAGAAGTGTGTATTGGATGTAGCCAAAGAGGTGCTAAGGTTTCCTGATCAAGAAGTCTGTTTACGAGGATCGCGCCCGTGTAATATTTATCGTCAGAGGAAGGAAGTCCGGGAAGAGGTCAAGCTCATAAGGACTCATAGAACTGTCGATGAATGGACCGGAGTCAGTATGAAGAAGGCGCAGGAAGAAGATAATGACTTAAAACCTATACTGCACTGGAAACGGAGCGGAAACAGACCCCAATGGAGCGACGTGTCCGTCTACAGTCCGACAACGAAGTGTTATTGGGCCCAATGGGACAGTTTGACTCTGGAAGATGAAATGCTGTATAGGAAACGGGAATCGAAGGACGGCAAAGAAACAACCATGCAGGTGATAGTGCCGCGGAGTAAGGTGACCCCTCTTCTACGGCACATACACGATGGTATTTCTGGTGGGCACCTTGGATTCAAGAAAACCCTCGTTAAGGTGCGACAGCGGTTTTATTGGCTGTGTTATCGGAAAGAAGTCGAGGACTGGTGCCGTAAATGCACTGTATGTGCGTCAGTGAAAGGACGGCAGACAACGAGCAGGGGAAAGATGGAGAGCCGGTACGACCGAAGTGTGTGCACCAACGGTTTTGAAGAAGGGACACCGGTGTGGCTTCACAATCCTCTGCGCGGGAAAGGAAAGTCTCCGAAACTTCAGGCTCGCTGGGAAGGACCTTATACAGTTATTACGAGGATCAACGATGTGACCTATCGCATTAAGAAAGGACTTTGAGGAAAGCCAAAGGTAGTCCATGTGGACAGATTGGCTCGGTATCATAGAACAAATGATGCTCGGGACGAGCATGACTAAGAGGGGGGTAATGTTGCGACCTAGAAACCATTTGGTCAAATACCTCGAAGGATCCTTATTTTATCAGCTTGATACAAAATCGCATTGTTATGAACCCCATCGAATTACGAAGGATCTCTAAAAGTTGAATGTTTGAGACTGTAGGTATGTAGGTATAAAGTGAACGCGTGATCGACGCGACGGCGGCGGGCAAATACCTACTCGCGAACGAATACAAAGGGAAGCCGACAATGGGTCTCGAGATCGTTCGATTCCGATTATTATTACCTACATACCTACGAGAATGTTCAGGAAAATACCAGCTCGCATTTTTATTCCGTATATAAGGTGTTGACGACGGGCAGCGAGTCAGTTACTTCTTGGAAGCGACAGTGTACGGAACTCAAGTAAGCGAACGAAGAGTGATATACCAGTGACCTAGGCGATTATATTGGAATACTGTGTGACTGCTAAGTGATTCGGAACAGTGTTAATTGTGAGTAACTAGTGTTGGTGAAGTATTGTACTAGTGAGTATTTGTCAAGTTTGTGGAGAGCGGAATTAAACCTTTATACACGTAGTCGGCATTATTTTTACCTACCCCTAGTACGTAACAATACCATCGGTGAAACATAAACAATACACCCTTAGGAACTGCCTCTTCGCGGAATTCAGGCGACAAACTGCATGCTATATTAAAATACCTCAAACTTGACATCGGTATAGTTTAATGCGCTCTCCGAAGATAACCCGACGAAGGAAACTTAGCTAAAAGTCCCGAAGTTGGTACCTGCCAAGGAGTACTACGTAGGTAAGGTGCCTGCTCTATTCAGTACATACCTCATTCGTAAGGTGTTGAGCGATCGCAGCTTCGTTCCTAGATAGTTCTCTTGCCCTGTCTCCTGTGTCTCCGTGATCTTGGAGGTAAATTGATACCGGCATGTTGTCACCCACATCGTGGCTTAAATTCTGCTTAATGTTTCCTGTTCCTCTCACCCTGTCCTCTCTGTTCGAATCTTCGTGTAGAAATAATACTGTGTCAGTCATATCGCGGCTTAAATCTTTCGGCTTGTTTATTGTCTCTTTCGCCAGGTCCTCAACGCCTGAATGTTGGTGTAGGAACAATACCGGCATGTCCTCAGCCATGAATCCGCTCACATCTTTCGGCTTGTAATAGGGATCTCTCGCCATTTCCTCATTGTCTCTATGCTCGTGTATGTAGATAGATATTGGTAAATTGTCAGCCATATCGCGGCTCAAATCCTTCTTAATGCTCCTGGACTTTTCGTCAGCGAACAGAGGCTGTTCGTCGAGGATGAAAGTCTCGCTCGGGATCCCGCTGAATGGCTCAGAGGCGGGCTGCTGGTACTGAAGGGTGTGCTGTTGGTACTCGAGGGCGGGCGACTGATACTCGAGGGCGGGCGGCTGGTACTGAAGTGCGGGCTGCTGGTATTCTAGGGCGGGCTGGTGGTGTTTGAGGGCGGGCTGGTGGTATTTGAGGGCGGGCGGCGAGACGCGTGGCTGAATTTGTTTTCCGAATATGAGAGGTATTAGCATTTCGATGTTTGAAGAGTCCGAGAAGTCCGTCTAGAAGAATTTTTTAGCTTATTTACGTTAGTTTCGGAAAGTTTACCTGCGCATAAACAATACATAACTAAATACAAGTAACGCAGTGCAGGAACTTACCTCCAAGTCATACGGCGCTCGGAGCGCGTGGAGCGGGCCCCCCGCGGCGCAGCGCCACTGCACAGGGAATTTAAACAATTTAGTCTAGTGCTCCGTAAAGATCCCGGTCATAGCAATGCCTCAGGTTTATCTTCTAGATTTTGACTTTTTTTCTAGGGGAAAAAACCTGGGTGCACTAAAAACCTAGAAATAACTAGGGCTCTTATAATTTATTTCATTTAACAGAACAGAATCTCTCCTCGATTCGGAATGCTGCTTCCACTGGTACTTCTAGAGAATTAATAGTATCGTCTATTACCAAGCTAATTAAATCTCACTCAGATTTAGGTATTTTAGTACCTCAGTACAGTGATTAATAAAAAATTGTGAGAAAAAAAATATTAATAAAAAAAATAAAACCGACTTCAAAAAACCTGGGTGCACTAAAAAGCTAGAAATAACTAGGGACCTTATAATTTCTTTCATATGGAGTCGGTGCCAGTTCAAGCAAGTAGGGGTAGGTGCCTAAGGAGTTGTGCGATCTCGTTGTGTAAAGATAGTGGCACCGACACCAAATGAAAGAAATTATAAGGTCCCTAGTTATTTCTAGCTTTTTAGTGCACCCAGGTTTTTTGAAGTCGGTTTTATTTTTTTCATTATTATTTTTTTTCTCACAATTTTTTGTGGTAAACTACTTATCGAAATGCTGGCAACCGTAAACAGTCCATATCTCTCAAACTACTGAACCTATTTTTATGAAATTTATATGGTATCACCAAGGGATCCTGACAATAAAGGCCACACATAGTATACCACTTATACCAATATATGGCACTTATAGCCAGAATGCATCTCATGACAATTCCACTAAGCCCAAACACGACTAGGTTATATTGTGTTATTACGGAGTTCCGGCCCCTACCTTCCAGTTTCTTCATCATCTGATGATGAAACCGGAAGGTAGGCAGTTTACTGAGACTATTTTAGTGACCGCAACCACCACTGAAAAGTCACAGGAAAGCAAATCACGTAATTTCGTTTACTTGGATGATGATGTATTTTTTCAGTTATTTTGATTTTAATGCCAAACTACTGAACCGATTTTGATAAAAAAAATCATGGGACCAATCTGCACGGACATCCTTTCAAATGCAAAAAGATTTTTTCGAATCGGTTTATAAATGACGGATTTATGAGGTAACAAACATTTAAAAAAAAACACGAATAGATAACCTCCTCCTTTTTGAAGTTGGTTGAAAAATTAAGTGCTTGTTCCGCTATTCTAACAACACATAAAGCGGTTATTATTATTATTTTTAAATTAGGTTTCTTAAGAAATCCTACACGAGTGCTTTTTTTTTCAAATGACAAAGTCGGCAAACTAGCATACAACCCTGATGTTAAGCAGTTACCGCAGAATATAAATAAACTTGCTATACCAAAGACATTGTTCGCTCGTTGCCGACCTGAAGCGTGGTTTAAATTAATACTAATCGACTATTTTGTCAATCAGAAATATAATTTATTAGTTTAGCTTGTCTGATTAGTTAGGCGAATATCGTACAGACTACTTAATTTCATCAAAAAATAATTCTACCAATTGCACAAAATACTATTTAGTTATAACTGGTAGGTACTTACGGTAGCGACGCAAAGAACAAGCCATCCAACCATTACGCAGCTCCCTCCAGGGTGCGCAACTAGCGCTGCGAGCGGCACGAGCCCTTATATACAGGGCCGCGAGGTGTGGATAACTGGCTCATTACACGATTGGCCACGCAGCGAGCGTCGCTAATGCATCGGTCGCCGGCCGCATCCTGCCGCTCAGTAGCTTGTCTTATCTCATCTGTACCCGACCGCGGCGAATTGAAACAATTAACTTTATCGGACTAAAGTACTCGGACAACACACGAGATGCATGCAGCGTCACGCTTGTTAGTGAACAGTGTCATACAGCCGCGACGCCGCCGCCAAGGACCAGGACAGGACGTCAACTCAACACAGAAGCGTCACGACGCCTTTTAATAATAAAAAAAAACTAATTTTTATTAAAATGAAAGTCGCTCCATATCTCGGTATCATTTATTAACGCTAAGCTAGGAGGTATCATTAAACTTAACATTTATTACAATAATATATAGTCAAACTACTTCCGCGCCCTCGCACACGCACACACGCACACACACACACACACACGCACACACACTCGCGCGCCGCCCTACACCGGGCGCCGCCCGCCCATACTAACGCACTTCATACTAACTACACGCCAACTTGGGCAGCTCACGGGGCCTTTTATATTATGGAATTATTCATTCATTTGATGAATTAATAATAAATTTACTTTATAGCGTCTAGCAAACGCTCGGTGGTGTAGAGGGAGAAATAGAAATGAGCGCGGACAAGTTGCGTACCGAATGGCCGCGGCGGGCTGCGGGAGTAGCATTTCATAGTATAACATTGTACAGAAAGACGTACGTTCAACTGCAGCGATATCATTATACATACATCGCATTCAATATCTAAAGCACGATTCGCGGCCCCGTGCGCTGCGCCGAGCTCGCCACGCGTACAACACATCGCACTCATCCGCACCGGAGCCGGCGGCGCTAAGGACTGTCTGTACGAAACCGTCAAAAACATTTCACGATTTCATAAAGACACCTCTAGTACCAGATTCGGCCATCCGCACAGATAAGTGAGTGACTCCGTAGTCGACCTTCGACTCATGAACAGACGTGTACTGCAAAACAGCTCGCACTAGCAGCTGGCGGCGGCTGTCGGCGGCTGTCGGCGGCTGTCGGCGGCTGTCGGCGGCTGTCGGCGGCTGTCGGCGGCTGTCGGCGGCTGTCGGCGGCTGTCGGCGGCTGGCATCACTTGTGCAGTCCGGCGCGCTTGGCCTCCAGCTCGTAGATGAGCAGCCGCCACATCTTCACCACGAACACTTCCGCCTCCTCGTCTAGGACCTGACAATACAAACACATCTATCGATATCGTGTGAAACGTGGATATGAACATTTGATAATACGTGTCGGGGGTACGTCGGGGTGTGGGGGTGTGTGGGGGTGTGTGGGGGTGTATGCGAGGGGGGGGTAGAGGGGGTGCGGGTACCATCTGCACGTCGTCGAGGATGCCCTGCGGCGCGGAGCCGGCCAGCACCTTGCTGCAGATGAAGTCCACCAGCGTCGGCTCCGGCTCGCCGATGTACTCGATGATCTTCTTGTTGATCCACGGCCGGATCTTCTTCTCCATCAGCACGTTGTCGATCTAGAGTCGAGACATGACGTCGATAAGAGAGTGAACGATCAGAGCCAGCGGGCGGCGGGCGGCGCCGGTGCGTACCTGCGCGGTGTCCAGCTTGTACTGGAACAGCTGCTCCTTCTGCGTGGGGATCTTGTCGATGAGGCTCTTGATGTGCTTGCGCTTCTCCTCCGCGCTCTTGTTCTCCTTGTCGCCGCCCCCCGCCCCCGCCCCCGCCTCCGCCCCTGCGCCGCCCTCGCCCTTCTTGCTTTTATCCTTCTTCTCTTTACCTGCGTGTAAATTCTGAACATAAGAACTCCTCGCCGCTGTGCGTGTAGTGTGTGGTCGTGGAGGATTTGATCCCGGAATCCCGGCCGAATTTCGGTCCCGAAATTTTCGGGATAAAATTTGATAAATCCCGGTATTTTCGAGATTAACAAAATAATTAATAAATTAATAAAAATGTGGAAATTTTACATGAAACGAAACGCACTTACCTCGACTTGACATTTTGTCAGTCATCTTGTTTTGGCACCTACAGAGGTATTGAAATCGGAAACGAATTTCCAATTTTGTAACGTTCTTTTTTAAATTATTTTACTGTCAGTAATCGTAAGACACTTACCTCGTCAATTAGGTACCAAGATTCAAATATTTTCCCGAATAAATTTAAAATTAGCAAAAATAACAGAAGCTTAAAGTTTTAGAATAAGTTTCCGATATTGATTCGCATGAAAATATTCCCCAGATTTAATTACATTTTGGGCTGACGATTGGGCTATGTTGTGAAATAAAAAAAGGTCCTCTTCACGTCACGTCGTCTAATTAACACTACAATCCCGAGATAGAAAAGAGAACCGGGATGGAATTCTATAGTGGTGTGTTTGGTGTGTGCGGTGTGTGCGGTGTGTGCGGTGTGTGTGGTGAGTGTGGTGTGTGGTGTGTGTGGTGTGTGTGTGGTGTGTGTGTGGTGTGTGTGGTGTGTGTGGTGTGTGTGGTGTGTGTGGTGTGTGTGGTGTGTGTGGTGTGTGTGGTGTGTGTGGTGTGTGTGGTGTGTGTGGTGTGTGTGGTGTGTGTGGTGTGTGTGGTGTGTGTGGTGTGTGTGGTGTGTGTGTGGTGTGTGTGTGGTGTGTGTGGTGTGTGTGGTGTGTGTGGTGTGTGGTGTGTGTGGTGTGTGTGGTGTGTGTGGTGTGTGCGGTGTGTGGTGTGTGGTGTGTGGTGTGTGTTGTGTGTGTGGTGTGTGTGGTGTGTGTGTGTGTGTGTGTGTGTGTGTGTGGTGTGTGTGTGTGTGTGTGTGGTGTTTGGTGTGTGCGGTGTGTGCGGTGTGTGTGGTGTCCAGGTGTGTGTGGTGTGTGTGTGGTGTGTGTGGTGTGTGTGGTGTGTGTGGTGTGTGCCTGCAGTTACCGGCGTGGTTGTGCGGCGGCGTGTCGTCGTCGTCGCCCGCGAAGGCGGCGTGCACGCGCCGCACGCGCCCCCCCGCCCCCGCCCCCGGCTCCCCCGCGCCCGCCCCCACGCCGCCATCCCCGGCCGGCGTGTCGGCGGGGTGGCCGGGGCTGCCCCGGTGGTGGTTCTTGAAGCTGATCGTGATCGGCGAGCTGCCCGTCGACGTGCCGCTCTGGAATATCGGAGGAGAGGAAATACAGAGGATCGAAATAGAAAAGCTACGCGCGAGAAGTGGGGATGATAAATAATATAAAAATTCCAACTCACATGGCGGCGCGGGTGCGGCTGCAGCTGCGGCTGCGGCTGGTCGGGCGGCGCCGACGGCGGCCGCGGCGGCGTCGTGCCGCCGTCCGAGCTCTGCGGGGGGCGGGGGCGGGGGACGTTACAAACCAAATAGAACAACAGCAGCGGCAGCAGCAGAGGCTCGCGCGGTACTCACGTCGGGTGGCGGCTGCTGCGGCTGGAGCGCGCGCTCGCGGTGGTGGCGGTGGCGGTGCCGGTGGTGGTGGTGGTGGTCGTGGCGCGGCGGCGTGGCGGGCTCGGCGGGCGAGGCGGCCTCGGCGGGCGCGGGCGGCGGCTCGGCGGGCGAGGCGGGCTCGGGCGGCGAGGCGGGCGAGGCGGGCGAGGCGGGCGAGGCGGGCGAGGCGGGGCGAGGCGGCGAGGCGCCGCTGCTGTCGGACTCGATGGGCTCGGCCTCGGTGGGCAGCTGGCGCGTGGCCTGCAGCCGCAGGTAGCGCTCCCGCTCGCGCGCCGCCCGCTCGCGCGCCTGCACGCAGGGACAGGCTCCTGACTCCTGACACTGACACTGACACTGACACTGACTGACCACGGAATAGCGCCGGCGGCGGCTGGACCATACTTTTAATAGATGAAAAAGAGGAGTCTATCAAAGTAATAAAATGAAATGAAAGTAATATTAGAACGAGTAACGAGCAGTAGTCGTTCGGCGGGCTTGTATAGTACAGACGCGCAATAGTAACCGTGGGACGGACGGGCACCTCTCGTGTATAGTACAGACGCGCAATAGTAACCGTGGGACGGACGGGCACCTCTCGTGTATAGTACAGACGCGCAATAGTAACCGTGAGACGGACGGGCACCTCTCGTGTATAGTACAGACGCGCAATAGTAACCGTGGGACGGACGGGCAGCTCTCGTGTATAATACGTAGTGTACTCAGAATGTTTCTAGAATCTCATATTTTTTGTATGAAACACAGGCCAGATATTAATATATCATAAAGTACAGTTATTTATAAGTATAAATTCGAGCGTTCCAATTCCAAATTTCCCTCCATTTTTTTGTACGAGCTCATTTGCGAAATCGAATCTCTATGAAAAATGGAACCTCACCGAGAACATTTTCGCGCCATGATTTTCTACGTTTTTAAATGTTGCCTAAAACCGGAGGAACCTTTCAATATAATTCAAATAGATTTTTCGGGTAAGGGCCCTTCAATAGCAACCGTTTACTACTGGTATAGTGAATTTAAGCGTGGTCGGCTATCATTGACTGACGAAAAAAGAAGTGTTCGCCCTGTGACGGCAGTTACAGAAGAAAACTTGCTGGCAGTGAAAAATTTTATTCAAGAGAATAGGCGTGTAACATACGAGGAGATTCAGAAAACGTTGCAGATCGGATCGGGAAGCGTTCACGAGATTCTCCACGTGCACCTTCGTGTGAGGAGCATTGTTTCGCGTTGGGTACCGCACAAACTCACTGAAGCTCAAGCAGGCCCGCGTGGAATGGTGCCGTGATATGATGATTAAATTTGATGCAGGCTCATCTCGGCGTATTTATGATATCGTCACAGGTGACGAGTCTTGGATTTACCAATACGATCCAGAAACAAAGCGCCAGTCAACAGTGTGGCTGTTTCAAAATGAACCAACACCTACCAAAGTGCAGCGATCTAGAAGCGCAGGCAAAATTTTGATTGCTAGTTATTTCACTTTAAGTGGGTATCTGGTGTCAGTTCCTTTACGGAGTCAAAGTGGCATCAATGTTGAGTGGTATACCACAAAATGCTTGCCAGAAGTGTTCGAGGCAGTGAGCAACAAGCGGCCGAAGACGGGGCTCCGCGGGCTACTACTCCATCATGACAACGCACCCGCGCACTCGGCGCTCAAAACTAGGGACTTCCTGGATAGCACACCGGTTAAACTGTTACGTCATCCGCCTTACAGTCTTGACTTGGACCCGTGTGACTTCTTTTTGTTCCTCAAAAAAAAAAAGCTGAAAGGAATACAGTTTTCATCGCCAGAAGATGCACTAGCGGCGTTCGAGCGAGCTGTAGAAGAGGTGTCTGAAGTTGACTGGAAAAAATGCTTTCAGAATTGGTTCAGACGCATGAAACTTTGTATAGACGCTGTTGGAGAGTACTTTGTAAAGGTTTAATAAAAAAATTGTACCCTATAGAACCTTTTTTTTTAGTTTCCAGAAATATTCTGAGTGTCCCACGTACTGTAGTGGCATATACTAGGTGATACAAAATGGGTATACTATTTTTTTTGCAACTTAACTTTGTAAATCTCAAACTATCGGCTTTGTGGGACAGTTGAAGTACTAAAGGTTTTGTAGACTTGTGAAATTGGTCAACAGCTGTATTCCTATAACACCTTTTGTTTTTCAAGTTCCCTCCAAAGCTGATGGTTTTAGAATTACAAAGTTAAGTTTTGAAAAAAAAAAGTATACCCATTACGAGGCATGCCTTTTAAGTTCTGTCGTTTCCATAATTCCCGGCAATTTTGAATTTGGAACTGTTCTATATTCGAATGTGTTTAAATTTCGAATCTCAAAACAGTTGAATGTATTAGGATTAATGTTATTGTTTAGTCACAGCGTCGATTAGAATCTGTCAGGTTACGTACGAAAATGAATCTTTCTAAGGAAAATGTTCGTGCAATAATTTTCTACAACTTTAGAAGAGGCCTGACACGGCTTCAGTGTTTTGAAGAGCTAATATCTGTGTTCAGGGATGAAGCCCCATGTCTGCGGACTGTCGAACGCTGGTATTTAGAATTCCAGCGTGGACATACTAGTGTTAGTGACAAATCTCGCGAAGGTCGCCCAAAATCTGCATTCACTGAAGATAACATCATTGGAGTGAGACAACTAATTCTCGAAGATCGTCATGTGACGTATCGAGAGATAGAGGCTCTATTAGGCATCTCAGGGACAACCATTCAGAAGATCTTGCATGAAGCGCTTGGTGTAAGAAAGCTAGTTTGCCATTGGATACCGCATCTGCTTTCCGACGATCACAAGGCGGCCCGCGTCAGATGGTGTAAGAAAACTCTGCAAAGGTTCAACCGAGGAGAGTCAAATCATGTCCGCCGGGGCGTCTCGGAGCATTTCCCAATGGTCCCGGGGCGCCCCTCTGCATGGCGGAGGGTGGTACACCGTGGGTTTTTAGTGGGTATACGGCCAACTGCCGGACTCCCACATACCCCTCCCGCCTCCCCCGAGGTGGAAGGGGACCCATAAAGGGTTTTCCCACGAAAAAAAAAAAAAAAAGGAGAGTCAAATCACGTCTACGACATCATCAGTGGTGACGAATCTTGGATCTATGCCTACGATCCTGATTCCAAACAACAATCTACAATCTGGGTCTTTCAAGACGAGCCAAAGTTGTGTTTTTTTCTTCAAACGACAAAACTTAAAAGGCATCCCTCGTATGTGTCACCTTGTATATATACATCCATAGCCACTAACATTATTACGTAAATGCGCCGCCGCGCGAACGCACCGATGCAGTTACTGTACATACGAGGGATGCCTTTTACGTTTTGTCGTTTGAAGAAAAAAACACAACTAGAACCTTATAGTACTTTTTATTGTTTTTCAAAGTATTCACCACGTAGCTTAATACACTTTTCCATTCGCTCAAACCAGTTACGAGGGATGCCTTTTAAGTTTTGTCGTTTGAAGAAAAAAACACAACTAGAACCTTATAGTACTTTTTATTGTTTTTCAAAGTATTCACCACGTAGCTTAATACACTTTTCCATTCGCTCAAACCAGTTATTATAACATTTATTCCACTCTAAAGTGGGGGTGTTCAAAATGGCTGACTTGAAAGCGTCGACTGCTTCTTCACTGGACTGGAACCTTTGACCACGAAGACTTTTCTTAATTTTAGGAAATGTAAAAAAATCGTTAGGGCTTAGGTCAGGACTGTATGGAGGATGGTCAAGAATTTCTACTTTTTCCTGCTTCAAATACTCAATCGTTTGACGAGCGCTGTGTGAACTTGCATTGTCGTGGTGCAGGATGATGCGTCGCTTTGAGTTAGATTTTCGAAGTTCGGCGATGACTTGTGGTAAACAAACTGTGGTATACCACTCTGCGTTAACCGTTCTACGATCATCAAGTGCAATAGTCGCAACATGGCCGGTTTTTCTAACGAACGTGGCCACCATCTTCTTTGAAGTGCTTCGAGAACGAACAACTTTAGTCGGCTTTGGCTCGTCTTGAAAGACCCAGATTGTAGATTGTTGTTTGGAATCAGGATCGTAGGCATAGATCCAAGATTCGTCACCACTGATGATGTCGTAGACGTGATTTGACTCTCCTCGGTTGAACCTTTGCAGAGTTTTCTTACACCATCTGACGCGGGCCGCCTTGTGATCGTCGGAAAGCAGATGCGGTATCCAATGGCAAACTAGCTTTCTTACACCAAGCGCTTCATGCAAGATCTTCTGAATGGTTGTCCCTGAGATGCCTAATAGAGCCTCTATCTCTCGATACGTCACATGACGATCTTCGAGAATTAGTTGTCTCACTCCAATGATGTTATCTTCAGTGAATGCAGATTTTGGGCGACCTTCGCGAGATTTGTCACTAACACTAGTATGTCCACGCTGGAATTCTAAATACCAGCGTTCGACAGTCCGCAGACATGGGGCTTCATCCCTGAACACAGATATTTGCTCTTCAAAACACTGAAGCCGTGTCAGGCCTCTTCTAAAGTTGTAGAAAATTATTGCACGAACATTTTCCTTAGAAAGATTCATTTTCGTACGTAACCTGACAGATTCTAATCGACGCTGTGACTAAACAATAACATTAATCCTAATACATTCAACTGTTTTGAGATTCGAAATTTAAACACATTCGAATATAGAACAGTTCCAAATTCAAAATTGCCGGGAATTATGGAAACGACAGAACTTAAAAGGCATGCCTCGTACGTGCGCCGCCCTCAACGCACCGCCGCACAGTGGACGGAAAAACAAGGTTCCCTTACATAGGATTTTTGAAAAATAAAATATATTATTTGATAGTTTCAAGTATACAGTTTCGTCGAGTACACTAAAGCATTGAATAAATTAGTAGTTACCGGATTTTTTTTCGAGTCTATACCATAAAAGAATGACTTTATATATTTCAAAGGTATGAAAATGGAATTAGTTTTGCTCATAACTTTTTTCTGTCTTGGATTGTAAAGCTGAAACTTTTAGGTATTGTTGCAGAGCCTATAAAAAAGCCACCTGACCTTTGACCTTGACCCCGAACTTCCCCGTTCAAAAGATATGAATAAATTAAAAATGCCTATTTGGACGATGTTTTAACACGCGGTAATGCACCTCAAAAATAAGTTTTTTTATATTTTTTTTACCCGGTATTGATCCCTGATAGACAACAAACGTATATAACTATCGATCTTGACGTTAAGTCCAAAAGATCCTGTGACCTCGATCCGCCTTCGTTGCGCAAGTACGCTACCGCTGTTCTCTTGTCGCATTGTAGACGTATCGAAGAGGACCGGAGGTTCGGACCTTGCTCTTCCAAGATCTTCAAAATTACTAGCAGCTCCTTCATATTTGAATGCATCTTCATTTCCGTAGGTAGCCATTCTCCTGAAATACTTGTATTGTTCATTCGAGCACCCCAAGCTATATCTGAAGCGTCTGTTACTAAGAAGTGCGTGGGATGAGACACGTGAATCCGAGAGCTCGTTCCAAGATGTTCGAGCCACCAAACCAACTCTATTTGCGATTCCTTGTTCAAGGTGACGAACTCCGAATTGCGGATGTGATGAAAGATGGTTAGTCTTTGAAGCTGCCGATAATGAAGCCTCCCGCGACGGACAACAAAACTGGCGAAATTCATAATTCCTACAAGACTCTGGAAGTGGACTAGTCTCGAAGTAGGATTCTCTAAGAGGTTTAGGATTGTTATCTGTATCTTGAGACACTTTGGCTTTGGGAGAAACTTGCGGTTCAGCCAGGGATCCCAAACAATTCCCAGATACTCTATGCTTCTTCTTGGACTTAATACAGATTTTGCAAAGTTTACTGTCCAACCGAGATATTTCAGAGTATTTAGGGTTATGGCAACATGCTCTTTTAGAACAGCAACATCTATATTTGCCACAAGGAAGTCGTCCAAGTAGACAAGGATTCTGATACCTCTTTGGCGAAGCATTTGAGCTATCCAATTGCTTAAAGCAGCAAAAGTTTTTGGCGCCGAACTTAGCCCGAATGGTAGACACGTCATTTCCAGCAGTTCTTGGCGGTACAACAAACGGAGGAACCGTCTGTGCGTCCTTCTGATGGGTAGATGAAAATAGGCTTGTGACATGTCTATTTTTACAAGCCAGTCGCTCGGTTGTAAAAACGTGGGGATCTTGTGAACGTTGATCAATCTGAATGGGGTTGTTAGTACAAAACGATTTAAAGATCTCAGGTCGAATATTGGTCTCATAGATCCGTCTGTTTTGGGGACGAGAAACATGCGTGATAGGAAACTCTGGGATGACGACGCCGGCACTAACACGCGTTCTGTTTTCATTTTCATTATAACAGCTGTCATTTCTTTTGTCTCGTGAGTAGCCTGGTGGCTGTTGTAACAATCGGGAAGGTGTAGTGGTGGCCGATCCAAAAATGGGATACGGTAACCTGAAATTATCTTGAGAATGTAACTGGGCGCGCCCATCTCTTGCCACCCTTCTCGATAATGTACCAGCTGACCGGCACGGAAAGGACTCGGTGAGTCAATATTTCCGGTTGCTTCTCCTATCCCGGTGGGATGAGGGAGATTGTTGCCTGTTATGGGCCACTTTGAACGCTGATTGTTGATCATAATTTCTTCGACCATTTGACTTGCCTCTACCCCGAAAGGGCCTGTTGGAATTCATAGCGCCACGTGATCTATTTGGGAAGGGTTGAGTGTTGCCCCCCCTTCGTGAGTTTTGATTATGAAATCTGCCAGATGTACTAGCAGAAGGGCCTGAGGTGCTTGGACCGGCCTGCGTTGCAGGAGTGCGGTCTTTGGTGCGAGGCCAAAAAGTTTTTCTAATGCCCCCCATTTTTTCCAGAGCGGTGGTGAATTTTTCAGCATTAAAAAGATTATTACAAGATGGGGGTATTTTTCGCAACATAGTTTTATGCAAAGGGTTTTTCAGTGAAGAAAGAATTGCTTCTCTTCTATGTTGGATAACTTCAGCTCTATGACCCCAGGCCAAATGAAGAGCATCATTGGAAATTTTTGAAAATTCGCCTTTTACAAAAATATCTTCAATCTTTTTATGAATCTCGTTATAGCTCAAATCAGGCGTAGCCTTTATCGACTTTAAAAACTCAAGGAGCTCTTTTTCAAGATGATCTTTTTGTTTGATAAGCGCATAACTAATGGCTGCAAACGCTCTGTCCGCATTGGCTGATGAACGAGACGTATCATAACGTTTTACTTCCTCGTTGGCCTCAAGCTCAGTAAAACCGGGGGTATGACCATAATTTTTCTGTACCTCTGAATATCTTACATTCTGCCATTCATCGTCATCAAATCGTTGAATGCCCTTCAAAAGGTCTAGGTAAGCTGAAGGGGTTTTCAAAATATCAGAGTCCTTTAATTTCGTACCAATGGAAAGAGAAAATTTAAGTTCACACTCCTCCGTTTCCGAATGATTGTCACTATACAGGTTACCACTAACGTCATCATCGATGCAATCGTTTGAGTAGTGGTTATCTCCATCAGGCAGACTAATTTGTTCATTAGTAAGTTTTGATTTAAGCTCATTTACTTCTGCAATTAATTTATCTAATTTACAGTTCTTATGCTTATACTGCTTACGCGTACGCTTCTTGCGACGACGGCGAGAACGTTTATCTGATGAGGAAGAATCGGAACTGCTACTAGAGTCAGATGAAGATGAGTCCGATAAATTTCGCTTCCTCTTTGCATGTTGTGAACATTCATTAGAATTAGGAATATTCATATTATAATCACTCGGGTTTACATTAGCAATATTATCACTCATAATTTATCACTCAATTACCAATCTTAAAGAAAAATGGTTATTTGTTACCTGGTAGAAGAGAAAAATAAAACATATTCCAATACGTTACAACCAGGCAAAATAACGTACCTATAACACACAATAATCCAATATAATATACCGAACGGTCACACCGTTAAAACAAAAAAAAACATTATTTTTAAAAAGGTCATATAAAAGTCAAGAAACTTTTATGGAGGAAATAATGAAATGTTGAACTCGTACACTGGTAATAATGCTAAACACTTACCGCGCTGCTTGATCTGCCTTTTTAACACTCACAGAAATGAAATAGAATAACTACACGAAGCATTAAATTATATCGCGTATGAATTTCCAACAAACTCAATTATAAGACGTTATGAAGGTACTTTGATAAAACTGGAAATATTTTCAACTGTTTTGCGAGTTTATCAGATTCAATTTTATATAAATATAAGACTTTATTTGAAATGTTTAATTATTAAATGGAATAAATTCAATCATGTTAGTGCTAGCACTTTGTACCAGTCTGTTGGAAGCGAAAACAACAACGTCAATGAGATACAAAATGGACGAACGTCTCCTCGAGTCGTCGCTACTGTGGTGGTGGTAGGAGGAGGGCGTGCGAAAGAGACGGCAAGACACACATAGAAGAAGGAAAAGGGACAGAAAAGGAAGCGGAAGCGATGGCTTATCTCAATATTATATTAGACTTCGGATCACGGTACAGTATTTTAATTGGAAGTTTGTCATAGCAACAGTCAGTAGGCCAATACTAGGCGCTGATTTTCTGCACCACCATGCCCTTATGGTAGACGTCAAGGAAAGAAGATTGGTAGATAAAAATACCAACTTATCAGTTCGCGGTTTTATATCACCTGCGTCGGAGGGGAGCATCAGAACTATCGGCGACAAGCTTCCCTGCCATGACTTACTGGCGAAGTATCCCGACGTTACCAGACCGACCTTACAGATGAAATGCGATAGCGAAGTTGAGCATCACATTGAAACTACTGGGCCACCGATCTATTCAAAAGCCCGGCCGTTACCACCGCACAAGTATAACGCCGCTAAAAAAGAATTACAGCTTATGATAAATCAAGGTATTTGTCGTCCCTCAAATACTCCATGGGCTAGTTCACTGCATTTGGTATTGAAAAAGGACGGCCACTACAGGCCTCGTGGAGACTACCGTCGACTAAATGCGATAACAACTCCAGACCGTTATCCAATACCGCACCTTCACGACTTCACTCACAATTTGCAAGGGAAAAATATCTTCTCGAAGATCGATTTACAAAAAGCGTACTACCAGATCAAGAATAGAGAGGAAGACATCAAGAAGACGGCCGTCATCACCCCTTTCGGCCTGTTCGAATTCACCAGGATGTGTTTCGGGCTAAGAAACGCCGGGCAGACTTTTCAACGGCACATCGACAACGTACTTCGCGGTATGCCTGTCTTCCCATTCGTCGACGACATACTGCTCGCTTCAGAAAATGAAGAAGTTCACAGAAAAGAGCTTGAAGACGTGTTGAAACGACTAAACGACCACGGTTTACAAATAAATGTCGCTAAGTGCATCTTCGGTCAATCTAAACTTGATTTTCTGGGTTATACAATAAGCCCAGAAGGCATCACACCGACAGACGAGAAGATAAAGGCCATAAGATCGTATCCATTGCCTAACACAATTCACGATCTTCGCCGTTTTGTAGGTATGATAAACTTTTATCGTTTAAATATACCCCACGCCGCTGAACGCCAAAAAGAATTGAGCAAATACTTCCACGATGCTAAAAAAACGACAAAACCAGAATAGAATGGACCACGCAAGCTAAAGAAGCTTTTGAGAAGTGCAAAGAAGATATAGAAAAGGCAGCAATGCTTTCTTATCCATCTCCCAGTCAACCTTTCGTACTGAACACCGATGCATCCAACACATGTGCCGGTGCCGTCATCCAACAGAAAATTAACGGTAAATGGAGACCGCTCGGATTTTTTTCGAAGAAATTTAGCGAAGCACAACAAAAATACAGCACGTACGATAGAGAATTGTTATCTATATACATGGCAGTCAGACACTTTCGCCGTGTATTTGAAGGACGAGAACTAAAAATCTTTACGGATCATAAACCACTTCTACATGCACTTACCGCGAACAGCAAAAATGAAACGCCACGTCGAACCAGATACTTGGAATATATCGGACAGTTCACGTCTAATATTCATTATACAGCTGGGAAAGATAACCCAGTCGCGGACGCATTATCACGTGTCGAAGTAATATCCTGCCCAACGCCGATCGACTACGACGAGCTAGCTAAAAGCCAAGAGCAAGATGAAGAACTGGAGAAGTTAAAAAGTACTGGGAAGTACGACTTCAAACACATTGTCATTCCCAATTCGTCGGCGAGAATCACCTGTGAAATGTCAACAAGCGCAGCACGCCCATACCTACCTCTTCGCTTCCGAAAAACCGCATACCAAGCGATTCACGACCTTAGCCACCCAGGAATAAGGACAACCAGAAAACTTGTTACCGCTCGCTTTTTCTGGCCTTCCATGAACAGAGACGTGAGCAGCTGGACACGAGGTTGTGAACCGTGCCAGCGAGCCAAGGTCCAGCGACATACAAAATCACCAATAGCAAGTTTCGGAGAAGCAAATCGACTGGAGCATGTGCACATAGTCATTGTTGGACCATTACCTATATCAGAAGGTTATCGATATTTATTGACTATGATAGACCGCGCTACGAAATGGGTGGAAGCCTACCCTTTGGAAGAAATAACCGCAGAAAAAGCAGCCGATGCTTTCTATCAAGGCTGGATAGCGAGGCATGGTTGTCCGATAACCATAAACCATCGATAACCATCGAGTCTTGCTACAGTCGCCTTCCGATGTGGACGTGTTTGCTGACATCAATATAACTTATAATTATATTAGAGAGCGCGGCGCGAGCCGTCGCACGTGACTTTATTGCCATGAGTGCTGAACTCGTGGCAAATGAACTGCTGGCGTTCCTGCAGCAGAAGCTGGACGTGATGGACGAGGTGTCCGCCGTCCAGATCTGCAGCACGAACTTCAGCGAGGACGACATCGCTGCTGCCAAGCTGCTGCTGTTTCGGGCGCTCAACAAGAGCGACCAGATGGAGTCCCGCCGGCGTGACGGGACGCAGACGAGCCTACAGGACATCATCACGCTGCTCAAGGTGACCGACCCGGACGACGTGCCGACTTTTGTGGCGAGGGACCTTAACAAGCTCCCTCCCGTCACATTTGACCACGTCGACGTGACCAGCCTGCTGAAGAACATCGTGCTCCTGAAGAAAAGCCTGGCCGAGATGACGCGGAGGTTTGATGCGTCCGAAAATACCGTTAGTGAATTACGTAAGGAAGTTAATAATTTACACAGTTCATTAGCGGTAATTAGGTCATCGACAACCGCTAACGTAAATGTGCGCCGCGGTGCATATTTCGATACGTCCGCGACGAGCTTTGCGTCAGCGGTTTTAACATCGTCACCCGCGTCACCCGTTGCCGGGTCAGCGTGCGCCGGTCAAACTCCGCGCGCAGCTGCTGCCCCCGTCCCCGCTGCCCGTACCCCGCCGGCATCTGACAAGCTGCGAGCAGCAGCCCCGCCAGCAAAATCAACGGTGCCACAGAAGTCCCGTGATTTTGCTACCATTGCCGCCAGCAAGCCTGTTGTCCAGCGGCCTGTCGTCCGTAAGGTGCCGAGCGTGGCCCCTGCGTGTGCACGCGTCGACGACCGAGATGAAGACGGCTTCATCAAGGTGCAGAAGAAGAGACGCACGCAGCGGGTTAACAGAAATCGCTGCGGCACGGCGGCAACAGGGTCCAGCTTCCTGTTGCGTGCAGCAGTGCCGACCACCCTAGTCTACCTGTCCCGCCTCCACTATACCAACACGGCGGGGGACATTGCTGAGTATGTCAGAATAAAGAGCAATGTCTCATTGAGAGTTCAGCCGTTGGACTCTAGTCACAACGCTAGTTTCAAGGCGTTTGTGGTTAGGGTCCCCACGGACAGGCTGTCAACTTTCATGCAGGAAGACTACTGGCCGAAGGGTGTGGTGTTCAGGCGTTTTCGGGGGAGATTGCCGCCGTCACCACCCATAGTTTAGTTTAGTTATTATTAATATGTATGTTAGTTTATAAGGTATTTATATATGGGCCTACGATGCCTGAACATAAATAAATAAATAAATAAAATAACAACCGAACAAGGCAGACAGTTCGAATCTGACCTATTCAAAAAACGAATGCACCGCATGGGGATGCACCGAACACGCACCACGGCTCACACCCGCAGGCTCCCGGGATGCGCGAGCGTGCACCGCGCGCTGCAGGCGCCGCTCACTGCGAGGCTCCAATCAACGAGTCGGTCTCACGAGTTACCCACAGTCTTATTGGGATTACGAGCGGCCATAGAAGAGGATATTGGCACGAGCGCAGCTGAATTATTGTTCGGGCAGACCTTGCGATTACCTGGAGAATTTTACCATGAGCATACAGGGCAGAACAACACACCATCGACCTTTATGGATAGATTGGATAGAGCGTTAAAGAAAGCACAAGCGCAACGGAAATCGAACCAGTCGCGAGCTATGTTTATACATGACGAACTACACAAATGCACACGCGTATACGTCCGCAACGACGCTTCGAGTAAACCCCTTACGCCTACGTTTGACGGGCCGTATGCAGCTATCGAGCGCAGAGATAAATATTACTCGATACAGCTACCCAACCGGCGCACACATTTCTATAGACAGACTCAAGCCTGCATTCCGAATAAATATGGACACGGAAGAATCAGCTAATAGGCAAGAATACGCTACGAAGTCTGGAAGGATATCCAAGCCCCCGGTACGCTTTCTCTAGAGGGGGAATACTGTAGTGGCATATATATATACATCCATAGCCACTAACATTATTACGTAAATGCGCCGCCGCGCGACCGCACCGATGCAGTTACTGTACATACGTGCGCCGCCCTCGACGCGCCGCCGCAGACTAGTGAACGGCCGCCGCGCCGTAGCTAGTTACATAATCTTCACGCGCCTAACGTGGGGGCCACGGACAGCAGTACTCCGCGCACACAAACTACTATTTGCTACCCTTTTATTTCTGTTATTTTTACTATATAAGAACACGACACGTAATAAACTATCTCAGTCATTATTCGCCTTTTCACTGAATACAAGGTCCCTAAAGTACAGACGCGCAATAGTAACCGTGGGACGGACGGGCACCTCTCGCCTGGCGTCCTCGCGCTGGCTCGCTCGCTGCAGCTCGCGCTCGCGCTGCTGCTCCAGCTGCAGGCTCACGTCGATGAGCAGGCGCGGCCGGTACTGCGCGTCGTGCTCGCGCCGCGCTCGCTCGAAGGCGGCGAGCGCGGCGGCGTCGTCGGCCGGCTTGCCCGCGAACAGCCGCTCGCGCAGCGCCGCCAGCTCGCTCAGCTCGCGCTGCCGCTCGCGCGCGTCGCTCTCCGCCTCGCGCACGCGCGCGCCCAGCCGCCGCTGCAGCTCCTTGGCCCTGCGAGCACGCCCGTCAGTCGCCGCTCGGCCCCGCTCGGCCCCGCTCGGCCCCGCTCGGCCCCGGGCCCCTATTACGCTAGCTACTTCAATTGCTATAGAAAAGCAAACGCGAGCGATTGAACGCTAATTAGCTTTCAAACGCTTGGGCAAATATTTGGTATTCCACTAGCGACTGAATTGCGATCAAATGCTTGGTAATTTGGATTATAGCATTTGGCTATTAGGCGAATGCTCATAAAATTAGAATACATTTTACAAAAAATAAATAAATGGAATAAAATAATATGATATTATTATTTACATCGTACTATTTTTTACATCGTATCGAAATGCACGGCCGCTTGATTTTTAAAAATTTACTTTAATAAAAAGAAGTCAGTCGCAAGCTCAAGGTCAAAAGCTAAGAAACGCTATCGTAATACCAAATCAATGTCAGTAGAAATTGTGAAGCTCGTGTCAGCCGGTGGTTAGTAGAATACGGAAAAACGTCAAAAGCGGAGCGTTTGACAAGCGTTTGCTTTTCTATTGCAATTGAAGTAGCTAGCGTGATAAGGGCCCTGGTCCCGCTGGCCGCTCGCTACTCACTTGTAGTACTTGTGGTCGTCGCGCTCGTCGTCGTAGTCCTCGAGGAACTCCTTGAGCCGCTTGGCCTCGCGCTCGCGCTCCTCCTCGCGGCACCGCTCGCGCTCGCGCTCCTTCTCGTACTCCTTCGCCTTGCGCCGCTCGCGGCTCTCCCAGTTGCGGAGCCTGCCCACACATGTCAACACATTACGGCCGGCCTGCTCGCGGTGAGTGTGTGCGCGTGTGCGTGTGTGCGTGCGTGCGTGCGGACCTCTCCTGGTAGGCGGCCTCCTTCTCCCGCGCCTTCTTCTCCTGGCGCTTCCTCTCGCGGGCCTCCTCCTCCAGCTCCTTCTCGCGGCGCGCGTCCGCCTCGCTGCGGCTGCGGCCGCGCGACCGCTCGCGGTCCCGCGAGCGTTCTCTGTCTCGCTCGCGCTCCCGCTCCCGCTCGCGCTCACTGTCAAACAGATTTAATAAACAGGATAGAACAATACAAACCATAACGACCATGTTCCGTCGGTTGACGGAGTATCCGAATAAACACATTTTAGCATTGATAAACAAACAATAACGCAGAGGTCCGACCCGAGGGCCGCACCAGTTGGGACCCCGTCCGCCGGTGCAGTACCGAGTGTCGCGGCGGATCTCGCGGCGCGTGCGGATGTACGGGTGCACGCCGCCCATGCCGCGCCTCTACCGGCTCTACCGGCTCTACCGGCTCTACCGGCTCTACCGGCTCTACCGGCTCTACCGGCTCTACCGGCTCTACCGGCACTACCGGCTCTACCGGCACTACCGGCTCTACCGGCACGGACGCGCTACCGCCGTCCACTCGCCGCACCGGCCCCTTATCGACTCACGCAACAAACTACCTCGTAAAACATTCACACCGACATTTTAATATGATCGACTACATTCACGAGCCTGGAGCCGTCTAGAGTTCATCATTGATAGCCGTCATTGATTCCGTGAGGAATATAATAGTATGTATGTACTGATTTGTGTCCTGGCTTGTAGTACGGAATGATTGTGAAGGTTACTTCCTCGCGGCCGCCGCGAACTGGATGCGGTGAATATCATTCCATTTAGAATAGGAATCACGGAGATATGATGAAATGCATTTAAAGTACACAACTAATCTTAAACCTGACTCCGAAACTAACTGTGCCACTTTATTAACCGCGTAGGTATTATTTGACGCGTGTTTTTTATCAGGGAAGCAGTAGGTGAGCCGGCGCTGCCTTATCGCCTGCTATCGGCAGCGAGCTGGGGCGAACGAGTCGCGCGGCGACTAGGTCACCGAGCACTAACAATTTTACAAAACTTGTTAAATCATATTTTCACTTTGTTCCAAACAATCTCTCGATTACATCGTTGAATGTCACCAGTCTGGAGAAACTATGGAAATAAGGCAATGGACACAGATGAGACACTCACCGTTCGCGTTCTCGCTCCCGCTCCCGCATCTCGCGCTCCCGCTCGCGCTCGCGTATTTCCCTGCAACAGAGGTGGTCGTGCAGTGTGAAGCCGGAGCTAACATAGTCCCGGCACTCCGTCTCTATTCCATACAACATGTATATATATGTGTGTGTGTGTGTGCGTGTGCGATCACCTCTCCCGCTCGCGCTCGCGCTCCCGCTCGCGCTCCTTGTCCCGCTCCTCCCGCTCGCGCTCCCGCTCCTTGTCGCGCTCCTCGCGCCGCTCCTTATTCCTGATCAACAAATACTAGGCAGGTAAGTATTCATCATGTAATTTTTCGTAACAAAATAATTATTTACTAGCGGCCCGCCCCGGCTTCGCACGGGTACATTGCGGTTACATTATTCGAGTTTTAGTAAGGATCCCTATTTTTTTTGTAAATATATTATAGCCTATGTCACGCGGGGATAGTGTAGCGTCCCAACAGTGGCGCGGGCGACTCGCCGGCCCGGGTGCGGCGGTGCATGAAGCACCTAGGCCTCACCCTGGACAGTCGCCGGGGCTTCGAGCAGCACTTCGAGCGCCTAGTCCGTTCGAGCCCGGGGCGAGAGGGTAGGGGGTGCTCTGCACAGACTGCTGCCCAACCTCGGGGGACCGATCGAGGAAGTTCGCCGCCTCTACGCGGGGGTCGGGCGATCCGTGGTGGTCTACGGAGCCCCGGTGTGGGCTCCGCGGTTACGAATCCGACGCTGCAGGACCAAGATCTATAGCCTGCAGCGGAGGATGGCCATCCGGGTCGCACGAGGATACCGCACGGTATCCTTTGAGGCGGCGACGATCCTAGCGCGCTTCCCGCCCTTGGACATCGGCCACCGGGGAGGTTTTAGTGGGTAAGAATCCCACATACCCCAGGCCTTTCCCACAACAGGCCTGGGGGGGATCTTTGGAAGATTTCCTCCCCGAAAAAAAAAAAACTTTCCCAACAGTGAAATAATTTTTCAAATCGGTTCAGTAGTTTCGGAACCTATTCATTAAAATCAAACAAACAAAGTTTTCCTGTTTATAAATCTATACAAATAAATAAAATTGGATGTCTGTTTGTAATATCAAAATAACACCTTTTCACTAAATGCATATGAAAGTACATACGACACCTATAACAAAAACGCGATTTAAAAAATGTTTCTCTGTCTGTCTGTGTGTTTGTTCCGGGTAATCTCCGAAACGGCTGGGCCGATTTTGACGGGACTTTCACTGGCAGATAGCTGATGTAATAGAGAGTAACTTAGGCTACTTTAATTTTTGAAAAACAAAATTAAAAAAATGGGTTCTGTCGCGCGGGCTCAGAACGCGGGAGCGGGCTTTTTTGTTAAATTAAATTCCACGCGGACGAAGTCGCGGGCTCTGCTAGTCGTATCTACTAGGTGATACAAAATGGGTATACTATTTGTTTTGCAACTTAAATTTGTAAATCTCAAACTATCGGCTTTGTGGGACAGTTGAAGTACTAAAGGTTTTTTTGTAGACTTGTGAAATCGGTCAACAGCTGTATTCCTATAACACCTTTTGTTTTCCAAGTTCCCTCCAAAGCTGATGGATTTAGAATTACAAAGTTAAGCTTTGAAAAAAAAAGTATACCCATTATGTGTCACCTTGTATAACCATACAAGAAAAAAGTTGTATTTGCGGTTGATTTATGACTCTCAGTATTGAGTTTATTCAGAAACGACGGGGAATCAACTTAGCTTCAACTTGGTCGGCTGTAGCTCGCGATTTTATAAACCCACTAGCTGAATCCCGCGACTTCGTCCGCGTGGAATTTAACTTAACAAAAAAGCCCGCTCCCACGTTCTGAGCCCGCGCGACAGAAGCCATTTCTTTTGTTTTTCTAAAATCAAAGTAGCCTAAGTTACTGCTTATAACATCAGCTATCTACCAGTGATAGTCCCGTCAAAATCAGTCCAGCCGTTTCGGAGATTACCCGGAACAAACATACAGACAGACAGACAGACAGACAAAAAAAATTTAAATCATGTTTTTGCTATAAGTGTCGTATGTACTTTCATATGCATTTAGTGAAAAGGTGTTATTTTGCTATTACAACCAGACACTCCAATTTTATTTATTTGTATAGATGTATAGAGTATAGATCTCTTCTAATAACAAATTCATATCATGTGCTAGTATTCAATTTTTTCCAGGTTTTCTATGGGGACCACACTACAAACGGTTTTTAACTAACTATTAACTACTAATAATTTTTTATTTGTAACCTTAATACAAATTTTCACGTCTCTAGGTTGAGTTTTCTTTGTCCGCATACTAACTTTTACCCCCTATTTTATACACTTAGGAGTGAAATTTTTCAAAATCCTTCCTTAATGGATACGTTGTAAAAAGTACCTACTGTCAAAATTCTTCTTGATTCTAACACCGGCGGTTTGGGCTGTATTGATTCCTTTGTTTTGATAAGTGAATTTGCAAAAAAGTATCTAAATGCTTCATCATAAATGGACGTATCAACCAATTGCATTGACTTAGAACCCTAATATTTGTACACCTCCAAGAGACCATAGCATAATAGATATCAATTTCAACTTGATAACTCTATCCGTTTCTGAGAAAAGGGGTCTTGATAGATAGACAGACAGACAGACAGACAAATAGGCAGCCAGACAGACAGACAGACAGGCAGACAGATAGACAGCCAGGCAGCCAGACAGACAGACAGACAGACAGATAGATAGATAGATGGATAGATAAAAAAGACAGACAGACAGACAGACAGACAGACAGACGACAGACAGACATACAGACCGACAGACAGACAGACCGACAGATAGACAGACAGACGGACAATAAAGTGGTCCTATAAGGGTTCCGTTTTTCCTTTTGATGTACGAAACCCTAAAAAGTATGTTTGTTAGTATCTGAGAATCGCGCAAGAGCAGGTGATTGCTTCTGGCTGCGATATAATACGGGGTCGGTCACCTGGACGTGCTCCTGCGACGGCGGTCCTTGTCCCTCTCCCTGTCCTTATCCCGCTCCCGCTCCCGCTCCCGCTCCCGCTCGCGGTCGCCGCGTTGCTCGCCGCGTTGCTCGCCGCGTTGCTCGCCGCGTTGCTCGCCGCGTTGCTCGCCGCGTTGCTCACCGCGTTGCTCGCCGCGCTCACTGCGTTCTCTCTCTCTGTCACGCTCCTTGTCGCGTTCCTTTTCGCGTTCCTTGTCGCGATCTTTGTCGCGTTCCTTGTCGCGATCTTTGTCGCGTTCCTTGTCGCGATCTTTGTCGCGTTCCTTGTCGCGATCCTTGTCGCGTTCCTTGTCCCGCTCCTTGTCGCGCTCCCTGTCGCGGTCGCGCGAGGAGTGTCGCTCCCGCTCCCGCTCCCGCTCCCGCTCCTTGTCGGGGCGCTCGCGCTCGGCGTCCTTGGGGTCGCGCTTGCGACGCACCACCACGTCGGCCTCCTCCTGCGCCCAAACACCGCCGTCAGCGCGCGCCGCCGCCCGCCCCGCCCGCAGCCGCGCCGCCCGCCCCGCCCGCCCCGCCCGCCGCCAGATCATAATATCAGGACCGCTTTCCTCGCGTTTCTTTTTTAGATGAACTACGTTCAGCACGGCTCAAATGTCCCCCGAGCGCGAAGGAGCGACGGAGCGGACGCGGGGGACGCGGCAGCGGGACGCGCCCGCGCCCGCTCTACCGCCCACCGGACGCAGGGGCGCCGGATCGAACGACGAGGGCGGGGGCGGGGGCGGGGGCGGGCGGGGGCGCGGGCGCGGGCGCGGCGCCGGAGTAAAGAACGATCAAGTGCATATTTCATACGATTGTCGGAGGTCGGCGCGGACCGCTAGCGACTAGTACTCGCGAGGGCCGCGCCGCTCCCGGCCGCGGCCGCGCCTCGCAGCATCTGAAAATCGCCACCTCCTCACCACGCGCACTGACGCGACGCTCCAGCCCTCGCTCGCCCTCGCACTCCTCGCGCTCTCGCTCGCTCTGTCGCGCCCTCGCTCGCACGCGTCGCCTGGCACGCCCCCTGGCTCGCGTCCGCTCCGCTACTTACGCGGGTCCCCGGGGCGCGACGCGGCGCGGCGGGCGCGCGGCGGCGGCCGGCCCCTACCGACCTATACCGCGGCCGGCCCGATATCACTACTCGAGCGACTCGCTTTCATTATTTGTTTAGATACTGTCGTGTGATTCTCCCATTTAGCGCGGCAGGGAGAAGAGTGCGCCCGCTCTCAGTCGGTGGCGACGGCGACGTGATCATGGTGACCCTCTTTTCGATTCGTTTCATCTCTTTTATTATTATTTTATGGAGATACCTTATGCGTTTGTGTATTTTCGTTAAGGCTAAAGCGCCCATCTACCCCGCGAAGTTCAAATTTTTTGAGGTGTTTTAGAAATTATTCAAAATCTGACAATAATAAATGGCAGATTTTGTAATTCGCGAAAAAGACCGTGTGCAGTGCATTCATTAATATATCCAACTTACTCTAAAACATTTCAAGAACGACAGCTATCCAGATAATATGGCAATTTTTGTATATTTAGTGATTTACTAGTATCATATCCACCATGATAATATTTAGAGTAAAATAAATGTATTAATAAACGCACTGCACACTGTGTTTCTCGCAAATCACAAAATGTTGTCTTAAATGTTTTCAGATTTTGGATAAACTATAAAAATACTCGAAAATTTTGAATTTCGCGGGCTTGACAGGCGCCTTCACCTTAATCAGAAGATATTTGGAGAATCTATTCTTTTTTATTTTTATATTAAAATATAAGTGCAGTTAAAAATTGCAGTAAATGTCATAACTGTGTGATCTGTAATCCCGCTGTTCTTCATATAATGACCGCCGCTCGAGCCCGCGGTGCGCGTGTGTGTGTGTGTGTGTGTGTGTGTATGTGTGTGTGTGTATGTGTGTGTGTGTATGTGTGTGTGTGTGTATGTGTGTGTGTGTGTGTGTGTGGGTGTCGATGAGATGACGTGTGCGGGGTTAGGATGGCGTGCCAAAATATTCATGACATGTAAATCGAAATTTAGTTACATTTTGCCGAAAAAATATTGGTTTCTGCTCTACTTTTGAATCATATTTTTTTTCGAAAACGTTACGTGGTTGGTAGATGACGAAGTTTTGAGAGTCTAAATTTCGATTACCTTAGTGTGGATAGTTAATTTATTGCGTAGAGTTCTAGAGCGGCAGAAAATGAACGCTAATAATAAGAAGTACATTAGGCGTGCCCGGGCGGCGGGGTGTGTGCGGTGTGTCCGGTGTGTGCGGTGTGTTCGGTGTGTTCGTGTGTTCGCAGACTCACCGGTGGGTTCTTAGCAGAAGACAAAATCCCAGCTCGAAGACTCAATCTGGCACAATCGTGAACGAGAAACGAGAATTTGCGGCAATTTATAATGTCGATATTTTAAGCACAAGTTTATCGATATTTGCATTGAATAATGATCAAGCAGCCGCGGACCGCAGCTCCCCCCTCCCTCCCCCCCCCGGCGGGGGTGGGGGCGGCGGCGCGGGACTCACCTTCATGCTCTCGCGGAACTTGCCGATCTCGCGGTGGATGACGTCACGCTTCTCCTCCGAGATGTCCGCCTCCTCCAGCACGCGCGCCGTCTTCGAGATCGCCTCCTCTGCACGACACAAGACATCTCGCATCACAACACAACACAACTCTACCGGGGACGGTGGCAGTCGCGACCGTTCTACTTTTTAATATATTTCATGCAATACTAACATCTCTGCCTGGGATTTCGCCATGCAATACAAATGGTATGCATGAGTAAAGAAACAGAAATACAAAGCTTCATACAACCATGCTTTGATAGGTACACTTTGGCAGGTTTCATGATGAGTTCCAGGACTTGTTGAAATTTTTTTCAAGTAGTTTGCGGGGAACTACCTCGTTGAAACGTACTTGGGGTCTATCTAACACACCATTTCTGCACAAGAGTGTGCACAATTTATATTTGAGCCAAACTCTATACCATTTTTTACATAAACCTTTGTTTTAAAGTACTTCTTAATAAATGGTTTCTTAGTACTAAACATACAGTCCAGAAAATGCTTAGAAAGTCAAAAATATATAACTAAGAAATGGTGATAATATAACAATATTAAATAGAAAATCATTATGGTTTAACCCACATGGTTTGTTGACCAAAATTCTATGTCTAAATATATATAACTCAAAGGTGACTGACTGCCTGACTGACTGACTGACATAGTGATCTATCACCGCACAGCCCAAACAGTGCAGGTAGATGTTATGACGTAGGCATCCGCTAACCAAAGGATTTTGATTAATTCTACCCCCAAGGGGATAAAATAGGGGATGAAAGTTTGTATGAAACCTTGTCAATTAAATTCCACGCGGACGAAGTTGCGGGCACAGCTAGTATTAAATACGTATAGGGACGTCGGGAGCCCGATGGTTGGCGCGGACGCCAGAGTACGTGTAGAGAGTGGACGGGCGGTACCTTTCTGCAGTATCTCGTAGTTATTGATGTCGTCCTGGTAGTCGCGCGCGATCTGCAGCAGGCGCCGCTCGGCGGCCTCGTCCAGCGCGCGCTGCCGCGCGTCCAGGTACGAGGCGTCGCCCTCCGCGCCCGCCCCCGCCCCCGCGCCCACCCCCGTCCCCGCGCCCCCCGCCCCCAGCCGCGAGCGCTGCTCCGTCTTGTACGTGTCCACCAGCGCCTGCATCTTGCCGTCCGTGCGCGCCAGCAGCTGCTTGTCCGCCACCTGCTTGTCGTTCAGCAGCCGCACGCAGCGCAGCGCCGCCTCGGGGCTCGCGAACTCGCTGAACCCGAACGTGGACACGCGCTTCCAGCTCAGCACCGGCCCGCACGCCGAGAGCAGCGCGCGGATCATCGCGTCCGGGGCGCGAGACGAGATATTGCCTGCCCGCAGAATTAATTAACACTTTCAAATCATTTCATATAATGTACACACGGTCAATTAAGTGTCCCCTTTAAATAGGCACAAAACCACTATCTACAAATGTATTATAGAATAAGTGTGAGTCTTACCTATAAACACAGTGATGGGTGGTCCGTCGGCCTCCTTGGCGCTATGGTTGCGCGTGGGCCCGCGCGCGATCACTTTGCCGGCGGCGGGCGGCGGCAGCAGCGCGCCGCGCCCGCCGCCCACGCCCGCGCCCGCGCCGTACGCGCCCACCATCACCTGACACACACACACACACACCTCTTCACACATCACCAGAGATAATACAATGCATTGTTCCTATTACTATAGCAGCTAGTGTTGATGAAATGATTTGTTGTTCCAGCAAACCCAATGTGTTGTGGTCCTGACTTGTACTTGCAAAATCTACAGCTATGGACATGACTGAGACAACTGTCTGTTTTATGAGTATCATGGCAATGGTGCCGCAGCACCACTGAGAAGGAAGAATAATGTGTGGTCATCTCACGCACCTCATATAAGCGGGCAGATTTCACTAGTGGAACAGCCATGTTTCAACCGCGGCTTTGCGTAGTTTTAAGTACAAAATACATTTCTATGACACCAACAGTAATATGTACCATCATTTCTAGAATATCCTATTGCTGTATAGCAGAGTACCCTGGCCCTCGCCTCCTGCATGTCTGCGAGTAACGGCGGCCGAGGGGTCGCAGAGAGGTTAGGCCGCCTTCACTTACATGTGTAGGCATCTGCATAGTGACAACGCCGGGTGCGATGCCGTACGGCACCAGCGGCGGCCGGGGCGGGAACGACATGCTGCCCCGCTCCGTGAGCGCGCGCCGTCCAGCTACACACCCAAACACGCGAGATTACTGCACGATCTATCACCACCGGTGACGCAAACACTTTTGACCACAAATTTAAACGCACCGCACCAAATTTGTTACTTACGGTCAGCAGGATTAATAGTACCTAAATAATCAAAATTCACTACTGAAAAGTGTATCAACAAACTCATAAAACACGAATTTTTAACACGCGAACAGCCAACATTATTCAATTCTGTCAGCCATATTGTTTTTTGAGGTTTAAGATGATGGTTTTGCGATTTGCTTGCGATTGACTGCGACTAACTTCAGTCAGCTGACATGACAGAACGAACCACAGATTAGAGATATGTAGCGAACGAAAATTGGCCGAATGAGTTTGCCTTGAGGTGCGTTCCAATCGAACGTTAATATTGCAAATTTCATTTATAAAGTTCGTTCCATTCGAATTCATCACTATCATACTAATATTATAAAGAGGAAAACTTTGTTTGTTTGATTGTAATGAATAGGCTCCGAAACTACTGAACCGATTTTAAAAATTATTTCACTGTTGGGAAGCTACACTATCCCCGCGTGACATAGGCTATAATATATTTTCAAAAAATTAGGGATCCTTACTAAAACTCGAATAATGTAACCGCAATGTACCCGTGCGAAGCCGGGGCGGGCCGCTAGTCATTAATATTTTTTTAAGTTAGGATATAGTGATGTACCGGATTACTTGCATCCCTAAGGGGAGGGATTCGTTCATATTTTCTTTAAAATAACATAGATTTGGGCAAAATATTTAAAGATGAAAATAAAAAATTATGGCTAAATAATGAAGTTGGCCGGCCAACGGAAAAAAAACAAAATAGGCGGCAATCCGATCTTTATTTATTTTTTCTAGAGTATTGTTCATACTTCCTTGTATTATTTCTTTAGCCAATTCCTGTTTTTATTTTTACTTTCCTTGTATTCGTAATGAAAAGCACAGTGTTTACCTCGGGTGAAAGACTTATTTTGTCCCTCGAACTATTAGCGCCCTCGCTACGCTCGGGCGCCAGACCCCGTCTCGGGACTAAATAAGTCACTTTCACCACTCGTGTAACAATGTACTATTTCTCAATTATACTTGGTCTCCTGTGGATGTTGATATCACCTGTTACACAGATGACAGAACAATTCTGTTTCATGTTGCGGACTGAGATATTGATTTAAATCATATCAAGTGATATGAAAGCAATATCAAGCTGGTTAGTAGTTGCCTCTGCAAGTTCAGTGGAAAGAAAACAAATAACTTATGCTTTCATAAAACACATGTCTCAGCACCCCCTTTTTTATAATAACATTATCGTAATTTGACGATATGGAACATCTGTTCAACTATTTTAAATGTGTCTGACCATCTCTTTGGGAATTAATTATCAATTTTGATAATATATCTACCTATAATGATTGTTTCAAATGTCAACAATTTTATATATCGCCAGACGAACACACCAACTGTATGGTCCCAAACTAAGCAACGCTTGTACTATGGGTACCGTACAATGGACTGGGGGCGATCCCAGTGACACCCAGACCTGGGCAAATTACGAAAAGGCCATTTCCGAAATTTGCCCCGGCGGGAATCGAACCCGCAACCACCATGTGCAGTGAGCCGAGCGGCCTACGCTTGAACCACTGAGCCAACCGGTCGTCATCAACAATGGATTAAAGCAATTGGCCAGCATGATTTAGTACCCATAGAAAAACTGAATCAATCAAAATTGATGATAGATTACATGTAGTGGACCTGACCACACTACGTTGATCATCATAAAATTATTAACAATAACTTCAAAGTAAGTACTGTAGCATCGATATCGGTATATTTATTTTATCGTAATTACAATACTAGGTATCAATAATATTTAGTACATCCCTAATGTCACTGTCTTTTTCCTTTGTACGTAAATGTTGGCAGCTTGGCAGTATCACATTGAGCCGGACTCTTGGAAGCCATAAACTAAATTGGAATTGGAAGGGAAAGAGCTAAGATAAAGAAAGAGGCCATAACAAAAAAAAAGTTGGCAGCCGTACATCATTTTTACAATGTTGGTATTGTTTTCCTTCATAACTAGCTATAGATATTATTCGAAGCAATGTATAAAATACACCCTGCACACACACACTGTCATACATACATTCAAATTTTATTTTAATACGTCTTTTTCTTATTTGTAGAATTTTATGTTTTAGTTTTTCTTCAAATTGTAGTACTCTTTTAACAATACCTTTATCTTTTAACATTATAAATTAAAGTTGACACCCAAGATACAGGCATTTGCCTAGTTTGGGTGGCACCATGTTCTAGGATTAAGAATACTTCTTGTGTTTGGCAATAAAGATTATTATTATTATTATTATAAAGTTCTTGATTCGAAGTGACGTCCACAGAGTACCTTGTATATACTAGAAAGTGACGTCTCACATCACATAGTGGTTACATGCTCAGAGTACACCATACTCTTAGGTTACATGTATACTCTGTGTACTCAACCGTAGTATTGTATTCTCTTTGCTCAACCGTACAGTGTCATTCACAGATTAGAGATATGTATGGTGTCATTTCAAAATCTTTAGTTTTTTTTTGTTAGTTGTAGGAAAATTCGATTTCTATGGCATGGGATTCTTTTTACCCGACTTCACGACGCGAAGCATTTCGTAACGCTAATTAAGCATTTGTTCATGTTGGTCTAAACTCTAATGGGTTTAGACCCTCTTACGTAGTATTGTATTCTCTTTGTTAGACCCATTCGAGTGGTTTTCTTCAAAGATCACCATGTTTTAGTTTGCTCGTTTTATAGGTAAGTTTTTATGTCATTTAAGAACATTTTAATGCCCTATAAAGTAAAATGTTGTTTGAGAAAAACGAACTAAAACATTATTGATTTTATTATTAGTCCCACCCTTCGCAGCACACATGTAGCCCTCAGGTAGTGTCAGTTACATAGGTACAATACAGTAACACAGCCTGGCGCGTAAATACTTACTTAATTATGCGTACGTACACTATAGGTCTACCAGAATCTCATGGCAAATGGGGAAATAAAAATTTGTTGTGTGCAATACTGGGGAAATTGGATTAAACGATCTTGATACTGTTTAATTTTTATTTATATATTTAGTCATTAATTAACATAAAGTATACTAGGTATGTGTATGAAATTGTTGTTATGCATCGGGTTCTTAACATAGGAAAATATGACAAAAAAAATAAATCCAATCATATATTACTTTATGTACTAATTTATTATAATGTTACGTACACGTACAGGGGTAGGTACAATTAATGCCGTTAAACGTGTAAAAAGGGTTTATTTCGCTCTCCACAAACTCGACAAATACACAGTACTAGTTCACTACTAGTACACTAGTTCACTAAGACTAGTTACACACAACAAGCACCGTTCCGAATCACTTAGCAGACTCGCAGTATTCCAATATTATCGCTCAGGTCACTGGTATAATTGCTTTTCGTTCGCTTACTTGAGTTCCGTACACAAAATGATCAAAATGATCCTTTTTGATTGGCATTTAAAATATTCAAAACCTGTCTCCTTAAGTATAAGTCTGTAAAAAATAATAAAATTTATCATGTTACTGAAACGATAGCTTAGTCAATCATCAACATCAACATCAGTCTAAATACTCGTACGTCCCACTGCAGGGCACAGGCCTCGTCTTACGAGTGAGAAGGATTATTACTTAATATTTTTCTTACCTCAGAGATTCTCTCCCTCCGTTGAAATCAATTTCTTGTCGAAGAATTTTTAACAGTTTTATTTCTGTTGGAATTTCCTTCCGAACTGTATAAAATTCATTTACTTTATTCCTTATCAACTGTAAATCGAAACTGTCCAAGTTGATTTTCTTCTTCCCCGCTCTCCTCTTTTTACCAGGCGTGGAAAATACACCATCGTTCGATGTGCACTCACCTATGATTCGCCGTATAGTAGTACTGAAAACCCCTATAAAGAAGCTATAATTAAGTAAGATAAATATAAAATAAACTAAAAGTATCAAAACAACTCAGTCCAACTTACCGGTCAACTCTACGACGCGCTTTAAAATCAAAGATTGAGTTTGATTTACGCCTTCTTCTTCCCTTATTTTACGATACACATTGAAAACAATATTTCTCGCTTGAGATCGAAGTGGCTTTTTCGACATTTTCACAAAAACAATAAATTGCCAAGAAGATATCACAAAATCTCAACAGCGGTTGACAAACCTTGTACTTTGATTTGGCAGGTGACAATTGACATTGCCATATGAAAATCACATTTTTTTATATTTTTTTAATGCCATGAGATTCTGGTAGACCTATACCTACACTATCGAACATTAAGTATAACACCTAGGTATATAGCTATTAGCTTGGATCTATACATACCTACTACTTTGAAGAGACTAGTATGCGAGATTCTTATACATATAGCAATAAAGGTGCCCACGGCATTTACGAGAACTATTAATAAAATAATATAGGTATTTTTGTATGAAAAGTTATTTCTCCACATCAATATTTGTGTTTTTTATGTATGTCCCTACACAACTTTCCCTTATGGCTGTCAAAAAACATTATTATTATTTGATAAATTCACTATATAAAATTAAAACCACTAAACTACACTTACATTAAACAACAAGCTCCATCTGAACCGATACGCATTTGTTACCATCTGTGTATTTCACATTATCCAATGGCACAAGTGGTCGCTGCCTGCGGTCACCGCGCGCCGGTCGGAAGCTGCCACTCGCTTAACATGTATTGCACTCTCAATTTGATATGTAAAGTTAGTGAGGCCAGAATTCAATTTCAGCAATCCTAAAGACCATGCTTCCTTAACTTATGAAAGGCAGAGTTCGACACTTCCGAAACTGTAGTAAAAACAAATATGTGATTCGCGAATATTTCATCACGAATACGCGCGGAGCTCAACAGCACGCGCAGCCGTGTCGCTAGTCGTTCTTGCGGTCGCTCCCCGCCCCGGCCCCGGCGTCGGCGTCGGCCGCGGCGCGCCGCCGCCCCAGCAGCCGCACGCCCAGGAAGCCCAGCAGCGAGCCCGCCAGCGCCGCCGCCGCGCCCGCCTTGGCGCCCACCGCCAGCCCCAGCGGCCCGCCCACCAGCGCGCCCAGCGCCGCGCCGCCCGCGCTCAGCGCGCCCGCGCCGTACCTGCACACGCGCCAGCTGTAGCCGCGGCACCGGCCCTCCGCCCCCGCCCCGCCCCGCCCCGCCCCGCCCCGCGGCGCCGGCGCCGTGACTACCTTACCTCTCGGCGGCGGCCAGGCTGCTCCGGGCGGCGCCCACGTTGTCGGCGGCCACCTCCACGCTCGCGGCCGCCATCTCCACCTGGGCGGCGACGTTTTCCCTTTTTAATTAGAAAATCTAATTCTGTTCTGACCCCCGGTCCGCCCCGGGATTCTGGATTTTTTAATATCCGGGTACTCGGCCATATACCCAAAAAAGTTAAATTTGTTTTTTATCGATCCCAGAGTAGTTCAAACGGTTCCCGGAAATGTAGTGACCAAAAATCGAGACCCTGGGACTACACTCTCAAAGTGCGATACGTCGGCACGACGAGAGCGCGCGGTCCGCGGCCGCTCACCTGGTCCCGCTGCGCGAGCGCGGCGGCCTGCGCGTGCTGCCACACGTCGTGCAGCGCGCGCAGCTCCGCCTGCAGCTCGCTCCAGCCGCGCAGCAGCGCCTCGCGCTCCTGCAGCGCCACCTCCTGCACCCATTGTTTTTTTCGTAAAATTTCACCAATTATTTGAACTTAATCTATTGTACGTTAACGGTGGACGGTTTCACCTGCTCGTCCACACGGAGTTGTATCTGCGGTTCGGGGGCGCCGGCGGCGGGGTCCCCGTCCGCGGCGGGGTCCCCGGCGACGGTGCAGTGCGCCACCACGCCCACCGAGTCCGTGGACGCCGCGCTCGCCGCCGCCGCCGCGCCCTCCGGCGGCGCGCGGCTCGCGGCCAGCGGCGACGTGCCTGCGGACGACGTGACGACGCCTTCACTAACGAAATACTTCCAACTGGTGCAAACGACACGCCATACACGACACAAAATCTACAGCTTTTCGAGCACTCGTATTCTGCCGATCACGCGTTTCATAGATGTAAGCCGCCCCGCGCCCCAAATGTTTTTTTTTTATTAGAAGGCCAAACATAATCAGTCAGTTATAGTTATGACAACATGGGTTAGTTCAGTGCGGCGACTGATCTCATGCCAAGGAGCTCACCGCGTCGCCGCGCGCCGACGCACCCGACCGACACTAGCGCTCTACAACTCTTCTCTATAAGACCTATAATTATAGAAACGGCTTCAGTGACATTCTTAAAATATTTTTGATATTATTTATAACAGTTTTATACTAGTAGCGCCTACTTAATTGGTTTCAGCGGAACCAGACTGTGTGGTAAACTGTTATAATGAACTGGTCGAGTTGGATCCCGTCCAGTTGTATTCACCTAGATAGTCTACGACCGCCCGGAGCGTGGTGTCCCGCGAGCGCTGCGTGAGCGCGTCGAAGCGCGCGCGGTCGGCGGCGCGCACGCGGCGGCGCAGCGCGTCCAGCTCCAGCAGCAGCGCGCGCAGCTGCGCCGCCACGCGCGCCGCGCCCGCCTGCTCGCCGCGCGCGCGCCCGTACCAGCCGCACTCCTCATACTGCACACACCACACCACACCACACCACCCAACCATACACGTACTGCTTACAATGTCTCATCCTTATCTATTGTTCCGTTGATCATAATAATACTACGCCTTTATTCAGATAATATTATTATTATCCACGCAGTCTATGCTGGCTGGCATGTCTGGGGAGAAATGCTGGCCCCATACTTTTCAGCACAATATTATGGAAACTGGGAATGTGAACAGTAGCAGGTAGCACTCTGTGGCTCAACACTCGTTTCCCCATGGTTGTGACATGTCCACTCCTTGAACTCCGAGCTGTGTTTGCACACATACCCAGACGATACATAATGTTTTCATAGAAAAATTTTCTTCTTATGATACCAAACTTAGGCCTAAGTCACCATTTTCTGAGAACAACAGATAAATCATTTGTGTCTAAAAACTAAGTTCGACACCTCCTAGTAGGATTATTTGACTAACCCAATATTTTCTTATTTTCAAGTATTTCTATGAATTGTAGTCTTGTTTTATCTATCCTGTAATAACTATACAGTTGTTGATGTGAATCATTAATTGTTACACATTCTGTAAATATGTCATAAACAGATAGGCACTTATTTGTCTGTTTGTTTTTATGTGTACTACACAGGTGGGTATTTACCTTTTATATGATTGCTCTACTACACTGTAGCAATTCACCGATGAGTTCATAGTAATTGACAAGTTTATTTTTGTAGTAGGTAAGTATAAACATACATGCCAAATCGGCTAAAACTCGAGGATATATGCCAACAGTGACTGTGTCATTCATAAATCATACAATTCCCAAAACATATTTCGCAACGATGAAACTCTAAATATGTGTTGTTGTTTTTTTTCTATTTTTAAACAGTTTCATAACTTTATATTCCTCTATCTATTGCGTGCTAACTACGCTGAAGAAGTAATGAAGTACCTAGTGGTTATATTATCTTTGGCTTAAGCTTGATGAACGTTCAGCTGAGCCAACAGTAATTATCTGACCGAGTTAAACATAGGAAACAGACGCATGTTCCACTCACCTTGACAATGTTCGCCTTGTGTTGGCGCAGCAAGTCCAAATGGTGCGGGATAGCAACGTCATTGAACTTCGTCAATGATACCTCCACGCGTTTCAATGGCAACTTGTCTAATTCCTCCATTTTGCTAGTTTTCTACTATAATCATTCATATTATGTTAAGATAGAACTTAACAAAAATCAAAGAAAGAAGATAACGCAATAAGAACAGCTGATAGTCGCTTTGTGTATTTTCGTTCGCTTGACTGACAGTGACACTATCTGTGACATTGCTTTTTTTTTTCTGTGACATTGCATTATTGACAGTAGCACCACCCCAAGAATTTGTCTAAGACCATACTGCCTCGTCTTACGTTGTCATTTTTGTATTTATCCGTCATTATCATGTTTAGTCATTGTATCGCCCATGTTTATGTCTTTCAATATACAGAGTGTTTCACAAAAATCATGTACAAACAAATTAACTTTATCTAATTCTAAATCTCATTTATAGTACTTACCATAAATTTGTAAAAATATTTTAAAGTTGAGACTTTCATAAGCAACTCCTGAATGCACTGCGCGGGACCAATTTCAGGTTTATTGTAGATTTGTAGCAAAGAGAATACAATACTACGTAAGAATTTGTAGAAGATCATCTATCCACACAAGGCGCTGAATGTTGAAATCAAGATGAACACTCAAAGACTATGTATTATTATGATTCAGTGATTGGATTTTTTGTGATTGACAAAATATCACAATAAGAAGAATCAACCATTTTAAGACGATAAAGATGATAATTCAATTGACAATGATCAAAACCCATGCGACATATCCTATCCTACTAATATTATAAATGCGAAAGTTTGTGAGTGTGGATGTATGTTTGTTACTCTTTCACGCAAAAACTACTGAACGGATTCGGATGAAATTTGGAATACAGATAGTTTATAACCGGAATTAACACATAGGATACTTTTTATCCCGATAATCCCAAAATTTTTGTTAAGTTAAATATTACGCGGATGAAGTCGCGGGCATGAACTAGTAGTCGAATAAATTTTTCTGTTATAAAAGAATTACCTACCTTCTCACAAAACCATGGTGAGAATTAATCTGAACATCCAAAAATGTATACCAAGAACCTTTATTTTCCGCATGTGTATAATGATACGAATGCCTCCCCCATGCTTGACACACCCGCTGTTTTAAAATCCACGACACAGACAGTACTGTTGGCTGACCAAGAAGTTTATGAGTATAGAAAGAAACTATTTTTACGGATTATATCGCGTTTATTTAATTTTATGTTCCCGACGTTTCGGTTGCTTTACAGCAACCGTGGTCACGGGGGGACTGAGGTGTTAGACGTCCTGATGTCATAGTTAAAAACTGGGTACCCTCAAAATTTTGTTGGTGTTTGCGGTCCGATCCACGCAGAAAGTGCTCACTGTGTCTTGAGATCTTGCAATGGTACGCTTGGTTTTCGATTTAATTAACGTCGGGAACATAAAATTAAATAAACGCGATATAATCCGTAAAAATAGTTTTATTTCAAAGTATAGAAAGAGTTCAAAAGCCTCTGTCTCCCTCACTCGTATACATACGCAAGATTTTCATGGACGTTTGAGGGTCAGAAAAATAAGCCTATTAATTAAACAGACTGAAAGTCAATGTATTGATACGTAGTATTGTATTCTCTTTGGTATTAATTCATGTTGGTATAATTGTCAAAAGTGTATCGTTGTCAATTGGAAAACCAAAATGGAGCGATAACTTTATTGAATAACTCTAAATTGAAAATTTAAAAACCCCCGATGCGACGACCTATTCATCAAATGTATAATTTACCTAGTTCTTCCAAATAATGAAGTTAGCGCGATTTGCCTAGCTCCCGTAGCTCAGTATCCATAACTCATCTCGCAAATTCATCTGGTACAACTAGTTTCGATGCCAGATTATGAAAGCGCCATTTACATAATTTGTTTTGGCTTCCTCATTTATAATCTGATGTACAATAATCAACAGAAAATCTGTGTAAAAGTGTGAGACATCATTTTGTTATGACATTAGAATAGACAACGAATCTAAATATTGATGCCACGGAGGTTTAATTCCTAGTAAAATATTATTAATTATGATTAAATTGGATGTAATAACTCTGGTTGAGGCGGACGGGAGCAGCCCAGGGGAAGAATTTACAATAACGCTAAAATTATTTTAAATTAGATTTGTTTTTTTATATTTTTTCTCAATGGCGGAGCAGCGCCCTCTAGAATTATTATAGCGTAATATTCCATGACCATTAACAAAACAAACAAAATTTTACGCATGCGCGTATCCATCATTTGAAACGTGACTTATGGAACGTCTTTAGTTCATACACAAATCTCATATAAAAATTTATAAAATATACATTTTTCCAGAATCAGGGAAGCTTTTCAAATTTATAATATTGTAAAAAGCCAGTTCAGACTATTACGATCATTTAAAAATATAATAAATCGAACTCCAATAATCACAAATTTCGAATGGATTCGAGCCGTGTGAATTGGTTTTGGCCGTGAATGTGGCTTTTTTAACCTACAAAAGAGCTGATGATCTTCAAACGGCTGAACCGATTTTCATGAAACATAGCTAAGAACACTCTCGATCAGAATACCTATCTAACAAAAGAAACAAAATTGAAATCGGTTCATCAGCTTGGGCGCTACGTGGCTACAGACAGACACACAGACACACAGATACACAGATACACAGATACACAGATACACAGATACACATGTTAAACTTATAACACCCCTCGTTTTTCGTCGGGGGTTAAAAACGATAATTTTGACAGTGGCCTACAATAATTTACAAGTTTTGAATCTGGCAACACTGCTCTTTGCTCTGTTAGGGTAGGGATGTCGGAAGTGAAAAAATATATCGATATACCGATGTATCGTTAATTATTATAATATCAATATCCTCGTCGATATATCGGTAATTTTCAAAAGATTTTGCGTTTTTAAAATAATTCAAATTCAAATCGTTTATTTTATTTAGGCCTATGGGGGCACTTACAAATTGTCATTTTACTTTTTTTTTTCTTATATCTACTACCGGATCGGAACGCGACCTCGACTGAGAAGATCCGGCAAGAAACTCAGCGGGCTTGTCTTCTTACATTTGTTTTTTTTTTTTTTAAATCGCCAGTTGCTTATAATTAATAATTACATAGGGTAGTGTAACGTGTCTTTCTACCTTCACACAGTTACTCACCAGCAGTCAGTAGTTCACATGTGCTCAGGGAATGTACTTGGGGTACTACAAAAGAAACATCAGGGTTCCCGAGTCCAAGTATTTATTATGTTTGCTTCCGTCAGTGCGGCCACATCATCATGATTACACTTAGGTACAGTCTTACACACCCTTCAGGGCAATTTCGTAAGCATCAGCGTCAGCTGCACATATTGGCTATATAAACGCTGTGGTATGTCCTGTTAGGTTAAGTACCTGTCTGATATGCTTCACATGGTAGCTTGATGGCACGTTATAGGAACTCGGGTTACATATTATAGTTTTAGATTATGTTTAGGTTGTAGGTTAAGTTTCTTTAAACACATAGCTATTTACTACTGTCTTGTCAAATTTATTTGTTACAGTAGTAGATATTAATATAAATTTAATAGCTCCAGTGTGTTGCCTTTTGATATTACCAAGAATTACATAAATAACTAGCTGTGCCCCACGACTTCATCCGCGTAGTATTGGATTATTGGGTTAAAAAGTATCCTATATGTTAATCCCGGTTATAATCTATCTGTGTTCCAAATTTCATCCAAATCCGTTCAGTAGTTTTTGCGTGAAGGAGTAACAAACATACATACATTAATATAAATTTAATAGCTCCAGTGTGTTGCCTTTTGATATTACCAAGAATTACATAAATAACTAGCTGTGCCCCACGACTTCATCCGCGTAGTATTGGATTATTGGGTTAAAAAGTATCCTATATGTTAATCCCGGTTATAATCTATCTGTGTTCCAAATTTCATCCAAATCCGTTCAGTAGTTTTTGCGTGAAGGAGTAACAAACATACATACATACATACATACATACATCCACACTCACAAACTTTCGCATTTATAATATTAGTAGGATTAATAATTAATTAATAGTGTATTTAGCTTAATATTTAATACCAATAGGAATGTTTATACAAAATCTACTATACAGACTACTACTGCTGGACGACAACGTCAGTCCCGATCCGGCCGCCGTCAGCGACGCACGCTCCGCGCCAGTCCGCCTCACCGCATCACGCGCTCGCACTCGCTCGACGCTCCGCCATCTCAGGGCTTTTTTTTTTCCTCGTATCTTGTGTTTTAGTCTGTTGTTTTTACGGCAGGCTAAACACATTTTGCCTGGGTTTAATCCTTGTTTGTGTGTTGTGTGTTTTTCAGCCGCAGTCACCCCCACTTCGCCGCACGCGCCGCCGCGCCACGGCGCCGGCCGCCACCCGCTCGCGGCCCCTTGCCGCCTCCGCCCACCTCGCCCCGTGCGCTCCGCTTGAACTGTCGTTTTCACGACAATCACTGTTTCTATCGACAGGAATTATTTTTCCGTCAAGTTTTGCACCTATCCACGGGAATACCTAACGGTGGCAACAAGTGGATAGGGAGCGTGACCCAAGCGCTCGCCGTCCCCTCCTGGGGTAGGCAAACTTGGTTGGGCCTGGCACCACCGGCCTTGGGGTCTCCCCTAGTCGACGCCAGGTAGCTCCCGCCCACCCTACCCTATCCCTACTCCCATTCTCTGGGTGCTGTTTGGTGCGCAGTCGATTTATTGGCTACGTACCTCTGCCCCGGGGCTGTTAGACATAGTTAGGTGCTTAGGTACGCCGGTAGGCGTAGTAAGGTACTCACCCTACACAACCTTTGCCATTGCACATAGGTAAAGGGACACCATAGGTCTAGGTCACACCTAGGTACACACCCTACCCCTCCCTGCCGGCAGGTGGGGCGGGACGCTCTCACCACTTAGGTCCACTATGGACCAAAGTAACTTCACCGAGGAGCTCTTTCGAGAGCTCCTCGATCTAGTCAAGGCGCAGTGTCCAGCCCTGCTGGATACCCTAGCCCGCCGACATGCCGCGGACCCCCCCGCGTCCCCCGACCCCTCGCCTCCCTCCTCCCCTCTTGCCCCTACCCCTCCCTCCGAGTGCGACTCCGACGTTCAGTTGGAGATCGACATGGAGGTGGAGGCCCTTGCTCCCCCCTCCTCCCCCCTTCCCGCCTCATCCTCTTCGGAGGATGATTTCATTCTTGTTGGCGGCAACAAGAGGGCGCGCAAGCAGCGCGACCTCCCTCCGCCAAAGGTGAGCAAAGCCGCTCCCTCCCTGGGGTCCCCTGCCCCCTCCCCTACCCCCGCGTCCCCTACCCCCCGCCAATCTGGCAACAGCCCGTCTGCTTCACAGCGGGCTTCGCCATCCCCGCGCCCCGCGCGCAAGTCCCCCCCGCCCCCTCCTCTTGTCATCCATGACAAGGGCGCCTGGGAGCGAATTTCTAAGGCGCTCCATGAGCGCCACATCCACTTTCTCTCTGCGAGGTCCACCTCGCAGGGAATAATGGTCAAGGTGCAGACCTCTGACTCACACCGCGCCCTATCCAAATTTCTTCGGGATAATAAAATCCCCTATCACACATACGCGCTCGAAGAAGAGCGCGTTCTTCGTGCCGTCATCCGCGGCCTCCCCAAGGAGCTCAACACCGAGCTCATTAAGAGCGACCTTCAGTCGCAGTCCTTCCCGGTGCACGAGGTGCACCGGATGTACAAGGCCCGCACCCGGGAGCCATACGACATGGTCCTGGTGGTGCTGGACCGCTCCGACGAAGGTCGGAAAATCTTTAATCTAAAGGCCGTCTGCCTCATTTCGGGACTCTCAATTGAGGCCCCTCATAAAAGTGGCACTCCCACGCAGTGCCACAACTGCCAACTCTACGGGCACTCTGCCCGTAATTGTAACGCCCGTCCCCGATGCGTCAAATGCATCGGGGACCATCCCACTAGTGAGTGCTCGCGCTCGAAGGAGACCGCGACCGAGCCGCCGAGCTGTGTCCTCTGCGGGACTCAGGGGCATACCGCGAATTATCGCGGTTGCCCCAAGGCCCCAAAGGGGAGCAGCGGGGTGGCGAGGCGTGGACGCCCTCGAGCGTCTGCACGGGCTGCCTCACAGCCCTCTGCGCCCTCTGCGCCTCCCCCGGTGTCTTTCGCACCGATCTCCGCTGCGCCCTCTGAGCCCCGCCCCTCTCTGCCCTCAGCACCCCCCGCCCCCGCGCCCTCAGCGCTAACGCCTGCGCTCCCAGCGCGCCCCTCCCCACGCGCCAATGTATGGAGTAAACCGCTCCCATACACGGCCACCGCCTCCCTCCCGGTGCAGACTGCCCCTGCGCGCCCTGCTGCCCCCCGCCCTCGCCCCGCGCCCTCTGCGCCTACATCCGCCACCAGCTGGGCTAACGACCTCGCGCTGGTGAATGAATTCTTCAACGTCGTCAACGTTGAACGAATTCGCTCTCTAGCGCACGAACTTCGAAACGTCTCCAATCCCTTTGAGAGGATTGGCGTCATGCAGTCGTACATGGATGTGTACGACTCCCTCTCCACTTTTGACTCCCACCTGCACCCGTAATGGATTTACACATCAAACGGACCAAACCCCATCACCTATCCCTAGCGTTCTTCAACGCTTTCGGCCTTTCCCAGCAGAGGGATCAGGTTGGTGAATTCCTTCGGGATCATCAGGTTGATCTCTTGCTGGTGCAGGAGACCCTGCTTAAGCCGTCCCGTCGCGATCCCAAAATCGCAAACTATAATCTTATAAGGAATGACAGGCTCACCGCCCGCGGGGGTGGGACTGCCATTTATTATAGGAGGTCCCTCCACTGCATCCCCCTCGACCCCCCTGCGCTCACCAACATAGAAGCCTCGGTCTGTCGTCTTTCCCTCACTGGCCATCCTGCCGTGGTCATAGCCTCCATCTACCTTCCACCTAACAAGCTTCTGCTTAGGAGTGACATCGAAGCACTCCTTGATCTGGGAAGCGCAGTCATACTGGCTGGAGACTTCAACTGCAAGCATGTCAGGTGGAATAGTCTCCTTACCACCCCTAATGGGAGGCGTCTTGACGCCCTAGTCGATCAGCTCGACTTTGACGTCATCGCCCCCATGCACCCCACTCACTTCCCGAACAACCTAGCACATCGCCCTGATGTCCTAGACATTGCCCTCCTCAAGGGCATAACCTTACGATTGCGCTCCTTGGAAGTTCTCCAAGAGCTCGACTCCGACCATCGTCCCGTTCTCATGCAGCTCGGACCTCCCCCTCCATCTCAACCGACCACGCGTTCTGTGATGGATTGGCAAAAGCTAAGTACTTCCTTAGCGGATGTCTCTTCTCCACACCTCGCCAACATCCCTGAACCCCTCACGTCCCCTCAGGACACGTCTCAGGCTGTAGATGCCTTCTCCAACCATCTCCAGTCGGCCATCAGCCACTCGTCTAAGCAGGTCGAGGTAGGTGACTCGCACCGCTTCGTCCTGCCGGACGATATCAAAGAACTGGTCCGAGCTAAGAATGCCTCCATCAGAGCTTACGATTCTTACCCCACCGAAGCTAACCGTGTTCGCATGCGCGCTTTACAGCGTGATGTAAAGCGTCGCATCGCCGAGCTTAGGGACGCGCGGTGGGGTGACCTTCTCGAAGGAATCTCTCCATCGCATCTAGCTTACTGGAAGCTGGCGAGAGCCTTAAAGTCCGACTCCATTGTCACAATGCCTCCCCTATTACGCCCTTCAGGTGACCCCCCTGCTTTCGATGACGACGAAAAGGCCGAGCTTCTAGCCTCCGCTCTCGAGAACCAGTGCTCCCCTAGCACCCAATCCTCTGATCCCGACCACCTGGAACTCGTTGATAGGGAAGTCGAGCGCAGGGTTTCCTTACCCCTCACTACCACTCTCACACCGGTAACCGAATCCGAGGTGAAGGACTTGATTAAAGATCTCAACCCCAAAAAGGCCCCGGGCTCTGACGGCATTAGCAACAGAGTTCTCAAACTCTTACCCGCCCAACTTATCTGTCTCCTAGTAGCTATTTTCAATGCCGCTATGACGAACTGCATCTTTCCCAATGCGTGGAAGGAGGCAATAGTCATCGGCATTCATAAACCCGGTAAGCCCCGCAACGTCCCTGCGAGCTACCGTCCCATTAGCCTCCTCAAGGCCATTGCCAAACTCTATGAGCGCCTGCTATTAGCAAGACTCAAAGAGTATATCTTTTCAAATCATCTTCTCATAGACGAGCAGTTCGGCTTTCGGGCCGGCCACTCTTGTGTCCACCAAGTACACCGCATCACGGAGTACGTTCTCAAAGGTCTCAACTCCTCCCCCGGTCGCCCCCTAGCCACGGGAGCTCTCTTCTTTGACGTCGCTAAGGCGTTTGACAAAGTCTGGCACAACGGCTTGATTTACAAGCTGTACCTCTTAGGCGTGCCGGACAGTCTCGTGCTCATCTTACGAGACTTCTTGTCAAACCGCACCTTTCGATATCGAGTCGAGGGCACGCTCTCCTCACCCCACCCCATCAGGGCAGGAGTCCCTCAGGGCTCCGTGCTCTCCCCCCTCTTGTACAGTCTGTACACCAATGACATTCCCCGCACGAACAATGTGCAACTCGCCCTTTACGCGGATGATACCGCGCTTTATTTCTCCCATCGTAACAAGGCTCAAATCACACGCGTTCTCCAACGCGCTGTCAATTCTCTCGGAGAGTGGTTTAGGAAATGGCGAATAGAGGTGAACCCGGACAAAAGCGCAGCCGTGCTTTTTGCCAGGACCACCTCTCGACGCCCCTCCAAACGCCACACTCGCTCCAACTTAGGTACTGTCTCTTTGTACAAGCAGCCTATCCCTTGGTCCAAATCAGTTAAATATCTCGGGGTCACTCTCGATGGCTCCATGACCTTCGGTCCTCACATTAGAAACGTCCGCAATCGAGCCGCCTTTGTGCTCGGTCGCCTTCATTATCTCTTATGCAAGCGGAGTAAAATGTCCCTTAGAAATAAGGTGACACTATACAAAGCTTGCATACGACCTATCATGTCTTATGCGAGCGTTGTGTTCGCTCACGCGGCCAACTCGCACATTAGTCGCCTCCAGGCCATTCAGTCCCGCTTCCTTCGCCAAGCCGTCGGAGCCCCGTGGTTCGTAAGGAACGTAGACCTTCATTCAGACTTACGCCTCGATTCTATCCAGAAGCACTTCAAAATAGCGTCCGAACGCTATTTCAAGAAGGCTTCTCAACACACCAATGCCTTAATCGTCGCCGCCGCCGATTATGCACCTACACACGCGCCAGTTGCATGCCGCCGCAGGCCGCGGCATGTGTTGCTGGACCCCCCCGACCCACTCACCGCTCTCCTAGACTCAGATGTCGAGGAGAACGACACACGCACACTCCCCACCAGACACCGACCTCGCCGGCGAGGTCGACGAACCCCCGCTTCCGCTAGAAGGTGCGTCTACTTACCTAGACGCACCTTGGCACCTGACAAGCCCGCTGAGTTTCTTGCCGGATCTTCTCAGTCGAGGTCGCGTTCCGATCCGGTGGTAGATTTACCCTCGCCACCTCTCCTGGCAGCGGCCCAAGCCGAGGTCGTGTCCCTTGTGGCGCCCTTGAGCTAGCTGCCCCCCTGCCCCTCTGGCTGGAGCGCACTTGCGCTCGCCCTCTGTCCGGGTGAAGTTGTTATGGCCACTCTGGCCAACAACATATAGTCAAATCAAAAAAAAAAAAAAAAAAAAAAAAAAAAAAGACGACAACGTGATTCATGTCGTGAAACACGAATTCCGAATTAGAAAAAAGTTAACAATTCACGAGATTGAATTTATTTAAGCACCGTGATCATTCGCGAACACAATACATAACAAAAGAACTCACGAGTGACGTGACGGTTGATGACTGACGGACGGCCGCACACCCACATACACGCCATGCAAACATACTAGTCAATAGTTATAGACCATAGATAATAGAACCAACACATAGGAGTGGCTTAGAAAAAAATGGCGGAAAATAGCTTACATTTCTATGTGTACACATATGAGATAGTATAAGTGATCACAAATACTAATGCAAAGACGATAGATGTAAGCCATTAATACTTAAAATTTCAACCAGATGTCATGACCCAATTGGTCGGTTCCCAATACAGTTACTTCTTTTTCCGTTCTTCTTATCCTTTACGTTTGTGGATTCTAGTGACTTTTAAAAAATTATATCGTGTTTGATACTATTTTCTATATTGGATAATTTGTATCGATATTTCGATTTTAAAATATCGTTACTTCGATATATCGATACTTTTTCAACAAGCCTATGCGAGGTTGTGTGTGAGGTACTCTGTGGTTCAGCTTGCTACATATATCTCTAATCTGTGCTACATATCTCTAATCTGTGGTATAAAGACCTCTATGGGAAGAAACGAGATTTTTGAGAGAAGAGTTTTTAGTTTAGCACTATTGTATTCTATGTATTTTAGTTGTATTTTAGGTCGAAGTAGTCGGAATGCATTGACATTTAATTATTTGCTGCTGTATAATATTAAAGATTTACGTGTCCTTATGTATTGCAATTAGTTATTTAGAGCACATTACTGTGTTCGCGTCGTAAAATTATCAACAATGGACGTCGATACAGGTACGGGCCTAACCTCATCACCAAATCATATATTTGCATGTTATTCTATATAGATTTAATTAACTGGGCTTATTGTAAGCTATAAGCTGAGCTACCATTTGCCATCACTGGTTCGTAAGAACAAAACAAGTACACCTCTTGTAGTCAATATAGTTGTGAATATATTTACCTACTGTTTTCTTATTTTAAGTTTTCAGTCAGTATATGATGTGTATGGTAATTATGATTATTACTATGGTTGCACATATATCGATGTAGAGCTTTTAATTGTTTCGATAAAATGTGGTTGCAATGCCGTGCATGCAAGTGGAGCCAGCTACCTACACGCAGAACAATTGTTTATGATGATGATGTTTGTTTGTTTGGCAGACGGCAGGCGGTCGCGCTCCCGCAGTCTATCTGTGAGTGTGTTTTTACATTTACATATTAATTATACCAATGTGCCAATAGGTAACACACAAATCCGGGTCCATTTATAAATAAGTATAAAAAATATATTTTAAATCTGACAGGAATCATACAAGTCTTCCAAATAGTAACCAGTTAATAATGCATCTTGATTAGAGAAAACAACTTTGTTTAAATGTCTCACACAAAACTTTTAGTTACTTTTCCTTCCCATTGAATGAACCACAGGCAAGGCTGGTGTTGTTTGTGATCATGCAGTTGGTATGTGAATCTGGTAATATTTATTTTAACTAATATCCATGTTTACATTTCCTAGATACTTCCTGTCAGCATCAAGTAGTTTTTCTTGCTACCATACATGTTGTATCAGTACATGACACGGCAAACTACACAACATAAATTGAAAACCAATCTGCTCCCTTACTAATATAAATGATATTGTGATTAAAAGTTTAATTGATTGATTACTTTTGAACAACATATGTGATATGAAGGTAAGTCATGTTTTGAAATAACATATAAGTAGGTAGGATACTTGTTATGTGAAGCCATAGTTAGAGCTGCTAATAAATATCCCAACCCTTATATGGAGCCTTACATAAATTTTCAAAAGTGCATGTTTATGGCATTGTTAGGCTGGCTCCGAGTCAAAGATGTCTCACGATGGCTCCGCCCGCTCCAGCTCGCGGTCTCGCTCAAGGGGCAGCAGCCGCGCTAGGTCCCGGTCCAGAAGTGGATCCCGCTTGAAGTCTAGGTCTAGGAGCGGGTCCCGGGCGAAGTCAAGGTCCAGGAGTGCATCGCCAGCCAAGTCTCGCTCCAGAAGCGGATCTCAAGCGAAGTCTCGCTCCAGAAGTGGATCTCGGTCGAAATCTAGGTCCCGGAGTGGATCCAGAGCTCGTTCTAGATCTAAAAGCGGTTCTACTGCTAAATCGCGTTCAAGAAGTCGCTCCACTGCCAAGTCAAGATCCCGCAGTGGATCACCCGCTAGGTCCAGATCGAGGAGCGGATCTCGAGCCAAATCCAGATCGAAAAGTGGATCTCCAGTCAAAGCCAGATCCAGAAGCGGTTCTCCAGCCAAATACAGATCGCGAAGTGGATCTAGGGAGAAATCCAAATCGAGAAGTAGATCTCCAGTCAAAGAAAAGTCCAGATCTAAAAGCAGATCTCCAGTCAAAGTGAGGTCTAGAAGTGGATCTCGAGAAAAATCAAGATCGAGAAGTAGATCTCCAGTCAATGCCAGGGCTAGAAGCGGATCTAGAGCGAAATCCAGATCGAGAAGCGGGTCTAATGCTAAATCTCGTTCCCGAAGCGGATCCCGAGTGAAGTCGAGAAGCAATTCCCCGGCGCACGCGCGCCGCGCCGCCTCGCCGGACGGGACGCCCGCGGACGCGCCGGCGGCGGCGGGTGAGTGTGTCGGCGGGCGGCGACTGACCCACAGCCCCGTGGGGGATTCTCTTCACGCTATGAATTTTTCTTGTGCAGGTCGCGCGAGTCGCTCGCGCTCGCGTTCGCGATCGCGACGCTCCAGATCTAAATCGGCCGGTCCGGGTATGATAAAACACAAAATGGTTTTCAGTGGGTACGATATTCCAAATATTAACTAACGTACGCAATGTATTTTCGCATTTCAGCCGGTGAAAGAAAGAGTCGATCGCGGTCCGGCTCGCGCGGGTCCCGCTCGCGCTCCCGCTCCGGCTCTCGCTCCAAGTCGCGCTCCCGCTCGCGCTCGCACTCGCGATCCCGCTCCGGCTCGGCCAAGTCACGGTCCAGGTATCATCACTACCATACTCTACTTCTCATCTCGTATAATATCGGATCACGTTACGTGACTCGTACTAATCCGCGTCGCTTCCTCGCGTCGGCAGGTCTCGCTCGCGCTCGCGCTCCGGCTCGAGGTCCGGCTCCGGCTCGCCCGCGCGACGAGGTAAGGACGGTTCGTTGGCTCTTTACCACTGATTGAACCTGCCTACTCCTGACCGGTCGTGCTCTTCAGGTGTGAAGCGTCGCGCCGCGCACCTGGACTCGGAGTCGGAGGGCGAGGCGGGCGGCGGGGAGGGCGCGGCGGGGGCGGCGGCGGCGGGGGCGGGGACGGTGGCGGGGGCGGGGGCGGCGGCGGGGGCGGCGGCCGACTCGTCGTCGGACGACGAGCGGCCGCCCGGCGCCGCGCACAGCGAGCTGGCGGGCGGCATGACGGACTTCGAGCTGATGCTGGCTCGCAAGCGCGACGAGCGCCGCGGCCGCCGCCGCCGCCGCGACATCGACATCATCAACGACAACGACGACCTCATCGCGCACCTGCTGCAGCAGATGCGCCAGGCGGCCGACGACGACCGCGACCTCAACAAGCGCAACCAGCCCGCCGTGCGCAAGGTCTCCATGCTCAAGGTGCGTGTCGCCCCCCTGGCCCCGCCCCCCTCCCCCCCGGCCAGCCCGCTCCGGTGACCGAGCCCCTTGTCCGCAGGCCGCCATGTCGCAGCTCATCAAGAAGGACCTGCAGCTGGCGTTCCTGGAGCACAACGTGCTGAACGTGCTGTGCGACTGGCTGGCGCCCATGCCCAACCGCGCGCTGCCCTGCCTGCTCATCCGCGAGAGCGTCCTCAAGCTGCTCATGGACGTGAGTATCGGCCGCGCCCCCTCCGCCCCCGCCCCCGCCCCCGCCCCGTGTCTCGCGTGACGGCCGAGTCGTGTTTCCAGTTCCCGTCCATCGACAAGTCGCTGTTGAAGCAATCCGGCATCGGCAAGGCGGTCATGTACCTGTACAAGCACCCCAAGGAGACGAAGGCCAACCGCGAGCGCGCCGGGCGGCTCATCTCCGAGTGGGCCAGGCCCATATTCAACCTCTCCACGGATTTTAAAGGTGGGCCGACCGTCAATCCTGGAGCCCTCAGGCTCCGTGACAGTGATTGGATGCGATGTGTACAGTGAGGGTTGGTTGGTTGGTCCGCAGCGATGACGCGCGAGGAGCGGCAGGCGCGCGACGAGGCCATGGCGGGCGGCCGCCGCGCGCCCGCCGCGCCGCCGCAAGCGGCCGACCACACGGAGCGGTGAGTGTGTGGGGTGCGGGGCGCCACACGGAGCGGTGAGTGTGTGGGGTGCGGGGCGCGGGGCGCGGCAGGCGCGCGACGAGGCCATGGCGGGCGGCCGCCGCGCGCCCGCCGCGCCGCCGCAAGCGGCCGACCACACGGAGCGGTGAGTGTGTGGGGTGCGGGGCGCCACACGGAGCGGTGAGTGTGTGGGGTGCGGGGCGCGGGGCGCGGCAGGCGCGCGACGAGGCCATGGCGGGCGGCCGCCGCGCGCCCGCCGCGCCGCCGCAAGCGGCCGACCACACGGAGCGGTGAGTGTGTGGGGTGCGGGGCGCCACACGGAGCGGTGAGTGTGTGGGGTGCGGGGCGCGGGGCGCGGCAGGCGCGCGACGAGGCCATGGCGGGCGGCCGCCGCGCGCCCGCCGCGCCGCCGCAAGCGGCCGACCACACGGAGCGGTGAGTGTGTGGGGTGCGGGGCGCCACACGGAGCGGTGAGTGTGTGGGGTGCGGGGCGCGGGGCGCGGCAGGCGCGCGACGAGGCCATGGCGGGCGGCCGCCGCGCGCCCGCCGCGCCGCCGCAAGCGGCCGACCACACGGAGCGGTGAGTGTGTGGGGTGCGGGGCGCCACACGGAGCGGTGAGTGTGTGGGGTGCGGGGCGCGGGGCGCGGCAGGCGCGCGACGAGGCCATGGCGGGCGGCCGCCGCGCGCCCGCCGCGCCGCCGCAAGCGGCCGACCACACGGAGCGGTGAGTGTGTGGGGTGCGGGGCGCCACACGGAGCGGTGAGTGTGTGGGGTGCAGGGCGCGGGGCGCGGCAGGCGCGCGACGAGGCCATGGCGGGCGGCCGCCGCGCGCCCGCCGCGCCGCCGCAAGCGGCCGACCACACGGAGCGGTGAGTGTGTGGGGTGCGGGGCGCCACACGGAGCGGTGAGTGTGTGGGGTGCGGGGCGCGGGGCGCGGCAGGCGCGCGACGAGGCCATGGCGGGCGGCCGCCGCGCGCCCGCCGCGCCGCCGCAAGCGGCCGACCACACGGAGCGGTGAGTGTGTGGGGTGCGGGGCGCCACACGGAGCGGTGAGTGTGTGGGGTGCGGGGCGCGGGGCGCGGCAGGCGCGCGACGAGGCCATGGCGGGCGGCCGCCGCGCGCCCGCCGCGCCGCCGCAAGCGGCCGACCACACGGAGCGGTGAGTGTGTGGGGTGCGGGGCGCCACACGGAGCGGTGAGTGTGTGGGGTGCGGGGCGCGGGGCGCGGCAGGCGCGCGACGAGGCCATGGCGGGCGGCCGCCGCGCGCCCGCCGCGCCGCCGCAAGCGGCCGACCACACGGAGCGGTGAGTGTGTGGGGTGCGGGGCGCCACACGGAGCGGTGAGTGTGTGGGGTGCGGGGCGCGGGGCGCAGCAGGCGCGCGACGAGGCCATGGCGGGCGGCCGCCGCGCGCCCGCCGCGCCGCCGCAAGCGGCCGACCACACGGAGCGGTGAGTGTGTGGGGTGCGGGGCGCCACACGGAGCGGTGAGTGTGTGGGGTGCGGGGCGCGGGGCGCGGCAGGCGCGCGACGAGGCCATGGCGGGCGGCCGCCGCGCGCCCGCCGCGCCGCCGCAAGCGGCCGACCACACGGAGCGGTGAGTGTGTGGGGTGCGGGGCGCCACACGGAGCGGTGAGTGTGTGGGGTGCGGGGCGCGGGGCGCGGCAGGCGCGCGACGAGGCCATGGCGGGCGGCCGCCGCGCGCCCGCCGCGCCGCCGCAAGCGGCCGACCACACGGAGCGGTGAGTGTGTGGGGTGCGGGGCGCCACACGGAGCGGTGAGTGTGTGGGGTGCGGGGCGCGGGGCGCGGCAGGCGCGCGACGAGGCCATGGCGGGCGGCCGCCGCGCGCCCGCCGCGCCGCCGCAAGCGGCCGACCACACGGAGCGGTGAGTGTGTGGGGTGCGGGGCGCCACACGGAGCGGTGAGTGTGTGGGGTGCGGGGCGCGGCAGGCGCGCGACGAGGCCATGGCGGGCGGCCGCCGCGCGCCCGCCGCGCCGCCGCAAGCGGCCGACCACACGGAGCGGTGAGTGTGTGGGGTGCGGGGCGCCACACGGAGCGGTGAGTGTGTGGGGTGCGGGGCGCGGGGCGCGGCAGGCGCGCGACGAGGCCATGGCGGGCGGCCGCCGCGCGCCCGCCGCGCCGCCGCAAGCGGCCGACCACACGGAGCGGTGAGTGTGTGGGGTGCGGGGCGCCACACGGAGCGGTGAGTGTGTGGGGTGCGGGGCGCGGGGCGCGGCAGGCGCGCGACGAGGCCATGGCGGGCGGCCGCCGCGCGCCCGCCGCGCCGCCGCAAGCGGCCGACCACACGGAGCGGTGAGTGTGTGGGGTGCGGGGCGCCACACGGAGCGGTGAGTGTGTGGGGTGCGGGGCGCGGGGCGCGGCAGGCGCGCGACGAGGCCATGGCGGGCGGCCGCCGCGCGCCCGCCGCGCCGCCGCAAGCGGCCGACCACACGGAGCGGTGAGTGTGTGGGGTGCGGGGCGCCACACGGAGCGGTGAGTGTGTGGGGTGCGGGGCGCGGGGCGCGGCAGGCGCGCGACGAGGCCATGGCGGGCGGCCGCCGCGCGCCCGCCGCGCCGCCGCAAGCGGCCGACCACACGGAGCGGTGAGTGTGTGGGGTGCGGGGCGCCACACGGAGCGGTGAGTGTGTGGGGTGCGGGGCGCGGGGCGCGGCAGGCGCGCGACGAGGCCATGGCGGGCGGCCGCCGCGCGCCCGCCGCGCCGCCGCAAGCGGCCGACCACACGGAGCGGTGAGTGTGTGGGGTGCGGGGCGCCACACGGAGCGGTGAGTGTGTGGGGTGCGGGGCGCGGGGCGCGGCAGGCGCGCGACGAGGCCATGGCGGGCGGCCGCCGCGCGCCCGCCGCGCCGCCGCAAGCGGCCGACCACACGGAGCGGTGAGTGTGTGGGGTGCGGGGCGCCACACGGAGCGGTGAGTGTGTGGGGTGCGGGGCGCCACACGGAGCGGTGAGTGTGTGCCGGCGTGTGCTGCACTGTACTGCACCGTACTGCACCGCACTGTACTGTACCGACCGGCCTGTTGCAGGGCGGCGCGGCCGGGCGAGCCGGGCTGGGTGGCGCGCGCGCGCGTGCCGGTGCCCTCCAACAAGGACTACGTGTTTCGCCCCAAGTCCACCTGCGAGCTCGACATGTCCCGGGTCGGTATCCACCCTTCCCCCCCTCGCCCTCGCTCGCTCGCTCGCTCGCTCGCTCGCTCGCTCTTCGGATTCTGAGACGTGCCGACTAGATTTCAGACTTTCGGAAACTGTTCGGAACCCTCTAACCCAAATTTGGTACTTAAAGAACGCCGCGCCGCGCAACGTGAGTCCGTCGCTAGACACTCCGCGGGATCGATTCCTTAAATCCTCGTTGCGACATCTATAGAGAAGCGATGAGGTGCCGGCGAGGAGTGGTGATATGTTTGTCCATACTGTATGTAATGGACGATTACTCGGTGACGGAACCCGTTCGTCATTTCAGACTAGCAAGAAAAAGATGACGCGCTACGAGAAGCAGATGAAACGATTCATGGACCAGAAGCGCATGAAGAGCGGCTCGCGCCGCGCCGTCGAGATCTCCATCGAGGGCCGCAAGATGGCGCTGTGAGGTCAGGGCGGGCCGGCCGCGGCCGCCGCTATACATCGTGCACTTTAGGGTCAAGAGTGAGATTTGCTGTACGTACTGAATAAATTATAATGACGAAAAACAATTGGCTATTTTTTTTCAACTATTCAACACCACTGTCAACTTGGCTGGCAAGTTGCCTTTCAAGTGGATTGCAATAGAACCCTTTATATTTTATTGTCAAGTAACATCCAAAGCGCGGCGCTGCGCCGGCGCCGCCGCGCCGGCTCGTGAAAACAGACCGACAATATATTTATAGAGACAGTACAAGTAGGTACCTATGTGTACAGCTTTTATACTCAAAACTTGTCTGGATGAATAAGTTTTAACAGTCACTATTCTGGCGCTCGCCACTGTACTTGTACTCACCACTTCTCGCTAAAAACTAATGCTGTAAATGTTACGAACCATGTAAATGTGGCATTATATTTCATTGGGTAGCTCGCAATAATACCTCATTTAAATTTGAAGATGTAAAAGAATGCTACAAGAAAAAATATACATAACTAGCTGAGCCCGCGACTATTACCGCGTGGAATTTAGATCCTTTCTTAGGGGATGTCTACGTCATAGTAGCTTTATGCATGCAAAGTCTCAGCCCGATCGGTTTAAAATTTACAAAGTTTCGTACAAACTTTCATCCCCTATTTTATCCCCTTGGGGGTATCCGGGTAGAATTAATCAAAATCCTTTCTTAGCGGATGCCTACGTCATAACATCTACCTGCATGCCAAATTTCAGCCCGATCTTTCATATATATACAAAGTACTCTGTGGCCCGATCCGTCCAGTGGTTTGGGCTGTGCGTTCTTAGACCATTTAACTATAGACGAGTTTTACATGATCATTCCTCTCTGGCAAGGTATAAGACCAAGAAGGTCTAACACGTTTATAAAAACTGATAACGGAATCGATTTTATCAAAGTCAACATCGTTTTCGCGGTGTAAGGAGCTCCGTAAAAAATGCCGATCCGTGCTGTTAACCAGTGCAAGAAAAGGTCAAACACCTATTATCTACAAAAAGACACAGTAACGTTTCATATGTAAGTGTTTTTGGTGTAATTAATCCCTTCTTTCTAATAAAATAATTAAAATATAAAATGTGATAAAAATCTAACATATTATCGATTAAACAATCGAGTACGAAATAATTGAAAAGTGTAGTATGGTATCTCGAGTTCGCCATTTTGAATAGTGCTGTGGCAGGGATAATTTATGATTGCGGACGGGTATGGATAAAATTATATTATTTAGAGTTTTATTATATATTTCTTTTAAATTATATATAGTAAAAATATAATTACTTATTGTTATTTTTTTAACTTATCATTATTCCACTATTTTTCCTGATTTCCCAAAGACCCTCAATTAAAACCAAATGGGAAAATCTTGCAATAGAAAGAAGGGTTGTGAACCTACTCGCACAAGTATTATTTGTTCGGTACACTTTGTTTCGTCGCAATTCCAATGTTTATCTAATAAACGACGAAAATTAGTAGATAATGCCGTACCAATATTATTTTTTAGCTGATGCCGTAAGTATTTTATTTATACTTCTACTGACATGATTCTAAATAAATATTTCACTGAAATAATATATACGTGAAGTGTTTGTGGTGTGTGTAATATTTGTGACTAGACTATGTAGTAGAAGTTTCACCTTGTATATTGTTGTAAAATATTATTTATTTTAAATGTTTCATTCCCACAGCGAGGGGATTTTTTTTAAAGTAATGCATAAACGATAGATCATCGTATAAGATACCATCATATACAAAATAATTCATATTTTGTATTAGATGAAGAAATGCACACATCTATGCAATATTTTTGTGATGATGAGCAAGTGAAACTATCAATATATCTAATTAGAAATATCGATATTGGTATCTCCCTATTGCACTTAGTGTCTTACACTCGTAAATTCTTGCATGTTGACGTATTTGACCGATTAGTGTGCATAAAAGTTACTAGTGTTGAATATTTATTTAAGTGTGCATTCATAATGACGACACAATTTGTTTTTTAGTCATTGTGCATCATTTCGTTGTAGTGGTTACCTCGTCTCCCCCAAAATCTGACAGAAAATTTGATTCGTAAAATGTAGTACGTCACTTATCCATTGGTTCGTTAATCTAAGTGTGCTTTGATAGATCACTATGTCAGTCAGTCAGTCACCTTTGAGTTTTATATTATATAGATATCTTTTACTGGCTTATGAATAGTATTTTTAAGTCCGTGTATGAAACCTATATTACGAAAATATTTACTAGACACTGGCTAAATGCGAAAAGCGAACCAAGCACAGTGTTGCCAGACTGTAAGATAATTATGGGGCGTACGATAATTTAGCATTGGGTATGATGTGTGCTAGGGAATATCTAAATTATGTTAAATGTACGATAATTTAGAGCAACAAATTTGGAAGGGAACTAAAAAATTAATACCAATACGCAAGTCTCTGGCCCGTATTAATAAATCGATCTCAAGTCTAAGAGCGATCTTGAAAATATCATTATTATGTCATACCAATTCTAAATGACATGTCAAAAGCATACTCAAGACAATTCTCAGACGAGATAGAATTATTAATACGGGCCTCTGTCTCCCTCACTCGTATACATACGAGTTTTTGTCATTGACGGTTGTTAAGGTGATATCAGACGGGTGATTTTTTTTTCATTTTGCATCTTTCACTCCAAGTAACGCATCTAAACACAAAATTAAACATTAGTGCCGAATGAATTCATTAGTGAACCGATCCAACAGTGTTGGATATTGGCATTTTCTAGTATATACAAGGTACTCTGTGATTGGCATCTGGTATCTTTCACTCCCACTCCGAATGAACAAGAAATTAACGGTTTGAACACTGAGAGAACGTTCATTCGGGTTCGGCCATTTTGTCTCGAGTCCTGTAGCCGAAGGACGTCACGTGTAGATATTTTTTCTGCGTTGCGTTGCATCAGGATCTTCAACGGCTAGTTCTCTCAACAATGTATTTGAAGCTCCTAATAAATGACTTCTTTCAATCCATGTTCGCACCCACCACCGTCGACGTTTTCTTTGGTTCTTTTTTGTCAACTCTTTGATTTAATGATCACAAATTAAAGTAATTCCAGGACGCACGACTTCATTGGATGACATATTAAAAGAAAAGGACAGTGAATGTTATTTTCTATATCATTCCCTCTAAGCCGTGTCAACATAGAATGAAAGACAAATTAAGCATTCACTCGAGTGAACCGTCTAATATCATCTTTAGTCAGACGAAAAAAAGAACTTTTAACAGACTGGATGCACAAAGTTTTGATTCGTGTTGGTTTTTATTAGAAGTAGGTATACTGTTTGCAGCACGGCAAACAGTAAGGGAGAGTGGGTAACATTGAACCACTTTTTTTCTTCGGCTTATTATTTCCTTCCTAAATGATTCTAGTCTCTTGTTTTTCAAAAAATCCATACGTGACATCATTCAACTACAAATCGAGCATATGGTTAAGACCCTGACTTTGATAGATTTGGTTTAAAAGCTTGATTTTTGAAGAATGGGTAATTATCCAGTTTACCCCGTCCTTGGGTTACAAGGGATCAGCACAAGGGTTACAGTGAATCTATGGGGGCACAGTGGATTTCTGAGGATTTTTAAATAGTGAATCGTTTAAATTATTACTTTTATTTAAAAATGTAAACATTATTTCAGTTACAAAGATAACTAAATTATTAAAGATTTATTATGAATAATATTCACTTCTTTGAAATAGAAATTAACATAAATAAATCTAGGAGAACTGAACTTTTTAGTAACCTACCCAACAAATAGGTACCACTTGAAAACTTAATAAATTGTCTGTCCCAGCCAGACAGGTTAAACCTGTAGGTATTAGTCGATATGCAATAGGTTTAGTTTTACACCTTGATTTTAATAGCCTGCTGCATAACCTGAGGGTTAGCAGCCGAATGGATTTTCCGCTCACTGTTTCGTGGCATTTTGGAATAAAAAAAAGAACAAGATGAAATGAAACGTTATCATGCCAAAGAAATCCAAGTACGCCTCTGTGGAGTACAATGAATTGCTATCCGCTGTGACCCAAAAGCAAATTAACCACTGATACCCATCGGTTGTTAACGACAATAAAATTGCAAAAAAAATTCGAGCCTACATTTAGAAAGAAAGAGATTCAAGAAATACTCATTGTGGTAGGAAAATATTAATATATTGGGAATATAGACACACATCCTTGCAAATCAACTTCTAAAAAGTCCTAAAAAAATACTTTAGTTGTCACTTTCTGTTCTTACCGTGGTAACGTGAACACCACCTATCGTAACGCAGCGGAGATTGGTTCCGCGCGGGGGCAATGTAAATAGCTTGCGCCTGTCTATTTTCTATGTTTGTGAGACCAAAACAGAGACAGATATGGCAGTTTATTCACTGTGCCCCTTGATCCACCGTTACCCACTCTCTATACCTACTTTAACTGGGAAGTTGAAAAGCCAAAATATGACGCTGTACGATAATATAATATAATTATGTACGACTATTAGACGGTGAGTTGTGAAAATTTCAACATTTGGATTGGCAACACTAGAAAAAAAATATCAATCAATTTGACATTTCAAAAATCGTTGTCGCGCTTAAAGAACTTGTATTTATTGTTACAAATTTAATAATATGTTTATAATTCATCTTACCAATATGTGTTGCTTCTTTTACTTACTGTAAATAAAGTATTTTTTCGTAAGTAGTTAACATTCAAGTTGAACGAAATGAGCAACATACAGTTCGTGCAGATCAAAGATCTGAAAGCTGGCATGAAGAATATCAACGCCGAGTTCATAGTGCTGGACGTGGGGCCGCCCACCCTGACCAAGGAGGCGCGCGAGGTGCGCACGCTGCGTGTGGCCGACGCCAGCGCCGCCGTCAACCTGTCCGTATGGGACGAGCCCGGGGCGCTGCTGCAGCCCGGCGACATCGTACGGCTCACGCGAGGCTACGCCTCACTGTGGCGCGCCGCGCTCACGCTTTACTCGGGCAAGTCGGGCGACATACAGAAGGTGGGGGAGTTCTGCATGCTCTTCAACGAGCAGGTGAACATGAGCGAGCCGCAGGCCACGCAGGCGGGCGGCGGCGCGGGGGCGGGGGCCGGCGCGGGCGCGGGCGGCGGCGGGGGCGTCGCCGGCGCCGAGCGCTCCAACGGTGCGCACGCGCCGCTCCGCGCATTGCAGGCGCCGTCGGCTGCCGCGCCATCGCACGCCGCTAAAGCGGATCGGTTCGCGCCCTCTGCACCTGATGCTGCCAAGCATGTACACAAGACATATGTGCGTGGCCGAGGTCACCAGCGTGGCAATGCTCGTAGGTAGCCTCAGCGGGACATAATGGAGATCTTGGTTGCAATGCAGGCAATCAGATGGAAGAACAAGTTTTGCTCTGAAGGATCTGCCAGGATAAGAGGGCAGACATTATTATAATATATGAAGTAGGTTGATCTGCTATAAGTTAAGTGAGAAAGTGTAAATATACTAAGTTAAATAAAAATGTCCAGTTGTCATTATAGCTTACACAAAATAAAAGTCCTATTGAAAAATAATCCTTGAACAAATGCATTGCTTCGAACTGATATGCTATTGTTTTCACGATATTACTTATTTGGTAATATTAGTCCCTAGTTACTTCCACCTTTTTAGGGTTCCGGACCCTAAAAGGAAAGACCCCTTATAGGATCACTCTGTTGTCTGTCTGTATGTCTGTCAAGGCCCTTTTTCTCAGAAACAGAAAGAGAAAGAGAGAGAAAGAGATATCAAGTTGAAATTAGTATTATTGGATAATTCTAACTGCACCAAGTGGAAAAGTATAAAACAGCACGCAGAACGACCCGCAAGACACTCTGCGCTTGGCTTTTGGATATGACGGACGTATTGGTTGTGATAGGAAGGTTTCCTTATAGTTATTGTCAAAGGTAATTTAAATGCTGTCAGTTAAATTGTTCAAAGTAAAGGTAACTGTTAGAATTAAATTGTAGTAAGGTTGATAGTTGTCATATTTATTTATTTATTTTTTAAGAAATTACCTAGTATGTATGTAATTTAGCCCTTTGACGTCCCACTCCTGGGCACGGGCGTCCCCTCAACATGAAGGGGATTCAGGCCATAATCCACCACACTGGCCCAGTGCGGGTTGGCGGATTTCACATGTCTATCGAACATTGGTTAGATCTTCTGAGACATGCAGGTTTCCTGACGATGTTTTCCTTCACCGTAAGCAAGTGATAATCATAAAATATTATGATTCGCACATAGATTTCGAAAAATCCAAAGGTGCGAGCCGGGGTTTGAACCCATGACCTGGTGCCCGCAAGACGCGTGCTTTAAACAATCGGCTATCACAGCTTCAAATTACCTAGTAGTTTCTATAAATATCACACGCTATGGTCCCTCATCGGTGTAAAAAAAATAAAATAGGCTAAGGCAACGCAATCAAAGTTACGGCCATTTATGTCGCATATTTTGATACTTTTTGCAAATTCACTTATCAAAACAAAGGAATCAACGCACAGCCCAAACCGCTGGTGTTACAATCATGAAATTTTTACAGTAGGTGTACGTTTTATACCGTAAATTTATATCCACTATTATTATTATTATAACACTATTATCTACTATATAAAAATAAGTCGGGTTTTCCTTCCTGACGCTATAACTCCAGAACGCACGAACCGATTTCCACGGTTTTGCATTCGTTGGAAAGGTCTCGGGCTCCGTGAGGTTTATAGTAAAGAAAATTCAGGAAAAAATTCAACAGAACGCGGACGGAGTCGCGGGGCACAGCTAGTTATTTTTATAAGGAAGGATATTTTGACATTTCTATTGAACCAGGACGGCCAACGGAAAAAAACACAAAATAGGCGGCAAACCGTTCTTCATTTGTTTTTTCGAGTTGTAGGGTATTGTTCATACCTCCTTGTATTATTTCTTTGGCTGTAACAAATAAATTTGATAAGACAGTCCTACTAATATTATAAATGCGAAAGTTTGTGAGTGTGGATGTATGTATGGATGTATGTATGTATGTATGTTTGTTACTCCTTCACGCAAAAACTACTGAACGGATTTGGATGAAATTTGGAACACAGATAGATTATAACCGGGATTAACATATAGGATACTTTTTAACCCAATAATCCAATACTACGCGGATGAAGTCGCGGGGCACAGCTAGTTCTTTGATAAAGCCACAGATTAGAGATATGTATAAAGCTCACTCTGGAGCACAGATTAGAGATATGTATGTTTTGATATGACTATACGTTGTTGGCCAGAGTGGCCATAACAACTTCACCCGGACAGAGGGCGAGCGCAAGTGCGCTCCAGCCAGAGGGGCAGGGGGGCAGCTAGCTCAAGGGCGCCACAAGGGACACGACCTCGGCTTGGGCCGCTGCCAGAAGAGGTGGCGAGGGTAAATCTACCACCGGATCGGAACGCACGCAAGCTACTCTGGAGTATAAATAGGAACTAGTACATCATACACTGGTACTCTGAGAGAAAAACTAATAATTGGATTTCTTAAAGATTACAACTTTATGTCAATAGATGGCAGTTTACTAACTTAGAATTTTTAATTATGTTAATTCATTAAATTGTTTAATAATAAACAAATGATTAACTACATAATACTTTATTTAAATAGTGTATCATAAAATTAAATAATGTAAAAACATATACAAAAATAATAGATGCGGAAATATCGTCGTTAGACTGTGGTTTCGTGAACGTCATTTGCATAGCTAGGCTGTGACCTCTAATTAACTTTCTTTTGGATTGTGTGACGTGGAGGAAGGACGTGCACAATTTTCTCTGATTAAATCTATACAAATAAATAAAATTGGAGTGTCTGTTTGTAATATCAAAATAAAACCTTTTCACTAATTGCATATGGAAGTACATACGAGACGCGATTTAAAAAAAAATTGTCTGTCTGTCTGTGTGTTTGTTCCGGGTAATCTCCGAAACGGCTGGACCGATTTTGACGGGTCTTTCACTGGAAGATAGCTGATGTTATAAGCAGTAATTTAGGTAACACACAACAGTAACTTGTATTTAAGAAAAACAAAAAAATAGGTCCTGTCGCGCGAGCTCAGAACGCGGGAGCGGGCTTTTTTGTTAAGTTAAATTCCACGCGGACGAAGTCGCGGGCTCAGCTAGTATCTAATAAGGCGTAACAAAATGAAGTTATTTCGACCTCCCGACCCATCTAGAATGTGAGTATTGTGATTTAAATTAAAACGAACAAATGTTAATATTATAATGTAAAACATCCACGCGGTCTCTAATGAAAATTGTTTCCTTGTTAACAGGGGTCGTTTGATAAACTCATAAAACTACAACCTAAACATAATGCCTCCCCCGGTCGCCCCCTATCCACGGGAGCTCTCTTCTTTGACGTAGCTAAGGCGTTTGACAAAGTCTGACACAACGGCTTGATTTACAACCTGTACCTCTTAGGCGTGCCGGACAGTCTCGTGCTCATCTTACGAGACTTCTTGTCAAACCGTACCTTTCGATATCGAGTCGCGCCGCGCTTTATTTCTCCCATCGTAACAAGGCTCAAATCACACGCGTTCTCCAACGCGCTGTTAATTCTCTCGGAGAGTGGTTTAGGAAATGGCGAATAGAGGTGAACCCGGACAAATCGTCGCCGCCGCCGATTATGCACCTACACACGCGCCAGTTGCATGCCGCCGCAGGCCGCGGCATGTGTTGCTGCACCCCCCCGACCCACTCACCGCTCTCCTACACAGATGTCGAGGAGAACGACACACGCACACTCCCCACCAGACACCGACCTCGCCGGCGAGGTCGACGAACCCCCGCTTCCGCTAGAAGGTGCGTCTATTTACCTAGACGCACCTTGGAACCCGACAAGCCCGCTGAGTTTCTTGCCGGATATTCTCAGTCGAGGTCGTTTTCCGATCTGGTGGTAGATTTACCCTCGCTACCTCTCCTGGCAGCGGCCCAAGCCGAGGTCGTGTCCCTTGTGGCGCCCTTGAGCTAGCTGCCCCCCTGCCCCGCTGGCTGGAGTGCACTTGCGCTCGCCCTCTGTCCGGGTGAAGTTGTTATGGCCACTCTGCCCAACAACATATAGTCATATCAAAAAAAAAAAAAAACTAAACATAATTAATCATTAATCCACTTAAGCATAATATAAAATGATATGAAAAACCCCCGAGTTCCAAAAACCTGCCATCAGGCTACCATGTGAAGCATATCAGACCGGTACATAACCAAGGACATACCACAGCGTGTATAATAGCCAGTATGTGCAGCTGACGCTGATGCTTATGAAGTTGCCCTGAAGGTTGTGTAAGACTGTACCTAACCTTTTTTTTTTTTTTTTTTTTTGTGTTTGAATGTTTCAAATTTTAATTACCAATCATAAATCATAAATTTCTAAATTCAAAATTGCAATATAAGTGACATCACAATACATCAGTCAGTCAGTCAGTCAGTCAGTCAGTCAGTCAGTCAGTCAGTCAGTCAGTCAGTCAGTCAGTCAGTCAGTCAGTCAGTCAGTCAGTCAGTCAGTCAGTCAGTCAGTCAGTCAGTCAGTCAGTCAGTCAGTCAGTCAGTCAGTCAGTCAGTCAGTCAGTCAGTCAGTCAGTCAGTCAGTCAGTCAGTCAGTCAGTCAGTCAGTCAGTCAGTCAGTCAGTCAGTCAGTCAGTCAGTCAGTCAGTCAGTCAGTCAGTCAGTCAGTCAGTCAGTCAGTCAGTCAGTCAGTCAGTCAGTCAGTCAGTCAGTCAGTCAGTCAGTCAGTCAGTCAGTCAGTCAGTCAGTCAGTCAGTCAGTCAGTCAGTCAGTCAGTCAGTCAGTCAGTCAGTCAGTCAGTCAGTCAGTCAGTCAGTCAGTCAGTCAGTCAGTCAGTCAGTCAGTCAGTCAGTCAGTCAGTCAGTCAGTCAGTCAGTCAGTCAGTCAGTCAGTCAGTCAGTCAGTCAGTCAGTCAGTCAGTCAGTCAGTCAGTCAGTCAGTCAGTCAGTCAGTCAGTCAGTCAGTCAGTCAGTCAGTCAGTCAGTCAGTCAGTCAGTCAGTCAGTCAGTCAGTCAGTCAGTCAGTCAGTCAGTCAGTCAGTCAGTCAGTCAGTCAGTCAGTCAGTCAGTCAGTCAGTCAGTCAGTCAGTCAGTCAGTCAGTCAGTCAGTCAGTCAGTCAGTCAGTCAGTCAGTCAGTCAGTCAGTCAGTCAGTCAGTCAGTCAGTCAGTCAGTCAGTCAGTCAGTCAGTCAGTCAGTCAGTCAGTCAGTCAGTCAGTCAGTCAGTCAGTCAGTCAGTCAGTCAGTCAGTCAGTCAGTCAGTCAGTCAGTCAGTCAGTCAGTCAGTCAGTCAGTCAGTCAGTCAGTCAGTCAGTCAGTCAGTCAGTCAGTCAGTCAGTCAGTCAGTCAGTCAGTCAGTCAGTCAGTCAGTCAGTCAGTCAGTCAGTCAGTCAGTCAGTCAGTCAGTCAGTCAGTCAGTCAGTCAGTCAGTCAGTCAGTCAGTCAGTCAGTCAGTCAGTCAGTCAGTCAGTCAGTCAGTCAGTCAGTCAGTCAGTCAGTCAGTCAGTCAGTCAGTCAGTCAGTCAGTCAGTCAGTCAGTCAGTCAGTCAGTCAGTCAGTCAGTCAGTCAGTCAGTCAGTCAGTCAGTCAGTCAGTCAGTCAGTCAGTCAGTCAGTCAGTCAGTCAGTCAGTCAGTCAGTCAGTCAGTCAGTCAGTCAGTCAGTCAGTCAGTCAGTCAGTCAGTCAGTCAGTCAGTCAGTCAGTCAGTCAGTCAGTCAGTCAGTCAGTCAGGCAGGCAGGCAGGCAGGCAGGCAGTCAGTCAGTCAGTCAGTCAGTCAGTCAGTCAGTCAGTCAGTCAGTCAGTCAGTCAGTCAGTCAGTCAGTCAGTCAGTCAGTCAGTCAGTCAGTCAGTCAGTCAGTCAGTCAGTCAGTCAGTCAGTCAGTCAGTCAGTCAGTCAGTCAGTCAGTCGGTTTAGGTTTAGGTTTAGGTTTAGGTTTAGGTTTAGGTTTAGGTTTAGGTTTAGGTTTAGGTTAGGTTAGGTTAGGTTAGGTTTTTTTTTTTTTTTTTTTTTTTTTTTTTTTTTAATCCGGGCCTTTATGGCCCGGCCGCGTTCACCTCTGATATGGGGGTCAGAGTCCTTAATTAACACAATTATAAATAAACTTTCAGGGCATTTTTATTAAAGTAAAAACATAGTATTCAGTATAACATATTTCTCGAAAACGAGTAAATATAACACTATAAGGAAACTTATCTATATATGCAAAAAGTGGGACAGCGGAATAAATAACAATAGTTATAAACGTGATATAGAGTAACAGGATTCCCTCCCATTCTATTGCAAGAATATGTCAGCCGGCGCGATTAATACCGCAGTGTTGTATAAGTTGCTGTGGGGGCTTATTAACATAATAAGTGGACAGCTGGCCTCTTTCTGCTTAGGTCTTATTTCTATTAATCACGCTGGTCGCTACCTCCGTGCAATAGCTTAGGAAGGTATCACGTTTCTCGCTGTCCATGATAATTTCTCTAATACTGTGTAAGTCTAAAATTGTGTCTAAAGACATCTGTACATTAAATCTTTGGCGTGAATACACAGGGCAATGCAGTAAGACATGCTCCACTGACTCGCTCACACCCGGTTCACAGATGCAGGATGGGTCCTCCTTGCACTTGAAACGGTTCAAGTACTCTGAGAACCCACCGTGCCCGGTCAGAACCTGTGTGAGCGTGGCAGTGGGATGAATCTTCCTAATTGTCCTATAGGACACCACCAGGTCAGGGAAAAACATTTTCGTCGTAGAAGCAGTGGTGTCAGTCTTGTACTTACGGTTCCATTCGTCTAGTGACTCCAAACGGATTTGTCGCTTGACGAATGATACCGGACATTTGTCGTACGTTGGCTTGGTCTTACTGTGCAGCGCTGCTTGCTTTGCCATTTCGTCCGCTCTCTCGTTACCCGCCAGCCCTGCGTGTGCTTTTATCCAAAAGAAGGAAATATCCTTGTTTTGGAGTCTGCACTGGGCGATGTTGTTCCTCGCCTCGGCGGCGAGCGGGTGAAGAGAGAGCGGGTTGACCACTGTCTCGAGTGCCGAACGCGAGTCGCTTATTACAGCGAGACTGGCGCTCCTACACTCAAACGCGTATTTGGTGGCTCGGCATATGGCCAAAAGTTCGGCTTGATAGACCGTGCAGTAAGACGACAGTTTGAGTTTGAGCGACTTGATCTCGGTTTCACTGTTCCAAATGGAAAGTGAAGCGCCGACCTTGCCCTCAATTTTGCTGCCGTCCGTGTATATTCTTACTGCGCTGCTTACGTTGGTGGTCACGCTTTGCTGATCCGTCAAGTTCATGAACTTAAGGTCCATATGTTTTGCCGGATGCGGAGTACTCGTATATGCCAGTCTGCTTTCGACTTCCATGTCGCCTAGCTCTGGTCGGGGTACTCCCCTCTTGGCCTTGTACAGGGAGGCCGCTTCGCGTATGCGAATGTCGAGGGGCAGTAGCCCGGTCAGAGCGAGCGACGCGTTCAAGGACACCGTCTTGTAGGCCTTGCACATCTTTTGCGCAAAGCCCCTCTGGACAGTGTTCAGCTGCTTCTGAGCAGTGATCTTGTTTGTTGACGGCGACCAAGCACTGGCAGCGTACATGATGATGGGCTCAATGGTGGCCGTATAAATCACCCGGATAACTTCCGGGTGAAGGCCCCAGCTAGTTTTAGCAGCCTTTGCTAGCTGTTTGAAGACATTCAACGCCTTTCTGCAGATGTTCGCAGTATGGCTGTTGAATGTCAACTTATGGTCGATTGTGAGCCCTAAGATCTTGATCTCATCTGTTATGCCAATATCAATCCCTCCCATGGTCAGGAGGGGGGTGTCATAGATCAGCTTTCGTGTCACTACCATCGCGCTTGTTTTGTGAGGTGCGAACTTCAGCTTGTTCTTGACACCCCACTCCCGCACATAGGCGAGAGTGGGATTGGCTTGACGCTGTATGTCCAGTGCCGTGTCGCCGGCAAAAACAAGGACTACGTCGTCTGCGAAAGCCTGCACATATTGCCCCCGCGTTTCGAGTCCTTTCAGCAACGGGTCAAGGAGAAGATTCCACAGTACAGGCCCGCCGATAGACCCCTGTACGCACCCTTTTTGAGTGCCCTTTGTGTACTCCTCACCAGCATACCTGACTCGGACCTTTCGGTCCTGCAGGTAGCTGTCGACGATTCGTCGGAGGTTGACCGGGCACTCTTCTTCGGCCAGTCTCACCCTTATGGCCGGCCACCAGGCGCTGTCGAAGGCTCCCTCTATGTCCAGTGATACCACGGTCACGATCTTTCGTTGAAGTAGATTGCCGCGTATGTACTGTATCAGGTCATAAAGGGAGTCCTCGGTGCTACGTTGGGGCATAAAGCCATACTGGCGCAGACTGAGCCTAGGAATCAGGTGCCACTTGAGCCTATTGACCACCATCTTCTCCAGAATCTTCCCCATGACTGGCAAAAGGCCGATGGGCCGATAGGACTTGGGGCTTGTGTAGTTGGTTTTCCCAGGCTTCCGCAGCACGACCACCACTGCTACCTTCCATTGTTCCGGGAAGAGACCCAACTCTAGGCACTTGTTCATGATTGCCAGGTGCAGGTCCGGATCCTGATTGATCACCTGGCAACATATGTCGGCGGTGAAGCCGTCTCCTCCGGGTGCCTTTTTCGGGTTAAAACTTTCCGCCGCGGCTCTGAGCTCCTCCAGTGTGAACGGCGGGTCGTGGACTTCGCCATCGACACTGTCGTTCACACGGTTCGCTAGGGCTCTTGTCCGCTGGTGGTCTAAGTTGTCCTCCGTCTCCAGGTCTCCCGGGAAGAACGTGTCCGCTAAGAGTCGGGCAGACTCTTGCTGCCCTACAATAGTGCCGTCTCTCTCCAATGGAAGGTCTTCCTGTCTCCTGGTGGTGTTCTTTATGACCCTGTAGATGCTTTCCCATACTCCTTCTTTGTCTTGTCTTTCGCAGAATGCCTTCCAACTCTTAATCTGAGCCTTTTTGGCTGCGTCCTCATACTCCAGTTTCGCCTGCAGGTACTGCTCGACAACTCCTGGTCTTCGGGTTGGCGCTGCACATCGGACTCTACGCTTTTTCGTGTTGACATCTCGCTTCATTCTCTCAAGATCCTCAGACCACCATGGTATTTTGAGTTTTTGGCCTGATTTATGTTTGGGTACTATTTGGGTGCATGTTTCTGTGACTAATTGTGTAAGGTTACTTACATGTCTTTCTAAATTTAATTTACTATTAATATTATCTACTTCTATTTTGTTTATGTTATACTCTGATTTGAACCGTTCCAGTTTCTCATGAAACTGGACCCAGTTGGCGTTTTTTGTATTGAATATACGCGTGGTTCTATTGATGCTAATTCCTTTTGCCTTACACAATTGAATTTGGAAAAGTATACCATTGTGATCTGAGCTCGTGAGATCTTCAGCCACTCTCCAGTCTTCTACTAGCGCTAAAAGGTCCTCTGTGCATGCTGTGACGTCGACGAAGCTTGTTAGCCGTCGTCCTCCCCTTACAGTATCAAACGTGGGGACGTCACCGTCGTTCAGCACATGCAGGTTCAACTCTATGAGCGCACCGAGCATTTCCTCGCCCCTGCTGTCGTTCGTCGTGCTGCCCCACCACGAACTCTTTGCATTTGCGTCGCCTCCAACTATGATCTTATGGTTGCGGTGGGAAAGAACTATGGTGTTGAGATGGTCCAAGTATGGCCCTATGGGTTGGTCAGGTTCAAAGTAGTACGAGACGACGAGGACTTCCCATGCGCTGGTTCGCAACTTTACCACGACGATGTTGTTTGTGGTAAAGGTCGGGCACTGCAAGACGTCAATAGTTTGGTCGAAGACGACTATTGCCGCCTTGACAGTGCCTTCGCCGCGATCCGCGCTTTGGTAAATCCTCGCCGCTTTGTAGTTCCTCATCTCCTTTCGCCCCCCCACGTAAGGTTCCTGGACCATCGCGACCGCGATACGCCTTTTGCTGGCTTCGAGCATGAGCTCGTTGGTCGCTAGTTCTTTCCTCTGGAGGTTCGCTTGGGCTATCTTATATGCTGCGGTGCTCCTACCGAGAGGGACCCTAGTAACCACCTTAGCAATAGGCTATGGCGGCTCTAGCCAGTGCGTCCCACTTCTTTCGGGTCGGGCATTCCTGGCTGAAGGCAGTATGGGCAGTGCCCGGAACTTTTGCGTTTACGCAGTTCCGGCACACTGGCGCCTCATCTGACCCCCATTTCGGGCAGTCAGTTCTGAGGTGGCGACCACCGCAATGCGCGCAGAGGTCGGCCGTCTCCGAACATGTCTTTCGGCCGTGTCCGAATGCCAAACACCGTGTGCACTGGATCAACGGTGTTTGATCCTGGACCGGGACATACTGGATGTCAATGAAGACCCTCTCGGCGGTCGTCAACCGTTTCCACATTTTGGGCGAGACCTGCAGAACCACATGGTTCTGGTGCGGGTTCCTCGCCCTCCTGCGGTATTTGACGGTGACGACTTGGTCGTCAGCCGAGAGGTCTCCCACCAGCCGCATGTTCTGGGAGACGAGTGCGGTCCTGATGTCTTCGTCAGTGTTATACTTGAAGACATCTCGGAGGATGACCAAAGGGTTCTTGTTTTTGGCCTCCTCGACCCTGAGCTTCTTGTCCTTTCTGAGCTGTGTCACCGTCCTCTCAATCTCTCCCTTGGTGGCACAGCTCAGAACGACCTTTTGGTCCTTGATCTTTCGGACCCGCTCGATCTGAAGACCGCACTTTTTGGCGTCCAGCGCCTGGCGAACCCTGTCGACAACGTCCGAGCCGGTTTCCGCGGTGTCGTCGGAGGACACAATCACCGAGTGTTTCGGGCCAACTTCCACTGGAGTGGGCCGCGGTTTCGACAGCTGCTCTGCGTATGAGGGAGTTTTCTCACTCATCGCGGAGAGCCGTCCACTCATCTCCTCAGCTGTACGCTTTAGAGATTGGACCTCTTCCATGAGGTCCTTGTGGTTCTGTCCTCCGGCTCCATCCGCCACCGGCTCGGCCGCCTCCATCACTATGTGATGTTTGTCGATGGCGGCTTGGAGAACTCGCATCCTGTCGGTATTTTCCCTCGACAGCTTTGAGTTCTCCTCAATTTTGCGGCAGAGTTCGGCCATTTCATCTGCCTTACCTCCCGCGTCTTTCACCTTTTCCTCTTTATCCCCATTCCTGTTTTCCTTGCAGATCCCGCCCCTTGCCGTCTCCGACTCTTTTACCAACTGGTAGAGTCGGTCCACGGCTTCGTGTACCCCCGCCTTTATATCCGTTTTTAGGTTTCTAGATAGGCCGAGGTGGGCCTTAGCCTTTTGTAGGCACGCTTTTGCCTCGGCCATTATGGACTGATAGACGGGGTTGGGGGGGGGGCTGCTGACAGTGACAGGTGGTGGGTGGGCAGTGACTGCCCTGCCTTCCTGGCTGGTCGCAGCTTTTGGGCTGGTCGCAGCCTTTGGTTTGGGCTTTGTCACTGCCTGGTTCAGTTTTGGGGATGTGGGTTTTTGTGGCGGCTTTGGCCTAGAGGTGGCTTCCATCCTCTCGATGCTCCGCCTTACCGTGGACGACTGTAAAGGTCGCCCGGTTTGGCTCTCGCTCGGGGAGGTGGACCCCCTCTGTGGCCGTTTCGCAGGTGTGCGGTGGGGAATAAACATCTTCAGAGGTCCGCGGTGTCGTCAGTCCAAGTTTTGTAGAAGTTGTAAATTTGTGGACTGACGATGGTTAAACCGGAAGCTGTGTAAATGGCAGCTTCCGTTGTCAATTTGTTAAAAATGATAAAATTTTTAAAAAAATTAAAAAATGTCAAAAAAAAAAAAATTTAAAATGTCAAATATTAAAAAATTTTAAAATGTAAAATGTCAAAAAAAAAAAAAAAATTTAAAATTGTTTAAAAAAATTTAAAACTAGTCAAAAATGTTAAAATAGTAAAATAATATAAAAATGTCAGATTTTAAAAAGATTAAAACCTGTCAAGAGACTAAAAGTCCCGACTAGCGGGCGGTCAACAATGTAAAATAAAAATGTTAAATACAACTTAAAAACTAGGTCCCTAGGCAATAGGCCTAGAGACGGTCCTTAAAACTAAGTGTCGAGCCCGAAGACGGTGCTCGGCGGTCGCTGGCTCGGTGAACGACACTCGATGCCAGGTCAGGTGATGCGGTGTGGTACAGTATAAGTTTACTGTACCGTATTGGCAACAGGTCGCCAGATGTAGTGTGCCAAGGCGCCCAATAAGGCAGCCCACAGCCGGGGCAGCGGCAGTGAGTGTCCCGGGCGTGTTCCTTGGAGCGTGGAGAACGCGCACCCAAGGTGTAGCGCTGCAGTGTCGCACTAGCACTATCACTTTCTAGCACCTCGGTGTAGGGGAAGGATTTTGGATTTGGAGTGGGGAAAAATGTCAAATATTGGGGGGCAGATTGTTGGGGCCAGAAGTTGCGGCCAGATGGTAGCAACCTGCCGCGACCACTCCCTTATTTCTGCGACCCTCGGGTCAAAAGTTATGGCCCGAGGGGGAAATTTCCTTGAAGGGGGTGGGGGGGTGGGGGAACCAATATCAACTTTGGGGGGGGGGGGGGGGGGGGGGGGGTCGATTTTTGGGGGCAGATTTTTTTGGGGCCAGAAGTTGCGGCTGCTTAGTGGCAATCTGCCGCGACCACTCCCTAATTTCTACGACCCTCGGATCAGATGTTATGGCCCGAGGGGAAATGTTATTGAGGGGGGTCGGGGGAGGGGGGTCCAAAAATCGACTTTTTGGAGGGGGGGTGAGGGGGGGGGGGGGGAGGGGGGGGGGGGTAAAATTTTGGAGGGAGGGGTAATGGGGTGGGAGGTGGTGGGGGAAGCTACTTACCGGGTGCACTTGATGACGCACTTGATGACGTGCGCTGGGTGGCGATTTCTCACACGCTGGAACTGGCGGTGACCTGATGCAGTAGTCCCCCTCAGATGCTGGTCCCCCTCAGGGATCCTCAGGACGTCTTCGGAGCAAGTCTGGCGCCCGGCCTGACGTCACCCGAGCCCTATATGGAACCTTCTAGTGGCTCGGCTTGATGACGTAGGCGATCTGTGACGCTTGTTTACGCCAATTCTGGCCCGGGAGAACTGACTCAAGATCTTCGGATCGTCAGTTTCTTGGTGGCGGCTGGAAGGTGCACGCCGGCGCTGATAGATGGCGCTTCTCCCGGGTCGATTCCGCTTAAGCAGCTCCTGGAATTGGCTACGCAAGGTCCAGATGCGATATCTTCGGGCGCTGATCTCTTACAGACCTGCCTCCATGTATCCTGGCGAATCACTCACTCACTAAACCGGCAAAAATAAAACAAATGTTGTGGCACGGTTTTAACTAATTTTAGGCTAATTTCTAGCGGAGCACTTCGGAAACCCCCCTTAGTCCGGAAACATGTGTGTTCCGGACTAAGGGTGGGGCACTACTCGGTTAGGTTAGGTTAGGTTGGGGTGCTAGGCCGGACAACCTCCTCGTGGTGCACCCTGGGCACCGCCGACCACCTCTTCAGTTTCCCTGTTGAGGTGGTCGACGGTGGCGAATAGTCTGGCATTGGGAGTCGCGTCTTGCCTGCCTCTGGCACTCTCTTCGGAGGGTGTCGGGGGCAGACCGGCGACGGGGGGGTAATGCGTCGCTCGCGCCGCTCTCGGTACCTCTCTGCTTTCAGAGAGGACTGTAGCGCGGCGCGGGCGGCGCAGGGGTTGGGGGGTAAGGGGTTTCGGGGGGTAAAGAGGATGGATGTCTGTGTGTGTGTTTAGGGCAAAGGTGATGGATGAACCACGAAAGCGTGATGTATGTATGGAAGGCTCCGAAAGGAGACGGTGTGTTTCGCGCGGCGCGTTTGCCAAGTGCACTCGGCTCTGCCGACGTCGGGCGATCCCGTTACTCTGTTTGGGTGTCGTGGACATGTCTCACGGCCCACGCAGAACCGGGGGTCCTGCCTTAACCGGCCGGACCGAGAGGAGTAAACCTCAATAAAAAATCCGTGGATCTCGGCGCTGCGGTCCGTGGCGCCGGGTGCTCGCAAGAGCGGTTGGAACGCACACCAGCCCTTAGCGGTCCCCCCCTGGGTACTTCCCGCCCCCCAGGCGTATAAAGGGTTACCGGGATACAGGGGTCTCTGTCCCGGTGGACCCCCACTTCCCCCATTATCGTGGGAACAAATATGAGTAACAAAAAGCAAACAATGACGGATAAAACAAAAAAGACAGACCTTGGCGCGAATAAAGGACCGAAGCTTACTGATTCGGATAAGTTGGATGGTGCGGGATGCAGTGCATACGCGAGAGTGGTGGTAGAGCGGCTTCAGGCTGCTCCCAAGGAGAAGGAGTCTGCGAAAGACAAGGAGGAGGAGATGGAGGCCGCTCGTAGAGCGTGGGCAAGAGCCGAGCTTGCGGGGACATCGCTGTGCAGCGATGACGGCTCGAGGCCAGGTAGTCGGGTGTCTGACGCTGGGTGCGCCCAGAAAAGACCCCGGAACTGCGCGGGCGGGGATAGGGGCGAAAGTGGCTCCTCTTGCGACGATGACCTACCGGCATCGAAGGCCCCAAAGGTGCGGGACGGGAAGAGCGGCCGTGGTCGCTCCTCCCCTGGCCCAGTCAGGGACAGGAAGGGTCGCTTCAAGAAGCGACTCATTACAAAGAAGGACGTGGGCCTGACTAAAGCCAGGGCTAAGGAGGTTGCCGCAGAGCTGGGCCGACCTGTGACCTCAGCCGAAGAGGAACCCTCGCCGCTGGAGATGAGGGAGGAGGCATACAGCTGGCTGCACGAGGTGAACAACATTGCGGATGAGTCGCTCCTCTTGGAGCCTTTGCTCGTTGCACGGCTGGAGGAGTCGACCAGGGCCATCGGCGATGTGGTGTACGAGCTGAGCCAAAAGGTGATGGACTCGACGGCCGCACTGAGGAAAGCGGCCAAGAAGAATCTCGGCCTAAAGGCGGAACTAGGCGAACTCCGTCGTGAGATGGAAGCGCTTCGGATTGAGGTCCGGAGTGCGCAGAACCCGGGTGAGACGTGTGCCCCCCCGCCTCCAATCGCTCCGCTAGAGCTGGAGACGCTTAAGCGCTCCATAATTGAGGCGGTGGGGACGATGGTCAACGCCCGCCTAGAGGCGTTGGAGGGAAGGCTCTTGCCGGAGGTGCGCCTGCGTCCGCCGCTGGCCGCAACTTCCAGGGCCTCGTTGGGAGATGCCCCCCTGGCTAGAGATAGCCCCGTGGCGCAGCTGGAGAACCCCCCGGCGCCCGTCGACACTGGCCCTTCCAAGGCCAAAAAGGGGAAAAATAAGCGGATCGCTCCGGCCAACCCCGCTCTACCAGCTCCGGCTGGAGAGACGTCAGCGGAGAGCTGGACGATTGTGACTCGGCGGAAGGCCAAGCCCGGCCCCGGCCCCGCTCCGGCTGTACAGGCTGCAAAGCCAAAAAGGCCTAGGAAGCCGAGACTGAGACCCCCTCGCACGTCGGCTGTAGCACTTAAGCTGCAGCCGGACGCGGCGGCCAAGGGGGTAACATATGAGAGTCTGTTCCTCAAAGCCAGAGGGCAGTTCAACCTGACGGATCTCGGCATCCCAGCCGTGACGTTCAGGACGGCTGTAACCGGGGCTCGATTGCTAGAGCTCCCGGGGGTCGACAGTAGCGCAAAGGCCGACCTCCTCGCGGCAAAAATGCGAGAGGTTCTGGGCGCTGAGGACGTCGTGGTGTCCAGGCCCGAGAAGTGCGCTGATCTGCGTATCTCGGGCCTGGACGACTCGATCAAAGCGGCGGATATAGCGGAGGCGGTCGCCAAAGCTGGCGAATGCCTGCCCTCCGCCATAAAGGTGGGGGCGATCCGGAGGGACAAATCCGGAGTGGGCACCGTCCTGATAAGGTGTCCCGTCGGTGCGGCCGTCAAGGTGACCGGGGCTGACCGACTTCAGGTTGGGTGGTCCTCGGCCAGGGTCAAATTACTGCCGATGAAACCTCTGCGGTGCTTCCGTTGCCTAGAGGCAGGGCACGTACGGGAGCAGTGCACCGCAGAGGTAGACAGAGGACAGGTTTGCTTCCGATGCGGGCAGCTGGGCCACAAGAGCGAGGGATGCTCCGCCGCGCCGCACTGTATAGTGTGCGCGGCGTCGAGCAGGCCAGCTGCCCATAAGCTCGGAGGCCCGGCCTGCGCTCCTGCGCCGGCCAGAGGTGGAAAGGCGAAGGGCACTGCTGGGTCCAAGGCCCCGGCGAAGCCCGCCTGCCCTGCGGCTACTACAGCCGCACAAGTAGGAGACGCGATGGTCACCCAGTGAACTTCGCGTCTCCTGAGCCCTAAGGCGTCAGGCACGGGAGAGCCTGACGCCCGTTCAGGGGCTCGAGAGGGGGCGCTGTGTTACCTGTACCAACACAGCGCCACTCGGCCGGAGTGGGTGGTCCTTTAGACCACCCAGAGAGGAGGCCTGTTTAAGGCCAGAGCCGTGTCGGGGATGCGAAACTACACTTGATTTCGGGTCCCCGGCACACGCGGCACAGAGGGTACAGCGTTGGTTTTTAGTGGGTATACCTTCGGGGACTCCCACATATCCCTTCTGCCTCTCCCGGGGCGGAAGGGAACCCATAAAGGGTTTTCCAACGAAAAAAAAAAAAAAAAAAAAAAAAAGGTTAGGTTAGGTTAGGTTTTGGGGCACTGGGGTGCTAGGCCGGACAACCTCCTCGTGGTGCACCCTGGGCACCGCCGACCACCTCTTCAGTTTCCCTGTTGAGGTGGTCGACGGTGGCGAATAGTCTGGCATTGGGAGTCGCGTTTTGCCTGCCTCTGGCACTCTCTTCGGAGAGGGTTGGGGGCAGACCGGCGACGGGGGGTAATGCGTCGCCCGCGCCGTTCTCGGTACCTCTCTGCTTTCAGAGAGGACTGTAGCGCGGCGCGGGCGGCGCAGGGGTTGGGGGGGTAAGGGGTCGGGGAGGGTAAAGAGGATGGATGTCTGTGTGTGTGTTTAGGGCAAAGGTGATGGATGAACCACGAAAGCGTGATGTATGTATGGAAGGCTCCGAAAGGAGACGGTGTGTTTCGCGCGGCGCGTTTGCCAAGTGCACTCGGCTTTGCCGACGTCGGGCGATCCCGTTATTCTGTTTGGGTGTCGTGGACATGTCTCACGGCCCACTCAGAACCGGGGGTCCTGCCTTAACCGGCCGGACCGAGAGGAGTAAACCTCACTAAAAAATCCGTGGATCTCGGCGCTGCGGTCCGTGGCGCCGGGTGCTCGCAAGAGCGGCTGGAACGCACACCAGCCCTTAGCGGTCCCCCCCTGGGTACTTCCCGCCCCCCAGGCGTATAAAGGGTTACCGGGCTACAGGGGTCTCTGGCTCGGTGGACCTCCACTTCCCCCATAATCGTGGGAATAATTATGATGGACAACACAAAAAATAAAAATTACGGACTAACAAAACATGACGACCAAGGCAACCCTAACGGAACCGAACAGCATAGCGATACGGATGAGTGGACTGGCGCAGAACGTGGAGACTCGCAGGAGACTCCCTCTGCGAAGGAGTTTTTAAAAGCGGCTTGCCGCAGAATGGACCGGAGTAGGTCCGGGAGCGTGGAGTCGGCGGTGCTCGACGTCGATGACCTCTCGAGGCCTCAGAGCAGGCCGTCAGTTTTGGGCTGCTCTATATCGCCGGGGCCAGTGGCCCCGCAGAAGCGCCCAAGAAAAGGGTCTGGCGGCTCGACGTCCTCGAGTGGGGACGAAGTGGAGCCGGCACCAAAGGTGACAACGGCGAGGAGAGGCCGCCCTTTAAATGCGGGGTCCTCGGCCGTAAGAGGCCGCCCTGTATCAGCAGGGCCAACAACTGCGCGGGATAGGAGGGGGCGCTTCATTAAGCGCCCGGACACTCCACCGCCTCAAAAGAGGAGGGCACCGGTGGCTGCCGCCGAGCGCGAGGCACTCGAGCTTCGCGCTGAGGCGGCAGTCATCGAGACAACTGAGCTGGCGAGAGCGGCGAAGGCCAAAACGGGCGTTCTGGTCTGCTCCAAGGGCCCAAATGTGGCGGAGCTGCAGAACCTGGTGGAGCGGGAACTGGCCGTAGTGGTCGAGGTGGCGAAGAAGTCCAGCAACCTAAAGGGTACCTTTCAGAAGGCCCTGAAGGATGCTGCGGCCTCCATCCAGGCGGCGACCGAGACCCTCAGCTCGAGGACAGCCACGGAGGAGACTGCCCGCTTGCAGGCTGCGAATGCGCGCCTGCAATCTGAGGTGGCAGCACTCCGCGAGGAGCTCGCTGAGGTTCGCAGAACAATGTCGCGAACGGATACGGCCGTCCCTCGTACGCCGACCGCTCCCCAGACCCCGGAGGGGGGGTGGGAGGAACTTGCGCGTGTCATCATGCTCCAGGTGGGGAGCATGATGAGCGCGCGGTTCGAGTCTCTCGAGGACAGGCTCCTCCCGGAGAGACGAGTGAGACCACCACTCGCGGCGGATACACGGGCGCCAACAACATCCCCGGCGCCCCAGGCTCAGTCCTCTCCGCCACCAGCGCAGTCCCGGGCCCCAGCGGAGGCCAAGAAGCCTAAAAAGGCTAAACGACCCAGGAGTGGGCAGGCACCACCACCACCACCACCAGTGCCTGAATTACCCCCAGTGCCGACCCCTCAGCGACGCGCGGTGGCTCCAACAGCCGCCGCATCCCCGACGGCTGAGACCTGGGCTACGGTCACCGCCAGAAAGGCGAAGACCAAGCCCAGAGTGCCTGCCGGGGTACCTTCGCGGGCCCCGCGTGCTCAAGCTGCACGCCCTCCGCCACCCAGCGAGACACGAGGCCGAAAGAGGCAGAGGAGGCCCAAGCCCCCGAAGACCGCCGCGATCGTGATAACGATCCCCGAGGGCGCCACCACCACATATGCCGAGGTGATGGCCGCTGCCAAGAGCAGAATTCGGCTGTCAGACCTCGGCATCGACACTGTGGGCCAGAAGAGAGCCGTGACTGGTGGGCTCCTTCTGGAGGTAGGCGGACCCGAAAACGGGGAAAGGGCGGATCGACTGGCGGCGCGGATGCGCGAGGCCCTGGCCGAGTTCGGCGTGCGCATCAGCCGCCCCACCAAGACCGGAGAGATAAGGGTTGTTGGCCTGGACGACGCGGTCACCCCTGAGGACGTGGTGGCGGCTATTGCGGAGGCGGGTGCGTGCCGTGCGGACGACGTCAAAGTTGGCGACGTCCGCCGAGGGGGCACCTCGCTTGGGACCGCGTGGGCCCGGATGCCCTTGGAGGCGGTGGGCAGGCTGGTCACGGCCGGGACCATCCGCATAGGCTGGGGTCTGGCCAGGGTTGAGGCGCTGGAAGCACGACCTCTGCGGTGCTTCCGGTGCCTCGAAAGGGGGCACGTGGGGAGTAAGTGCCCCACCGGGGTCGACAGGAGTGCGCGGTGCTATAGTTGCGGTGAGCCTGGTCACGTGGCCCGCAACTGCACCGCGCAAGCCCCGAAGTGCCCGCTGTGCACAGACAGGGGCTGCAAGGCGGACCATCGGCTGGGCACTAAAAAGTGCTCACCGCCCAGGAGCAAAGGGAAGGGCACTAGTGCCCTCCCTGCTCCCACTAGCCAGTCGGTCGCAGCGGCTTCTGCCAGCGCAGCGGGCACGGGCCCGCCGGAGGCAATGGAGGATCGTTGATGTCTGTGCAACCAACGATCCTCCAGGGCAACCTCAACCACTGCCGCAACGCACAGAACCTGCTTTTGCAGACCGTTGCGGAGAGGTCGGTTGCCCTAGCCGTCATGGCGGAGCCCTATAGCGTCCCGGACCATCCTCGCTGGTTCGGTGACGACGCCGCCTCAGTAGCTGTGTACTGGGGCGGCGGAGAGGGTGTCCCACCCTGCTCCCTTCTAGAGAGGGGGCAAGGCTTTGTGGCGGTCAGGTGGGGCCCTCTGGCCGTAGTGGGCTGCTACGTCTCTCCCAACAGGTCCCTTGCCGATTACGAGGCGTACCTGGACGGGCTGGCGAACTGCATTCGCAGATGCCTACCCCGTCCGCTCATCGTCCTGGGGGATTTCAACGCCCACGCTAGAGCGTGGGGCGGCCCTAGGGACGATGCAAAGGGAGAGACGTTGCTCGAATGGGCGGCTGTGCTAGACCTCCGGCTCGTAAACCGGGGGTCCGTCAGCACATGCGTGCGGTGGCAGGGGGAGTCGATCGTGGATCTCACATGGGCGACTCCCGCTGCCATGGCCATGTTGTCGGGATGGCGGGTCGCGGAGGAGGTGGTCACTCTGTCTGACCACCGCCACATCGTATTCGGTGTGGCCATCCGCCGCCCCGACAACTCCCGCCGCCGAGAAGGCAGCCCCCCGCGACGTTGGTCTCTCAAGCGGCTAAATCGAGATCTTCTCGAAGCCGCCGCCAACGTCGCGGCGTGGCCGGAAATCGCCGAAGAGGTCCGATCCGATCCGGAAAGGGTGGCAATCTGGTTCCGGGACACGATGACGGTCGTCTGTGACGCCGCCATGCCCCGGACCGGAAACCCCAGGCGTGGGCAGGTGTACTGGTGGTCAGCAGACATCACGCAGCTACGTGAAGTCTGTCTGCGGTGTCGACGCCAGTACCAGAGAGCCCGGAGAAGAAGGCGAGCCTCAGCCGAGGAGAAAGCCAGAGCGTACGCGGCGTACCGAGCGGCCACAATGGCGCTCCAGTTCGCCATCGCGGACGCCAGGACTCGGTCCTGGAGCGAGCTCCTGGAGGGACTGGACAGGGATCCGTGGGGGCGTCCCTATAAGGCGGTGCTTGGGAAGCTCCGCCCCTGGATGCCCCCGGTGACGGAAACCCTCGAGCCGGAGCTGCTGGAGAGAGTGATCCGTACGCTCTTCCCGGCGGCGCCGGCCAGTCCTTCAATCCCCCCGACACCTTCGGACTACACCGATGAGTTGGGGGTGACCGAGCAGGAGCTGGACCGAGCCGTTGGCCGCTTGCGTGCCAAGAACACCGCGCCAGGGCCCGACGGTATACCGGGCCGGGCGTTGGTGTTGGCTCTGGCTGCCCTGGGGAGCGTGTTGAGGCAGCTGTTCGACAGCTGCCTCCGTACTGCCACGTTCCCCACGGCCTGGAAGGAGGCTAGGTTGGTCCTCTTGAAGAAGGAAGGCAGAACTGCGGACTCTCCCTCTGCATACCGTCCCATATGTCTGCTGGACGAGACTGGCAAGCTCTTTGAGCGCGTCATTGCCTCTCGTTTCAGCGGGCATCTGTCGCGTGTCGGCCCCGACTTGGCGGACAGCCAGTATGGCTTCCGGCAGGGACGATCGACGATCGACGCGATCATTCGCGTCCGTTCCCTGTCGGAGCAGGCTGTGTCCCAGGGTGGCGTGGCGTTGGCGATAAGCCTCGACATCGTCAACGCCTTCAATTCCCTGCCCTGGGACGCGATCGGGGGGGCGCTGTCACACCACCGTGTGCCCCCCTACCTGCAGGCCATCATCGTCGGAGGCTACTTGCGCGACAGGTACATCTCGTACATGGGACAGGACGGTGCAGTGCACCGGAGGGAGGTGTTGTGTGGTGTTCCGCAGGGGTCCGTGTTGGGGCCCCTCTTATGGAACATCGCATACGATGCAGTTCTGCGTGTCGAACTCCCCGCCGGCGTGAGTGTCGTCTGCTATGCGGACGACACTCTGGTCATTGCCAGCGGGGAGACCTTCGAGAGGACCACGAGGCTCGCCGAGCTTGGGGTTGAATTGGTCGTCGCTAAGATCCACGAGTTGGGCCTTCAAATAGCGCCTCACAAGACCGAGGCGCTATGGTTCCACGGACTGCCCAGGAGCAGGGAACCGCCCGACTCGTGGGTTCGCGTCGGTGACTCGCCGGTCCGGGTGGGGCGGTACATGAAGTACCTAGGCCTCACCCTGGACAGTCGCTGGGGCTTCGAGGAGCACTTCGAGCGCCTAGTCCCCCGGGTCGAGAGGGTAGTGGGTGCTCTGCACAGACTGCTGCCCAACCTCGGGGGACCGATCGAGGAAGTTCGCCGCCTCTACGCGGGGGTCGTGCGATCCGTGGTGGTCTACGGAGCCCCGGTGTGGGCTCCGCGGTTACGAATCCAACGCTGCAGGACCAAGATCTATAGCCTGCAGCGGAGGATGGCCATCCGGGTCGCACGAGGATACCGCACGGTATCCTTTGAGGCGGCGACGATCCTAGCGCGCTTCCCGCCCTTGGACATACTGGCGGACATGGACGCGAGGGTCTATGACCGGATCCGCGAAGTCCGCCAGAGAGGCGAGGAGGCGCCAGCGCTCGAAGGCATACGCCGGCGGGAACGGAGGCGCGCGTTCGCGGAGTGGCGCGCGCGGCTCTCCGATGAGCGATACGCGCGCAAACGCGTCGTCAACGCTCTCCTGCCGGTCCTCGAAGCCTGGGTGAGGAGGAAGACGGGGCGAGTCACCTTCAGGCTTGCACAGATCATCACTGGACACGGCTGTTTCAGTGATTATCTGTGCAAGATAGGACGCGAAGCGACGGCCAATTGCCACCACTGTGGAGGAGACCAGGATTCCGCCCAGCACACGCTCGAGGCGTGTCCCGCGTGGGACGCGGAGCGGCGGATCCTGGTCCGCCGGATCGGATCGGACCTCTCCCTGGGCAGCGTAGTATCGGCTATGCTGTCCGGGGAAGCGGCGTGGGGGGCTGTGACCTCCTTTTGCGAGACAGTCATGTCCCAGAAGGAGTCCGCCGAGCGGGATCGGGAGAGAGCCGATCCCGCTCGCCGACGTAGGCGCCGTGCTGCGCACGTCGGGGCCCCCCGGCCCTGATGCCCAGGGCCCAAAACAACGGGCTACCCTCGGGGTCGAGAACGTCCAGGGTGTGGGCCCCGGACGTTCCCTGACGACGACGACCCTGAGGAGGACGGCGGCGGGCGTGGCTCCCCGCCGCCGTGCACTGCGAGGGTGCAGGGGGAGCGACCATCTGCTCCCCCGGGGCGAGCTCCCGCGAGGGAGCGCGGCACATGAGGGGCACCGGTGAGTTCTTCGGGAGGGCCCGGAGTCCCTCTGACGTGCGGAAGGCGGCCACCGGGGAGGTTTTAGTGGGTAAGAATCCCACATACCCCAGGCCTTTCCCACAAGAGGCCTGGGAATCTTTGGAAGATTTCCTCCCCGTAAAAAAAAAAAAAAAAAAAAAAAAAAAAAAAAAAAAAAAAAAAAAAGGTTTTGGGGCACTGCGGGATGCAGTGCATCCGCGAGGGTGGTGGTAGAGCGGCTTCAGGCTGCTCCCAAGGAGAAGGTGACTGGTGCAGTACGTAGCGAAGGGGGGAAGGCTGCGTCTGCGAAAGACAAGGAGGAGGAGGCTAACCGCAGAGCGTGGGCAAGAGCCGAGCTTGAGGGGACGTTGTTGCAGCACAGCGACGACTCCTCCCTCTCGAGGCCGCAAAGTCGGGTGTCGGTGGCTGGTTCACTCCAGAAACGGCCCCGGCACGAATTGGACGAAAACACGAGCCAAAGCGGCTCGTCCAGTGAGGAGGACCGCCCGGCCTCAAAGGCGCAAAAAGTGCGGGACGGGAAAAGCGGCCGTGGTCGCTACTCCCCTGGCCCTGCCAGAGACGGAAAGGGCCGCTTCAAGAAGAAGAAGGGTGGGAAGAAGACCCTTAAGGCCGACGAGACTGATGCCCCAAAAGGACGGGACGAGCACCCCACAACAGTGGCTGCTGCAGAGCAGAGGGAGTGCCAGCCTGATGCCCCTGAGGAGGTGGAGCCTTCGCCACAAGAGCGAAGACAAGAGGTGGACTACTGGTTGACCCAGCTGGACTTTATCCGCCGATCGATGGCCAAAACAGATCGGCCGTCCGCCAATATGATGGAGGATGCGATCGTGGCCATCAGCAACTCGGTTTTTGAGCTGTGCCAGACCTCAATGTCGAAAGCGGAGAGGGACAAGATGGCCAACGAAAATGCCGCCCTAAGGGCCGAACTGGCGGGATTGCGTGGCGAAATGGCCGCGCTCCGGGCAGAAGTCCGGAGTGCCATAACCCCAGCACAGACGAGCACCCCACCGCCTCAAAGCGCTCCATTGGAGCTGGAGACGCTAAAGCGATCCATCATAGAGGCGGTGGGAACGATGGTGAACGCCCGCCTAGAGGCGTTAGAGGGTCGGCTGTTGCCGGAGGTGCGCCTGCGTCCGCCGCTGGCCTCGACCTCCAAGGCCTCATCGGGAGGTGCCCCCCGGGCTGGAACTAGCCTCGTGGCAGAGCTGGAGAGTCCTCCGGCGCCCGTAGAACTTGGCCCTTCCAAGGCCAAGAAGAAGGGGAAGAAGAAGCGGGTCGCTCCGGCCAACCCCGCTATACCAGCTCCGGCTGGAGAGACGACAGCGGAGAGCTGGACCGTCGTGACCCGGCGGAGGGCCAAGTCCGGCACCGGCCCCGCACCGGCAGTAGAGGCTGGAAAGCCCAAACGGCCGAAGAAGCCGAGTCTGAGACCCCCTCGCACGGCAGCTGTAGCCCTCAAGCTACAGCCGGCCGCTGCGGCCAAGGGGGTAACTTTTGGAAGCCTGTTCCTGAAGGCCAAGGGGCAAATCGACCTCGAAGGCATGGGCGTCCCGTCCGTGACCTTTAGGACGGCCCTAACGGGGGCTCGATTACTCGAGCTTCCGGGGGTTGACGGAGGCGAAAAGGCCGACATCCTCGCTGCTAAAATGCAGGAGGTCCTAGGTGTGGAGAACGTCGTGGTGTCCAGGCCTGAGAAGTGCGCTGATCTGCGCATCTCAGGTCTGGACGACTCGGTCGTTATAGCGGACATAGTGGAGGCGGTCGTCAGGGTTGGCGAATGCCCGCCCACCGCTGTAAAGGTGGGGGTGATCCGCAGGGACAGGTCCGGTCTGGGCACTGCCCTGATGAGATGTCCCGTTGGTGTGGCCGCCAAAGTGGCCGAGGCTAACCGACTTTTGGTTGGGTGGTCCTCGGCCCGGGCGAAATTACTGCCGCTAAAACCTCTGCGGTGCTTCCGGTGCCTAGAGTTGGGGCATGTCCGGGAGCAGTGCGCCGCAGAGGTAGATAGAGGGAACGCTTGCTTCCGATGCGGGCAGCTGGGCCACAAGAGCGAGGGATGCTCCGCCGCGCCGCACTGTATAGTGTGCGCGGCGTCGAGCAGGCCAGCTGCCCACAAGCTCGGAGGCGCGGCCTGCGCTCCCGCGCCGGCCAAGGGAAGGAAGGCGAGGGGTACTGCTGGGACTACGGTCCCTGCGAAGCCTCCACGCCCTGCGGCTACGAAAGCCGCACAGACAGGAGATGCGATGGTCACCTAGTGACCTTCGCGTCCCCTGAGCCCTAAGACGGCAGACACGGGGGTGTCTGTCGTCCGTTCAGGGGCTCGAGAGGGGGTGCTGTGTTTCCTGTACAAACACAGCACCACCTGGCTGGACTGGGTGGCCCTTTACACCACCCAGAGAGGAGGCCTGCTAAGGCCAGAGCCGTGCCGGGGACGTGATTGGAAGCGGCAACGTGAGCTCGGGTCCCCGGCACTCGCGGCGAAGAAGGTACAGCGAGGGGTTTTAGTGGGTAGTCCGGGCTTTACCCGGTAGCCCCACATACCCACCTGGGCCCCCCCGGGCTCGGGTGGGATGCGTAAATGCATTTCCCCTCGGAAAAAAAAAAAAAAAAAAAAAAAAAAAAAAAAAAAAAAAGGTTTTGGGGCACTTGGGGCACTAGGTCGGACAACCTCTTCAGTTTCCCTGTTGAGGTGGTCGACGGTGGCGGATAGTCCGACAACAAGCGTCGCGTGTGTCATTCCTGGTACTTCTCTGTTTTGCAGAGTGGACTGTGGAGTGGCACACGCGGCGCGGGGTTGGGGGGGTAAGGGGTTGGGGGGGTAAAGAGGATGGATGTTAGGTGTGTGTATGTGTGTGTGTGTTTGACCAAAGGTGATGGATGATCCGCGGCTGCGTGATGTATGTATGGAAGGCTCCGAAAGGAGACGGTGTGATTCGCGCGGCGCGTTTGCCAAGTGCACTCGGCTTTGCCGACGTCGGGCGATCCCGTTATTCTGTTTGGGTGTCGTGGACATGTCTCACGGCCCACTCAGAACCGGGGGTCCTGCCTTTACCGGCCGGACCGAGAGGAGACAACCTCAATAAAAAATCCGGAGATCCCGGCGTTGCGGTCCGTGACGCCGGGTGCTCGCAAGAGCGGCTGGGCCGAAAACCAGCCATTAGCGGTCCCCCCCTGGGTACCTCCCGCCCCCCCGGTGTACAAAGGGTTACCGGGATACAGGGGTCTCTGTCCCGGTGGACCTCCCCTTCCCCCATTCTCGTGGGACTAATATGGCTATGAACAAAACAAAACTGACGATGGAAACAAACAAGAACGACCAAGGCAAGAAAAGCGGACCGATTAAGCAAAGTGATTTGGATGAGTTGACTGGTGCAGGATGCAGTGGTGAGGGGAAGGCTGCGTCTGCGAAGGTGGAGAAAAAGCAGCTTCATGCTGCTTCTAAAGAGAGGAAAAGGCTCGAGGAGGCGCAGTCGTCGATGGATGACGCCGATGACTCCGCACCCTCGAGACCTGACAGTCGGGCGTCGGATACCGGTTCTGTCCGGAAACGGCCCCGGCGATACCCGGACGATGACTTGAGTCCGGGCGAGGGCTCTGAAGATGAGAACCGCCCGGCTCAGAAGAAGGCCCAGAAAGTGAGGGAGGATGGGAGCGGTCGTTGCTCCTCCCCTGGACACTCTAGGGACAAAAAGGGGCGCTCTGAGCGTAGTGATGCTCCGGGGAAGGTGAAAAGGGACAGGTCGCGGTCGGGCGGCAGAAGTGACGGAAGGTCTGCTGCTGTACCCGCAAGCGCCAGCCCCCCAAGCGGAAAGGCCAGGCTCTCTCCAGAAGATGCGCTTGTGGCTGCCAAGTGCACTCGTGTGTACCGCCCGGCTCAAGGTTACCGTATCGAGGAAAATAAGACGTATAAGGGGCCTCCACCTGAGGATCTCAAGAGAACATCGCTCCTTCATGTCGACATTGTGGAAAAGATTGCCGATATTTATCCTGAGATGGAAGACCAGCATGTCATGGCCCTTAAAAGGGCGGCTGCGAACTTCAGAAGCACAATGGAGCTTCTGAGCCGGCTCACTGTCTCGACAGAGACTATGGCGCTGGCCAAGGAGAATGCCCGCCTAAAGGCGGATATGGCCGCACTTCGAAATGAGCTGGATGCGCTCCGGACGGAAGTCCGGAGTGCCAAAACCCCGGTCGAGTCGACCCCCCCACCGCCTCCAAGCGCTCCATTTGAGCCGGAGCTGTTAAAGCGCTCCATTATAGAGGCGGTGGGCACAATGGTGAACGCCCGGTTGGAGGCCATGGAGGAAAGGCTGCTGCCCGCAAGGAGCGTTCGCCCACCCCTGGCCTCGACTTCGGGGGCCCAGCCGGTGGCTGCGCCTAGGGGAGGCTGTACAGCGGCGACAGCTGCAACGGCAGCATGGATGGATTCCGGACCTCCCCCTCCCACCGTTTCGCGTGGGGGAGGAAAGTCCGGATCCAAAACCAAGAAGAGGCAACGGGCTGCTCCAGCTTGCCCCGCACCACTGGCTTCGGCCGGAGAGCAGAACACGTCCGAGGGTTGGACTACCGTCACGAGGAGAAGGGCCAAGCCTGGTGCTGACCCCGTTACAGCGGCGCAGGCCCCCAAGCTGAAACCGCCGAGGAAGAGGAACCTGAGACCCCCTAATACGTCGGCTGTGGTCCTTAAGCTACAGCCGGACGCTATTAAAAAGGGGGTCACCTATGAGGACATGATCAAGAAGGCCAAGGGCCAGATCAATCTAGAAGAGCTGGGCGTACCCTCCCTGAATTTTAGGAAGGCCCTGACGGGGGCTCGAATTATAATGCTCCCGGGGGCCACTAGTGGAGAAAAGGCTGACCTCCTAGCAGATAGGATGAAAGCAGTCCTGGGGGCGGATAATGTGGCGGTGTCCAGGCCCGAGAAATGTGCAGACATGCGCATCTCGGGCCTGGATGACTCTGTAGTGGTGGCGGAGGTGGTGGAGGCGATCGCCAAGAGTGGCGATTGCCCGCCGGCCTTCATCAAAGTCGGGGTGATTCGGCGTAATGGTTCTGGCATGGGCACTGTCCTTGCCAGTTGCCCGGTGGGATCTGCCGGGAAGATCGCCGGTGTTGGTCACCTGCTTGTTGGCTGGTCTTCGGCCCGGGTGACTTTGTTGCCGATTCGGCCTCTGCGCTGCTTCCGGTGCCTGGAGATCGGGCACGTACGGGAGCAATGCACCGCAGAGGCCGACCGTAGTAGCGCCTGCTTCCGATGTGGGCAGCTGGGACATAAATCGGAGGGATGCTCCGCCGCACCGCACTGCTTAGTGTGCGCGGCGTTGAGCAAACCAGCTGCCCACAGGCTAGGAAGCCCGGCCTGCGCTCCTGCGCCGGCCAAGCGGTATAAGGGGAGGAGAGCTGTTGGGGCCAAAGCCCCGGTGCAGCCCTCCCCTGCGGCCACTGAGGCCGCAGCTATAGGAGACGCGATGGCCACGTCGTAGTGGCTGTCGCGACTCCTGAGCCCTAAGGCGGCAGGCACGGGGGTGCCTGCCGCCCGTTCAGGGGCTCGTGAGGAGGTGCCGTGCTGTTCGTACCAGCACGGCGCCTATTGGCCGGATTGGGAGGATACCTTCCTCCCAGAGTTGAGGCCTGAAAAGGCCAAGTCGCGCCGGGATTGCGGTCGCTATAGCGTTCCCGGGACCCGGCTTGCGACGTAGAGGTACGACGAGGGGTTTTAGTGGGTAGTCCGGGCTAACACCCGGTAGTCCCACATACCCACCTGGGTCCCCCCGGGCCCGGGTGGGATGCGTAAATGCATTTCCCCTCGTAAAAAAAAAAAAAAAAAAAAAAAAGGTTTTGGGGCACTTGGGGTGCTAGGCCGGACAACCTCCTCGTGGTGCACCCTGGGCACCGCCGACCACCTCTTCAGTTTCCCTGTTGAGGTGGTTGACGGTGGCGAATAGTCTGGCAGAGGGAGTCGCGTTTTGTCTGCCTCCTTCACTCTCCTCGGAGGGGGTCGGGGGCAGACCGGCGACGGGGTGGTAAGGCGTCCCTCGCGCCGTTCTCTTTCCTCTCTGCTTACAGAGAGGTCTGTAGCGCGGCGCGGGCGACGCCGGGGTGGGGGGTAAAGGAGATGGATGTATGTGTGTATGCTCTCTCCAAAGGTGATGGATGAACCGCGTAAGCGTGATGTATGTATGGAAGGCTCCGAAAGGAGACGGTGTGTTTCGCGCGGCGCGTTTGCCAAGTGCACTCGGCTTTGCCGACGTCGGGCGATCCCGTTACTCTGTTTGGGTGTCGTGGACGTCTCACGGCCCACTCAGAACCGGGGGTCCTGCCTTAACCGGCCGGACCGAGAGGAGTAAACCTCACTAAAAAATCCGTGGATCTCGGCGCTGCGGTCCGTGGCGCCGGGTGCTCGTAAGAGCGGCTGGAACGGACACCAGCCCTTAGCGGTCCCCCCCTGGGTACTTCCCGCCCCCCAGGCGTATAAAGGGTTACCGGGATACAGGGGTCTCTGTCCCGGTGGACCCCCACTTCCCCCATTATCGTGGGAACAAGATGGAAAATAAAAACACAAACAAAAAGACGAACAAACAACAAACAGACGACCTTGGCGCGAAAAAAGGACCGAATCAGCAAGCTGGATTGGACAAGATGGATGGTGCGGGATGCAGTGCATCCGCGAGGGTGGTGGTAGAGCGGCTTCAGGCTGCTCCCAAGGAGAAGGTGACGGGTGCAGTACGTAGCGAAGGGGGGAAGGCTGCGTCTGCGAAAGCTAAGGAGGAGGAGGCTAACCGCAGAGCGTGGGCAAGAGCCGAGCTTGCGGGGACGTTGCTGCAGTGCAGCGAAGATGACCTCTCGAGGCCGCAAAGTCGGGTGTCCGATGCTGGGTGCGCCCAAAAAAGGCCCCGGAACTGCGCGGGCGAGGACAGGGGTGAAAGTGGCTCATCTGGCGACGAGGACCTACCGGCATCGAAGGCCCCAAAGGTGCGGGACGGGAAGAGCGGCCGCGGTCGCTCCTCCCCTGGCCCAGGCAGGGACAGGAAGGGTCGCTTTAAGAAGCGACCCATAACAAAGGAGGACATGGGCCTGGCTAAAGCCAGGGCTAAGGAGGTTGCTGCAGAGCCGGACCGGCCTGAGACCTCTGCGGAAGAGGAACCTTCGCCGCAGGAAATGACGGACGAGGTGTACAGCTGGCTGCATGAGGTCAACGACATTGCGGATGAGTCGCTCCACTCGGAGCCCTTGCTCGTTGCGCGGCTGGAGGACACGACCAGGGCTATCGGCAAAATTGTGCTCGAAATGTGCGATAAGCTGATCGCCTCGGAGGCCGCACGGAAAAAGGCGGCCAAGAAGAATATCGGCCTAAAGGCTGAACTGGACGAGCTTCGCTGCGAAATAACAGCGCTTCGGACTGAAGTCCGGAATGCAAAGACCCCGGCCGAGACGCGTGCCCCCCCGCCTCCAATTGCTCCGCTTGAGCTGGAGACGCTTAAGCGCTCCATAATTGAGGCGGTGGGGACGATGGTTAATGCCCGCCTAGAGGCGCTGGAGGGAAGGCTCTTGCCGGAGGTGTTGTGGGCAGCTTGGGCATAAATCGGAGGGATGCTCCGCCGCGCCGCACTGTATAGTGTGCGCGGCGTTGAGCAAGCCCGCTGCCCACAAACTGGGAAGCATGGCCTGCGCTTCGGCGCTGGCCGGGAGGGGAAAGGGCAGAGATGCTGCTAGGGCAAAAGCCCAGGCGCAGCCTGCTCCTGCGGCCATCGAGGCCGCAACATTCCCAGGAGACGCGATGGCCACGTCATAGTGGCCGTCGCGATTCCTGAGCCCTAAGGCGGCAGGCACGGGGGTGCCTGTCGCCCGTTCAGGGGCTCGAGAGGGGGCGCTGTGTTACGTGTGTCAACACAGCGCCTGAGGTCGGAGTGGCGCGTCCTTTGACGCGCCCCCAGCGAGGGGGCCTTACCAGGCCAAGTCGCGTCGGGGATGCGGGAGCTTATTGCGTTACCGTGTCCCCGACACATGCGACCAAGAGGACACACCGTTGGTTTTTAGTGGGTATACCATGCGCCTTCGTGGTGCGGGGACTCCCACATACCCCTCTCGACTCCCCCGAGTCGGGAGGGGACCCATAAAGGGTTTTCCAACGTTAAAAAAAAAAAAAAAAAAGGTTTTGGGGCACTTGGGGTGCTAGGTCGGACAACCTCCTCGTGGTGCACCCTGGGCACCGCCGACCACCTCTTCAGTTTCCCTGTTGAGGTGGTCGACGGTGGCGAATAGTCTGACATTGGGAGTCGTGTTTTGTCTGCCTCTTTCACTCTCTTCGGAGGGGGTCTGGGGCAGACCGGCGACGGGGGGGTAATGCGTCGCTCGCGCCGCTCTCGGTACCTCTCTGCTTCCAGAGAGGACTGTAGCGCGGCGCGGGCGGCGCAGGGGTTGGGGGGGTAAGGGGTTTCGGGGGGGTAAGGGGTTGGGAAGGGTAAAGAGGATGGATGAATGAGTGTGTGTTTGTCTAAAGGTGAGGGATGAAACGCGAAAGCGTGATGTATGAGTGGAAGTCGCCGAGAGGAGACGGTATGACTCGTGCGGTGTAGTGCCAGGTGCACGCGGCTTTTGCCGCCGCCGGACGATCCCGTTATCCCACCGGAGGTGTCGTGGTATCACGTCTCGCGGCCGATGATGGTGGGACCGGGGGCCTGGCCTTAATTGGCTTGGCTGCGTGGTCGGAATCCACAATAAAAATGACCTATCCGCCCCTGAGAGGGCGAGGCGGTGCTGGCGGGAGGCCAGCAGAAAGAGGTAGGATCCCAGGGAACCGGCCGACACCCTGGTGTATGTAGGCTTGTCCGGGTGCAGGGGGCACCACTCGGATCGACCCACATTTCCCCCATAATCGTGGGAACAATTATGGAAAGACAGAAACAAACAAAAACGACGGACACACTAAAAAACGATGACACTGGCAGGAACAACGGACATGAGCAGCCCTCTGGTTCGGGAACGACGACTGGACGCGGAGGTCACATAGACTCCGCGACTTTAGAGTGGAGTAAGCGGATTGCCGCAAGACTCATTAGGTCTGGGAGTGTGGAGTCGGGGATGCTCAGCACCGACGACTCTGTACTATCGGGGCCGCACAGCGGAATGTCCGAGGACGGCGGCCGGAAGCGGCCCCGTGACTACGACTCGGACGACTACTCAAGCCTGGGTGGCTTTTCGGACGAAGAGGTACGTCCAACCCAGAAGGCCCCCAAGGCGGCAAGCGGTCGCGGCCGCGTCTCTCGCCCAAACCAGGGATGACAAGGGGCGGTTCGCTAAGCGGACAGACTCGCTGGGGAGCGTTAGGTCGCTCTCGGGAGGCAGGAGCGGCGTTCGCTCTGCCTCTCTGAAGAGCACTGAGGCCCCCACGCGAGCAAGAGGGAGACCCCCCACCACGGGGGAGTACGTCGGCATGGCGAAAGCCAAGGCCGAGTTCGTCGCGGCCCAAAGGGCGGCCATGGCGGCACAGGCGGAGGCGGAGGCGGCGGCAGTTGTCCGCGAGGCCTCCCGCCAGCGGCCAACCCGGCCACCGCCGGTGAACATGGAGGGACAATCGGTGCCCGAGCTGAGGGGCCACGTCTTCCGGGAGCTCGGTGTGATCACCGAAGTCGCCGCGAAGTCCAACAACCTAAAGGGCACATTTGTTAAGGCCCTGAAGGACGCCGCCGCGGCCATTAAAGCAGCGGTAGAGGAAATGGGCCGCTCCACCATCTCAGCGGAAACCCTCAAGTTGACCGCAGACAACGCCCGCCTGAAAGCCCAGCTCGAGGAGGTCGAGGCGGACCTGGTGGATCTGCGCTACGACACGCGCAAGGCCGAGGAGGCGCGCAAGGCCGAGGAGGCGCGCGCAACCGTCCCCCCACCCCTCCCAAATGCTTCGGACGAGCAGGAGTCGCTCAAGCGCTCCATTATCGAGGCGGTGGGGACCTTGGTGGACGCCCGGCTGGCGGCGCTCGAGGACCGGCTGCTGCCGGAGGTGCGCCTGCGCCCGCCCCTGGCTTCGGCCCCAAGGCGGAGCTCTATCAGAGAGCCGGCTGCTCCCGTAGCCCCTGAGGACCCGGCACCCCTCCCTCCCGCGGTCCCGCATGAGAGAGGGAGGCCCAAGGGGAAGGCAAAGCGGAAGACCCGGAAGGCCACCCCAGCGACTGCTGCTCCACCGGAGCCGCCACCGGCCGAGAGGTCGGAGGAGGCTTGGACCGCCGTTGTGAGGCGGAGAGCCAAGCCCGCCTCTGGTCCCGCAAAAACTGCCCCCCAGGCGAAGAGAAGGAAGCCGCGCAAGCGGAAGCTGAGACCCCCTCGCTCATCGGCGATAGCTCTAAAGCTAAAGCCGGAGGCTATAGAGCGAGGGGTCTCCTACGAGGGCCTGCTCCTCAGGGCGAAGGGCAAAATTGTCTTGGAGGACATGGGCATCACGGGCATCTCATTCAGGACGGCCGTGACGGGTGCCCGGCTCCTGGAGCTACCGGGGGCCGACAGCGGACATAAGGCGGACCTCCTAGCCGCTAAATTGCAGCAGGTCATGGGGGAGACCGACGTCGTGGTGTCCAGGCCCGAGAAGTGCGCAGATTTGCGCATTTCGGGCCTGGACGACTCGGTCGTGGCGTCAGAGGTGGTGGAGGCGGTCGCCAAGATCGGCGAGTGCGCGCCCTCCTCAATAAAGGTGGGGGAAATCCGGCGGGGTCAGTCCAGCCTGGGTACCGCCCTCATAAGGTGTCCCATCAGCGCGGCTGCCAAGGTGGCTGCGGCTGATCGCATCCAGGTCGGATGGTCGTCCGTCCGCGCCAAGCTGCTGCCGGCAAGACCTCTGCGGTGCTTCCGGTGCCTCGAGTTGGGGCACGTACGGGAGCGTTGTACTGCAGAGGTCGATAGGGGAGACGCCTGCTATCGATGCGGGCAGTCGGGCCACAAGAGTGAGGGATGTTCCGCCGCGCCGCACTGCATAGTGTGCGCGGCGTCGAGTAGGCCCGCTGCCCACAAACTCGGTAGCACCGCCTGCGCCACGGCGCCGGCCAGAAGGCGGAAGGCGAAGGCCGCTGCTGGGGCAAAAGCCCCTGCGAAGCCTGCCCGCCCCGCGGCTCCTAGAGCTGCAGCAGCAGGGGACGAGATGGTCACCTAATGGTGACCATCTGGACTCCTGAGCCCTAAGACGGCAGGCACGGGGGTGCCTGTCGTCCGTTCAGGGGCTCGTGAGGGGGCGTTGTGTTGCCTGTACCAACACAGCGCCACTCGGCCGGATGGGTGGTCCTTTACACCACCCAGCGAGGAGGCCTACAAGGGCCAAGCCGTTCGGGGACGCGGGAGCTTACCGCGTTACCGTATCCCCGAGCTTTGCGGCACAGAGGGTACAGAGAGGGGTTTTAGTGGGTAGTCCGGGCTTCACCCGGTAGTCCCACATACCCACCTGGGCCCCCCCGGGCTCGGGTGGGATGCGTAAATGCATTTCCCCTCTTAAAAAAAAAAAAAAAAAAAAAAAAAAAAAGGTTAGGTTAGGTTGGGGCGGGGTGCTAGGTCGGACAACCTCCTCGTGGTGCACCCTGGGCACCGCCGACCACCTCTTCAGTTTCCCTGTTGAGGTGGTCGACGGTGGCGAATAGTCTGACAGTGGGAGTCGTGTTTTGTCTGCCTCTTTCACCCTCTTCGGAGGGGGTCTGGGGCAGACCGGCGACGGGGGGGTAATGCGTCGCTCGCGCCGCTCTCGGTACCTCTCTGCTTACAGAGAGGACTGTAGCGCGGCGCGGGCGGCGCAGGGGTTGGGGGGGTAAGGGGTTGGGAAGGGTAAAGAGGATGGATGAATGAGTGTGTGTTTGTCTAAAGGTGAGGGATGAAACGCGATAGCGTGATGTATGAGTGGAAGTCGCCGAGAGGAGACGGTATGACTCGTGCGGTGTAGTGCCAGGTGCACGCGGCTTTTGCCGCCACCGGACGATCCCGTTATCCCACCGGAGGTGTCGTGGTATCACGTCTCGCGGCCGATGATGGTGGGACCGGGGGCCTGGCCTTAATTGGCTGGGCTGCGTGGTCGGAATCCACAATAAAAATGACCTATCCGCCCCTGAGAGGGCGAGGCGGTGCTGGCGGGAGGCCAGCAGAGAGAGGTAGGATCCCAGGGAACCGGCCGACACCCTGGTGTATGTAGGCTTATCCGGGTGCAGGGGGCACCACTCGGATCGACCCACATTTCCCCCATAATCGTGGGAACAATTATGGAAAGATTAAATAAAACAAAAACGACGGACGCACACAACAATGATGACACTGGCAGGAACAACGGACATGAGCAGCCCTCTGGTTCGGGAACGACGACTGGACGCGGAGGTCACATAGACTCCGCGACTTTAGAGTGGAGTAAGCGGATTGCCGCAAAACTCATTAGGTCTGGGAGTATGGAGTCGGGGATGCTTAGCACCGACGACTCGGCACTATCGAGGCCGCACAGCGGAATGTCCGAGGACGGCGGCCGGAAGCGGCCCCGTGATTACGACTCGGACGACTACTCAAGCCTGGGTGGCTTTTCGGACGAAGAGGTACGTCCAACCCAGAAGGCCCCCAAGGCGGCAAGCGGTCGCGGCCGCGTCTCTCGCCCAACCAGGGATGACAAGGGGCGGTTCGCTAAGCGGACAGACTCGCTGGGGAGCGTTAGGTCGCTCTCGGGAGGCAGGAGCGGCGTTCGCTCTGCCTCTCTGAAGAGCACCGAGGCCCCCACGCGAGCAAGAGGGAGACCCCCCACCACGGGGGAGTACGTCGGCATGGCGAAAGCCAAGGCCGAGTTCGTCGCGGCCCAAAGGGCGGCCATGGCGGCACAGGCGGAGGCGGAGGCGGCGGCAGTTGTCCGCGAGGCCTCCCGCCAGCGGCCAACCCGGCCACCGCCGGTGAACATGGAGGGACAATCGGTGCCCGAGCTGAGGGGCCACGTCTTCCGGGAGCTCGGTGTGATCACCGAAGTCGCCGCGAAGTCCAACAACCTAAAGGGCACATTTGTTAAGGCCCTGAAGGACGCCGCCGCGGCCATTAAAGCAGCGGTAGAGGAAATGGGCCGCTCCACCATCTCAGCGGAAACCCTCAAGTTGACCGCAGACAACGCCCGCCTGAAAGCCCAGCTCGAGGAGGTCGAGGCGGACCTGGTGGATCTGCGCTACGACACGCGCAAGGCCGAGGAGGCGCGCAAGGCCGAGGAGGCGCGCGCAACCGTCCCCCCACCCCTCCCAAATGCTTCGGACGAGCAGGAGTCGCTCAAGCGCTCCATTATCGAGGCGGTGGGGACCTTGGTGGACGCCCGGCTGGCGGCGCTCGAGGACCGGCTGCTGCCGGAGGTGCGCCTGCGCCCGCCCCTGGCTTCGGCCCCAAGGCGGAGCTCTATCAGAGAGCCGGCTGCTCCCGTAGCCCCTGAGGACCCGGCACCCCTCCCTCCCGCGGTCCCGCATGAGAGAGGGAGGCCCAAGGGGAAGGCAAAGCGGAAGACCCGGAAGGCCACCCCAGCGACTGCTGCTCCACCGGAGCCGCCACCGGCCGAGAGGTCGGAGGAGGCTTGGACCGCCGTTGTGAGGCGGAGAGCCAAGCCCGCCTCTGGTCCCGCAAAAACCGCCCCCCAGGCGAAGAGAAGGAAGCCGCGCAAGCGGAAGCTGAGACCCCCTCGCTCATCGGCGATAGCTCTAAAGCTAAAGCCGGAGGCTATAGAGCGAGGGGTCTCCTACGAGGGCCTGCTCCTCAGGGCGAAGGGCAAAATTGTCTTGGAGGACATGGGCATCACGGGCATCTCATTCAGGACGGCCGTGACGGGTGCCCGGCTCCTGGAGCTACCGGGGGCCGACAGCGGACATAAGGCGGACCTCCTAGCCGCTAAATTGCAGCAGGTCATGGGGGAGACCGACGTCGTGGTGTCCAGGCCCGAGAAGTGCGCAGATTTGCGCATTTCGGGCCTGGACGACTCGGTCGTGGCGTCAGAGGTGGTGGAGGCGGTCGCCAAGATCGGCGAGTGCGCGCCCTCCTCAATAAAGGTGGGGGAAATCCGGCGGGGTCAGTCCAGCCTGGGTACCGCCCTCATAAGGTGTCCCATCAGCGCGGCTGCCAAGGTGGCTGCGGCTGATCGCATCCTGGTCGGATGGTCGTCCGTCCGCGCCAAGCTGCTGCCGGCAAGACCTCTGCGGTGCTTCCGGTGCCTCGAACTGGGGCACGTACGGGAGCGGTGTACCGCAGAGGTCGATAGGGGCAACGCCTGCTACCGATGCGGGCAGTCGGGCCACAAAAGCGAGGGATGTTCCGCCGCGCCGCACTGCATAGTGTGCGCGGCGTCGAGTAGGCCCGCTGCCCATAAGCTCGGTGGCACCGCCTGCGCCACGGCGCCGGCTAGAAGGCGGAAGGCGAAGGCCACTGCTAGGGCAGAAGCCCCGGCGAAGCCTGCCCGCCCCGCGGCTCCTAGAGCTGCAGCAGCAGGAGACGAGATGGCCACCTAACGGTGACCGTCTCGACTCCTTGAGCCCAAGACGGCAGGCACGGGGGTGCCTGTCGTCCGTTCAGGGGCTCGTGAGGGGGCGCTGTGTTACCTGTACCAACACAGCGCCTCTCGGCCGGACTGGGTGGCCCTTTACACCACCCAGGAGCGGAGGCCTACAAGGGCCAAGCCGTTCGGGGACGCGGGAGCTTATCGCGTTACCGTATCCCCGACACACGCGGCAAAGAGGGTACAGCGAGGGGTTTTAGTGGGTAGTCCGGGCTTCACCCGGTAGCCCCACATACGATGCGTAAATGCATTTCCCCTCGAAAAAAAAAAAAAAAAAAAAAAAAAAAAAAAAAAAAAGGTTTTGGGGCACTAGGTCGGACAACCTCCCCGTGGTGTGCCCTGGGCACCGCCGACCACCTCTTCAGCATCCCTGTTGAGGTGGTCGACGGTGGCGGATAGTCCGACAACAAGCGTCGCGTGTGTCATTCCTGGTACTTCTCTGTTTTGCAGAGTGGACTGTGGAGTGGCACACGCGGCGCGGGGTTGGGGGGGTAAGGGGTTGGGGGGGTAAAGAGGATGGATGTTAGGTGTGTGTATGTGTGTGTGTTTGACCAAAGGTGATGGATGATCCGCGGCTGCGTGAGGTATGTATGGAAGACTCCGAAAGGAGACGGTGTGATTCGCGCGGCGCGTTTGCCAAGTGCACTCGGCTTTTGCCGACGTCGGGCGATCCCGTTATTCTGTTTGGGTGTCGTGGACATGTCTCACGGCCCACTCAGAACCGGGGGTCCTGCCTTAACCGGCCGGACCGAGAGGAGACAACCTCAATAAAAAATCCGGAGATCTCGGCGTTGCGGTCCGCGACGCCGGGTGCTCGCAAGAGCGGCTGGGCCGAAAACCAGCCCTTAGCGGTCCCCCCCTGGGTACCTCCCGCCCCCCAGGTGTATAAAGGGTTACCGGGATACAGGGGTCTCTGTCCCGGTGGACCTCCTCTTCCCCCATTCTCGTGGGACTAACAATGGCTGACAAATTTAACAAAATGACGATGGATACAAACAAGAACGACCAAGGCAAGAAAAGCGGACCGATAAAGCATACGGATTTGGAGAAGTTGACTGGTGCAGGTCGCAGTGGTGTGGGGGAGACTGCGTCTGCAAAGAAAAGTGGAGAGCGGCTTTATGCCGAGGATAAGGAGAGAAGAGGGCTTGAGGAGGCGGAGTCGTCGATGTACGACGCCGATGACTCTGCACCCTCGCGACCCGATAGTCGGGTGTCGGACCCCGGTTCTGTCCGGAAACGGCCCCGGAAAAACCCGGAGGATGACCTTAGCTTGGGCGAGAGCTCTGGAGGTGGGAACCGCCCAGCTCAAAAGGCCCAAAAAATGAGGACTGATGGCAAGAGCCTGAAAGAGCCTCCGGCTGGTCAGGCCGTACATACGTACCGCCCGCGCTGCCCGGGACTCCTAGACGAGAACAAACTCTTCAGGGGACCTCCACCAGACGAACTGAAGAAAATAGTGTTCACCCATGCCGACACCATTGAGCAAATAGCGGAATTGCCCTACCTATATGCTAACCATGCTATGGGCATTAAAGAAGCGGCTGCGTCCTTCAGGACTGCGGTCGAGCTCCTGAGCCGGCTCAATGTCTCAGCAGAGACGGAAGAGCTGGCCAAGCAGAATTCCCGCCTCAAGGCGGAACTGGCCGAAATTCGAAGTGTGCTGGCCGCGCTCCAGACGGAAGTCCGGAGGGCCAAAACTCCAGCCGAGCCGACTATCCCACCGCCTCTAAGCGCTCCATTCGACCCGGAGCTGCTGAAGCGCTCTATCATAGAGGCGGTGGGGACGATGGTGAATGCGCGTCTTGAGGCAATGGAGAGCAGGCTACTGCCTGAAAGGAGTGTCCGCCCACCCCTAGCCTCGACGTCCAAGGCCCAGCCAGTGGCTGCTCCGAGGAGAAGCCCGTCCGCGGTGCCGGCTGCATCAGCAGCAACGGAGAATCCTGGTCCTCCCACTCCCACCATTCCGCGTGGGGCAGAGAAGCCCAGGGCCAAGGGGAGAAAAAAGCAGCCAGCAGCTCCTGCTGTTAGCCCTGCTCAACCGGCTACTGGAGAGAGGAGCACGGAGGCTTGGACCACGGTGACCAGGAGGAAGGCCAAGTCCCGCACTGGCCCCGCTATGGCGGCACAGGCTCCTAAGCCAAAACCGCCGCGGAAGAGGAACCTGCGACCCCCTAATACGTCGGCTGTGGTCCTCAAACTGCAGCCGGCCGCAATAGCCAAGGGGGTCACTTACGAAGAAGTGTTCCGAAGGGCCAAAGGCCAAATCGGCTTGGAGGAGCTGGGCATCCCAGCCCTTAATTTTAGGACGGCCGTGACGGGGGCGCGAATTCTCGTGCTACCGGGGGCCACCAGTGGCGGAAAAGCCGATCTACTGGCGGATCGAATGCAGGCCGCCCTTGGGGCGGATAATGTGGTGGTGTCCCGGCCCGAGAAATGTGCAGACATGCGCATCTCGGGCCTGGATGATTCGGTGGCGGTGACAGAGGTGGCGGAGGCGATTGCCAAATTTGGCGAATGCCCGCCAGCCCTCGTCAAAGTGGGTGTAATCCGGCGGAGTAAATCCGGCACAGGCACTGTTCTTGCCAGCTGTCCTGTCGGGTCCGCCGCGAAGATTGCTGAGGCTGGCCACTTGCTCGTGGGCTGGTCGTCGGCCCGGGCGACACTGTTGCCGGTTCGGCCGATGCGGTGCTACCGATGCCTAAAGGTTGGGCACGTTCGGGAGAAATGCACCGCAGAGGCCGACCGAAGTAGTGCCTGCTTCCGATGTGGGCAGCTGGGGCACAAGTCGGAGGGATGTTCCGCCGCGCCGCACTGCTTAGTGTGCGCGGCGTTGAACAAACCCGCTGCCCACAGACTCGGAAGCCCGGCCTGCGCTCCTGCGCCGGCCAAGCGGGGTAAGGGGAGGAGTATTGCTGGGGCTAAAGCTCCGGTGCAGCCCGCCCCTGCGGCCACCAAGGCCGCAGCTATAGGGGACGCGATGGCCACGTCGTAGTGGCTGTCGCGACTCCTTGAGCCCTAAGGCGGCAGGCACGGGGGTGCCTGTCGCCCGTTCAGGGGCTCGTGAGGGGGTGCTGTGTTACCTGTACCAACACAGCACCACTCGGCCGGATTGGGTGGCCATTTATGCCACCCAGCGAGGGGGCCTACAAGGGCCAAGCCGTTTCGGGGACGCGGGAGCTTACTGCGTTACCGTATCCCCGACACACGCGGCACAGAGGGTACAGCGAGGGGTTTTAGTGGGTAGTCCGGGCTTCACCCGGTAGTCCCACATACCCACCTGGGCCCCCCCGGGCCCGGGTGGGATGCGTAAATGCATTTCCCCTCGTAAAAAAAAAAAAAAAAAAAAAAAAAAAAAAAAGGTTAGGTTAGGTTTGGGGTGCTAGGCCGGACAACCTCCTCGTGGTGCACCCTGGGCACCGCCGACCACCTCTTCAGTTTCCCTGTTGAGGTGGTCGACGGTGGCGAATAGTCTGGCAGAGGTAGTCGCTCGCGCCGTGCTTGGTACCTCTCTGTTATCAGAGAGGACTGTAGCGTGGCGTGGGGCGACTGGGAGTGGGAGGGCGGCGACGCCATTTTGGGGGTGGCGATAGGGCCCGTGGTGGGCTGCTGTTGGCGGAGGGCCTTAACCCGAGCCCCCTTCCCCCGGAGGGGGCTCGCAGCAGTGTCGGGGTTGAAGCCTTTTGGCATCCCCCGACTTTCCCGCCTGGGCCTGGTCGCCCAGCCTGATGGCTTAGCGGGAGTGCGGGTGGAGCACTGCGTGAGGCAGCGGAGCTCCCCGCGGAGCCTCTGGTGGCAGGCACGGGGGTGCCTGCCATTACAGCATGGGCTCAAGAGGGGGCGCTGTGTTACGTGTGTCAACACAGCGCCTGAGGTCGGAGTGGCGCGTCCTTTGACGCGCCCCCAGTGAGGTAAGGCCCCCAGGCCAAGTCGCGTCGGGGATGCGGGAGCTTATTGCGTTACCGCGTCCCCGACACATGCGACCGAGAGGATACACCGTTGGTTTTTAGTGGGTATACCATGCGCCTTCGTGGTGCGGGGACTCCCACATACCCCTCTCGACTCCCCCGAGTCGGGAGGGGACCCATAAAGGGTTTTCCAACGTTAAAAAAAAAAAAAAAAAAAAAAAGGGTTAGGTTAGGTTTGCGCTACGACACGCGCAAGGCCGAGGAGGCGCGCAAGGCCGAGGAGGCGCGCGCAACCGTCCCCCCACCCCTCCCAAATGCTTCGGACGAGCAGGAGTCGCTCAAGCGCTCCATTATCGAGGCGGTGGGGACCTTGGTGGACGCCCGGCTGGCGGCGCTCGAGGACCGGCTGCTGCCGGAGGTGCGCCTGCGCCCGCCCCTGGCTTCGGCCCCAAGGCGGAGCTCTATCAGAGAGCCGGCTGCTCCCGTAGCCCCTGAGGACCCGGCACCCCTCCCTCCCGCGGTCCCGCATGAGAGAGGGAGGCCCAAGGGGAAGGCAAAGCGGAAGACCCGGAAGGCCACCCCAGCGACTGCTGCTCCACCGGAGCCGCCACCGGCCGAGAGGTCGGAGGAGGCTTGGACCGCCGTTGTGAGGCGGAGAGCCAAGCCCGCCTCTGGTCCCGCAAAAACCGCCCCCCAGGCGAAGAGAAGGAAGCCGCGCAAGCGGAAGCTGAGACCCCCTCGCTCATCGGCGATAGCTCTAAAGCTAAAGCCGGAGGCTATAGAGCGAGGGGTCTCCTACGAGGGCCTGCTCCTCAGGGCGAAGGGCAAAATTGTCTTGGAGGACATGGGCATCACGGGCATCTCATTCAGGACGGCCGTGACGGGTGCCCGGCTCCTGGAGCTACCGGGGGCCGACAGCGGACATAAGGCGGACCTCCTAGCCGCTAAATTGCAGCAGGTCATGGGGGAGACCGACGTCGTGGTGTCCAGGCCCGAGAAGTGCGCAGATTTGCGCATTTCGGGCCTGGACGACTCGGTCGTGGCGTCAGAGGTGGTGGAGGCGGTCGCCAAGATCGGCGAGTGCGCGCCCTCCTCAATAAAGGTGGGGGAAATCCGGCGGGGTCAGTCCAGCCTGGGTACCGCCCTCATAAGGTGTCCCATCAGCGCGGCTGCCAAGGTGGCTGCGGCTGATCGCATCCTGGTCGGATGGTCGTCCGTCCGCGCCAAGCTGCTGCCGGCAAGACCTCTGCGGTGCTTCCGGTGCCTCGAACTGGGGCACGTACGGGAGCGGTGTACCGCAGAGGTCGATAGGGGCAACGCCTGCTACCGATGCGGGCAGTCGGGCCACAAAAGCGAGGGATGTTCCGCCGCGCCGCACTGCATAGTGTGCGCGGCGTCGAGTAGGCCCGCTGCCCATAAGCTCGGTGGCACCGCCTGCGCCACGGCGCCGGCTAGAAGGCGGAAGGCGAAGGCCACTGCTAGGGCAGAAGCCCCGGCGAAGCCTGCCCGCCCCGCGGCTCCTAGAGCTGCAGCAGCAGGAGACGAGATGGCCACCTAACGGTGACCGTCTCGACTCCTTGAGCCCAAGACGGCAGGCACGGGGGTGCCTGTCGTCCGTTCAGGGGCTCGTGAGGGGGCGCTGTGTTACCTGTACCAACACAGCGCCTCTCGGCCGGACTGGGTGGCCCTTTACACCACCCAGGAGCGGAGGCCTACAAGGGCCAAGCCGTTCGGGGACGCGGGAGCTTATCGCGTTACCGTATCCCCGACACACGCGGCAAAGAGGGTACAGCGAGGGGTTTTAGTGGGTAGTCCGGGCTTCACCCGGTAGCCCCACATACGATGCGTAAATGCATTTCCCCTCGAAAAAAAAAAAAAAAAAAAAAAAAAAAAAAAAAAAAAGGTTTTGGGGCACTAGGTCGGACAACCTCCCCGTGGTGTGCCCTGGGCACCGCCGACCACCTCTTCAGCATCCCTGTTGAGGTGGTCGACGGTGGCGGATAGTCCGACAACAAGCGTCGCGTGTGTCATTCCTGGTACTTCTCTGTTTTGCAGAGTGGACTGTGGAGTGGCACACGCGGCGCGGGGTTGGGGGGGGAAGGGGTTGGGGGGGTAAAGAGGATGGATGTTAGGTGTGTGTATGTGTGTGTGTTTGACCAAAGGTGATGGATGATCCGCGGCTGCGTGAGGTATGTATGGAAGACTCCGAAAGGAGACGGTGTGATTCGCGCGGCGCGTTTGCCAAGTGCACTCGGCTTTTGCCGACGTCGGGCGATCCCGTTATTCTGTTTGGGTGTCGTGGACATGTCTCACGGCCCACTCAGAACCGGGGGTCCTGCCTTAACCGGCCGGACCGAGAGGAGACAACCTCAATAAAAAATCCGGAGATCTCGGCGTTGCGGTCCGCGACGCCGGGTGCTCGCAAGAGCGGCTGGGCCGAAAACCAGCCCTTAGCGGTCCCCCCCTGGGTACCTCCCGCCCCCCAGGTGTATAAAGGGTTACCGGGATACAGGGGTCTCTGTCCCGGTGGACCTCCTCTTCCCCCATTCTCGTGGGACTAACAATGGCTGACAAATTTAACAAAATGACGATGGATACAAACAAGAACGACCAAGGCAAGAAAAGCGGACCGATAAAGCATACGGATTTGGAGAAGTTGACTGGTGCAGGTCGCAGTGGTGTGGGGGAGACTGCGTCTGCAAAGAAAAGTGGAGAGCGGCTTTATGCCGAGGATAAGGAGAGAAGAGGGCTTGAGGAGGCGGAGTCGTCGATGTACGACGCCGATGACTCTGCACCCTCGCGACCCGATAGTCGGGTGTCGGACCCCGGTTCTGTCCGGAAACGGCCCCGGAAAAACCCGGAGGATGACCTTAGCTTGGGCGAGAGCTCTGGAGGTGGGAACCGCCCAGCTCAAAAGGCCCAAAAAATGAGGACTGATGGCAAGAGCCTGAAAGAGCCTCCGGCTGGTCAGGCCGTACATACGTACCGCCCGCGCTGCCCGGGACTCCTAGACGAGAACAAACTCTTCAGGGGACCTCCACCAGACGAACTGAAGAAAATAGTGTTCACCCATGCCGACACCATTGAGCAAATAGCGGAATTGCCCTACCTATATGCTAACCATGCTATGGGCATTAAAGAAGCGGCTGCGTCCTTCAGGACTGCGGTCGAGCTCCTGAGCCGGCTCAATGTCTCAGCAGAGACGGAAGAGCTGGCCAAGCAGAATTCCCGCCTCAAGGCGGAACTGGCCGAAATTCGAAGTGTGCTGGCCGCGCTCCAGACGGAAGTCCGGAGGGCCAAAACTCCAGCCGAGCCGACTATCCCACCGCCTCTAAGCGCTCCATTCGACCCGGAGCTGCTGAAGCGCTCTATCATAGAGGCGGTGGGGACGATGGTGAATGCGCGTCTTGAGGCAATGGAGAGCAGGCTACTGCCTGAAAGGAGTGTCCGCCCACCCCTAGCCTCGACGTCCAAGGCCCAGCCAGTGGCTGCTCCGAGGAGAAGCCCGTCCGCGGTGCCGGCTGCATCAGCAGCAACGGAGAATCCTGGTCCTCCCACTCCCACCATTCCGCGTGGGGCAGAGAAGCCCAGGGCCAAGGGGAGAAAAAAGCAGCCAGCAGCTCCTGCTGTTAGCCCTGCTCAACCGGCTACTGGAGAGAGGAGCACGGAGGCTTGGACCACGGTGACCAGGAGGAAGGCCAAGTCCCGCACTGGCCCCGCTATGGCGGCACAGGCTCCTAAGCCAAAACCGCCGCGGAAGAGGAACCTGCGACCCCCTAATACGTCGGCTGTGGTCCTCAAACTGCAGCCGGCCGCAATAGCCAAGGGGGTCACTTACGAAGAAGTGTTCCGAAGGGCCAAAGGCCAAATCGGCTTGGAGGAGCTGGGCATCCCAGCCCTTAATTTTAGGACGGCCGTGACGGGGGCGCGAATTCTCGTGCTACCGGGGGCCACCAGTGGCGGAAAAGCCGATCTACTGGCGGATCGAATGCAGGCCGCCCTTGGGGCGGATAATGTGGTGGTGTCCCGGCCCGAGAAATGTGCAGACATGCGCATCTCGGGCCTGGATGATTCGGTGGCGGTGACAGAGGTGGCGGAGGCGATTGCCAAATTTGGCGAATGCCCGCCAGCCCTCGTCAAAGTGGGTGTAATCCGGCGGAGTAAATCCGGCACAGGCACTGTTCTTGCCAGCTGTCCTGTCGGGTCCGCCGCGAAGATTGCTGAGGCTGGCCACTTGCTCGTGGGCTGGTCGTCGGCCCGGGCGACACTGTTGCCGGTTCGGCCGATGCGGTGCTACCGATGCCTAAAGGTTGGGCACGTTCGGGAGAAATGCACCGCAGAGGCCGACCGAAGTAGTGCCTGCTTCCGATGTGGGCAGCTGGGGCACAAGTCGGAGGGATGTTCCGCCGCGCCGCACTGCTTAGTGTGCGCGGCGTTGAACAAACCCGCTGCCCACAGACTCGGAAGCCCGGCCTGCGCTCCTGCGCCGGCCAAGCGGGGTAAGGGGAGGAGTATTGCTGGGGCTAAAGCTCCGGTGCAGCCCGCCCCTGCGGCCACCAAGGCCGCAGCTATAGGGGACGCGATGGCCACGTCGTAGTGGCTGTCGCGACTCCTTGAGCCCTAAGGCGGCAGGCACGGGGGTGCCTGTCGCCCGTTCAGGGGCTCGTGAGGGGGTGCTGTGTTACCTGTACCAACACAGCACCACTCGGCCGGATTGGGTGGCCATTTATGCCACCCAGCGAGGGGGCCTACAAGGGCCAAGCCGTTTCGGGGACGCGGGAGCTTACTGCGTTACCGTATCCCCGACACACGCGGCACAGAGGGTACAGCGAGGGGTTTTAGTGGGTAGTCCGGGCTTCACCCGGTAGTCCCACATACCCACCTGGGCCCCCCCGGGCCCGGGTGGGATGCGTAAATGCATTTCCCCTCGTAAAAAAAAAAAAAAAAAAAAAAAAAAAAAAAGGTTAGGTTAGGTTTGGGGTGCTAGGCCGGACAACCTCCTCGTGGTGCACCCTGGGCACCGCCGACCACCTCTTCAGTTTCCCTGTTGAGGTGGTCGACGGTGGCGAATAGTCTGGCAGAGGTAGTCGCTCGCGCCGTGCTTGGTACCTCTCTGTTATCAGAGAGGACTGTAGCGTGGCGTGGGGCGACTGGGAGTGGGAGGGCGGCGACGCCATTTTGGGGGTGGCGATAGGGCCCGTGGTGGGCTGCTGTTGGCGGAGGGCCTTAACCCGAGCCCCCTTCCCCCGGAGGGGGCTCGCAGCAGTGTCGGGGTTGAAGCCTTTTGGCATCCCCCGACTTTCCCGCCTGGGCCTGGTCGCCCAGCCTGATGGCTTAGCGGGAGTGCGGGTGGAGCACTGCGTGAGGCAGCGGAGCTCCCCGCGGAGCCTCTGGTGGCAGGCACGGGGGTGCCTGCCATTACAGCATGGGCTCAAGAGGGGGCGCTGTGTTACGTGTGTCAACACAGCGCCTGAGGTCGGAGTGGCGCGTCCTTTGACGCGCCCCCAGTGAGGTAAGGCCCCCAGGCCAAGTCGCGTCGGGGATGCGGGAGCTTATTGCGTTACCGCGTCCCCGACACATGCGACCGAGAGGATACACCGTTGGTTTTTAGTGGGTATACCATGCGCCTTCGTGGTGCGGGGACTCCCACATACCCCTCTCGACTCCCCCGAGTCGGGAGGGGACCCATAAAGGGTTTTCCAACGTTAAAAAAAAAAAAAAAAAAAAAAGGTTAGGTTAGGTTTGCGCTACGACACGCGCAAGGCCGAGGAGGCGCGCAAGGCCGAGGAGGCGCGCGCAACCGTCCCCCCACCCCTCCCAAATGCTTCGGACGAGCAGGAGTCGCTCAAGCGCTCCATTATCGAGGCGGTGGGGACCTTGGTGGACGCCCGGCTGGCGGCGCTCGAGGACCGGCTGCTGCCGGAGGTGCGCCTGCGCCCGCCCCTGGCTTCGGCCCCAAGGCGGAGCTCTATCAGAGAGCCGGCTGCTCCCGTAGCCCCTGAGGACCCGGCACCCCTCCCTCCCGCGGTCCCGCATGAGAGAGGGAGGCCCAAGGGGAAGGCAAAGCGGAAGACCCGGAAGGCCACCCCAGCGACTGCTGCTCCACCGGAGCCGCCACCGGCCGAGAGGTCGGAGGAGGCTTGGACCGCCGTTGTGAGGCGGAGAGCCAAGCCCGCCTCTGGTCCCGCAAAAACTGCCCCCCAGGCGAAGAGAAGGAAGCCGCGCAAGCGGAAGCTGAGACCCCCTCGCTCATCGGCGATAGCTCTAAAGCTAAAGCCGGAGGCTATAGAGCGAGGGGTCTCCTACGAGGGCCTGCTCCTCAGGGCGAAGGGCAAAATTGTCTTGGAGGACATGGGCATCACGGGCATCTCATTCAGGACGGCCGTGACGGGTGCCCGGCTCCTGGAGCTACCGGGGGCCGACAGCGGACATAAGGCGGACCTCCTAGCCGCTAAATTGCAGCAGGTCATGGGGGAGACCGACGTCGTGGTGTCCAGGCCCGAGAAGTGCGCAGATTTGCGCATTTCGGGCCTGGACGACTCGGTCGTGGCGTCAGAGGTGGTGGAGGCGGTCGCCAAGATCGGCGAGTGCGCGCCCTCCTCAATAAAGGTGGGGGAAATCCGGCGGGGTCAGTCCAGCCTGGGTACCGCCCTCATAAGGTGTCCCATCAGCGCGGCTGCCAAGGTGGCTGCGGCTGATCGCATCCAGGTCGGATGGTCGTCCGTCCGCGCCAAGCTGCTGCCGGCAAGACCTCTGCGGTGCTTCCGGTGCCTCGAGTTGGGGCACGTACGGGAGCGTTGTACTGCAGAGGTCGATAGGGGAGACGCCTGCTATCGATGCGGGCAGTCGGGCCACAAGAGTGAGGGATGTTCCGCCGCGCCGCACTGCATAGTGTGCGCGGCGTCGAGTAGGCCCGCTGCCCACAAACTCGGTAGCACCGCCTGCGCCACGGCGCCGGCCAGAAGGCGGAAGGCGAAGGCCGCTGCTGGGGCAAAAGCCCCTGCGAAGCCTGCCCGCCCCGCGGCTCCTAGAGCTGCAGCAGCAGGGGACGAGATGGTCACCTAATGGTGACCATCTGGACTCCTGAGCCCTAAGACGGCAGGCACAAGGGTGCCTGTCGTCCGTTCAGGGGCTCGTGAGGGGGCGTTGTGTTGCCTGTACCAACACAGCGCCACTCGGCCGGATGGGTGGTCCTTTACACCACCCAGCGAGGAGGCCTACAAGGGCCAAGCCGTTCGGGGACGCGGGAGCTTACCGCGTTACCGTATCCCCGAGCTTTGCGGCACAGAGGGTACAGAGAGGGGTTTTAGTGGGTAGTCCGGGCTTCACCCGGTAGTCCCACATACCCACCTGGGCCCCCCCGGGCTCGGGTGGGATGCGTAAATGCATTTCCCCTCTTAAAAAAAAAAAAAAAAAAAAAAAGGTTAGGTTAGGTTGGGGCGGGGTGCTAGGTCGGACAACCTCCTCGTGGTGCACCCTGGGCACCGCCGACCACCTCTTCAGTTTCCCTGTTGAGGTGGTCGACGGTGGCGAATAGTCTGGCAGAGGGAGTCGCTCGCGCCGTGCTTGGTACCTCTCTGTTATCAGAGAGGACCGTAGCGTGGCGTGGGGCGACTGGGGGTGGGAGGGCGGCGACGCCATTTTGGGGGTGGCGATAGGGCCCGTGGTGGGCTGCTGTTGGCGGAGGGCCTTAACCCGAGCCCCCTTCCCCCGGAGGGGGCTCGCAGCAGTGTCGGGGTTGAAGCCTTTTGGCATCCCCCGACTTTCCCGCCTGGGCCTGGTCGCCCAGCCTGATGGCTGAGCGGGAGTGCGGGTGGAGCACTGCGTGAGGCAGCGGAGCTCCCCGCGGAGCCTCTGGTGGCAGGCATGGGGGTGCCTGCCATTACAGCTTGGGCTCGAGAGGGGGCGCTGTGTTACGTGTGTCAACACAGCGCCTGAGGTCGGAGTGGCGCGTCCTTTGGACGCGCCCCCAGTGAGGGGGCCTTACCAGGCCAAGTCGCGCCGGGTTGCGGTTGCTTATAGCATTCCCGGGACCCGGCACATGCGACCAAGAGGATACACCGTTGGTTTTTAGTGGGTATACCATGCGCCTTCGTGGTGCGGGGACTCCCACATACCCCTCTCGACTCCCCCGAGTCGGGAGGGGACCCATAAAGGGTTTTCCAACGTAAAAAAAAAAAAAAAAAAAAAAAGGTTAGGTTGGGGCACTAGGTCGGACAACCTCCCCGTGGTGTGCCCTGGGCACCGCCGACCACCTCTTCAGCATCCCTGTTGAGGTGGTCGACGGTGGCGGATAGTCCGACAACAAGCGTCGCGTGTGTCATTCCTGGTACTTCTCTGTTTTGCAGAGTGGAGTGGCACACGCGGCGCGGGGTTGGGGGGGTAAGGGGTTGGGGGGGTAAAGAGGATGGATGTTAGGTGTGTGTATGTGTGTGTGCGTTTAGGGCAAAGGTGATGGATGAAACGCGAATGCGTGATGTATGTATGGAAGGCTCCGAAAGGAGACGGTGTGATTCGCGCGGCGCGTTTGCCAAGTGCACTCGGCTTTTGCCGACGTCGGGCGATCCCGTTATTCTGTTTGGGTGTCGTGGACATGTCTCACGGCCCACTCAGAACCGGGGGTCCTGCCTTAACCGGCCGGACCGAGAGGAGTAAACCTCAATAAAAAATCCGAGGACTCTGGCGTTGCGGTGCGTGACGTCAGATGCTCGCAAGAGCGGCTGGATCGGAAACCAGCTTTTAGCGGCCAACCCTGGGTACTTCCCGCCCCCCAGGTGTATATAGGCAGGAACAAAGGAAAGAAATTGCAAAATGATTCGGACAAGATGACTGGTGCGGAGCGTAGCAACGTGGGAGGGGCTACGTCCGCTAACAATGATGGAGAGCGGCTTCACGCCGCAAATAAGGAGAGGACAAGACCCGAGGAGGTTGAGTCGCCGATGCAGGTCACCGACGGCCCTATTTCCTCGAGGCCAGATAGTCGGGCGTCAGACACTGGGTGTGCCCAGAAACGGCCCCGACATAAAGCGGATGGGGACTCAAGTTCGGACGGTTTCTCCAGTGATGAGAACCGCCCGGCTTCAAAGGCGTCCAAAGTGAGGGATGAGAAGAGCGGTCGCTCGTCCTCTGGCTCTGCCAGGGACAAAAAGGGTCGCTTTAAAAAGCAGAGTACCACTCAGGGGAAAATTACCCCAAGAGATGCTGCACCGGTGGACACTAGTGCCCGAGGAGAACAGGACCAGCCCTCCACAATAATTGCGACGGAGGAAAAGCTCTCGATAGAGGAGATAAAGAACTTTGCGGACGAACTAATTGGCCAGATCTCCTATGTGGTGGAAAAGACGCCATCTATGAAGCGGTCGCACGTCGAGCGGATGGACGAAGCGACCACAGGCCTCGCCAAAATAATGCATCTCTTGAGCATAAGGGTTAGCAGATTGGGGGACACTGCAAAAGAAACGAGGAAGATGGCTGCGGAAAACTCCGCTCTAAGGGCGGAATTGGCCCAGCTCCGTGGCGAGATGCATGCACTCCGGGCGGAAGTCCGGAAGGCCAAAACCCCAGCAACGACGACCACCCCACCGCCTCCAAGCGCTCCATTCGACCCGGAGCTGCTGAAGCGCTCTATCATAGAGGCGGTGGGGACGATGGTGAATGCGCGCCTCGAGGCAATGGAGAGCAGGCTACTGCCTGAAAGGAGTGTCCGCCCACCCCTGGCCTCGACGTCCAAGGCCCAGCCAGTGGCTGCTCCGAGGAGAAGCTCGTCTGCAGTGCCGGCTGCAGCGGCACCAACGGAGGATCCTGGACCTCCCCCTCCCACCATTTCGCGTGGGGGAGAGAAGTCGAGGATTAAAGGGGGGAAGAAACAGCCAGCAGCTCCTCCTGCTGGCCCTGCTCAACTGGCTGCCGGAGAGAAGCGCACGGAGGCTTGGACCACCGTGACCCGAAAAAAGGCGAAGCCCCGTTCGGGCCCCGCTAAAGCGGTGCAGGCTGCAAAGCCGAAACTGCCGCGGAAGCGGAACTTGCGACCCCCAAACACTTCGGCTGTGGTGCTTAAACTGCAGCCGGACGCCATAAAAAAGGGGGTCACCTACGAGGACATGCTCGCTAAGGCCAAAGGGCAAATTGGCCTAGAGGAGATGGGCATCCCAGCCCTTAGTTTTAAGACGGCCATGACGGGGGCGCGTATCCTCGTGCTCCCTGGGGCCACTAGCGGGGATAAAGCCGACTTATTGGCGGACAAGATGCGGGCCGTCCTCGGGGCGGAAAATGTCGCGGTGTCCCGGCCCGAGAAATGCGCAGACCTGCGTATCTCGGGCCTGGACGACTCGGTGGTGGTGGCGGAAGTGGCAGAGGCGATCGCCAAGTATGGCGAATGCCCGCCTGCCGCCGTAAAAGTGGGGATAATCCGCCGAAATAGATCCGGGCTGGGCTCTGTTTTGGCCAGTTGCCCGGTCGGGCCTGCCGGGAAGATCGCCGGGGCTGGCCACTTGCTCGTGGGCTGGTCGTCGGCCCGGGCGTCGCTGTTGCCGGTTCGGCCTCTGCGTTGCTTCCGATGCCTAGAGGTTGGGCACGTTCGGGAGCGATGCACCGTAGAGGCCGACCGAAGTAGTGCCTGCTTCCGATGTGGGCAGCTGGGGCACAAGTCGGAGGGATGTTCCGCCGCGCCGCACTGTTTAGTGTGCGCGGCGTTGAACAAACCCGCTGCCCACAGGCTCGGAAGCCTGGCCTGCGCTCCTGCGCCGGCCAAGAGGAGCAAGGGGAGGAGCGCTGCTGGGGCCAAAGCTCCGGAGCAGCGCCCCTGCGGCCACTAAGGCCGCAGCTATAGGGGACGCGATGGCCACGTCGTAGTGGCTGTCGCGACTCCTGAGCCCTAAGGCGGCAGGCACGGGGGTGCCTGTCGCCCGTTCAGGGGCTCGTGAGGGGGTGCTGTGTTACCTGTACCAACACAGCACCACTCGGCCGGATTGGGTGGCCATTTGTGCCACCCAGCGAGGGGGCCTGTAAGGGCCCAGCCGTTCGGGGACGCGGGAGCTTACTGCGTTACCGTATTAGGTTAGGTTAGGTTAGGTTAGGTTAGGTTAGGTTAGGTTAGGTTAGGTTTGGTTTGGTTTGGTTTGGTTTGGTTTTTTTTTTTTTTTTTTTTTTTTTTTTTTTTTTTTTATTGCTGTGCACAGAGTGTGCACAGCCGCCGCTTTCCCCGGACATAATCCAGGCCCTTGTTTTGTTTGTATTTTTTTGTCAGGGTATTTTCTTTTCCCTTAGGGTGTAATAATTTTTTCAGGCATACTTTATTTTATGGTTGGTTACATTTTTTTCTATATATTACTAATCTTAATAGATAACATTCACATTTCATTTTATATTTGTATTTTTGTATATGACATTGTATAATACGCAAAAAAGTAAAATTGTATAGTTGTAAAATTTTGTTTTTGTGTGTTTGGTTTGTTGTCGTTTATCTTGTTTTGTTTTTTAGGATAGTGTTTTTGGCCACTTTTAAGCAGAACTTTACCAGGAGCGACCTCGTATCTTGCTCGGCAAACAACGATCTTAAGGACTGTGCTGTCAATTTTGTTTCCGTGCCAATCTCGAGGTCGCTTCTGGCGGCTTCGTGTATCGGGCAGTCGATGAGTAGGTGTGTAATAGTTTCGGGTTTTCCAGGTTCGCAATCGCACCATGGGTTCTCTTTAACCTTGAATCGGTGGAGGTACTCGGAGAATCCTCCATGTCCAGTAAGTACTTGTACTAGTGTTGGGGTGAGGTTTATTTTCCTTACGATCTTATACCCCTCCACCGCTTCAGGGAGAAAGAGTTTGGTCGTTGATGCGGTCTGTCCTCCCTCGTATCTCCCTGCCCATTTGTGCTGCGTGTACTGCCTCAACTCGCGTTTTATCGCCGATAATGGGCACTTGTCGTAGTGCGCCGCTGTCTTTAAATTCAGAGCTGCCTGTTTGGCCAGTTCGTCGGCTCTTTCATTTCCGGGGTTTCCTATGTGCGCTTTTACCCAGAAGAGCCGGAGGGAGCATCCCTTGTCTCTGAGCATAGTGATGCTCCTCCGGATTTCAAAAACGATAGGGTGGAGCGACTCTGGGTTGCTGATCAGCTCCAGAGCTGATCTTGAGTCGCTCAACACCTCTATTTGCCTTAGGGACCCCTTCATGGCAAATTTTACGGCCTGCTGTATCGCGCAAAGTTCCGCCTGGAAGACCGTACAGTAGTTACTGAGTTTGATTTTGCGCGTGGCTTTTTCTTCACCTCCTCTCCAGTAGGTGTATGCGGCACCGACTTTACCTTCTATTTTGCTCCCATCTGTATAGATGAGGTCATCGCAAAGGCGATGGATCTGGTGTGTGTCGGGCTGCATGGTTCCGATGGATTCGAACTTGATCAGTGGGTCCTGTCCGGGGTGAGGCGCGTGGAGGAAGCAGACTTTTTGTTCCACTGTACAGTCTCTGCCTTCAAGTGGTTTTCCTCTCTTGTGTTCATATAGCTGTGCAGCTTCTTTTATACGCAGGTCAAGTGGGAGCAAACCTGAAAGTAGAAGTGCAGCGTGCAGTGATACCGTTCGGTAAGATTTGCAGATCTTCTGCGCAAAACCTCGCTGAACGGCACTTAGCTGCTTCTGCACTCCCACCTTGTCAGTGGCGTGGGCCCACACACTGGATGCGTACAGTGCTACCGGTTCGACTACCGCGGTGTAGATCGTCCTGACCACTTCGGGGTTCAGACCCCACTCGATTTTTGCGGTTTTGGCGAGCCTCTTGTATAGGTTGGTGACCTTGCGACAGACGTTGGACACGTGGGTGTTATATGTCAACTTCTTGTCTATCGTAAGGCCCAGCAGCTTCACCTCGTCAACGAAGCGAATCATTTCCCCCGCCATGTGCACGGGAGGAGTATCAAACTTTAACTTTTTTGTCACCAGCATTGCATTGGTTTTGTGTGCTGCGAATTTGAGTTTGTTTTCGATACCCCACTCGTGCACACGCGCGAGGATCTGGCTCGCATGCTGCGCGATGGTCGGTCCGGAGTGCCCGGAGAAGATCAGGACGACGTCATCCGCGAACGCCTGGCAATGTACTCCCCTTTGCTCGAGATCCTCTAGTAGAGGATCCAGTAAGAGGTTCCACAGTGTAGGACCGCTTATCGAGCCCTGTACGCATCCTTTCTCTGGTGTTCTTGTGTGTGTTTTCCCGGCGTAGTGCACAACTACTTTACGGTCCTCAAAGTAATTCCCTATCAATTTCTTGAGGTTGGTGGGACACTTCTTGTTTTGTAATTGGCACTTGATCGCCGGCCACCAGGCGTTGTCGAATGCACCTTCGATGTCGAGTGAGACCATCATCGAGATCTTTTTAGCTTCGAGGTTTCCCCTGATGTGCTGCATGAGGTCATATAGGGCGTCTTCTGTGGAGCGTTGCGGAACAAAGCCGTACTGTCTAGGGTTTGTCTTGGGTAAAATGTGCCATCTGACTCGTCGGATCATCATTTTTTCGAGAATTTTGCCCAATATCGACAGTAGTCCGATGGGTCGGTACGACTTTGGTCCGCTGTAATCCGCTCGCCCTGGTTTCCTCAGCACCACAACAGCTGCCTCCTTCCAGGCGATGGGAAAGCACGCTAGTGTAAGACATTTGTTGGCGATTTCCAGGAAGACAGGACTGGCAGTGCCTATGGCCCTCTGACAGATGTCCGCTGTGAAACCGTCTGGTCCTGGGGCCTTTTTGGGGTGGAAGCTGGCTAGTGTTCGCTCTAGTTCGGCCATTGTGAATGGAGGGTCTGCGGGGGCTACTGGCTGGCCAGTATCATCGTTTTCGGCTTGGGATCTTATAGATTTGTGGATATTATTATCCACTCCTCTATCATCTTTAGGGAAAAATGTGGCAGCCAGTAGCTCCGCAGATCTCTCAGGGCCTAGAACTGTTCCAGCGTCAACTAGCAATTGGTCCTCTTTCTTTCCAGACGATTTTTGGATTATTCTGTAGATTCCGTCCCACAGGCTCTCCCTGTCCTGTCTTCCACAGAAGTCCTTCCAACTTCTTGTCTGTGCTTTTTCTACCTCAATCTCATATTCTCTTTTTCTTTTCAGGTACTCTTCGACTACGTGCTGACGTCTGGGTGGAGCCGCGTTTCGTATCCTTCGCTTCAACGTGCTAACTTCGTGCTTCAGACTGCCCAGTTCTTCTGTCCACCAAGGTAAGTGTTTTTTGTTTTTCCCTTCTTTTTTCCTAGGTATTGTGCTGTTGCATGTTTCTTTTATGCTGTTTATGTACTTTTCTACTACTGTTTCTAGTTCTTCTTTATTTTGTATCTTTTGTATGTCTTTTACTGTGATGTTGTTTGTTCTCAATGTTTGTTCTAGTACCTCCGTGAAGCTACTCCAGTTCGCTTTCCGTGTGTTGTAGACGCGCGTTGCACTTGTTGGTTTTCGTTCTGAGGTCTTCTCTAGCTCGAGGCGGAAGGTGATGGCGTTGTGATCGGAGCTGGTAACTGTTTTATCAACCTTCCATTCCTTTATGAAGCGGATGGCGCTGGGCGAGCAAACCGTTATGTCGACGTTACTGGTGAGGATTTGTCCTCCCCTGATGGTGTCGAATGTTGGATCCTCTCCTTCATTTAGTAAGTGCAGGTCTTGCTCGTCCAGAAAACCTCTCAGCTCTTCGCCTCTAGTGTCCTCCACTGCACTGCCCCACCAAGTGCTCCACGCGTTCACGTCACCTCCCACTATTAGGATTTTGCTCGCTTTCAGTTCGTCGCAGACGTTCTTTAATTGGGCCAAGTAAGTATCGAGCGGTTCCGTGCTCTCGAAGTACACCGAGACCACTCCGACCGTCCACTTTTTCGTTTTCAGTGTGGCAGCTGCTATGTTTTCGGAGATCGGAATTTGGCTGGGCCAAATTTCGATTTCGTCGTCAAAGACTATGATGGCTGCTTTCACTGGCTTTGTTCGTGGCAGTCCGCACTGAATTACCCTGGTTCCGGTGTACTTCTTGAGTTCGCCTATCGCTCCCACGTAGGGTTCCTGGACTAAGGCTATACTGTATTTCCTTTTCTGCGCTTCTAATAGGAGTTCCTGTGTCGCCAGTCTTTTTCGTTGAAGGTTTGCTTGTACTACTTTATACCCATGGGTGCCCTTAGCAGTAGGACACGCTAGAGCGGGCTATGGCATCCCACTTGCGTCTGACCGGACATTCCCCATCGAAGGCCGAGTGTCCGTTAGCTGGCAACTTGGCTTCCGTGCAGTTTCGACATTTGGGTTTGTCGCCAGCATTGTAAGTCGGGCAGTCGACTTTGTGATGCTTGTCACCGCAGAAACTGCAAAGGTCGTCGGTCTCTTTACAGTTTCTACGACCATGTCCGTAGTTGAGGCACCTTGTGCACTGCACTAACGGAGATTGGTCCAGAACTTCCAACCACTGCAGGTCTATATGGACTCTTCCTGCACTTGTGAGTCTCTGCCACACCACAGGAGACACTTGCACTACCACGTGCGACTGCAGTGGGTTCCGCGCCCTCCTCCTGTAGCGGACAGAGAAACGCAGTTGCTCTTCCGTCAGGTCTCGCATGAGGTCGGCGTTCTGTACTTTGAAGGACTTGATTATGTCCTCGTCCGTATTTATGTTGAGGAGGTCCTTAACAATGACCAGAGGGTCCTTGTTACGGGCCTCCTCGACCTTGAGGTTCTTATTGGCCTTGAGTCTGGCTGCTGTTTTATTTAGCTCTTCCTTGGTCGAGCAGCTGATCACTACCTTTTGATCCTTGATCTTCCTTGTACGCTGGATCTGTAGGCCATTTGTTCGGGCGTCGAGCGTCTCACGAACTTTGTTTAGTACTTCCTCGCTGGTGTCCACCGCATCACTGGTGGACACTATGATGGAGTGACTCGGTTGGCGCGAGATGGTTGTTTTTGGGGGAGCTGTAACCGGCCGCGAGAGGACCTCGGCATACGATGGGGCAGACTCCTTCAGAGCCTCCATCTGTTTTCCGTTCTCCTCCACAGCCAGGCGCAGGACCTCCAGTTTTTCGGCTAGTATGTCCGTGCCCTCGACGCCCGAGCACGGTGGTGGCTGGCACGGTGGTCTCTCCAGGGCTGGTACCACCTGTTTTTTAATTAGGTTCTTTATGGCTTCGATGCCGCCAAGAACCTCCTCGGCCAGTGGGTCGCTTGCGGCGTTGGAGGTTTTAAGAGCCATTAATTCCGCCAGCTTCTCATTGTGCTGGGTTTCTATTAGCCTGAGGTCCTCCTCGCGCTGAAAGCGCAGTTTGTCCAGCCTCTCCCTGACGGCGCCGTTTTCCTCGGTTAATTCTAAAACAATATGGTATAAGTTGTTTGCACCATTTGTGACAGCCTCTTTTATGGACGTCTTCAGGTTTCCCGATTGCTCTAACTGTAGCTTTATATCTTTATAGATGGTGTGGGCTCGGGTCATAGAATTCGCCGTGGGCGGGTTGGCCTGCAGGGTGGTCTGCTGGCTCACTCGTCGTGAGGTGGTGGCTTCGGCTGCCGCAGGGAGTGCGGTTCCGGAGAGCTGTTTTGGCTCAGACGACTTCTTCGGTGGTATGTATACAACCTTAGTTTCTTTGACGTTGGTTCTATTGGCCGACGACATTTTGCTGACAAGGGCTGCGGCTTAAATAGTCTCTAACCTAACCTTAGTGTATGTTGTGTATGTATAATTTGTAAGTGTGTAAGGTTTTATGTGTATATAGTCAGATTTATGTCGTGTAAAACAATTTGTCAATTTATAACTACTTAAAAACTAGGTCAATAGGGACAAGTCAATTTGAAAATAAAATAAAAGTGTATAATAAGATAAAACAGTCAAGATGAACACAATGATACTTAATACTAGGTCAATAAGGACGTAAATGAAATGATAGAATATAAAAACAAAGTTTACGAAAGTTGCCAAAACAGTCTACCAGGTGGCGGTAAAAGCACCGTCCAACCTACTAGTGGCGCCCCTGGCGTCAAAAAATGTCCCTAGCTCCTATTTGGCCCCACTCGAAGTGTGCAGAGCTAGGTGGCTGACCAAACGTTGTGGTCCGGTCACCGCCAGATGGCGGTAAAAGCACTAGTGTGCTTTTAGCGCCTCCGGTATCGGAACCCGTTCAACTCTGGCGGAGCTGGGGCTCGGTCTAAATACCAAAAATGTTTGTAAACAGTCACTGTCAAATCTTAAAACTAGGAATAAATATAAAATGTCAACTTATATCTAGGTCAATAGGGACTATACAGGTAACTAGGAACTTAATGTCTTTAGGTTAGTGTTTCACTGGTTGTCGTCAGGGGGCGCCAACGCCGCTGCACGCACACTCTCAAGTGTGGAGCGGGGCCAGCGGTAGTGACGTGTGTCAGGACAGTGTTCGCACACTCTGTCAACCTTCTGGAAGGTTCTGTATAGTTCCTTCCCCTGACCGCCGTGTGGCGCTAGTAGTTGAGAGGGGGCGTGTCAAAGATGCCACCACACTCACACTAACATAGCCTCCAGGCAGTTTGCTGCCCGGCGCTAGATGTCTCTGGGGTGGCGCTGAGTCTGTTGCCGATAGTAGATGGCGCCAAGTAGTGGTGGGGGGTCCTAAACTCCTTGTCAAAGGGTCCTATGTCCCGATTTAGTGCTTCGAGATGATGCACTGTCCTAGTTTATCCTGTATTATTGTTATGTGACACTGCGATCCCGTGTTTATGGCCGCAATCTTCGGAAGAGTTTATGTTTATGTCAATAGTTCCCTCCACTTGTCACCGGATGGCGCTGAGTAGCGACAAGTGTATGTCACGCCACTGGGCGGGGCTTAAAGTGCCAAGGGTATGTCGCGCACTCACACTAGCGGATTTTTTCCGCCCTAGTGATAAGAGACCACCCGTGATAACGGGCCGCCCTAGGATGTTTTTGGGTGATAGGTGGGTTCCTAGCTGGAATAGGGGGGGGGCAGTGTCACAGTTTATACAAAATGTCTTAAGGTGTAATATTATGGGACCACTGTGGTCGTGAGGGTCTTTAAATACTGGATTTACTTAGATTTCTAACTGGCCAGTTTCTGTTCTCTGCCGTCAGGGGGCGCCACCTTCGCACTGCGACTGCACGCACACCCTCGTAAAAAGGGGGCGGGGTCAGCAGTACTGATGAGCACCTCGTAATAGCGCACGCACACACTGATATTCCTTCTAGAATCTTCCCGTGGTTTGCCGCTGGTCACTAGATGGCGCTAGGTGTAGGTTGGTTCTTGGGTTTGGAAAAAACCCTATAAGTCCTGAAATCTTCGCAAATCCTGAAAACTGCCTCCGCACAAAATGGTTTTGTGGGGCTCCTCTCAAGACCCACTAATGGGATTGGCTCTAATTAATCGCACAAAAAAGTGGATTTCCAAGTTACGTAACTATACGTGAACAATGGAAATTTTTTGGAAAACTCTATATCTCCTTTGTTTTTGGGCCAATTCCGTCGCAAAAAACTATCACTTATAGAGAAAAAGGAGCACTATCGGAATCTAATTTTTAATTTTAATATCTTTAGTCACTTTTCGAGATATAATTTTTAAAAGTTCTAAAATTTTAAAATGTCTATTACTTGCTATTGTCTGGTCCGATCTCCACTTCCGGGGTGTCACTGTGATCCTGGTGAGGTCCTCTTGCCCGCTGGTTATCCAGATGTTGTGGATTTTCCAAATTTGACACTTTTGGGCCACGCCCAAAAATGTATTTTTGGCTATTTCTCAGCCCTGGAATGTCCCAAAATTCCCAGCTGGGTCTCAAAAGATGGGGGCAAGGGAGGCGCTCCTCGTCACAATTCCCGTTACACAGTTTCACACTCAATATTTTGCACCGCACGCACTTTAAGTTTCACAGTTGTCGGTCTTTGGTGTTTTTCACGTGAAAAACCACTGAAAAATCACTTTTTTCCAAAAAATTTTTGCACAGACGCGTAGGTCTCACTGAGACGGAACTTTCGGTACTACGCGCTGGTTTATACGAGGTGTTTTGCTATTTTTTTTTGGATTTAAATGCGATTTTCTTGAACTTTAATTGCGCGGAGCTCAATTTTGCGACTTGGGACGTGCGCAGTCGGGACAACGGATCGAACGCGACTGTTCGGTTAGGTTAGGTTAGGTTAGGTTAGGTTAGGTTAGGTTAGGTTAGGTTAGGTTAGGTTAGGTTAGGTTAGGTTAGGTTAGGTTAGGTTAGGTTAGGTTAGGTTAGGTTAGGTTAGGTTAGGTTAGGTTAGGTTAGGTTAGGTTAGGTTAGGTTAGGTTAGGTTAGGTTAGGTTAGGTTAGGTTAGGTTAGGTTAGGTTAGGTTAGGTTAGGTTAGGTTAGGTTAGGTTAGGTTAGGTTAGGTTAGGTTAGGTTAGGTTAGGTTAGGTTAGGTTAGGTTAGGTTAGGTTAGGTTAGGTTAGGTTAGGTTAGGTTAGGTTAGGTTAGGTTAGGTTAGGTTAGGTTAGGTTAGGTTAGGTTAGGTTAGGTTAGGTTAGGTTAGGTTAGGTTAGGTTAGGTTAGGTTAGGTTAGGTTAGGTTAGGTTAGGTTAGGTTAGGTTAGGTTAGGTTAGGTTAGGTTAGGTTAGGTTAGGTTAGGTTAGGTTAGGTTAGGTTAGGTTAGGTTAGGTTAGGTTAGGTTAGGTTAGGTTAGGTTAGGTTAGGTTAGGTTAGGTTAGGTTAGGTTAGGTTAGGTTAGGTTAGGTTAGGTTAGGTTAGGTTAGGTTAGGTTAGGTTAGGTTAGGTTAGGTTAGGTTAGGTTAGGTTAGGTTAGGTTAGGTTAGGTTAGGTTAGGTTAGGTTAGGTTAGGTTAGGTTAGGTTAGGTTAGGTTAGGTTAGGTTAGGTTAGGTTAGGTTAGGTTAGGTTAGGTTAGGTTAGGTTAGGTTAGGTTAGGTTAGGTTAGGTTA